>OZ035964.1:9756043-10356043 GCA_964034945.1 Chrysopilus asiliformis
TTCCCACCCCTCGCCTGGTATCTTCCAATTGGGTGGTCGATAGGTCTCACCTCTCCAAAATTTCAGCAAAAGGACGACTTTGGGGTGGCCGAGCATGGCTCAGATGTAATAGCGTCAGAAATTTTGGGAAAATAAATTCTATTTATTTTTTTTTAATGATAACAATAATAGTTAATAATAAAAAAAATTCTATTAATTAGCTATCTTTTTAATACATTAATAAATGTTTCATGTGGTATCCGGATATTGGCAATTGATCTCATTTTCTTTTTACCTTCCGCTTGCTGTCTAAGTAGTTTCATTCTTCTTGTCACATCCCCGCCATACTTAAAGGAAAAAAAAAACAAACCGAATCAAAGAATTTTCTGAAGACACTCAATAGAGGTCGCTTAGCCAAATAAAAATACATTTCTCAAACAAAATTCAGTCAAAACAAATCAATTTCAAACTACAATAATCCCTCCAACTGCGCGGTTTCTGAACTGCGCGGTTTCGCAACTGCGCAGTTAAGTTTTTAATACCAAAATTTCGAACTGCGTGGTTTTTTTTATGATTTTCGTTTAAAAAACATGTTTCTAACCCCAAAATTTCATACAAAGTAGGGTTCACAGTGCGCGGTTTCGGTTTCTTTTTGTGGAACGTATCTACCGCGCAGTTGGAGGGATTACTGAATTAAGTATTTGTCAAGAAAAATTATTTCCCTTACCAATTTGGCGGTGACATCCTTTCTAAATGCTTTTATCGTTTCCCTGGCTAAAATCTTACTACCGACGCACGCTTGAATAGCAATTTGTACCATCTGTCTGGGGATTTCCTCTTTCAATTTGAAAACCATTTCTCGAGCGATTAAAGTAGCTTTCGAGACGTGAACAATTCGACATAATTCATCAATTTTTTTACCATTCAAAAGGATATCTAATTTTGCTATATTTGTTAGACGATAGCCGTTATCCTCATAATTGAAACTGGCATATCCTGAGCTAAGTGATTTTAGTTTGTCATTAAAATCGACAATGATTTCATTTAATGGTAATACGTATTCCATGAGGATCCTGTCATTGTCCAAATTCATGGATTTCCTTTGAACGCCACGTCGTTCAATACATAAACTGATAATTTGCCCCATATAATCGACTGGTGTTATTATCGTACCAATAATGCATGGTTCAAAGCATTCTCCAATGTCGACTGCATTTGGAAATGCAGCTGGATTAGAAATTGTCAGTGAATTGCGGCCACCATTCAATTTGATCAATTTCTGATTGATTAACGTAATATTATATGTTACAGACGGCGCAGTAATTATCAAATCGGCATCGTATTCTTGTTCGAGACGCTGGCAAAACACTTCCATATGGAGTAGCCCCAAAAATCCAATCCGCCAGCCATAAGATAGCGCCGGACTAGAATCATTTGCGATAGACACGGATGAATCGTTCAAGGATAGTTTATCGATTGCGCTCTGTAAATTAACGTATTTTGATTGATCTGTCGGATAAATTCCAGCAAATACAATCGGCTGATGACGTTGCTTAATTATATCCAATGGTATGATTTCGTTATCATTCTTTATTCGTAACGTGTCGCCAATTATTGACTCCTTGCTATTTCTCATATTGCAACCGATTAAACCGATTTGTCCAGCCTTTCTGCAGTTGAAAAAAAAACAACAATAAATTTACTCACAAAGAATTTGGAAATTTCACACAATTTAAAAAAAAAATCAACAAAACTTGTGTTTTAGAAACTTACATTGAATCGATGGCAAATTCATCGGGCCGTATTAAGGAAATACTCCGAACGGGATAGATTTTCTTCGTGGCTATCGATTGGACTTCCTGTCCCATATTCAACTGACCATCGTGAACGTACACCAAATTCAATGCGCCTCGATATCGATCATACCAACTATCGAATACCAGAGCTCTGAATCTTCCATCTCGATTGATATTCGCCGGTGATGGAATCCTTGCAATAATTGCCTCTAGGACATCCTCAACTCCATGGCCAAGTTTTGCTGAGATCTTGAGAATCTCACTAGCATCGATTCCAAAAAGGACACCCAATTCCTGTGCAACTTTCTCGGGATTCGCATGTTTCATGTCGATTTTATTAATGACCGGAATTATTATTAAACCATTGCTCTTCGCTAAATGAAAATTGGCAACAGTTTGTGCCTGTACACCGTGTGTAGCGTCTACCAAAAGGACACATCCATCACATATCGATAGAGATCGGGTTACCTCACTAGAGAAATCGACATGGCCAGGTGTGTCAATCAAATTGAGTAAATAAACTTTTCCGTTTTTCTTAAATTCATAATAAATCGATACCGTTTGTGCTTTGACCGTTATGCCACGCTCTCGTTCGACTTGTAAATTATCTAAAATCTGTTGATTATCTACGGTTTTGGATATAGCGCCGGTAACTTCCAAAAGACGATCAGCGAGAGTACTTTTTCCATGATCGATGTGGGCTATTATACAAAAATTTCGTATATCATCGACTGGCGTGTCATATTGATGGTTTCTACAGCTCAATGTTATCGAAAATGATCTCTTTTGTCGGTACAAGAAATGATTAATTCTTTTTAAATTGAATAAATCCCGAATTAAAGAATTCCGGACAAATGTCATTATTTTGACGTTTCTGATTTGACAGCTTGATGGGAAGTAAGGGGCGAGACTTCAAATTAAATAAAATTAAACTTTATTGCGATTTCAGACTGCGTACAGAACTCTCCACAAAATTAACATACCGAAATTGTTTTTCTCCAATAGAAGAGTTTTTCTTAATTTAATAAACTTTTTTTGACAATTTCAGGTCCTTTTTGTAAAGAATTCGTTAGGATTCGCTGCTTCTAGTTCAATTAACCAAAATCATTTTCCCAGCTCGGCAAAATCTTTTTCCATCTCAAACATATTTTCCTCATCTATAAAAATTGTTTTTTGATTGGGCATTTCCCAATCAAAAAACAATTTATGTAGATGAGGAAAATATGTTTGAGATGGAAAAAGATTTTTCTAGCTTACCAAAAGGTTTTTCTCTAAAAATATTCACTTAATAAAAAAATAAACATCCGCAAAAATAATATAATAATTTTGTTGTATTATTTTTGTTTTTGCAGACCGTATAAGCCGAGAAATTCTAATAGAATTCAATGCTAAAAGGTCGAGTATAAACCATGAATCAGAAATGGTTCAATGGTTAAACACTAAATAAAAAAATAAATACATTTTTAAATTCAATTTATTGAAACTATTCGAAATATCCCATTCGATTACAGCCTACTAGGGGCGCCACAATCGATTGAAAGATTTTTGACATTTCTCTGACGTCTTTTGTGTGTCGCTCAGCTTTGCCCATAGAAATTGGTAAAAACGAAGTGTTTTCCTTGCCGTAATCAAGTGTTTTTCCCCCCAAAGTGTTTAGTCTTGTGGGAAAATTCGATAAGGGGAGAAGTATTATCCTTTATTTCCAAGGATTTAGCAAAAATGGAGCAAGTTGTTCCGTCGACCCCACAAATATCATCATCGGATGAAGTACGGACAACAAAAATAGTGTTTTCTCCAGATGTCCAGAGTGCTATTGAAAAGGTATTCAATGGAATTTTAAAAAAATCCAATTAATGTGGGTGGTATAATTCGATACGAATTCTATTTAAAAGGTTCTGCAAAGTTCCGATCCTTTGGACAATCCAGACTTCAATTCCACAGACTACATTAACCAATTGTTCCCGAACGAGCAGTCCCTATCGAATATTGATGAAGTTATCATAAAAATGGAATGCGAAATAAGTGTAATTGATGAGAATATCCGTAGTGTTGTCCGAGGTCAAACAAATACCGGCCAGGATGGTCGTATCGCTCTTGAGGAGGCCAAAAAAGTTATCAGTCAGCTCTTTTCACAGATCACTGACATAAAAACACGAGCGGAAAAGACCGAGGAAATGGTTAAAGAGATCACACGGGATATCAAACAATTGGATTGTGCGAAAAAGAATCTAACATCCGCAATAACTACGTTAAATCATCTTCATATGCTTGTTGGTGGCGTCGATTGTCTTACGAAATTGACTGAGAAACGTCTCTACGGCGAGATATTAAATCCGCTGCAAGCGATTACGGAAGTCAATCAGCATTTTCAGCAGTACAACGAAATAGCACACATAAAGGTTTTTAATTTTTCATAAATTGTTTGTTATTATTATTGTTGTTGTAGAGTCTCTCCAATAAAGTGGAGCAAATCCAAAGGGAGTTAGCAACACAAATCACTGAGGATTTCCACAATATGTTCTCACCGACGGCCACACAGTCATCCGCACCGAAAATGTCCTTCAGTCAATTGACGGACGCATGCAAGGTTGTATCCGTTTTAGATCCACGTGTTAAACGTGATCTACTAAAATGGTTTATCGCCCTTCAATTGGAGGAATACGTCCAATTATTCCATGAGAATCAGGATATAGCGTGGCTAGATAAAATCGATAAAAGATACGCATGGCTAAAGCGTCATCTGTTGAATTTCGAAGATAAATTCGATCGGATATTCCCACCAGATTGGGAGATATCTGAACGTATTACTGTGCAATTTTGCCTAATAACACGCAATGAATTGAGTAAATTAATGGCAAAAAGACGTACCGAAATGGACGTTAAATTGCTGTTGTATGCGATATCAAAGACACAGAATTTCGAACAGTTGCTGGTTAAGCGATTTACTGGTGCTACACTTGAGGAATTTATCACTGGTAGCGCGGCAACAGCATCGGTATTGAAACATTCGGCTGTCATGACAGATGGCCGACGTGGTGGTGGTGGCTTGACAGTTGATTTGGATGATCAGGGCGAATCGATTAATGCTGGCCCGATTGGAAAAACTTCTGCATTCATTGATCTGATTGGGATGTGTTTTAAGTCGCATTTGGATATCTATACGGAGAGCATCGATCGAAATCTATCGGAATTGGTTGAACGTTTTGTACAGTCAAGTAAACAACCATTTAATCCACTTGAATCGAAATCTACAGTGTTTCCAAGGTATGCTATAGTTGGGAGGTGTGCAAAAAATACGAGATTTTAAGCGTTTTTCCCAATTTTTTCCAAGATATTATACCGTTATTGGACGATTATCGACCTCCCCCTTCCTCCTATGAAATTTCATGCGTTTTTCCCACATTTATTGTTCTAAAATATGGAAATCTTGCAAAAAAAAGGGATTTCATGCGGTTTTCCCAATTTTTTCCAAGATTTTATACCGTTATTGGACTATTATCGACCTCCCCCTTCCTCCTATGAAATT
Organism: Chrysopilus asiliformis; assembly: GCA_964034945.1. Taxonomy (NCBI): domain Eukaryota; kingdom Metazoa; phylum Arthropoda; class Insecta; order Diptera; family Rhagionidae; genus Chrysopilus; species Chrysopilus asiliformis. The sequence continues at coordinate 9,761,345 of OZ035964.1, forward strand.
TCATGCTTTTTCCCACATTTATTATTCTAAAATATGGAAATCTTGCAAAAAAAATGGGATTTCATGCGGTTTTCCCAATTTTTTCCAAGATTTTATACCGTGATTGGACGATTATCGACCTCCCCCTTCCTCCTGTCAAATGTCATGCTTTTTCCCACATTTATTATTCTAAAATTTTGAAATCTTGCAAAAAAATTCGAGATTTCATGCTTTTTTTCCAAGATCTTTACGGCTGTCTCCCTACTGCCGACCTTGCCTCCATATTTTATGGGCATCTCTGCCAACCCTTTATTGAAATTCAACTTTATTTCAGTTGTGCTGATTTATTTGTATTTTATAAAAAATGCATGGTACAATGCACTCAGTTGAGTAACGATAAGCCAATGTACGATTTAGCGATGGTTTTTAAAAAATACCTTCGTGAGTATGCAATAAAAGTCCTCGAGGTGAATATCCCAAAAGTAACAACCGTTCAAACATCGATTGGTACAAGTATGTCTCTATTAACAAGAGATTTACAGAATTTATCAACAGCCGCTGGCCAAGTGATTCATAGTTTTCTTAAAGAAGGCGAAACTCAACGTTTTACAAATGATGAATTAATACGGATATGCTGTATATTGACAACAGCTGAATATTGTTTAGAAACAATTCAGCAGCTAGAGGAGAAACTAAAGGAGAAGGTCAATAAGATTTTTGTCGATAAGATTGATTTATCTGAGGAAAAAGATGTTTACCATAGAATTATATCGAATTGTATTCATTTGCTTGTTCAGGATTTGGAATCTGGCTGTGAACCTGCACTTAATGTTATGGGAAAGGTAAAAACTAAATTATAACATTTTACAAAGATTGGATTTCAATTGGTTTTTGTTTTTTTCAGATTCAATGGCAAAATATTAATAACGTCGGTGATCAAAGTCCATTTGTTAATTCGATAATCTCACACTTTAAGCAAACAATACCAATTATACGTGAAAATTTGTCATCATCTCGTAAATATTATACACAATTTTGTCATAAATTCGTGAATTCATTCATTCCAAAGTACATAAATACGCTATTCAAATGCCGATTAACAAATATATCGGATGGTACAAATAATATATTAGGATGTGAGCAACTGTTGCTCGATACGCATAGTATAAAAACTGTACTTTTAGATTTACCATCAATTTCGTCAAATGTTAATCGAAAAGCGCCGACGAGCTACACAAAAGTCGTCATAAAAGGTATGACACGGGCCGAAATGATAATAAAAATCGTCATGACATCGATTAATCCGCCAGGACTATTTACGGAGCAATTTATAAAATTATTACCGGAAAGTCCTCTACAAGAATATCAAAAGGTATTAGAAATGAAGGGTGTTAAACGTGTCGATCAGGCGAATCTAATCGATTTATTCAAACGTACGGCACCGATTATGACGGGCGATAATTCACAGCCGCCAGGTGCGACATTATCGAATAGTAGTGTTACAAAATCATACACTGGGAACAGTGCAAATGCATCGACAACATTATCGGCTGCTAAATCGTCGAAAATAACACAACAAAATTTATCCGAAGCAATTACACCTTCAGGTGGCGGTGCCATCAATAATGGCGGTGGCCTTCATAAGAAAAATTCAAGTGGTAGCTTTGATTCCAGTGACGCATCCGCGACACCACCATCAGATCGAGGACGAATTAAAAAATTGGAGAATCTAATTAAGAAACGATTGCCAAATTAAATAAAAAAAAATAATCTTTTCGTTGAATTATAGTTAACTAATTTAATAAATGTTTAAATAATTTTAGTTGGGGTTTTGTTTTTGACTAAATGGTAGGCTAATCATATCATTATGCTCTAAATCAGGGGTGTGCAGACTTCTAATTTTTTCAAGGTGTTGCGGTCATCCCAGTGCCGAATGTGAAGGTACAGTAATCGCCCAACTGCGCGATTTCTAACTGCGCGATTAAGTTTTTAATACCAAAATTTCGAACTGCGCGGTAAAAATTTTCGCAGCTGCGCGGGTTTTTTATGATTTTCGTTTAAAAAAACATGTTCTTAACCCCAAAATTTCATACAAAGTGGGATTCACAGTGCGCGGTTTCGGTTTGCGCGCTCTTTTTATGGAACGTATCTACCGCGCAGTTGGAGGGATTACTGTACATGTGTCGTCTACACATTCATCGAAACATTTGCTTAAGTAAACACAGTCGCATCGATTGTGAAAAGCCGATTCTCCAGTCTAGCTGGCGTCAGTGTTCCATAAATATGTTTCTTTTAGTATGGGCGTCTTAGATCAGGGGTGTCCAACCTTTCAGCTTTCGTGGGCCACATTGGGAGAAGACGAGTTGTATTGGGCCACAAATAAAATATACTAACCCTAAAGATAGCTGATTAGTAAAAAACGTAGAATATATACAGACTTAGTTAATAATTTTAAGTAATTTAAACATCATTAATTCATAAAGTTTGTAAATATATCAATTTTTGTTGGGCCTCATGCAAACATGTCTTGGGCCGCATGCGGCCCGTGGGCCGCAGGTTGGACAAGCCTGTCTTAGATCTTAGTAAAGGCGGTCACCCCAAAATGTCTTGGCGGTCCACCGGTCGATCGCGATCGACTTAATGCCCACCCCTGCTCTAAATGATCATATAGGAGTATATTATGGAGGGATGGCAAAAGATTTCAATTTCCGTTCGGGTGTCTGTCTGTCTGTCCGTAACCACCATAACTTTCGAAATGATTAAGCTAGAAATTGGAAATTTTGAACAGTTCCGTGAAAATTCAATTTTCCGTGAGACTTCCCTCCTCTTGGTACATCTCCTCCTCATTCTGCTGATGTCCCGCCTAACCCTGTGTGGATTCGATTTAAACGTGAAAAGGGGAGCTTAATTCGGTAATATTTTTGTGAAAATTCAGTTTTTCGTGGGACCTCTCAACCCCCCGTACCGCCCTAACCATTACTGATATCGAAAAACAGACAACGGATTCTTAATCAGAGGCCCGAAAAACCCCCCTACACCAAATTTCAGCTAAATCGGAGACGTGTCAAAAAATTGAAATAATCGCAAGGGGGACCCCTGCACCTTTTTTAAGGACGAAAAATTGAAGTCCTCCGATCGGGCTGAAATTCAGAATTTAGATGTTATCGGGAACGGAGAATCGATATCCGATGTCCTTTTTGATGGTGGCAGTAGGGTTTGGGCGGTACAAGGACGAGGTCCTTGAAAAATCCTTTTTTCGCCAAAAAGGACACCGGATGTCGATTCCTCGTCCCCGAAAACCATAAGATTTCGAATTTTATGAAAATCCGTTGAGCCGTTTCCGAGATAAAAGGATTCAATTTTTAAGGATCCGACATTTGGAAAACCGTCTGTCCCTCACGTAATTTTTGGCCTATCGACTCACGGAAAACGGTTTTTGATAGATGAAAGGATCTTTAAGGATGTGTGATTTTTGTTTTTCCTGAAACTGTAGATCTTGTTTTTGAAAAAATAATTTTCTCGAGACTTGAAATTTTCTTGGGATTTTTTTTTTCAAAATTTCAAAATTAAATTCAGGAAAAAAATTACTACAAAATGTTGGAAAATTGTCACAAAATCTAAAATTTCAATTAATTTTGCAATTTCTATCAGCAAAAATACATAAAATAATTTATTCAATTCTGGTTTTGCCATTGATTGTGAAATGGAATTGGCAAAAAAAAGGCACCGGGTCACAGAACTATATAACATAGAACAACTGTCACCATACAAAGCCTTGCTGAAAAATGGTCCCAAAAGTATTGCCCTCTTTATCGTACTTGAACGCATTCACTGAACTGTATAAGGTCGCGAAATTCAAATTAAGTTTGCCGCGAAATTCAAATTTCACAAGTTTGAGACTAACTTTAGGCGCAAACAAATAACTTTAGGCGCCAACACCATTCCGAACGTCTATTTTCCTTTGACAGCTCACGGTTTAAACGAGAGGACTATATTTATTTTCATACGGTTATCTTGCTCTTACTTGACTCGTTTTGATTCACTGAACTGTATTGAAATGGGGCCATTTGAGACAGCAAATCGAGCGATCTAGTATATCTATGCACCGAGTGTAAATCATTCCTCCGCATTTTTACCGCTTTGAAATTGATCCCCCCCCCGCTCTCCCCTGTCCTGGCTACGCCATTGCGTATAACGGGAAATATAAAAAATAATAATTCTGCTATTTTGCAACATTTTTCCGGAATTTTTCAAGGACTGGTATTTCTTTGCAACTTTTTCCACATCATATTTTAAATACATGTCCGCTTTTTCTTACAATTTTCTCTTTATTTCCCCAAAAAAAAAACTTGTCTTTTATAACAACTCAAAGTCGTAAATAATTTTTTTATACCTAAATTGTCAATAAAAAAAACAAATATTTATATTTTAACTACAAAAAAAAAACGTTCCTAATATAATTTAATATAAGAGTAAGTTTACGTATAAAAACGGCAACTAGTAAACTATTATTTAAATCACAAAAGAATAGAGAATAGCAATACTGAGTTAACTGAAATGTAATCGATTTGAGAGTGATTACTCTAAATTTTCTTAAATAATTTATGGTCGTCGCCTGCTTCTTGTACGCCTTCTTCTCTCCTGAACACGTCTTGTCAAATTTCCGGCTATTAGTGTTATTAGACCAAGGCAAGATGCTGCTCCGCATGCATACGCAAGGATATTCCGATAATAATCAGGGCATTCGCTTCGTTCCTTGCATTTTCTGTGAATAAAAACAAATGAATTTTGAATTTTTTTTTTGGGAAGAAATCACTCAAAATTTGTGGCGAAGAGCCAAAGATGTTTTGACGGGTTTGGCTCACAAAAATACTTACAAATTCTCAATGATAACAATTGCAATTCCCGTGATTAGCTTATCAGCGAATGTCACCGCCGAATAGATGAATCCACCCTGATATGTATGATCCCCAATCATATTTGCTGTTACACAAAGGCTAGAAATCATGGTTATAGAACTGCCAGATCCAAAAAGTATCGCAATTCCAAATAATTTTATCATTGCATCAACAGTGGTCCAAATAGCAAATAAATAGACTAAGACACATCCTAATATCGATATAATTGAGCCGATCATGTAGGCCGCTTCGATTGAACAGAATCGGGAGGTGTGTTTCAGTAGCATTGCCGCTATAAATGATGCTAAAAAGGATACAAGCGGCACAGTTGCAATATGTTCGATATTTCCATGATCCTGGCTATTGTCAGATTGTAACATTGCTTCGCTATCGGATATATTCGATTGTGGTGTCCAGGAGCGTTCGTCCAGCCAGAGCGGTATATAAACTAGAGAGGTGGTCATGAATAATCGCGAAAATACATACAAGAGAGCGCTTAAATAGAGTGTTGGGGATTTGAGGAAATTTTTATAGTTCCTGTACTTATTGGCAGAGTTCCTGTTCAATGGTGTCCCTTCATCGGAATATTGATATGTTTCACTATCATCAGATTGATATGAATCCACACCATTTATGGGTAACGTTGTCATATGCGGCTCATGCGATACATCCCTATCAATTGATCGCCTGCCCGTTTCCTGCTGCTGTCGACGCTGATGTTCCGTTCTCGACGGAATTTGTCCAGCGGCCAACGACAATACGCGCCTCTGTTCATATCCGCTTACCGTCAATGAGAATTGAAATAGGACAGACATTGAGACACCGATTAACGTCAATATTAGCGAAATGTCCCGAAAGCGAAATACATCCCCTGGCCCAATATTGTTGTGACTAATGTTTGTGCGTCCCTTAAGTACCGCCCATGTTATAATAAAGACGACGACATTTGAGCAAACTGACGCTGAATAACGGGTCGCTGTCAAATCCGCTCGATCCTTGTTGGTTCTGGACATTTCCGGTATCATTGCCAAATGGGTGATTTGTACAATTGCCCATGCAAATTGAAAGGTCACTATACACATAGCGAAATATGTTGGCATCCACCAACTGTGATCCTTCATCACTTTACACCATGGGCAAAGCGAAAAAATCAGCGGAAATGAGATGAAAACCATTGCTGTGCCTGGAATGATTTTTATTTTTCGTTAGAAATTTATTTTTTGTAAATGTCTATAAAATTCGTAACACATTTAGAGGGGCAGGGGTGTGGAGGGGGCAGGGGAGTGGAGGGGGCAGGGGAGTGGAAGGGGCAGGGGCAGGGGAGTGGCGGGGGCAGTGGACAGGGAGGGCAGAATGTGAAGCAGTGCGACAATTTTGTGATGGTACAAAATCGCAAAACCGTGGCGAGGCGAAGGTATTGGAAAAGTGAAAATTTCAATCTTCTACATAGACAGTGTAAATATTAGCGGATAAGAAATTTGCCCGATGGATGACCTTGCTAATTGTGTAAACCGCATCCCAATCGGTTGAACGGTTCAAAAGTTATCAGGGGAGGGGCATCGAAGCAGAGGAGGAAGGTGAATATAAAGTTTCCTATCCTTTTCCGTTTTCACGTGATACCGGAACAAACAAACAAACAGACAGAGAAAAAAAATTTAAAAACATTCTGATTTTTAGCTTAAGTACGATCAAATAGGAGGCGTTAAAAGCTAGAGTGGACCAACCCATATAATCTAGTTTTTGAAGCTTTTCCACTTTTGTACTATTATTGACTGTAAATTTTTGGAAAAAAATTTCTGTGGACTTTATTACTCAATGTTGAAATGTTCTTTTGTGCATCCAAACATTTTTGTCTAAAAACTCACTCGCAATAGTGATTCAAACACAAAAAAATTCACGATTTCGACTGTTTCGTTTGTATGGGGGTGGGGGGAAGGAGTGGTCCGATTGGATTTTGATGTATGGAGCGGTTTTGTAAAATCATATTCTAAACAGATTTTACCGTTATAAATTTTTCAATACGACTCATCGTTTTCGAGAAAATCGCAAAAAACTGTTGCGTTTATATGGGGGTGGGGGGAAAGAGTGGTTCGATTGGATTTTTATGTATGGAGCGGTTTTGTAAAATCATATTCTAAACAGATTTTACCGTTATAAATTTTTCAATACGACTAACCGTTTACGAGAAAATCGCAGAAAACTGTTTCGTTTGTATGGGGGTGGGGGGAAGGAGTGGTCCGATTGGATTTTGATGTATGGAACGGTTTTGTAAAATCATATTCTAAACAGATTTTACCGTTATAAATTTTTCAATACGACTAACCGTTTACGAGAAAATCGCAGAAAACTGTTTCGTTTGTATGGGGGTGGGGGGAAGGAGTGGCCCGATTGGATTTTGATGTATGGAGCGGTTTTGTAAAATCATATTCTAAACAGATTTTACCGTTATAAATTTTTCAATACGACTAACCGTTTTCGAGAAAATCGCAAAAAACTGTTTCATTTGTATGGGGGTGGGGGGAAGGAGTGGTCCGATTGGATTTTGATGTATGGAGCGGTTTTGTAAAATCATATTCTAAACAGATTTTACCGTTATAAATTTTTCAATACGACTAACCGTTTATGAGAAAATCGCAGAAAACTGTTGCGTTTGTATGGGGGTGGGGGGAAGGAGTGGTCCAATTTTGCGCGTTGAAGAACTTAGCCTACGCATTTACGAGAAATGTAGCTGTACTAAATTTTAAGTCTCTAGCTTAATCCTTTCGAAAATTATGGTGTTTACGGATGGACGGACATGCGGAAATCACAATCTTTTGTCATCCCTAACGCCCTGATGTGGTTCATTTTGGAGTTCGATGCGTTACAAACGGTGTACTAAATCTAATATACTTCTATATGATATATCATATAGAGTATAAAAAAACTTGACTTACCAAATACATGCCATTTACGTTTCGTTCCATATCTATCGGCCAGGATTCCGACGACTGGTGTCGCAAGTGCATCGCACACCTGCCCTAACATAACAAGAGCTCCGGCTTCCGGTGCTGGCATAAGTAGGGCACCCTGGAGGAATAGCAATGTGTAGCTAAACCATACGCCGGCGCACAAATCATTATAGACATGGCCAAGGCCAAATCCAAATTTCTGTATGAATGTGAGGGTGGATTTCATATGATCTGTTGTTGAACTACTGGAATTACTGCTACTACTACTATTAGCGGAAGGATCACCCGTGACACCACCGTCAACAGCGTTTTGTTCTTGTTCTGCTGTTGTTATTATGCTGTCAGCCGTGGTTAGCGCTGCATTTGATGATGTTGCACCGTAATTTTGCACTCTACCGAACTGCGCTATAGATTTAGGTGGACTGCGGATGATATTCACCTCATTTTTCTGCGACATTTTCGTACACTCTATTAATTACAATGCTCCCCACTCTAGTTGATTATTACAGATATCGATTCTTATCAATAAATTCTTAAATGCGCTCTGTTCGATCATACTGTGCCATTTAATGTTGCTGTGCTATAAGAAAAAACAGGTGTGATTTTAATCAAAACAAGGAAAAACGTTTTTCTCGTCTTATCTTTGTTTTGATTGAACGACAAAATTCTTAAACAATCTAGAGAAGAAAACGAAGAAGAAGAAAAAAATGCAAACAAAACCACCTGTTCTTTATCACCTGGACAAAATCCATGAATCATTTTTGCACGAGCCCTATAGAAATTCTCGGCGAATTTTGCAAATTACAAAATAAAAATATTTGATGTGAATAACACATGACTTTCTTATACAAAATCTACGTTTCTGCACGATTTACATTAAAACCCGATGAATAAAATTTTAGTTTCATTAAAAATATGAATTTTTATTTCACAAAATCTGAAATATCTCGATGACGGTTAAAGATAGCGGATAACGGTAAAAAGCAAAATTATCGAAAACATTATTTTCTTTAATTCATCTCATACATTGGTCTGTCAAAACGCCGTTATTTTTCGAGCTAAGCGCAAAAAACTGTTTTTTTTTTTCTTAATAACGGTATATCTCGATAACGGCTTGAGATACGCAGTTCTTGTGAAACTCTAAAATGTAGGAAATATTGTTGTCTCCAACAATTGTCATAGAAAGGACTACTGAAAAACGCGTGGTTTGGGAGTAAATAACAAAAAACCCAAATTGCGATTCTTAAAAAGCCGCCACTTTGGTTGCTTCCGGTTACCGGATTTCCACCAAAAGTTGATAGGGTTGTCCCATTCCAGGACCAAACATGGTCAATTAGCTCGATTAGATTTTGAGAAATTTTGTACACAGACTGACAGACTGACAGATTGATAGACTGACAGACTGACAGACTGACAGACTGACAGACTGACAGACTGACAGATTGACAGATTGACAGACTGACAGATTGAAAGACTGACAGACTGACAAACTGACAGACTGATAGACTGATGGACTGACAAACTGATAGATTGACAAACTGGCAGACTCAGAATCTGACAAACTGATAGACTGACAGACTCAGAATCTGACAGACAGACATACAGTCATTTTTGCAACATGACGCCAATCGCCTCGGGAATATTCCGGAAATGTTTTTAAATAACCAGTCGAAATTTTTCATGAATACAATACTTTATTATACTTCGTATAAGAAAGTATAAACAAAATAGTCACCATATTTCATGAAGGCAGCGCAAAAGAATTTTAAAGATTTCTTTTGTTTACCCAAAAAAACACGACGAATATTGGGTTTCTGGTGATTTAAGGTTTGAACATCTATGAATTTTCCCGCCAGATGTTTTATTAATCATAATGTTTTTTTTCTAAATTTTTTGCACATTTTTCTTCAAAGGAATTAACACGAAACTCATTCCATTATCAAAGTCAGCTGTTTTTCCCTATTTTACATTCTGTTTCACTTGTCTAAAATATTTTTAAGTTTCGCGCCATTAACTAGCAATCCACACCTGCCATGAATCCCGTCACTGTCGCTGTTACATCCGATGTTACGTCTAGTGAAGATTGAAATGTTAGCTGCTACGACAGAAAAGTCAGATACACGCCATCCAGACCTGCCGGAAACTCTGACATAAATGTTAGCAGAAATGTCATTAGAAAATTCTGTTGTGACGTAGGTGGGCTGCTGATTCTGGCATGACATTTCAGTTCCAGAAATGCGTTGAGCAATAAACAACTCAGAGTAGTAAATATGACGATCTGTGATTTCACTTTTTTCTTTAAAATCTCCGCACTAAAATGAAATTCGGCCTCCTGCTGCCCCCACGATGCATTTTTCAAATCATTTCTTGTAAAAATTACTTTTATACAGTATTCGTTTATAACACGGAGCCACTCTGCACGTGAAAAATTAGAATCCGCCATCTTAAATTCCATTTCTGTTACGATTTCTGTTAGCAAAGATGTCAACACAAAATGTTAGACTTTTATGTCGTAACAGCTGACATTTCAATCTTCACTAGACATAACATCAGACGTGACAGCGACACTGACGGCATTCATGGCAGGTGTGGATTAGTAGATAGTTTTTGCTGACATCTTTGCTAACAGAAATGGTGACGGCAATTTGACATTCGTGAATTCAAAATGGCGGATTGTAATTTTTCACGTGCAGAGACGCTCCGTTCTATAAACGAATACTGTTTAATTTAAAAGTAATTTTTACAAAGAAATGATTTGAAAAAGGCATCGTGGGGGCAGCTGGGGGCCAAATATAATTTTAGTGCGGAAATTTTGAAATCACAGATCGTCATATTTACTACTCTGAGTTGTTTACTGCTCAACGCATTTCTGGAACTGAAATGTCATGCCAGAATCAGCAGCCCACCTACGTCACAACAAAATTTTCTAATGACATTTATGTTAACAGTTCTGTCAATGTTTCCGGCAGATCTGGATGGCGTGTAACATATTTTGCGTGAGATTCACAATTCATAGCGAGATAAGCGGTGGCTAATCTGGCTTCGACGGACATATGAGTTGACAGGTAAAAATTATGCTTTCTTTGGAAAATTTTTATACTGATTTTTCTGCATTCACGAATTTTCCAATTGTATTCTAAACTTGTTTTAATATTTGAGAAAAGTAGGGGTTCGTCCCTAGTTTTTCCAATATTTCTAAACTTTTCAATTCCCAGTTTTTTTTTTAATTGTTTTTAATATTCGAGTGATTTAGGGGGAGGGGGGTATTTTTTGTTATTTTGTAGCCACTTTTCTTTGTAGCGAATTTTTTCCCTTTGAAATGTTGTTCCACACAGAATTTTTCTTTTCTCAAGTTCTAGTTGGTTAGGGGGTTTAAAACCCCTGGAAACGTCTTGATAGTTGTCAAAAACAATATCCACAGTATTTTTGTGATATTTTGCTCAATCAACATGACGAGAATCCATTTATGAACCGCATAAGCTTGGCTAATTACAATAAAACCGATGAAGCAATCAATTTCGCGGATTTACCCAGAAATCCAGTGAATCTCTGATCATTAATGGTTGGTCCATGCGGATGCTTAACGCATTGTTTTCGTTTACGCTTTCATTGCTCTGTATTTGACACAGCAAACGTGAATCTTTCAATTGTCACATGAACAAAAGGCCTGAAGTTTTCAGGGAAATATTTGAGAAACGTTCACAATTTCCGCATTTCATTTAGAATCAAAAGTACGTAATAAGATTGCCATATGGAAATTTAATTCACCTGGGAAATGTCTCTCTATTTCATTCCCAAACACAACCTCCAAAATCACTTACAATTTTTTTTTCTATATTTTTTTTGTTTTATTTACAACCAGTCACAACCACTTCACTTCATACAGACGAGTCAAACTATACTAGAGTTAAATGTTAAACGTTATCAAAAAAAAATTTTTTTGTTGCTTAAAACGCGTATGGTTTGACTTGTCATTACAGCAACAATTGGGAGAATGTCGCAAAAAGACATAAATACCGAGTAACATATAACTGAAATTATTTAGACTGCAATACTCGAGATTTTTTATAATATTATGAACAACGTTTATGAATTTCTTGATAAAACCTCCTACGTTGTATGAAGATTTTTTCGTTTTATTATTTCGAAAGTTTTTATATTCTATTGCGTGAATTGCAAAATCCTAAAATTGAAATAGTTTTAAATTTCGCCGCGCTTGTGGAAACTAAACTGATTTGAAGCTATTTTAAATCTCGATTAATCACACATTGATAGTGGATTTTGATTTAAAATTGTCTTCTAATCTGATAAATCGTTTCGATTAGTTATGATTCACTTCAAAATACACAAACATTGAGACATATTAATCATCTGACTGACGAATTATTACTAAACATTGCTTGTTTTCAATAAAAAAAAATATTAAATCGGTTGTAAAACCGACATATGGATTAGTTAGTGATAATATTTTATATAAATACTTGAGAATTCAACACAATTTGTATCAAATTACATTTAGATAAGAGAGATTTGCTTATACTATCATCATGATTTTGTTTGATTTTTGATGGCTGTTTGAAACTGAAGTACTACGGAAAGACTAAAAGAAATCACATGTGTTGAGGGAATATCTTTTACTATTTGACTTGTATCTACCTGGGAAGCCGGTGAATGTAATAGAAAGCCCAGGCAATTGAACCAAAGAAGCCAAACAAATTGCATGAGTTCAATGGCTTTTTTGTTTATACAACATTACGTTCTTATTTCATATGGACTATAAAATTTACCTCTCATCTTAACACTCTAACTGCCACGACAGTTTTAAGCCTTTTTCGATTATTTAGTTGTCAATTAAAAAAAGCACTAAAAAATTGAAACAAAATTATACCTAAATGTTATTTTATTACCATAAAATGTGTGCAACTACAAAAAATCGTTGCGGTTGCAGCGAACACTTTAATAATTATACCCGTATGGTGAAACCAAAGGGTATATTAACTTTGCCTTACCGTTTGTAACGCCAAGATCCCGTCATCGCACAAAAAAATGAATTACACCAGTGTGTTTAGAATGATAAAAAAAAAAATAATAATAATAATAATAATTCTTTTATTTTGTAATTTATACAATTTTTTTATCACAACATTTTCATATAGCATAAGTAGCATTTCTTAGATATAATTCTTTACAAATTTATTTATTCCTTTTTTAAATTTACTTATATTTGTTTCAGTTTTTAAGTTATTAGGTAATTCATTAAACAATTTCAATCCCTTGTACATTAACATATTCTTTGTTTTCTCAGTACGCGCAAATCCTAACCTAAAATCTAATCTATTTCTTACAGAATATTGATGGCTATCACCTACATACAAAAGTTGATTAGATAAATATTGCGGCAATAGTTTATATTTCATTTTAAAAACTATCAATAATACATTGACTCGAATTCGTTGGTCAACACTTAACCATTTTAGCGTATTTAACATAAATGTTTTTGAAGTAAACCTACTCAGTCTTAGTATGATTCTCATGCCTTTATTCTGTAGCTTTTGCATTCTTTTTAATAATTCATTTGTCCCTAAAAACAGTATAGTGGAACAGTACTCAAAATGCGGCCTTATTATTGAATTATAAATTTTAATTGCCCCCATTAAGGACAGACGGGCTCTAATTTTTGAGAAAAAATACAATTTTTTTGCAATTTTTTTACATACATAATCTATGTGCTTCTTAAAACTTAAGCTTGGATCTATTATAACACCTAGATACTTTGTTTCATTTACCAACTCTATAATTTCATTATCAATTTTTAAGTTAAGATTATTATTGGTTTTACTATTAAATATCATGCCTTTACATTTACTAATGTTTAATTTCAATTTATTTTCTTCGCACCATGTACTAATTTTCACCAATTGCTCATTCATGTCATTTATGCAGCCCTCAATACTATTTCCGGTGACAGAAAGTAAAGCGTCATCTGCGAAAAGGACCAGTTCTCCATCACTAATCGTCTTCTCCATATCGTTGACATACACCAGAAACAGCAATACACCCAAAATTGATCCTTGAGGTACGCCCAAAGAAACGTCCATCAAATCCGAGACAGTGCCATTCACTCTTGTTCGTTGGTGTCTTCCTTGTAGGTATGATATAAACCAGTTTAGCGCCACCCCAGTGATACCATATTTGCTAAGTTTTTGCAGTAAAATACCTCGATCCAGAGTCTCAAATGCTCTTCGAAAATCCAAGAAAACTGCAACTATCGCCTTATTCTCATTTACCGCAATCTTCCATTTGGCCATAACAAAATTTATAAGGGATTCACAGCTATGATTTTTTCTAAACCCTGATTGTTGTCCCGATATGAGATCATTTTCTTCTAGATACTTCTCCAGTTGTTGATAGGCCACTTTTTCCAATATCTTCGCTTCGGTAGATATCATATTGATCGGTCTAAATTCAGAACAGTTGTGTGTCCCAGGAATCTTCTCTATAGGTATAACAATTGACTCTTTCCAATTTTCAGGGAACACCCCATTTTTTAGGGACTGGTTTATTATGGACAACAAATTCTCACCAAACAAGTCAAATGCATCTTTAAATATTTGGATACTTACTGAATTCATGTCCTTCTTATTATTAATTGCATTCATAGTTCTCTCTAATTCAGTAAGTGTAATTTCTTGAAATTTAAATCGGCATTTTGGCTCCTCAATTAAATTTCTGTATTGTCTATATGGAATACTAGAATTAATTTCTTCCACACTTTCAATAAAGTACCGATTGAATTTTTCTGCAATTTGGGTATTGTCTTTGTATGTGATGTTGTTAAAGTTAACTTCACATATTTCACTCTTAATCTGATTGAGTACCAGAGTTTTAATTGACTTCCACATCGATTTTTGGTCCACCGCGTTATCAATTGATTTGCTTATATATTTGTTTTTTGCAACATTTACTTTATTTTTAAATTTATTTCTAATAGTTTTATATTTATTCCAGTCACTCGTTTTACCGGTCAAACATGCGATCTTATAATGCTTTATTTTTTTGTCTTTTAATAAACTCAGCTCATGAGAGAACCAATTATTTTTACCAATTCTTGATTTTTTGACATTCACGAACCTATTCACTATTTCTTTTAAATTATCACTAAATGTTTTTGCTTTTAAATTACAGTCGGTGAAAAAAACAGTACTAAGGTCACTCTTATTAACATAACTTCTAAATTTTTCTTTATTATAACTAAAGATCTGTATCGAATTGAATTTTGCATGTCCGTCCGTCTGTCCGTCTGTCCGTCTGTCTGTAGCGCGGATTGCGGGCGCACGGATTGAGCTAGAGACTTGAAATTTTGGGCAGATTCGTTTTTCGTAAAATGCGAGGCTAACTCGTCAATGGGCAAAAATGGACCATCACCTTCCCCCCGCTCACCACTACGAACGAAACGTTTTTTGTGAATAAAAAGTGCAAGAACAAAAGTTATTTAGGATATGATTCTACATAAAACTCCCATACATCAAAATCCGAGTGGAATAAATTTTAAAAAATCTTATTGGAAAGTTTGACTTCAAAGTGGAATTTTGGTATAACTGTTCGAATTTTGATACGAATATCACCATACGGGTCTCCAATGATTGCCAGATTGGCAATTATAGCTTTTATTATGTTTTTCAATTTTTTATGACCTTTTCCACGTAGAAGTTCTTTTTCGGTATTTTTTTTAGTTTCTAGGCAAAACAATTTTTCCACAATTTTTTAGGACATTTTCTTTGCAGAAGAATTTTTTCCGGCTATCTTTAGGAAATTTTCTGTGCAGAAAAATTACCTGCGATTTTTTGAGGATTTTTCCCAGGCAGGAAAATTTTCTCCAATTTTTTATATGACGTTTTTCAGGCCAGTATTTTTTCCGGCTATCTTTAGGAAATTTTCTGTGCAGAAAAAATAACTGCGATTTTTTGACGATTTTTCCCAGGCAGGAAAATTTTCTATGATGTTTTCTAGGCCCGTAATTTCTCCTGCTATCTTTTAGGACATATCCAAAGTGGGTGAAATTTTGACTGTAATTTTCATAGCCTTTTTTCCATGTAGGAAAAACGATTGTGCCGTTTTTCTTAAGACCTCTCCTTGGCAGAAAAGTTATTTTTCTTGTATTTAGGACATTTTCTAGGTGGAAAAACTTTTACCCGATTTCTTTAGGACATTTTCTAGACAAGAAAACTTTTTCCACGAATTTTTTTAAGTACCTTTTCCAAGCAGGAAAATTTTTCCCACTATCTTCTGGAAATTTTCTGTGCAACAAAAAAAAAATAACCTCGAAAGGTACACCGGATATCGATGTCCGTCTCCGAAAACCTTGAATTCAATTTTGAATTGAAGACTTTAACTTTCTTCAGACTTTAGCCTGATCGGAAGACTTTAACTTTCTGTCTTGAAAAAAAAGTCCAATTTCGCATTTTTTTCAATTTTATGACACGCTTTCGATTTCGCTGAAACTTGGCGTAGGGGGAGGGGGGGGGGGGGGGGGGTTCGGATCTCTAATTAAGAAGAATCTGTTGCCCGTTTTTCGATATTACTAATGGTTTGGGTGGAGGTGTCTCACAAATTTAAAAATTATCGCAAAAAAACGTTAATGTTTGTTCAACGCATAAAAACTCTTAAATCGATCAACTGGAAATTCAAAATTGCTCCTCCCTGGAACTTTCGCTAAAGGTGCCGCTCCACTTGAGAGTAAATACGTGAGTAACTCTCAAAAACTCTCGAGAGTTACTCGCAGGAGGTTATCCATTTGAGAGTTAATTTCGGCGATTTTTCTATCGCGAGCTCTAGGCGAGTTTCTAGCGGAAAGCACTTTCGCGAGAACTCTCCAGACCCTGTCCATTTGAGAGTGATGCACGACTGAAAGTGGAAAGTACTACAGGAAGGTTGCAGCAGCTGTAATTATCCGAATTAATAAAAAGAGACAAGCCAAATCAACAAAAAAAAAAGTGCTGGGTTAAGTCCTGTATTCAAAGGAGAAATCTTTTGGGTGCCAGGAAAAAATCTAATAAGAGAATTGCAAATTGAAGTCGCGCAACAATTTAGAAATTTTTGTAGGGTAACAAGTTCGGAAATAGAGTTTTTAATCAAAATTGTCGGACCGGTTGTCGTCAAAAAAAACTACAAAAATGAGAGAAGCAATATCTTGATTTTTTGACATTTTGCTTTGGCGAGTTCTCGAAAGCTCTAGCGAAATTCAAACGCTGTTCAAATTTACTCTCCGAGAGCTCAGTGGAGGCCTGTCGACTAAAGAGTAGAATCACTTTTGAGAGCTCGCAGAAACTAGCTCGCGAGTTTCTGCGAGCGACTCTCAGAGACGTGTCCATTTGCGAGTAGCTGCTATCGAGAGGTGCTCGCCGGCATTTACTCTCATGTGGACCTTAAAGTTGCCGCTCTACATGAGAGTAAATGCCGGCGAGCACCTCTCGATAGCAGCTACTCGCAAATGGACACGTCTCTGAGAGTCGCTCGCAGAAACTCGCGAGCTAGTTTCTGCGAGCTGTCAAAAGTGATTCTACTCTCTAGTCGACACGCCTCCACTGAACTCTCGATGAGTTGCTCGCCAGATACGAACGGCGTTTGATTTCGCTAATAGCTCTCGAGAATTCGACAAATCAAGATGTCAAAAAATCAAGATATTCATGCCAATTCTGGAATCCGAAGTTGCGTTAAATTTGTTCGATTTCCCCTCAATTTGTATTCTTGAATCCGCTGCGTTTCACGCTTGTTCGATTACGTGTGATCTAGTAACGTTTTGAGAGTAGAATTACTCGTTGCAAATTTCAGAATGCCAGAATACCAATTGAGTGGCGACTCGAATCGACTAAGTTTGGTTTTACGTTTTAACTTCGGATTCCAGAATAGCCATGATTGGTCTTGAAAAGAGAAAAATCGCCGAAATTAACTCTCAAAAGGACAACCTCCTGCGAGTAACTCTCGAGAGTTTTTGAGAGTTACTCGCGTATTTACTCTCATGTGGAAGTGGACCGGCACCTTAAAGCACAAAACTGTTTAGAAATCTTACAGGAATTGAATTGAGGCCGGGAGAATGGTTTAAATAAAAGGGTATAAGAAAACAAAGATTTTATATATTTCTTGAATTAGTTTTTCTGTTTTTTTTTTCAAATTTTGTTTTAATAAAAATGAATAGGTTTTGAAAAAATCTATAATATTTACTATTAGATTTTCCGTTTCTGTTGTGCTGAAATGTACAACAAATTTTTAATTCTTCATTTTTCTTTTTTCTTTCTTCATCCAATTTTTAACTTAATTATAATACAATTTCTTTTATATATTGTTTTTTTGAACTAGGAAATTTTACGACACATATTTTTTTCATTTTCTTTAAATATTGTGATGTTTTTGTTTTTTTTTCTTTTCTTTTTGATCAAATGAGTTTATTATTCTTAGTCTTTTTTATATTATTATTTTTATTTTTTTGAGTTTTCATGTTTGTTTTTTCAACAGTTCAAGTTATTTTTTTTTGTTTGTTTTTGAATGAGTTCTTACCGCGTGTTTATAGTTTGACATACTATTACTTATCACTGCATTCGATTATGAAAATCATAAAAAAACTAGAGCTATTGGGTGATGTAAATAAAAAAATAGCTTTTGTTAAAACTGGGCTGGAATCATGTATCTCGACGTGTCTCTGTCTTTCGACTTCGACGCAACTTTTAACTCTTGACTTCGCCATATCAGCAGCTTCAAATTTCCTGGAGTGACAGTCAGAGTCACGTTTCGATTCATAGTGACGATTCCGCGAAATTTCAAGCTGCAGATGTGGTGAAGTCAAGAGTTAAAAGCTGCGTCGAAGTCGAAAGACAGAGACGCGTCGGAATACATGATTGGTGCCCTGATGTTTTTTAGCTAATGCAGACTGCATACAGACTACATTAGCTAAAAAAAACATCAGTTTTAGCAAAAGCTATTTTTTTATTCACATCACCCATTGTGATGGAGATTTTCAAACAAAATAATTTTTTTTTATAAAATTGTGATTATTTATTCGAGTGAAGTCTCAAAAGTAAAAAAAAACTATTATATTCAGCTACGTTTCTATGCAAATATCATGTAAATTGTTAAAAAAAAAATTGGCAGTTTGTTAAAATCCAGTAATATTGTTGTTGTTGTTATTATTATTATTTTTGTTGGTATTTCTATGTTTTCATAAAACAATACAGAATTTGTCATGATTTTTCGGAGGATGGTGGATATTTTATGAAATTAATTTATGTTTCTTAAACGTACTTCGTAAAAAAGGAGTATTTAGGGAAGAAAAGCATTTCTATAATTATATACGCAAAATATTTTTTAATAATTATAATAATTAATGTAAAAAAAATCACCTTTTGTTGTCTTCCTTTTTTTTTGTTTCATTTGAGTGAAGGATTAAACTAATGAAAAACTAATATCTACCGTTCTTATTAAGTGCTTTTTATTTCGTATTTGAATGTTTCGATTTCACATTAAATATTTCATTCTTGTATTCATTTCAGAAAACAGTCTAAATTTGTCCATTAATATATAATTCTTTTTTTCTTTTTAATTTATTCTCAAAATATTTACAAAGGTTCATCAATCTCTTTTTTAATATTCACAATTGTTTCTTTTTTTTCATTTGTGATTAATTTAGTAGGCGAAAAAACATTTGGAAATATAAATTAAAACCATTGAAGTTAAATTTCGTCAATATTTTACCAGTTTTTCAGGATTCCTAATGCGGCGGTCACACGATGCTGTTTTACCAGCGCTAGTGGCTGTTATGCGGCAGTCACACGATGCTGTTTTACCAGCGCTAGTGGCTGTTTGGCTGTTAGCTGCCGTTTCAGCAGCACCGTGTGAACCCTAGTGCGTTGCTACTACCAGCAGCAGCGTGAAGCTAGAACCTGAATCGTACGTCGATGCGTCCGTCACGTTGACAGTTCGAGTAAAATCAAAGAAGTGTAAAACAATGAATTAACTCCAGATTCGTTGCCTTACCCAACTGTCACCGCATAAAACTGTCAACCGGACGGACGCATGACGGACGCATTGACGTACGATTCAGGTTCTCGCTTGATGATTTTAGCAGCGCTAGTGAAGTAGAGACCGTTCTACTTTGCCAGCGCTACTAGGGATCACGTGATCCTGTCGCATGGTTTCTGAGCTGTTAAAAGTCTGATAAGTGGCAAAGTTTGTTTATTGTAAGTGGTTATTGCACAGAGCTTCTATAGAACAGAGGTTAAAATCACACTGAGCGACAAAAATATGGCGTGAAATATGGGATTTTATCATTAGCTCGAAAGCTTTACGAAAGCTTTTTTCTGCTTGTGCTAATGATAAAGTCCCATATTTCACGCCATATTTTTTGTCGCTCAGTGTGATTTTAACCTCTGTTCTATAGAAGCTCTGTGGTTATTGTACGTTTATTTATTTAAATTTGTGTGTTACGTCTATTATTTAAAAAAATCTCCCAGATTAAAATGTCAAAACACTGTTTTATTACTTGCCAGCGCTACTAATGTATAAATTGTGTGAATCCTCTCAGTACGCTGGCTGCTGTTGCTACTTGCCAGCGCTACTAACCAACAGCAACCAGCGGCTGGCAAAAAACAGCGTCGTGTGACCGCGGCATAACGAAAAATTGAAATTCCGGTGTTTTTCTTCGATAAAACCAAGTCTTCACTTCAACACGACATCACAAAAATATTTTTCAGTATTTTTAAACAGTTCTCCCTTCAATTATTTATAAATTTGTTTTCCTTATTCTCTTTTTTTTTAAGTATTTAGTGGATTATTTTCTTATTTACCGCCAATCGAAGGGGTTGCAGCATGAAGGTGGTAACTTCACTTCCTTTTAAGGGTACTTTTGGGGAATTAACACTCTAACTGCCGCGTCAGTCAAAAAGACCTGACACCTAACTGTACACAACGGCCACAATGAAAATTATTAAAGTGTTCGCTGCAACCGCAACGATTTTTTGTAGTTGCACACATTTTATGGTAATAAAATAACATTTAGGTATAATTTTGTTTCAATTTTGTTTCTCTTAGTGCATCCTTTTTGACTGACAACTAGATATTCGAAAAAGGCTTAAATCTGTCGTGGCAGGTAGAGTGGTAAAGAAAGAAATATTTTAAAAATTCAATTTTCAAGCTTAATGAAAAAACTTTGAAAATTTCCCCTTACGGTGTATGTTTTTTCACGTGTTTTGCCACCCTAATGATTAGGGCCTAATCATACAATAACACCAATTCGGAACGGGAGAAAATCTTTTAAATTTTGTAGGTACAGTAATCCCTCCAACTGTGCGGTTTTTAACTGAGCGGTTCAGTTTTTAACACCAAAATTTCGAACTGCGCGGTAAAAATTTCGCAGCTGCGCGGTTTTTTTATAATTTTCGTTTAAAAAAACATATTCTTAACCTCAAAATTTCATACAAAATAGGGTTCACAGGGCGCGGTTTCGGTTTGCGCGCTCTTTTTGTGGAACGTATCTATCGCGCAGTTGGAGTGATTACTGTACCTACTTTTCCGAAAGTGGAGTTACCCCCATCTTGCTGTCAACCCTTCAATTATTCCTGTAGCAAAAATCCTTTAATCGATTTTAGGTGAAACCAAATTCGCCTGAAAATCGACTTTAGATGGTTTGAGTTTTTGCCACTGATTTGTTGAAATAATTGTCTAATCTTGCTTCTAGCTTAGCTTCTAATAATTATGGCAAAGTATTTTATAAAAACATACTCTAAGTAAAAGATAATTGCTGCGCGATATTAATTCTATCATGAAAATTTTTCTCTCATTTATTTATATATAATATCTTATATAATTTGTATAAAAAAATCTAAAGTATTTCACTTATTCTTTTTTTTTACAAATAAACTTATTTGCTAAAATTTACTCTCAATTATTAGCAAGAAAACCAAAAGAAATTTCCTTTATATACAATTTGCAGAACGTGAAAAACGTAAAAAATATTTTTAAGTATTTTTTCACTAAAAAAATGTGGTAAAATTCAAATATAATTCAGAATAATAAAAAAACTAAAATTAAAATACATTTTCTGCAATAATTTTTCCATTTCTCTCAAATAATTCTAGTTCAGAGTTATGTTTTCTTCCTGATTCACAGTAACTGGGAGAAGAATTTTAGCCTAGATCTTGTTGAAAACACTAAAAATACTGAATTGAAAATAATAATAAAAAAACAAAATAAGATCTTCTACATAGTTTTTACGTGTATCTGATTTTAAATTCACTCCCTCAAGTATTGCAGAGCCTCTAACTACTAAAATACTGTCAAAATATCCTTGGATTATCAGAAATGTTGTCAAAACTTATTAAAAATTGTCTACAAAATTCTAATAAGTTTTTAGTATATCTCCTGAGTTCCTTTTTTGTCATGGATAAATTTCAAAAGAATAATACAATACTTTTAAATAAAATAATCAGAGAGACTTTTGTGAATTTTAATCGAATTTTGTGAATTTTAATCGAATTTCGTGAATTTTAATCGAATTTTGTGAATTTTAATCGAATTTTGTGAATTTTAATCGAATTTCGTGAATTTTAATCGAATTTTGTGAATTTTTAGAAAACTTTTGGTTTTTATTTGTCTATAAATCAAATTTCTTTTGTTTTTCTTTAACATAATAGCAAAATTAGGCGTGCTTTGTCAGTTATTGTTAAATTCTTACACACGAGATTACCACAAGTACGATTCTTTGTATCTAAAATTAAAGATAAATTTGTTTGTTTCAATCGTTTTTTGTTTGTTTTTTTTTCTGTTTTTTTTGTTGTGATTTTTAAATTACATGAGATTTAAAAATAAAAGGCTTCAATTTTACAAACCACTAAAGTATTTATGTCAGCAGGCTGAGGTCTCTTCACCATCTAAAGTACAGGCCACATTCTCTAATTTATGCGCTAAATGCATTTTTTTGCAGTTAATATCCATGTCGAGTGTATTTAAAATCTGTGAATTGCAAAAAAAAATATATTAGAGTTTGGCGGGGGTAGGCAATTACAAAAATCTCGATTTTCTTTTGGGGTAAATAGAATTTTGGAATACTTTTTGGTTTTTCCGAAAACTTTTGATTACCCGGCAAATTTTTTCGCGGTTTTTACTTTCTTCTGGTATAGGGGGGAAGTATTGTATTCATGACGGAGACCGACTCGAGAACGGGGGGCAGATAGAAACTTTCTGATCAGTACGAAATCCATTTTTGGAAAAATTATGAGAATGTCAGTGCATCGGTCTGTTAATTTTACGTACAGTCGGTTCAACAAGAAATAACCGGCACTTTTTGAAGAAAAATAAAAGATATCTCTCTCTTTCTTTCTCGGCGTGATTGTATCATCGGTTGGCTTATGACGCCATTATCAATTCATTTTAGTGTCGCTCGAAACCTCGTAGTGAACCCGACTTAACCAAAACGAGCGCGATGTACGCGAGCAAGGGCGTTTACGTTTCGACTTTCAGTCTTCAGCCATAGAATAAGAAATATATAGAAAAAACTCTGCCGAACAAATGTTTGACAAATTTCCCCTTCGAAGGGGGGAAAAATGTCCCTATCATTCACTAGCTACGGCCTAAAAGTTAATTACTTTTATGCCCTAAACACATGTGCAGATTTTCTGCATGCAGAGCTGCATGCATATCTGCAGCTAAGACACATGAGCAGATTTTTTTGACATTTAATCGCATCGGCTGCTGTCAACAATGGAAGAAGAATTGGCCAATTTTTATATTGGAAATGGATGGATTATACCTTTGGAAATGGATGGATCACCTCATGTTCCTGAAAGACGTAGATAACGTCAATACAAAGTATTGAATATTTTCTACTGGACTTTCCTTTTCCTTTTCTTTCCTTTTCCACTGTGTACGAATTTAGTCCATAGTCTCTTTGCTAACAGTCGATTTTGCCAAACACCAAAAAAGAATCCTCGGGTGACATCACTAATTCTGCGCAGAGAAAGTTGAATTTGAGATACCATGCAGCTCTGCGCTGCATGCAGAATTTACATGTGTTCCACTTCATATAAACGAGTGTATTTAAATTCCGCTGCATGCAGAATTCTGCACATGTGTTTAGGGCATTAGACTAGAGAGCATGAAGCAGAGAGAACATTTTCTAATCATTTTCGTCGTATCTATTCAATGAGATGGAGGAATCGAATGGATAATTTTTTCCGTATTACATCGGATCCTCTTGCTTCATCTCACAGTGGAAAAATTTTCTCTAAAAATTTGTTCTAAGAGTTTATTCTCTAGATTATTTGTTCTCTGCTTCAGCCTCACCAAATTGTAGGAAAGAAACGAGTGCGGCAAGAGGAGAAAAGTCGCCACTCGAAAAGTGTTCTTCACTTCTTCTTTTACGCACACAAACGAAGTCGCTCGTGTAGCACGTCTAGGGATGCCAACGATACCTCGATGTTTGCAAAACATCGAGGTATCGTTGAAAAATATCGAGTTTTAACCTCGATGTTGAACATGCCGATATATCGAGGTATCGATGTTGTTATCCGCGATGTTAGAACATTACTCTTCATAAAATTAGTATAGAAACTAATTTTAGGACTAGAGGGACTAGTTTTTAGATAGATTTAATATAGCCACTCTACTTAGAGATTTCTTTAAATTTTCTTTGGTATCAATTTTCGGTTTCATCTTTCTATAAGATTTCGCAAAAAATACCAGAGCTAGCCATGAAATTTTACAGATAAGTTTGGTCCTGATGTGGAAATCCGTTAACCGGAAATAACCAAAACGGCGGCTTTTTAAAAACTACGATTTCGTTTTTTGCGATTTATTCCGAAACTAACCATTTTCCAGTAGTCTTATCTATTAAAAAACTTGGAGACAATAAAATTTGCTACATTTATGTCTTTTACTAGAACTCCGTTATGAAGATATGCCGGTATTTCAAAAAAACTAGTTTTTTGCGAATATCTCGAAAACTAACGGGTTTTTGGTGGTTCAACGTATAAGAAGAATTAAAACCGTGTTAATTCTACCTGGGTGCACTCCACCCACAGTAGAGCATCCGCCAGGTGGCGAAATTATTTATTAAATTTAACTTTTTCAAAACATCGGAAAAACATCGAAGTATCGATGTTTTCAGGACGATGTTTTTTGACATCGATGTCGCCTTAAAAAAAACATCGATTTTCGATATATCGAGGTTTTATGAACGATGTTGCATCCCTAAGCACGTCAGCATGCATGTGTGCGTAATTTCATTGAGTCAGTCGGTGCTTAGCCATCGACTCGTAAACATATCCCAAATAAACAAAAATTGAATGCAAATAGTGAAATACCAATTGCAGGTAGTTTTATTTTTCAGGTAGGTAGGTAAATAACAAATTACCAGTCCTTATTCTTCTATTGTTGGCAGTTTCTATTTTGGCAAATGATGTTGCCTTGGTGCTAGCTAATAAAGGAATGAGCTGGAAATACAACACATATATGAGAACCACACACACATGAGCGATCGCTTGTTGTAAGCAAGTTTTTGCCACTAAAAAGTGAAGAAGCGTGTACGTCGGAAAGGCATTTTGAGGACCAAAAGTTGCCGCGACGAGATGAAGCGTGTACGTTAGCACTAAGGGTTTGTCGCATTTTATGCGAAGACCCAAACATTTTGGAAAAATACAGTCGGTAAAATACGTCACACATCCAGGAGGGGGAGTAAAGAGAATCCCATACCACAAACTAATCATAAGCAGACTAACATTTTCATTCAATCTATTCTAGAACAAAATTGAATTTCCATTTCCAAAAAAAAAAATACCCATAGCAGCCACTCCAGCCGTAGCAACCATGAGCTTTTCTGCCAGCAGCACAAGACTTCGTGATGCAAGCTTTCCAGCAGTAAAAGTCCGATAAATCTGTTCGTTTTGTTGGACTTTTACTGCTGGAAAGCTTGCATCACGAAGTCTTGTGGTGTTGGCAGTAAAGCTCATGGCTCATGGCGATAAATCTGTTCGTTTTGTTGGACTTTTACTGCTGGAAAGCTTGCATCACGAAGTCTTGTGGTGTTGGCAGTAAAGCTCATGGCTGCTACGGCTGGAGGAGCTGCTATGGGTATTTATTTTTTGGAAATGGAAATTCACTTTTGTTCTAGAATGGATTGAATGAAAATGTTAGTCTGCTTATGATTAGTTTGTGCCCGTACTCGATGAAAAGCGTGACCTGTGGCCTATTTAATCAAACTACAAATTACAATTACAAATTTGTACTAAAGCAAAATAAGCCAACAATTTACAATTTTTGTTAAAAATCACTTGAAAAAAACTTGTAAATACAAATTTGTAAGTTGGTGAAATAGGCCACAGGTGGCAGAGGGCCACACATTTTGGAAATTTAAATTTTTTTCGCCCACACACGTCGGACACTCACCTGATCCCTGTATTTTGTAACATAAATGTACAGTTCTTTAAGGGCCGCTATTGTATCGAACTCATCACTTTGCTGAACGGATAGCTGCTGCATGGCTGTTCCCATCTCTTGATCACTAATTTGAGGTAGTCTAGCAACTTCACGATAGAACTGTTTAACCATTTCTCTATATTGTGGAATGTCCTATAATTATAAATGTTGTAAAATAAATAATGAATTCATGATTGATAAAATTAAAATTGAAAATCATACTTTAGCGAATAGTAATTTATTAGAGGGTGAATCCTTCCCTAATCGATGTTCAGTTGTTGAGCATGCATCCATAAATGTTTGCGCAATAACACTTAGGCATGCATCGACCGTTGTCGTTTTATTAATATCAAATATGAAATCGGGATTCTTAATGAAGTTCACCCAAAAACGTAACGGTAAACTATTTGATTTCCATGCATGGACGATCTCTTGATCACAGATACCATGTCGTCTAGCTGCCTCATCTAATAAATCGAATAGCCATTTAACCGCCGGCGGTAGTTCCTCATTAACCGTTAATATCGTTGCAAAGAAATCATCAACGAATTTTTGTATTGTACCTTTTGTAGCTAACAATCTTGTTAAAAATATCTCTGGTATTGCTTTATGCGTACGTTCAACAACGGCGGCCGCCGCTGCCGCCGTAGATGATAATGTTGAATTTTTAATATTCAAATGATGATCGGCCGCTATTGGTTTTATTAAATGGTATACCCTTGGCTGTTGTAAACCGGATTCAATATCACCATTTATTATAATATGTGATTGTGAATTATTGATATAATAAACTGGAAATGAATTTTAATTATTTATTTTAGTATGCGATTGCATATAATTATAGTAGATTACTTACAATTATGATAAGATTGCTGCTTACTATAATTAATATTATAGCTATCATTTTGCCTAGCAATTAACGACATCACAGCTGATTCCTTGACACCATAATGTGCCAATGTATTTAAACGTTTCCATCCATTTATCGTTTTCGTCGTTAAATCCTCATCCTGTAATGTTAAATGGCCACCACGTCCATGACGCCATTCCAAATCGACCTCGTGTACCGATGGACGCATCGAGAATGGTGTATTTTTGAATAATGCATCGAGAATTTTCGATTTCACCTGTGATATTGTATCACAATCCAATACCTTACATTGAATTTTCTCATCTAAATCATCTTGGACAATATGCAGTGTCACAATGGAATGTTCAATTTGTTCGCGTAGTAAACGCTCTTCGGATAATGAATAACGTGCATCATTTGTAACCGCGTCCACTAAACCCTTTTCAATTTGATGTTTAATTGCTTTAAATAGTAGAAACAGGCTCGAACCGGCATATTCTTTTAGATAATCGTACATACATATCGCCATATAATTTGTTAACATTTTCTCAACGACACTTTCGGTACGACGTAACATTAATTGAGGATGTTTCGTCATCACAGATTTATCAATTAAACGTAATAGTAGACATTTTAGTATTTCCGTTGCATATTCCATTTTATTCATAAGTACAATCATTAGTAATGATGCAACGTTTACTCTGTTTAAATAGAAAATTTCTGTTAATTTTGGGGGAAAAAATCGGCCAATTGGTGAAAAAATCGCTTTTCTTATGGTCGAAATATTTTGAAAATCTCCTTGAAATTATCGTAAGGCCGTCGAAAATACTTAAATTCTACTTTTGAATTTGAATAGTCCGCCCTCCACCTTCCAAAAATGCCATAACCCCCTTTCCAGTAAGCCCCTCTCCCGATATCTCCTGAACTGTTACAGCAATCTCGTCGCCAGTTGCGCTATTGGATAAAGTGTCACCCAAGGAAAGTTTTCGCCCACTCAGATAACACCCTCCCCCTTTCCAGTAAGCCCCTCTCCCGATGTCTCCTGAACCATTAGAGCAATCTCGTCGCCAGTTGCGCTATTGGATAAAGTATCGCCCAAGGAAAGTTTTCGCCCACTCAGATAACACCCTCCCCCTTTCCATTAAGCCCCTCTCCCGATATCTCCTGAACCGTTAGAGCGATCTTGTCGCCAGTTGCGCTATTGGATAAAGTGTCGCCCAAGGAAAGTTTTCGCCCACTCAGATAACACCCTCCCACTTTCCAGTAAGCCCCTCTCCCGATGTCTCCTGAACCGTTAGAGCAATCTTGTCGCTATTTGCGCTATTGGATAAAGTGTCGTCCAAGGAAAGTTTCCGCCCACTCAGATAACACCCTCTCCCTTTCCAGTAAGCCCCTCTCCCGATGTCTTCTGAACCGTTATAGCAATCTTGTCGCTATTTGCGCTATTGGATAAAGTGTCGCCCAAGGAAAGTTTTCGCCCACTCAGATAACACCCTCCCGTCCAATATTTACTTTTCTTGTAGTCAAAATGATTTAAAAATTTCTAAGAAAATGTCTCGAAATTATCGTAAGTCCATCGAAAATACTTAAATTCCGCTTTTAATTTTGAAAAGTCCTCATTCCCCAAAACTCCCACTAGTAACGATCCACGAAATGCGATCAGCACGGTAGTGGTAATAATAACAGGGCACTGCCTAATAGGTAGACATGCCGATAGGCTCGGAGCTCCCTCAAACGACTTTTGGAGAAGCTGTGGGGATGTGGACGAAGAGGAGTCAACAACTCATCTTCTCTGTCATTGCCTAGCACTAGCTCAATGCAGAAGAACTCATTTGGGCACTTTCTTCCTAAACGATCTGGAAGACCTAAGCGCCATAAGCGTCGCAGATCTACTCCGCTTCATCAGAAGCTCCAAATGGTTCGAGTTATAGGGAAATGGATCGTCAAGATTCGCGTGGTATGAGTCAATTCTGGCCTAAGTGTGCCTTTTTGGCAGCCACTCCAACCTAACCTAACCTAACGATGCATAAGAAATGTTCAACACTTTAGATTATTCATCTTAAGTTCTGTATTCGAGGATTAGAAGTATTTTGTCGGGATTTCGTCAGGCTTTGAGCAGCAGATGGTCGTAAAACGAAAGATTTGAGCGAGAAACTTTTAATTCGATTTCAAGGATCAAGTAAAAAAAAGCTCTATGAAAATTCAACAGAAAATTTCGGATTTCTCAGTTTCTGGTGGACATTTAACAATGCAAAACGATGCCCAAGAAATGTTCAAAACTTTTGGATTTAGCTTACGACGCTAGAATACTCATCCAAGTTCTTTATTAGAGGATCAGAAATATTTCCTGAAACGAAAGACTTCAGCGATGAACTTTTAATCGTAGTTAAAGGATAACCAATCGGACGAGAGATTGGGGGGGTGGGGGGTTAAATTAATGTATTTATTTTTCTTATAATTAATACTAAAAGCTTTTATTTATTGTATATGTTTGTCTGTCTGTCTGTTTTTTTGTCTGTCAGGGTCAAATCTTCCAATTTTGACTCACTTCTACTCATCCGATTGACTTGAAATTTTGCACACATACATAAATCCGATTACAATACAATATTTTCACTACTTCATCCTTGTAAGGATAACGGAAGGTCCTGAAAGGATCGCGTGATTATCCTTTTTCTCTAATTTTCGGGAAAAAAATCTATTCTAGGTGATTTTGGGGTCGCCGACTTCGGTTCTGGCATTAAGAAGTCTGTAGGGATAACGGAAGGTCCTGAAACGATAGCGTGATTATCCGTTTCCTTAAATTTTCCGGAAAAAAAATCTATTCTAGGGAATTTTGGGGTCGCCGACTTCGGTTCTGTCATTAAGAAGTCTGTAGGGATAACGGAAGGTCCTGTAAGGATGACGTGAACATCCTTTTCCTCAAATTTTCCGGAAAAAAAATCACATTTGGGGGTTTTTGGGACCGCTGAGTCTAATTTTGGTGCTAAGCAACCTGTAAAGATAACGGAAGGTCCTGAGAGGATAGCCTTTCCTCTCATTTTCCTAAAAAAAATATCTGGGGGTTTTTGGGTTCGCTGACTTCGATTCTGGCATCCAGAAGTCTGCAGGGATAACGGAAAGTCCTGTAAGGATTCCGTGATTATGTTTTTCCTTTAATTTTCCGAAAAAAAAAAAATATCTGGGGGTTTTTGGGTTCGCTGAATCCGATTCTGGCATTCAGAAGTCTGTAAGGATATGTCAAAGACAAGGATATATACTCGAAGGATTAAAACTATATAAAGGGTCTTTCAATATGGACATAACAATTTTGTATTTAATAAAAACGCACCCTAAAACTTTTTTATGATCTGGCAATGCTAAAACGTCAGTCAAGGTTTACATTTTTATCATAGTGAAGTTCACGAACGAGCAACATTTGGAAATTATTAAAACTTACTACCGAAATTCTGAGTCGGTGGTCGCAATCGTGTAATCTCGAAAAATGGTCCGGTCGAATGGCCACCTCGCTCATGCGATTTAACGCCGTTGGATTTCTTTTTATGGGGTTATGTTAAGTCGTGGGTATATGCCAACAAGACAACATCGTTAGAGGAGCTCAGGAACAATATCGAACGCGAAATTGCCAACGTTCCGGCCGATATGTGTGGAAGAGTGGTGGAAAATTGCCTCCAAAGAATCAATCAGCAAACGTGAACGACATCGAATTTCATACTTAAATGTAACATGTCCACTACACCTGGAATCAATTTCAGCCCGATATCTCAATTATTCTGTGTTTTATTTAAATGCAAAATTGTTATGTCCTTATTGAAAGACCCGATATATAAGCGTGGTGAGAGGCAGACGTCATTCTGAATTTTAAGTAATACTAATCAACTTCCAAATAACTAAAAAAGATAAAAAAAAATATGAAAAAGGCTTTTATTGAGTAAAAATGCACTAAAAAAGAATGAATAATTTTTTGGTGCTGTGTATCAGAAAAAAACGAGATAAAGCATAAAAAATAAAACAAAATAAATATTTATCTCGGCTTTTTTCCTGATACACAGCACCCAGAAAAATATTTTTCCTTTTCAGTGCATAAACTTTGAACAACGAAAGTGCGATCAACCCCTAAAATGTCTTAAGATCACTTAAAATCGGAAATTCCAAGAAATATTTCGAATTTCAAAATAAGAGCTACAAGAAATTTGAAAAAAAAACGGCGATTGTTCCACCAAACACATACAAATATAAACAACCATTGAAAAATTGTTAAGAAATCATGAAATATTACTTACTTGTCTCTAATGTTAAATGATTTTTGAGCTTCTAGCGTTTCGATGAATGCTAATACAAAATATTTATTACTAATCAATTGTTCAAATTGTAACATTGCTGTATCATAATTAGTGCGAGGTGTATTCAGTCGTAGCTGCGAAAAATTGAAGAAAAATTAGAAAAAATATTTTAAAAAAGTTAGGGAAAATTTTACACAAGTTAGAGTGTTGGGAGAAGAGAAAAATTAAACAGTTTTTTTTAATAGTTAAAAAATTAGGGAAAATTTTGGACAAGTTGAATGTTGGGAGAGGAAAGAAAAGAGCGGTTCCGGAAGAAAAATCAAGGAATTGTTCTTACATGAGGTACGTGGGGAATGAGGGAGGAGGTAACTTTTTAAAAAAAACAAATAGGTTCAAATTTTTAGGGAAATTGTAAAAAGAAAAGGCAAAAATTCAATGACGCTACAAATTTTTCTCTAGTATAGAGGGGGGTGGGAGAGGGGGAAGCATCCCCTATCCAAAATGGGTTTTTTTAGCCGTCGCTCGTTCCCCTTTCCACCTCCAGGGGTCCACAAACTTTGTATGAAACTTTTTTCTGGGGGGTGGTAGGGGGTGTGTTTTTTCAGTGGGGTATAAATCGAAGGGTGAGGGGGGAATATTATCATGCTGTATTTTTTTGGAATGCACTCTTCATTACCTTTCATTTGAGGTACCACACACCCCCCTACCACCCCCCAGAAAAAAGTTTCATACAAAGTTTTTGGACCCCTGGAGGTGGCAAAGGGGCGAGCGAGGGCTAAAAATACCAATTTTGGATAGGGGATGCTTTTCTCTACCCCTCCCTATACACCAAAAATCTCTAGCGTCATTGTCGCTAAACTGAACTTTAGCCAAAGAAAAAAAAAAACCTTTCTAAGAGTAAATAATTCAACAAACCTTGGGTGAATTAAGAACTGGATGATCCGACACACCAGGAAAGAATACTTTCATAATATAATTGACATGATCTAATGTTGGTATGCCAGAACTTTCCAGATCCGCCGTCAAATCGGTCATATCAGTTTGAAGTTCAGCGAATGCCTGTTTACACTCTAATCGTACATTACTTTCCAGCGTGTCCATTTGAATCTGTATTCGTTTATATTCTCGTTCTGCCTGTGTACTCTTACGGCGATATATCACTAATATTATAACTAATAATATAACAATTATAATTATGCCAATTGCAATTCCGACAACAGCATGCGAAAATGTATATGGCTTTAATAATTCATATTTCAAATAGCCAATCTGATAGCGTAACGATTTACCAACACGTACAACAACCAATGGTAGATTATTCGCTGTTGCCATCCCATTCTCATCGGTACCAATGGGTTGCTGATCGGGTGGCGTGCATACTAATTGTGTTAGTGCTAGACTAGTAACATTACATTGTTTAATACCGATTGTTACAATAACGTCCGTCTCATCCGAGGCAATATTCAAATTTTCACCCTCAATGACGAGTGTGTCGCCCATATAGAGCTTAATATTATTAATAAATGAATAATAAATTGGATCGTCAACGTATACTAAAATACTGCGTATCGATTGGAAATGCTTATTCAAATCACGGACCGTTTGAACGTTATCCATGACAAAACCAATTTGTAAACTAAGTTGAGTTTCCCGGATTTTCAATGCGGCCACATCGTTTCCGGTATTGCTGCCTATACTCGTGCTACTACCCGTCGATGCCATACCACCACCACCACCGCCACCACCAGCACTTCCAATTGTCGATAGTGGCGATGCTGAAGCGGATGATGTCAAATATCCAATTGTTGTAAATAAATTATTATCATTTACAGATCGTTTCCGTACATTGTCGTAATCATCGTTTAACGATCTCTGATCTTCATAGTAATTTTGTTGTTGTTGTTGTTTAACGGGCTGCTGTTTTTGATAGTTTAATTTCTCCAACGATATTTTATATCCTTGAAATTTCATATTGACTGCCGGTGACGGGCATTCCATTTGATTTGAATTAATTACAAAACACGAACTCTTATTCACACGCTCATTATTATAGTAGACTTCGATTTCGGGCTTTTGTATTGAATCCAAATAGCTACCATGTACGGTAACCATTCGACCGCCACTAGCGAAACTCTTTAACGGTTTTATTTGCATAATTCGCGGATCGACGGTGTAATTATAGATACTGCATGGCCGTAAAATTTGATACGATGGCGGATTATATTTCTTCTGTCGATGATAATCGAATTGCTGTTGGCATGAATATGTCCGATTTGCACCATCCACGACCAATGTCAATGTACGGATTGGCTCCGGTTGTCGGGCAGCCGATGTTATACACGTTAATTGGCTACTAGATGCCTGCGTTACATTTATTAGGCACTCATAATCATCTAAATACGCTTTAATATTCGATCCGATATTTAAATATTTTCCAATCAATGAAAGTTGCGTTCCACCACTCTTTGGCCCCATTGTCGGATATAGACCATCAAGTTTTATATCCTTATATTGATATTGGACACTGGATTCCGTATAGCCAGCATCATTTGCAACTTTAATCGGTGCGGTTAATTCCTCATGTACCGATCCCGTACGACATTCAATTTTCACAGAGATCTCATAGTTGACCAGCTCACATGGTACATTTCCAATACTTATTTTACCTCGTACATCCTCCTCACGAATACCTAAATTACTACCCTCGATTGTCACCAGCGTACCACCCTCCATTGGGCCACTTAAAGGCTTTATCATATCGATTCGTGGCCGCGGACACTCATTCGGTTTATCATAGTTACAGGTTTCGTTGTAAACGCATGAGCTACCACACCATGAGCACTGATATTTTGGGTCCCGTGTCACACATAAACTGCAATCGGGATGCTCTCTATGTGATCCTAGAATATCACATTTATATAAAATTATGGACGCCGTATCGATATAGTGTTGACGATTCCAAATTACATCGACTTTTGCCATGTATTCGTTGGT
The DNA here is from genome assembly GCA_964034945.1 of Chrysopilus asiliformis. Taxonomy (NCBI): domain Eukaryota; kingdom Metazoa; phylum Arthropoda; class Insecta; order Diptera; family Rhagionidae; genus Chrysopilus; species Chrysopilus asiliformis. The sequence continues at coordinate 9,795,756 of OZ035964.1, forward strand.
GTTTACCTCGTAAGAGTACTGAAAATTCAAAAAAGAAAAAAAAATTATGAAAATTAAAAACAAAACCCCTCGCACGAAAATTCCTACCGGTGTCTTTTCGCAAACGATGAACTTATTGGACTCCACACGGGCTGGCAGAAGCATTTGGGCATCCTCAATATGAACAGTGCAGAGGAAGCCAGTATGGGCACTTTTCGGTTTTGGCAGATTCTCAATTTCGAGTCGGATCTCTTTTGGCACTTCGACCGGAAGTAGAATAGGATTTAGTTGGGGTTTGAAATGTGGACAGGCCTATAGGGAAAAACATTAATAAATTATTATTGATGGGGGGCGAAAAAAATAATAATCATAAATATTACATTTTCCGTGCTAATAACGTTCTCCAAATTCCTACAGTGTTCCATTTTATGGACGCATTTATTATCAAAAATACACCAATTGCACGCCCATTCACTTTGTACGCATTTCCGGCACGTATTGTGCCGTGAACAGTCGAAATACGCAAACGATCTGGATACAAAATCCTTATTTGTCTCTGAGCTACGTACGGATAATGGTACCAAAACATGATCACTATTTATTGGAATAATTGGACGTTGTTCAATCGGTGGGGTGTTACAGGATAAGCCATTTGTTAGTACATCCGCATCAATTGGCGTTGAATTACCAAAAATGCATCGATATTTCGCATTAATTGGCAATTCTGGTAGTGTACGGATGACCAATTGAACTGTCGTTAGCTCAGTAATTGGAATTTTATCGGGAAGTACCATTTCAAAATCAATACACTGTTGACCATTCCCTAAGGATAGCCAACGTGATGCACTTGTATCTTTTTGGCATGCATTCCGTATTGTACATCGTTTCTCTAGCGAACACCATCCACAGAATGGATCCCGAGATTCTAGGCAACTGGAGCAGTTCGTATAGAGGCCACAATTTTCCACCCTTAATTTTGTCACCTAATTGATGAATAATATTTTAATCACATATATTTGTCCTTAAAATCCAGAAAAAAAAAATACAATTTGGTTTTTCAATTTACCTTTTTTGTTGATAAAACGTAGAGAAAATCTTGTCGTGGCGACATCATTGTATCTGGAAGAATCCGATTGCCCGGATCAACAACGATCTGCTCGTATTCCCCCGGCTTCGATCCCGATATCATAACCTTGAGAAAAATTCCTTATTAAAACCAGACATCCTAATTATAAAGGGTGATCCAATTTGAGGTACTTTTTCCAAGAGGGTTGTTTTGACAGGCTTGTCTATATGACGTTTGTGTTCAGTATTCAGTGCCATTTCATCATGAATAGACTTACGTGTGAACAACGTTTGCTAATTGTGGAAACTTATTTCCAAAATCAGTGCTTCGTCCACATTTTGGTCGTCATAATCGTCCCACTGAACGCACTATTCGTGAAACCATCACGAAATTTCGAGCTAATTTTACAGTATTAGACATTCATCCATCAACCAGAGTGCGTACAGCCCTTTTTTGGTGCGGTTTAATCGCAGGCGGCATCATCGGACCGCATTTCTTTAAAAATGCGGAAGGAGTGCGTGTTACTGTCAATGGAGCTCGCTACAGAGCAATGATCAATGAATTTTTGTTGTCAAAAATTCAAGATATTGGTGTAGCTAACTTGTGGTTTCAACAGGATGGCGCTACGTGTCATACAGCTAACGATATAATCGCTTTATTGAGGGAAACATTCGATGAAAACATCATCTCAAGAAATTGGCCACCGAGATCTTGTGATCTGACACCATTGGATTACTTTCTGTAGGGATATGTCAAATCTCTTGTTTACGTCGATAAAACCGGAACGATTACAGCTTTGGAAGCAAACATGACCCGTGCTATTCGCGGAATACTGATCGATATGCTGGAAAGAGTGGTCGAAAATTTGACCCACAGACTGGACCATTTAAGAGTTAGTCGTGGGCAACATTTGAAGGAAATTATCTTTAAACATTAAATGGCATGAACCAAACTAATAACTTAAATAAAGATTTTCCTATATATATAAATTATGTTTTATTTGAAAAAAAAAAACAGGAAGCTCTTATTGGATCACCCTCTATAATATTGTAATTTCGTATTAAACTGAAAAGAGCCCACAAACAGCTCAAATTTTGGGAATATAATTACCTTTTTTATGGTTCCAGTTTCTGTACCTAAAAATGCCAGCGAATGAGGTCCTGTCGTTGTCGCTGTCACGGATGTTATCGATTCATTTTCAAAATGGAATAAGGCGTTTGCAGTTATCGGTGATACACCACTCACTTTTAATCCAACCGAACAGAAACTAAAGACGTTTCCGATGCTCTGATTTGGGCGAAAATTTTTTTTTATAATTAATTACAGATAGTGAAACATTTAGTTAATTTGTAATTGTCAAGAAAACCTTTCTTTTATTTTTGTGAGCCAATAAAATCAAGTTTTCTGGGCTACTACAAAATTATTTTTGTGCAAAAATTGGAGTTTTGAATCGAACCAAAAGTCGCTGAAATTTTAGTGAACCAAAACCGAACTACTCTAAAAAAAAGATAATTTTGATTTCAGGTATTTTTTACATAATTCTGAATTCAGGTATTTTTCTCCATTTTAGAAAAACCGTTTTTCTATAGCAAAAAAAAGGTTGATGTGAACAGCACAAATTTTCTTATACAAAATCTACGTTTCTACACAATTTAATTGAGGAATAAAATATCAGTTTACATAAAAATATGAATTTCTATTTTACAAAATCTGAAATATCGCGATAACGGTGAAAGATATCGATTAACGGTGAAAGGCAAAAATGTAGCAAATTTTAATACTTTTAATTCGTAATACCGGTATTCGTAATTCCAGACAGACTGATTGACTGACAGACTGACCGACTGACCGACTGACAGACTGACAGACTGACAGACTGACAGACTGGCAGACTGACAGACTGACAGACTGACAGAATGACAGACTGACAGACTGACAGACTGCAAGACTGGCAGACTGACAGACTGACAGACTGACAGAATGACAGACTGACAGACTGACAGACTGACAGACTGACAGACTGACAGACTGACAGACTGACAGACTGACAGACTGACAGACTGACAGACTGACAGACTGACAGACTGACAGACTGGCAGACTGACAGACTGGCAACTGACAGACTGACAGACTGACAGACTGATAGACTGACAGACTGACAGACTGACAGACTGACAGACTGACAGACTGACAGACTGACAGACTGACAGACAGACTGACAGACTGACAGACAGACTGACAGACAGACAGACAGACTCACTGACAGACTGACAGACTGACAGACTGACAGACTGACAGACTGACAGACTGACAGACTGACAGACTGACAGACTGACAGACTGACAGACTGACAGACTGACAGACTGACAGACTGACAGACTGACTGACAGACTGACAGATAGAAAGTAATTTTTGTAAATATGCTCAAATTGACTCAGGAGTGATTGGGAAATGTTTTTTTATAGGCAAAATGAAGAGGTGGAAATTTTTCGTGAATACAATACTTTATTATACTGCGTATAAGAAATTAAAAACGGAATCCTTCAAGAAAAACAATGACAGCAAATTGCAAATTTTTGCATAGCTCTAAGCGTTTAAATTGCTAAAATAACAAATTTTTGCATAGCTCTAGGCGTTTAATTTCTTTTAAGTCCTTTTATTATGCAATTTTTAAAGTTTTTATATCCGTATGATGAAACCAAAGGATATATTAACTTTGCCTTACCGTTTGTAACGCCAAGATCCCGTCATGACACACATCCCGTGATCACACACAAAAATGAATGACACCGGTGTGTTTAGAATGACAAAAAAAAATTGAATTTTGCATGTCCGTCCGTTCGTCTGTCTGTCCCTTCGTCCGTCCGTCCGGTCGTCCGTCTGTCTGTCTGTCTGTCTGTCCGTCCGTCCGTCCGTCCGTCTGTCCGTCCGTTTGCCCGTCAGTCTGTGGCGCGGATTGTGGGCGCACGGATTGGGCTAGAGACTTGAAATTTTACGCAGATCCGTTTTTTGTAAAATGCGAGGCTAAGTTCGTTAATGGGCAAAAATGGACCATTAGGTGGGGGGGGGGGGTGGGGGGGGGGGAGAGCGAAAACGTCTTTTGCCAATATCTCAAAAACGGTGTATCTTATCAAAAAAGTGCAAGAAGAAAAGTTATTTAGGATATGATTCTACATAAAACCTCCATACATCAAAATTCGATTGGAATAAATTCTAAGAAATCTTATTGAAAAGTTTGACTTCAAAGTGGAATTTTTGCCGTTCACTTAAACTTCGAACAATGCCATATCACCATACGGGTTTTCAATAATTGCCACATTGGCAATTATAGCTTTTGTGATGTTTTATATCCAAAATTCATACGACCTTTTTCGATTTTAAACTTTGTGAAAAATGTAAAAACTACGAATTTCTAGTAGTGAAATTTGATAATTCTTTTGGTTTATAGCGATTGCCCAAAAATAAATAAATGAAATTGCAAGAAAATTCAAAAATAAAAAATCATCATCAACTCACCCCGACAACTGGACATTTTCCATCGTTAATTGTCCCCGAAATATATCCAAGATTTCGATCCTTGATGGTACCATTGAAACACATGTGAATATTTTCATTGAAGATCTCTTCGATTTCCTTAAGGCTATAAATGCATATCGCAGATTTCGTTTCCGGTTGATTGGTGATCTCTTTTGATGGTGAGAAGGCAGTTACAAGGACATGATCGTCACGCTTAATACCAAGTTGCTGGCCGAGACGTTGGCCAGCTCTTGTTATTTTCGCATCCCGAAGGATATTATAATCATCATAGTTAATATTATTATGCTGTTGATGTTGATTTTGCTGCTGTTGTTGCCCATTGACATGACATTGAATCGTTATTTCCGTATAACTATCGTAATTCGGATCGGTAATACACATTCTAGCTAAACGCGTTATATATCCAGCCTCCTCAGCCAAATGGGATTTCTTTTGTACAATAGCAAAATACGCATATTCCGATGAATTGAAACCATAAATATAATCAACTAAGAAATGATCTCGATATTTAACATCAATATTAATAATTGACTGCTGTATCGAATATTCGGCGACATTAAGATCGTCCAGTTTACGTGACGAAATCGCTGGTACATCATGACGATAGTCACCGACATTTGTGAATGTTGTACCAACATATAAAATATCCTCCTTATTCCATTCCATGTATTTTGATGGTCCAATAAATGCGTATGTTGATGAGGTTTCATCATTGGCAGCTAATGGTATTCCAATGAATTTCGATTTACTGGTGAAATTCGATAGATTGTAAATTTCGCATGATCCCTGCCGAATACTACCGCATGCGATTAGCGTATCACCAATATAATTCACAATTAGGATTTTATTGTGATTATTTGTCTGTACAGTTTCAATATCATCCTGGCAACCGCTCGTATGACATTGCGGACTATCACGTTTCGGTCCGGTCATCACATGTGCCAATTGTTTAAGACTATCGTCAAATTGAATGATTTTATTGGTGGCACCAGCATATAGGATCGATCTTTTACGATCGTATGCCAAATGCGTAAAATAGCTACTATTCACCTGATCGGATAACGAATACTGACCGATAATATCCAGTGAGAATTGCGTTAATGCCGCCTGCGTTAAAGATGCGGCTGCACCAATCGAATTCGCCGATGATATCGATGAGCTACTATTGTTTTTAATCTGTTTAGCAGCTTTCGACAGCGATAATGACATTGCAGCCGATGCAGCTGAACCGCCGCCGGCCCCAGTTGTGCCGGACGCGGTTAGCGATTGGGATGATAGGGAGGATGCGGCCACCGACGATAACGATGATGATGATGATGTTGACGATGTAGAGGTCTGTGTTACCGATGTTGTCATACTCAAAATGAGTAAAGCAGTTAACGTTGGGACGGACATTTTTTTTTTCTTATTTATTTCCTTCTTAGTTATACACAAATATGATTCAATTTATTTATTTTAATTACTTGCTTAAATATACGTTATATCACTTTTGAAGAATCTGTGTCTTCCTTCTATTCATTTGATGTAATTCTTATTCTGTAACTAAATCTAAACGTATGTAAATGAAATTGTAGTATGTTGCATTGTTTGATATTCGTTAATCATCCTATCCAGTTGTGGATAATTAGTCATGATTTTTAGTTGAAAATCTGCAAATATTGCATTGAAGATGCCTTCGACGTTTCCTTAAGTTATGTGTTTTTTTTTGTTGTTTTCTGTCATCCGAGGCGACAATTGATTTTGCTCACCTGGATTTACGACATTAATTTATCAAATCTCCGGAGTTGTTTTTTTTCAAATTAATTTTCCTGGATTTATGAAAGACGTCGTGTTTGTGAAAAATAATATTTCGATTCGATGCAGGTTCGTCTGCAGGATGTTTACCTCGGAGGAACTACCGGATGAGCCATCGTTAAATCCTGATCGATTACTGGGATTTCTACCATCACAAAATGAATTCGAGTCGATGGTTTTCTATAATCCAATTAATCTAATTGCCGTTAACTGCTGAATTAATGTTGATTTGTACCATATGTGGACTTTTAGAATTGTCCCAAGTTTTGGTTCAGCAAAAAAACAACTGAAGAAAAAAAAATAAGAAAAAATCCTCCAGGATCAAAAGGATAACAGGCTACAACTATGTATGAATGAATGGATGGAAGAAGGCAGCAAATGTATAGCCGATACTGAGGAGAATATCGTTTTTGTCGGCTTTGTCGGATTCCTCAGTGGCATATAAAATGCTTGTATTAGTGATGTGAATTTTTATATTATCTTTCTTGTATTTATTCGTCGCGTTCGTTCACTTCACAAAAATTTATGCTGTATGCCTTCTCCTAGCCGTACATATACTAGAAATTTTGTTTTTATTTTTTTCGTATATTTTGTTGTTGTTGTTGGTTGTTTTTGTTGTTGTTTCTTTCATTTCACCCTATTTCTATTCGCGTTCATCGTTTCTCTTATTTATTCATCACTTTTATTCGCTGCAATACAATTGCAAAACGCATGGCACTGCATTTAAACTAAATGGTGATGATGATACGCTTTGAGAAAGGAATTAACATACACACACACACACATATGTGGTATATATATATATCGACTTAGGTAGGTAGATAAGGTATTATAAACAAAATTCTTAGGTATGAAGAGAAAATCGAGCAGGTAAATCCAAGTATAAAATCACCAAGAATTACAATAAATCACAATTTTGGAATTTGTTGAGATGGTTTTTGGTTTAAAAAAAAAAAATTTTTTTGATTAAACACTAAATATTAACTGGTGGTGGCTATATTTTCGTCGTTAAAAAAATTCACCTTATAACCACTCGAAATTTAGGCATACTAAATTTTTTAATTTGAAAAAAAAACTCCATAATCACTTTGGGATTAAGAAAGAAAATCGAAAAGAAATGAAATTCGAAATTATTTTATTTTTCGATAGTCAAAAAGTAAAATTTCCACAATTGCTGTTCCGTTACAACATTTTCTAATAAACTACTGCAATTCTATTTATTTTACAACTCTTTCTATAACAAAAAAGTCACGGCCACCATTCACACATTTTTCTCAATGCATTAAAAAAAAATCCTCCTTTCTGTATGCCTGAGACGACGACGACGGTCTATGGTCTTTCTTCAGTCTTTGATGCCTTCTGTCAGCTCAATTGATGCCGATTTTAGGAAATTTTTTATAGAAATAACACCTATTCGATGAATTTTTTTTTATTAATTTCGTATTAATTGCACAATATTTAACGAATAATCGAAAAAATTACAAATTTTTGATCAATTTATAGCCGCACTTCTTATAAAGTTCAATTCGATACCGAACTCGAAGACAACAAATCCGCCATCTTTGACATTTCTCTGTTTAATATTTGTTATTCTACTCTATAATTCAATTGCTAGTACACCTTAGAGTGAGATGAACAAATTCTAGGGGATTATAGTCTTCAAGATACCATCTTTTCACTTCATAGTAGTTCTAAAGTTGGATTTCTTGCTCTTTCGCATTGCAACTTGCTATGAATATCAAATGACAAGAGGAAAATATCAGTTGTGGTCAACACAAAACTTTCTTCTACAAAATCTACGACCCTGTGCAATTTACGCTAGAGCCATGTCGCGTTGTCAACCTAAGACGACCTCCCAATAAATTGTTGGTTCATCCAAAAATATCAAAAACAAACAAAATTTGAAATAACTTAAAAACGGTAAAAGATATCGTTTTAAGGTGGTAAAAGGCAAAAATGAAGACAAGTTTATTATATTTAATTTTTCCCATAACTGGTTTTTCGAAAAACCGTTAGTTTGCAAGTAATTCGCAAAAATAATTTTTTATATATTTTAATTAAAATATCTCAGTAACGGTAAAAGATAACGGATAACGGTAAAAAACCAAATTGTGCAAAATGCCATTGTCATGAATTCACTTCATACATTCAGTCAGCAAAAGCCCGTTAATTTTCGAGATAATCGCAAAAAACTGTTTCTTTGGAAATAACAGTTTATCTCGATAACAGGTTGAGATATCGAGTTATAGCTAAAGACAAAAGTGTGGGAAATTTTATTTTCTCCAAGTTTTGTCATACTTAAGGCCACTAAAAAACGCGTAGTTTGGGAGTAAATCGAGAAAAACGAAATTGTGATTTTTGAAAAACCGCCATTTTGGATACGGATTTCCACCAAAAGTTGATAGGATCGTCCCATTTCAGGACCCAACATGCCTATAAAATTTCATGGCGCTAGCTCTATTAGTTTTTGAGAATTCTTGTACACCGACTGACAGACAGACTGACAGACAGACTGACAGGCAGACTGACTGACAGACAGACTGACAGACAGACTGACAGACAAACTGACAGACAGACTGATAGACAGACTGACAGACAGACAGACTGACAGACAGACAGACAGACTGACAGACAGACAGACTGACAGACTGACAGACTGACAGACTGACAGACTGACAGACTGACAGACTGACAGACTGACAGACTGACAGACTGACAGACTGACAGACTGACAGACTGACAGACTGACAGACTGACAGACTGACAGACTGACAGACAGACTGACAGACAGACTGACTGACTGACAGACTGACAGACTGACAGACTGACAGACTGACAGACAGACAGACAGACTGACAGACTGACAGACTGACAGACTGACAGACTGACAGACTGACAGACTGACAGACTGACAGACTGACAGACTGACAGACTGACTGACAGACAGACTGACAGACAGACTGACAGACTGACAGACTGACAGACTGACAGACAGACAGACAGACTGACAGACAGACTGACAGACAGACAGACTGACAGACAGACTGACAGACAGACAGACTGACAGACAGACAGACAGACTGACAGACAGACTGACAGACAGACTGACAGACAGACTGACAGACTGACAGACTGACAGACTGACAGACTGACAGACTGACAGACTGACAGACAGACAGAAAGACATTTTTTAATATGACTCCAATCGACTCAGGAGTGATCGGAAAATGTTTTTTAGGCAAAATTAAGTGGTCGAAATTTTTCATGAATACAATACTTTATTATACTCCGTAGAAGAAAGTAAAAACATTGCATACGTCGTCGGTCTTGCAGCGCAAGCGGGTCATTCGGGGGGTTTTTTTTATCGTATCGTTAAAGACATTAAAGTTGATGTCTGTCCGTTAAGACTTTCCTAAAGAAAACCATCGATACCGATTTTCTTTAAAAAAAGGTAGCTGAAATATACTGAAAAGATCCATAGAACTCTTAAAATATTATATATTGAGAGCACATGGCGGAAAAATTGTGTCCTAGCGGTTATTCTTTTTTGCGTAAAAAACGGCTGATCTGGAGTGATATTCCGTTACTTGTTTGAAATGTTTGTTTCAAGTTAGAAGAACAAGAAGTATTCGCTGTCTCTATTTTGACCGAAATAAATGACAGAGAGAAACTGAGATAGCAAATACCACTTTTTCTTCTAACTCGAAACAAACGCTTGAAACAAGTTACGGAATACCACTACTGATTGTTTTGATATTTGGCGGAAAATTTCGAGGATACAGTAAAAACTCCTGAATCTAGGAAGAAAAATAGATTCTTTGACAAAGGTGTTCCACTTTCCTTATAGCCGTATCACATTAAAGCCTCAACTATAATCCCTCCTCCATAGCAACTAAAGCACAACAATAACAACTGTCAAAATACTTTACGGAACGGAGGCAATTTAGCCATACCTTCCGTCAAGACGTGACGCAGCGAACGGAATGGAGGAATTATAGTTGAGGCTCAAGAGGCCCCCCACTTCCTCGTCTTGCCTATAATTTTGACAGTTTCGTTCATGGCCTGGCGCCTGGATCGGCTAATCTAAACAGCCTCTAACGATTACTTTTGCGATTGAGGCTACGATTGGCCTTTTCGACCAATTAGACTCAAGTCTAAACTGGCAATCGTAGCCAGCTGTGTTCTAATTGGTCGAAAAGGCCAATCGTAGCCGCAATCGCAAAAGTAATCGTTAGTGGGATTCGGCTATTAGGGCCCTTTTTCAAAAGATATGTTTAAAAACTTCAGCTCAATCGGTCGTGAGGTCTGCAAATGCGTTTTTTGGAAGTAATTAAAAAATTTCAGCTTGAGATATCGAAAAACAGTGCTAGCATAAGTTCTAGGCGCCGAAAAATTATTAATTCCCGAAATATAACATATTTTTATAAATTTTTCATTTAAAATTTATGCAATTAGTTTCGGAATGATTTTTAAATATTGGGCGGTATTCTGTAATTTTCCATAAAATTACATTTTATGTTATGTTATGATGATAAAATTTTCTCTTCATAAAATGAAAATAAAATTTTACAAAAATTCGTATTCTATAAGGGTTGAATAAAATAATTTTATCGTTCATTTTACGAACCTTTAAGCCTAGTACGCAGTTCGAGTAAAATGAAATTTCCTATACAAATTTAACACTGAGCTTAAATTTAACCTCAGAAATTTTACCAAGCGGTACGCAGTTCGCTGGTAAAATGATGTGAAAAACTCATGTTGCAATGTTGCCTACACTAGATGGCGTAGAAAGTCTCCACTTGATTTTACCAGCATTTTAACTGTTCGGTACATTAAATTCGAGGTAAAAATTTGACAGATGAAAATAATAGAGGTTCTGTTTCCAGTTTTCTTAACGAGTGTGGTTTTTTAATTTAAAAAAATGGAAGAATATTTGGATTTTGAAGAAATTGAGGAATTGGACGTTGCTTATGATTTCGAGCAGATTGTCATCCATATTATTAACTTTTAAAATTCAGAATACACAAAAATCAGAAACTTATTGCTCGGCTGTCAATGTTTTTTCTCCACAAATCTTAGCTGTCAATTTGATTTCTCCACAAACAGTTTTTACTTCGGTTTTAATGTGCCAATTTGGAGGCCGCGTTAAAATTTCATTTTACTCGAACTGCGTACTAGGCTTTAACATAAAAGATTTAGTACATTTCGGTGTGAATTCTATTACTTTTTGAACCTTTGAAGAGTTTTATTTCCTTTGAAGATTTTTTTTTGCGGAGAAAGCTAAATAATTCGACTAAATGTCGGACAAAAATGATACCAACATCAATTTTTTACTTTGTTTTTGTTGTTTACCGTTATTTTATAATTATTTTTGTGATTGTATAACTAGGCTTTTCGGTCGAAATTTATATTAAAATAAAAACTAATATTAGAAATATATCTTCTTTGAATGTGGTTCGGGAAATTGCTTTATTTTTCGTCAAAATTTATTAGTTCTTTTCAACTATTTTGTATGAAGAAAAGGGAAAGAAAAATGTAATATATACTTCTATACATAATTCTAGTATTCTGTTTTACTAAATATTAAATTAGCTTTCTACTGCTGTTATTATAAATATTTAAAAAAAATTTTAACTTATTGTTAATTACTGTAAACCTTTGTATAAGGCATTTTGCCTTTTTTGGTTTAAATAAATTGTTAAATAAATAAAAAATAAAATAAATAAAAACTGGTTTTTAACTTTTTTGCTGCTCTAAGTTTCGGTAAATTTATTTCACCATCTTCAGGAGCTATATAGTTAATTGATACAGTTTAAAATATTTAACATTTTATGAACAGAAGTAAACAGTTTAGCGAAACATTTTATTGTCAGTTAAATGGTACAGGTTTGAACACTAATACGAAATATTTCGTAGAGCAGCAAAAAAGTTAAAAACCAGCGTTTTTGTTTTAGTATAAATTTCGACTGAAAAGCCTAGTTATACAATCACAAAAATCAATTTTTTACATATCAACGTAATCCTTACAGGACCTTTCATTAGAGTTATTGAAACTGAAACGCCGGATTCGTAATCAGCGACCCCGAAAAGCCCTTAATGCAATTTTTTTCGAGAAAAATTAGAAAAAAGAAATTTTTGTTATCCTTACAGGACCTCCCGTTTAGAATTTTGAAATTCCAACATCCATCCAACTCGTGATCAGCGACCACGAAAACCCCCTAAAGCCAGTTTTTCGGAGACAAAATGAGAAAAAGGATATTAGCGTTATCCTTACAGAACTTTCCGTTTCGAATTTTTAAGATCTAACATAGCTAAACATCTGCTCCTGGCTACGCAGTTCATTTTGCAAAAAACTGCGTAAAAATCGGTACAGTAGTTTTTGAGTTTTGTAATCTCAGACAGACAGACAGAAAACAGACAAACATCCATTTTTATATATATAGATTTGAAATTTCACTCGTGAAACGTCACACTTCAAATGTCAAATGGCATAAAAGATGGTAAAATGATTATAAAAGGTACTATCTCGGAGCTTTTATGTTATGAGTCATAACAGGAAAAATTTTATGTTATAGCGCGTAACATAAAATGAAATTGTACTTACAGAATACCAATCGAGGTAATTGTGTTATTTTAAGACATAACATAACATAAAATGATAAAATTTTCGTTATAGAATACGGCCCATTTATTGTATATAAATTTTAAGATTATAAACAAACTAATATTGTAAGCAATATTTTTAAGAAAATCTATTTTTGGCTATAAATTCATGGGACTTTTTGTGGAGTATTATTTTATAATGGACTTTTACTCCAATTGCATGTCGTGATTTTAGTTGCAATTAAAAAATTTCGACAATATTGGATCTGAAATTTAAACAGATTTTATTGGGCCATCAAATTATTTAGTTTTTAACGAAAAATGTCTAGTTTTATTCTACCGGTTAAATTTATTTTTTCTTTTGCAATGAAATTTTGATGCCAATAAAATTATGCTGTTTCAAAAATGTCTGCTATCCACTTTTTATGCAATATCCTTCAGTCATTAGCCTGAAATAAGAAATTTAATTCTCGAAGCGAAATCCTTTGCATCAAATGTCAATGTTGAATATGGCGGCTGAAGGCATCAACTTTTTTTTTCTTGTGTTTGCAAACCGGGGACTTTGAGGTAACTCTAAGCGAGGTGTCCCACTGGCCATCAGCTGCTGCAGCTGACTGATCCCGATATCAGTTGCACATGTAATCCAATGGCGCATGGCACACTGCAAAAAATGTGCAGCTTCATGTCTGCGACACAAAGCTGACTTTTTTGAACTGATCTAAATGTAGCTGATATCTGGAACATGTCGGGTAGTTTCTAATGTCATTTTTGTTAGATTAAATAAAATAAAATGATAATTTTCAATATTTTTTTCGTCTGGCGGTAATAATTGTCATCAGTGGCACAGTCTATAAAGGTAGCATGGCCACTCTCTGGGTTATAGGCTCTCTACTTCATATAATGTTGACTTTACAATAATTACTAGTTGGGGACATCATAAAATTTTGACAAGTCTGTTTAACTAATAAACTTTTGAACAAGTGGAAATAAATACGATGTCCATCGAATAGGAAAAATTAAACACAGGAATCGTACAAGCTGTAGAAAAAGGTAGATGTTTGTACGATTGCACAGATTCAGTTTTTTTAGCAGAGAAATAAGGAGAAGTTCTTCCTCCGAGTCCGACATTTTGACGTTTGAGGTCAGCTGATCCCAGTTCAGTGTGTCATGTCAACTGATCGAATCAGTTCCTGCAGCTGCGCGACTTGATGTCGGGATCAGTCAGCTGCAGGAGCTGATGCGCCAGTGGGACATCTCCCTTAGGGCAACCGGGTCGACCCTGTTTGGCATTCAGGCTCCATAACTAATCACTGTTTCGACCCGAAAACCATCAAATGCTGGGGTGGCTTCATGTAACTTATTTTCGATGGACTAATTAGTCGAAGGAAATTTTCCGTCGACCAAAACTGATTAAACAGGCGGACACTCACTCTGATGAGCACGATATAAGAGTCTTTTCTGGGTAATTTGGGGTCGCCGAATCCGAATCTGATAGTAATTTGACTGTACCAGCTCTACTTTTTCCGAAATGGTGGGTAACTTATTAAATGGTTTAAATATTTATAATCTGGAAGTCAACAATTATTTTTTCCTTCATATTTGAAAAAGTAGATCTGGTACAGCCAAACTACTGCCAGATTCGGTTTCAGCGACCCCAAATTACCCAGAAAATACTGTTATATCGTGTGCACCAGAGTTAGTGTCTGCTTGTTTAATCAGTTTTGGTCGACTAAAGATTTCCTTCGACTAGTTAGTCGATCGAAAAAGAGTTACATGAAGTCACCCCTGCTCTATCGCCGCAGGATTTTCATGAAGCCAAAGACGAACCGTCGATCACCAATTTCCCCACTAAAGCAATTGTGGCTTTGCAGACGTATTATTAATCAGTGCGTCGTGCTCGTCACTTCTTACGCTTCTTGTACGCAGATGTGAATTATAGGTGTAAATTTTTAGTCCCGATTGCGTAAATTGCTGCATTTTAAAGTCGCAAAGAACAAATCTCATGTGCCCGTACCTTTCGATGCTATTTGGGTTGTTTTTTCTCCGAAAAATGTCAATATAATAAACAATAGTTTTGTTAAGTTCATTGTGGTATTTTGGAATTGTAGTTAGTAACCTCATTCAAACCTTTTATCAATGTCGTTTTAAAAGGCAAAAATTACTTTCATTAATCAGGCGCCTGATTAATGAAAGCAATTTTTGCCTTTTAAAACGGAATTTTAAAAAACGGGATTCTGAAAAATTGTATTTTAGAAAACGGGATTTTTTTATACGGTATTTTTAAAAACGGGATTTTGGAAAACAGCATTTTAAATACGAGATTATAAAAAAACGGGATTTCGTACCCAATCCTCTAGTAATTATCATTAGTTGCGTTTTTTTAATGTTCTGAAGCAGTTCAGAACAAGCTGTCCATACAAAATTCTGCACCACCTTTTCATCTCGGACAGCGCTTGGAACAAAGGGAAATTTTATACGGTAATGTACGGTAATGAAATGCTGCTAACTTCAACATAATAAATCTGACATTTTATTCTCAATTGAGGATTTTCTCGTGGTGGTTCGTTGGTTCTGTTCGACAGCGAAATAGTTTTAATCATGGGAGATAGCGAATCGTGATTATATCAAGAAAATATAGCAGTAACGGCCTACTGATGTAACCAACGTGAAGTTAGTTGCCATTCGAACTCGATGAAATTTCCCACTTACTCTGGATCGTTTTTTTAATGTTCTGTGTTCTAGAACATTAAAAAAACGCAACTATTAATATTATAGATAACAGGCTCTCTAGCGGAATTAGAGTGTAAAGCGAATGATCTAAATACAGTTTTAAGAATATCGAGATACGGTTCTATTTAACTTCATTTCTAATTTGATGTTGGTTTCTCGCATTTTCGAATTTCGATCGGTTTTGGATATTAGGCAGACTATAATCTAGAGATTGGACATCAGATCTTATAGACTATCTTACTGAGTAGAAAAGTCTTTTAACTCAAATTAGAATAATCTATTAGGCCAGTTAGAACAGCTTTTTCTCCAGATTCTAACACGCTGCAAACAATATTTCAATTTATATAAGTAAAAAAAACGAATGTTTGAGGTATCAAAAAAGTTTGGAAAGTTGTAGTTATTTAAAACAACTACAACTTTCCAAACTTATTTCATACCTCAGACATTAGTTTTTTTACTTATATTAATCGATTTCAGTTATTTTGGCAATTGTAATAATGAATCAAATTGTTAAAGTTTTAAAAATTGGTTTTTTTGCTCGTTTTTTAGCTTTGCGGCCATTTTCATAAGTGTTCACTCATGTTTACTCTCTAGATTACACGCTGCCTACTGCATATAGTAGATATATCTTTTTAATTTTTGGATATTATAGCTGATACACTATCTTAGAGCCCGTTTACACACAGATTGGGCATGAACATGAGACTGAACGAAACTGTCAAAACATAGGCAAGAGGAGGAAGTGGGGGACACCCCCACTTCCTCGCCTTGCCTGTATTTTGACAATCTCGTTCAGTCCCATGTTCAATGTTCATGCCCAATCCGTGTGTAAACAGGCTCTTAAAGTTGAAAAATAATTATCAAAAAAATATAATATTGTCTTTTTCTACAATTTACAGTTGTGTTTGATAGTTTATAATAGTCTCGTACTGTAAAAGATTAAGATTCTCTAAATATTGTTTAACAACGAATCGTCAATATGGTCAAAATTGATAACACTGCAAATCATTCAATTCAACTTTACAGTGAATTAAAGAAAAATCGTGAAAAGGTTTGATCAGTTTATTATTTGAAAGTATCTTTTTATCATTTTGAAAATTCCATTTAGCTTTGCGATGTTCAATTAAAAGTTCGGGACACTTTGATACCAGCTCATAAAATCATTTTGGTATTAAACTCTGGATATTTTCAAAATAAATTTGCAGGTAAAAGTTTCACCAAGAGTATTTTTTAATATAAATTTAAACAATTTCCTAATATTTAAGGAACAATTTCTTATGCAGACTCACATGAAGCTGTAGTTGCAATAGAGGAAGAGTTTTCGTTGGATTCAATAAAATCAATTGTTGATTACATGTACTACGGAATATTGAATTTTACTCCGGAAAATGCAATGAACTTGCTTACAGCCGCAAGCTTTTACCAAATTGAGTTTATTAAGCAAAAATGTTGCGAATTTTTAGCAGAAAGTCTCACAACCGAAAATTGCATTCGAACTTGGCGTTTTCTTGGTAAACAAAAACCACTATAAGCTTCGTACTAGTTTTTATTATATTTCAACGCTATATTTTAGATTTAATGAATTGTAATTCTGATGAAGTGCATAAGTTCGTCGCGAATAGCATCTTTCATGTCATCAGTCATCTGGATTTCCTTTCTCTAAACGATAAAGAACTCGTAATTTGATCAGTCAGTCATTCACACATTTCAATTAAACAATTGATTTCTCTACTTATAGATTCTCAGATTTTTCGAAAGTATTCGAAAATTTATATGTAAAAAATCAGCTGAGGGATTTTTTCTGGCTATGATTGCCTGGATCAAACACGACGAGGAGGCCAGAAAGTCTTGTACTACTAAATTAATTCAAATATTTCCACTGGAATTTTTAAACACAATTCTTCAGCATATCAAACGCGAGAAATTAATACATGAGAATTCCAAATTAGCCATTTGGCTATTAAACGCAAAAATAGATACCGAACTTTGCAAACGTGATTCAAATTCTATTCTCATTATGGAAAAGGATGCAACTTTCTACTGGATTTTTAATCCAGATACCATGAACTTAAAAAGAATAAAATCTGCAATGGAAGTAACGGGATTTAGCTTGGTCACAGTTGATTCAAAAATATTACTTATTGGAGGAAAATTGAAAAATGGAGAATATTCGAAATGTTGTTATATTCTTGATACGGTTATTAAAGAATGGAATATAATTAAATTTGAACATGAAATTGAGAATTACAAATCGTGCCAACTGGATGGGAAAATTTATTTGCTGGGTACAAAAAATGAAAACGTCGAAATGATATCCTTTGATATTGAGACTCAAGCTATTGTCAAGCTATCAGCACCTCCGTTTTACAAATTTTGCGACATATTTGCTTCAGGTATATTTAAAATGCTTTGCAATTATATTATATAATGCTAAATATATTCGTTTTAAGATGGTTCAATATATCTAATATCGCTAACCGTTGTAATGAATAGTGACTTAGAAAGCAGAACACACATATTAGATATAATGGAGAATTCTTGGAAGATATTACCGATTACGTTGATTAAACGTTTTCAATCTTATGATATAGACACACTCTTTTTAAATCTTATGAAAGCCGATTTTCTAAAAAAATTATCTAATAGTGTTATAAGAAATGTCAGAGGACAGTATATAATCCTTCACTTTTACATTAAATCTTCCGGGAACAGTAAGTAAGTAGAAAGTATTTCGTAGTTATGTTTTTTCATGTAATTTAAAAAGTATTTTTTATTTGTAGATATAGACTATTTTTCAATATGCTTGAAAATAATTCAAGATTCTATGAAGTTTCAAATGAGGGATTTTTCCGATGGGGAAATACGAATTGGGAAAAAATAATTATTCACAATTTTGAGGGAGCAAAAATCACTTCACTTCCATGAAAATTTCATACTCTTGCATAAATTTGAAGAAAGGTTTGTATTCAACAAAACTGAGATAATAATTTTGTAATCGAAATTAACAAAATCGAGCAAACTTGTCCTAAAATGAAATTATACCACAGAAAATCAAATATATTTTAGTAAGTACTTTTTGTGTTTATTTTTAAATATACAATTTTAACGGACTGAAATATACAATTTAAACGGAATATTAAGATGTAAAAAGTGATTTTCCTGATTTAATTTACTGCGTAGATGTTGCTTTTTTAATCCATTTTCACTCCTATCTCTTCGTCAAACTTTTTCCAATTTTTTTGTAATTTCAAGCCGCTATCACACTCAAACCACCCACCGCTCCCTTTAAATTCGTAACGCATTTTATGGGCAGTAATTTTGAGTTCAAGAATTAAAAAACACCATTCCAACTAGAAATTAAAGATTTTTTACGAGTACAGTAATAAATCTATCGAAATGGGGGCAACAGTCTTATAATTTCCATCAACTATCTACGTCCCTTTGACCGTGACCTAGGCCTTTTACTTCGTTTCGTTTTCTTCTTGTGCCTTTTTTCATCCTCCGAGGAACTGTCATAGTGCGAACGCACACGCTTCTTCTCGTCGCGGCGACTTTTAGTCCTCAAAATGCCTTTCCGAGGTACACGTTTCTTCAAAAAGTCTAAAAAAAAATTTGTGGTCAGTGAAAATGTTTCGTACAAAAAACCTCCAAGGAATATTTTACCATAACAACGCCAGGTTCGTAATCAGCGACCCCGAAAAGCCCTTAATGCAATTTTTCCGAGAAAAATTAGAAAAAAGAAATTTTTGTTATCCTTACAGGACCTCCCGTTTAGAATTTTTAAGATCTAACATAGCTAAAAATCTGCTCCTGGCTACGCAGTTCATTTTGCAAAAAACCGCGTAAAAATCGGTACAGTAGTTTTTGAGTTTTGTAATCTCAAACAGACAGACAGAAAACAGACAAACATCCATTTTTATATATATAGATTTGAAATTTCACTCGTGAAACGTCACACTTCAAATGTCAAATGGCATAAAAGATGGTAAAATGATTATAAAAGGTACTATCTCGGAGCTTTTATGTTATGAGTCATAACAGGAAAAATTTTATTTTATAGCGCGTAACATAAAATGAAATTGTACTTACAGAATACCAATCGAGGTAATTGTGTTATTTTAAGACATAACATAACATAAAATGATAAAATTTTCGTTATAGAATACGGCCCATTATCCTTTCAAATAATTTACTTGAAGAGGTTCTCCGTTTCCATTCAAATTCTATTAAAAAATATAAATTTCGAGGGTAATTTCTGCGAGGGTAATTTGTTGCCGTATGAAAGTTAATTTCAAATTAAACCGAAGTCAGCTGACAGCTTTCTGTTAAACAATTTTTCTGACAGTTTTCTTATTTTTATTTCTCCGGGCTTACACTTTCTTTTAAACAATTTGAATATTATGGAAGGTATGAATTTTATTTTATCCTGAAAAATTATTACCTTTACCATTAAACTCCATATAGAAAATAACCCATCATTATCGGAAAACTCCACAAATATAGAAACTGTGGATAAGAAGCCACAGCAGGATAAACCTCCGCTTTTCCCCACCAAACAATTGGCTAGTGGTGCTGTGCGAACATATTATGGTACAAATGACACCACAGAATTGCTACAGGATTTACCAAATAAAGTCATCAATGAGCGGCTAGATGATGTCCTCGAAGCTGTAAAAACGGTCGATGTGACATGCGATTTTGCGAGATGCAGGACGAAAACCAATTTAATGGGACAGACGTGTACCTACTGTCAGCATAGATTCTGTTTTAAACACAGCCTACCGGAAATTCACGGATGTGGGGAGGCGGTCAAGACCGATGAACGAAAGAATTTCCTTAAGCCAAAGCCACAGAAACAGATCCTGAAGGAGGCCGATTTGGTCAAAGCTCATAAACGTCTCGAAGGGAAGTTGAAGGACATGAGCCTGGCTAGGACACCGAAACCATCATCCAGTGGCGGTGGGAAAAAAGGAAAACGCAAATAAACTTACGATATTTCGATTTTTAGTTGTTAATTTTTATTATATCTTGATATTAGGATTTTGAAATGTTAATAAAATTTCTTGTGCAAAAAATCGTGTCGTTTTCTTTTAAATTCCCGTGTTCGTAGGGTGCAATACTTTTATTATTGCGTAACTTGGTTCAAGTTAAATAAATATAGCGATAATATTATTTATCTCTATTTCTTTACAATATAAATATGATTTAACATTTTTCGTGAAAACAATGCAAACATGTTTTGTGTGAATTTATAATTCTAAAACTAAGTGTTTTTCAATGGATCAAATATGAGGTAATTTTTTTCCTGCGATTCTTTAGGACATTTTCTATGTAGGAAATTTTTTTCCTCGATTTTTTCCAAAAATATTTCCTGATTAGAAGAGGCTATTCCGCAGCAGGAAAAATAATTTTGAGGACTTTTCTAATCAGGAAATATAGAGGCTATTTCTGTTTTCTGCCCAAAGGAATATTTTTTCAAATGTTTAGAGGCTATTTGTGAACACAAAAAATATTTTCTAGGACTCTTCTAACCGAGAAATATTTTTTCAAATGTTTAGAGGCTATTTCTGAGCAGAAAATATATTTCTAAGACCTTTTCTAGTCGGGAAATATTGTTTTCGAATTTTTAGAGGCTATTTGTGAAGAGAAAAAATATTTTCCAGGACTTTTCTAACCGAGAAATATTTTTTCGAATTTTTAGAGGCTATTTCTGAGCAGGAAAAATATTTCTAAGACATTTTCTAATCAGGAAATATTTTTTTTAAATTTTTAGCGGCTATTTCTAAGCAGGAAAAATATTTCAGAGACATTTTTTAGTCGGGAAATATTTTTTTCGAACTTTTAGAGGCTATTTGTGAAGAGAAAAAATATTTTCCAGGACTTTTCTAATCAGGAAATATTTTTTTGAAATTTTTAGCGGCTATTTCTGAGCAGAAAAAATATTTCAGAGACCTTTTTTAGTCGGGAAATATTGTTTTCGAATTTTTAGAGGCTATTTCTGAGCAGGAAAAATATTTCTAAGACCTTTTCTAACCAGGAAATATTTTTATTGAAATTTTCAGTGGCTATTTCGACGCGGAAACAATATTTCCGGCGACTTTTCTAATAGGGAAATATTTTTTTCCAGTTTTTATAGATTATTTTTGAGCAGAAAAGATATTTCAAAAACCTTTTCTAATCGAGAAAATTTTTTTTCGAATTTTTAGTGGCTATTTCGAAGCGTGAAAAATATTTCCAATGCCTTCGTCGTTTTCTTTCAGTGATGTGGAGAATTTGTGTACTCTGGCAATCCTAAAAACTCAATTCATCAGGTGTACGAGGAATTGCATTCGCCATCTTGAATTTCTTCTTAAGCATCGAATCTCTCAAGTCATAAGAAAATAAGCAAAGCATCTGTTCGCTGATTTCGGAGAAAACATCATCGCATCGCCATTCTTCTATTAAAGTTAAAATAAATTACATAAAATATACAAAACGCATAGAGCGCGGATCTTTTTATCGGACGGTAACGCGTAACGGTGCCACAACAGTTTGTAAAAGTTATTATTTTCATATTATTTATTTTTTCTTAAAGAAAAAAAGAAGGTTTTTATAAAAATTTAATGTTTACTTCGTGATAAAATTATTGTTATAAATTTTTTAATAAATATGTTCAAACGAAACGTGAAAAACAAAGTAAACATTAGATCTCGATGGGAAATTTTAAACGCCTTTGTTATAAATTGTTGAATTTTGTTGTTTTTATTTAATTTTCTCCTTCAACGGTAATTTCATTGGAATCTACGAACAATTAAATGAGTCCAGAGCATTCTTATTCGTTTCTTATTTGATCTTATTTATATATAAAAAAAATCCAATGTGAAATTTAAGAAAATTCCGCGGAAAATACATCGCTAATGGCAGTTGCATGTGTCAAAGAATTTCTTTGCCATATGCTTTCCATTAAAGATATGTTTTGATTCCATTGAAAATTTGTTTTGATTCCACTGAAGATATGTTTTAAATTTGTGAATATCTTTTTTTTTATGAGTTCCCAATTGGACTGTGCAATTTGTGTCAAATCAGGTGGTTACAAAACAATTTATTTTCGTTGGAGCCAAACTAAAATCGAGTGCTAAATAAAATATTGCCAAAAAGTTATTAAAAAAAATATACAACACAAAAAAATATTAAATATAGTTTAAAGAAATCTATATTTATCTCTTTTTTTCATATACTGTGCAAAATCCACGATTCTCTCCCTCTTATAATGTGCGGGTGAATGAAATTTTAATTATCGATTTTTTTTTCTTTTCCATCACAAGTCATAAAAAAAATAACGTATGGGACTGCTGTTGCCGTTATCGCTTCTTTTTTTCAGTAATTCATACATAAATGGATGACATCGTGCTCGAAATTACTCATCAAGTTCAACATAAATTATTCTATTCGACATATTTTTGTTTTTTAATAAGTATTTAATAATAACATTGTAAACTGATAAACTGAAAATCAGGTGAGATCCAATCATTACTTTGTTATGGTTTTACAATAAACCCCATAAAACTACGATTTTTTTAATGTTCTTGGGTTCGAAAAACAGCGAGGTGGTCGTAGGCAATAGAAATATTCTGAAAGTTTCCTAGAAATGCGTAATTAAAAATCATTCTTTACGAATTATAACCCTAAATTCTATACACTATATATTAAAATTTCTAAGTAAACAAGATTTAACGTCGCCTAGCTTTTTATACTTTCTATACGATATATCATATAGGAGTATATTAGAATTAGTACACCGTTTGTAACGCCTCGAACCAATCATGGGAGACAAAAAAGAACTACGCCAGGGTATTAGGGATGATAAAAGACAAAAGAAGGCCGTCTGTCTGTTTGTCGATCAGTCTGCCTGTTCGTCTGTCTGTCCGTTTGACTGCCTGTCCATCTGTCTGCCCGTTTGTTCGTCCGGCAACAGCCTAACTTTTGAAAGAATTGAGCAAGAGACTTGAATTTTTTTACAATTGCGTTTCTCGTAAATGGCTAGGTTAACTTCTTGCACGGGCAAAATTGGACAACTCTCTCCCCCTCCCCCATACAAACGAAACAGTTTTTTGCGATTTTCTCGAAAACGGTGAGTCGTATTAAAAAATTTATTAAGATAAAATCTGTTTAGAATATGATTTTACATAACCGTTCCATACATCAAAATCCAATTGGAGCACCCCTTTCCCCCTCTCCTACACATATGGATTTTTTTAAATAAACACTTTTTCTGTCATGATATAGAGTGTTTGACGATTGGCCCCTGGCAATTGTAGCTTTTCTTATTTTTATTTCCTGAAATATTGCTTTCCAAGACCTATTCTGTTAGAAGTCTCATTTCGGATAATATTTAAGACCTCTTTTATACAGGAAAACCTTAACAATATCTACTATTGTTTGCTTTTTACGCAGGCAAATTGAGGCGTTAAAAGCTAGAGTGGACCAAGCCACATAATCGAGTTTTTGAAGCTTTTCCACTCTGTACTATTATTGACTGTAATTTTTTGGAAAAAAAAACATTCTGTGGACTTTATTACTCAATGTTGAAATGTTCTTTTGTGCATCCAAACAATTTTATCTAAAAACTCACTTGCAATAGTGATGCAAACACAAAAAAAATCACGATTTCGACATGTGGGTTGGTCCACTCTAGCTTTTAACGCCTCAATTCTTTCTGTTAATTTCTAGACCAGTTTTTATTGAAGAAAATCTTTCTGGTATTTTCTTCGCTTTTTTTCTATCCGATAATTTTTTTTGTCGCTATTTTTGGACCCTTTTTTATTTAGGGAATTTTTTGTTTTACCTTTTTTCGTCAGTTCCATGCAGAAAAATTTCTGTTATTTTCTGCGAGCTGTTTTATGCAGGAAAACCCTTTTCGCTATTTTCAGGGCCCCTTTCTATACGCAGGGAAATTCATTCTGAAAATTTATGGATCGTTTTCGATACCGGAAACCCCCTGATCCTTGTTTTGCCCGATTTTTTGGGTGCGTTCTTATACAGAAAGAAAGAAAGGGGTTTTCTGTTATTTTGTAAGACCTCTTCTATTGAAAATGTCTAAATTAGTTTGGCTGCCTTTCACGTTGACTCCCAGACCAATTTTGCAAAAATGTAAGGGAGATGCCAATACATGTAGACGTATGTAGAATGTACGTATGTATGAATGTATGTATGTAGATTGTAGACCCAGCTATCGAAAATGATAGCCTTGGCCGCTCATGAATCATAGTGCCAATTTTCACTGCCTATCAAAAATGATAGCCATGGCTCACTGGCTATCAAAAATTATAGCCATGGCAGTCAATGTGTTAAAATACGCACAATGCAATGCCTTTAACATAGTCTAAAGCCCAATTCAGACTAACGATTGCGATTACAATTGAGCGTCCTCAATAAATGAGAACAAAGCTTTCATTTTCCTATCGTCGAAAGTTTTGATCTCATTGGTCGAGAAGCTTCAATCGTAATCGCAATCGTTATTCTGAATTGGGCTTAAGAGCTGTTCTATGCAGAAAATATTCTTGTTGGTCTCTGTAGGAGTTTTTCGCCCAAAAACTGCAACCTTTCTATATTACTCATCCCTTTGTTATTAAAAAAAAATTCACTTATCGCAATGACAAATGAAATTTTTCCATTCAATTGTTTTCCGTTGACGTGAAACATTTCCGTGGACTTTGCGCGCATTTAAGCCGGATTAAAATTATAACACCGATAAGATTTCATAATCATTCGTTGTTAATAACATAAAAACGACCAATTGATTATCGTTTTATTTGGAAAGCATAATAAAAATTGATCGCGAGGGATCATTGTCCATGATCTTGGGTTTATAATTTGCGTTAAATGTAGTACAATTTGAATTTGGCTGATAAATTATCGCGCCACTAGTATGAATTGTGCTTTCAGTACATTTATGGTATGGTATTAAAAAAAATAAATAAAATAGACTAAAGAAAGATATGCTAAGGCGGGCGGGAAAATAATCCACAAGAGGTTCATGCTTACCTTGGTTTTAAAAAAAAATTTCTTTCGTGCTGACGATAAACGCAAAAATTGATGGCCTTTAAGTTTTGGTCATTTAAGATCGAATTGTCGTCAATATTACTTGAAATTTAACAAAAAAAAGTTACTTGTGACACTGAGACGAGGTCTTTTTCAACAATGTTATTAAATTTTGGTAATTGTAAGTTTTATTTTGCAATTAATTTTCGCTTAAGATTAGTAAAACTTCTTTTTTTTTAAATCAAGACGAGTTCTTTATGTAGGCAATTTTTTTCTGATCTGTTAAAAAGGTTCATGACCCCTTCGATGAAAATATTGATGTCTTATCAAAAACCACTCAAGACTCGATCTTCGTTCTATCAGATCTAGTTGTTTCCTGGTTCTATGCTCAAAAAATTATCATAACGGGAGTGTCGCGTTTTTTTCGCTTCTTTGACCCTAAAACATAAGCTAAGACATCAAATCAGAATCCATCCATATTTCTACTTAATAATAGCTTAGATATTTCTCTTTTCCACCGTTTCTTGCCATTTTCTATAACTGTTTCAAGCATAGAATTGAGCTACTACGAAGCTAACATATTTTTATAACGGATTCTGACCATACTCGAATGATAAAAAACAGACCAGGTAAAAAATCGTGTGATTTTCTCATAATATTTGAGTAGAAAATGTTCTTCAAAATTACCAGTTTTCATAATTTTAGTATCAATTTGTTTTTTTTTTACTTATACGTAGTATTATAAAGTACTAACTTGCATACTCATCGTTGCCGCGTTAAGTTTTTTCAAATTTTTTTTTTTGATGGTCTATGTTGGAGCTAAAGTTTAAGCCAATCGGTTCAGTAGTTTCCCCGCGAAAGAGTAACATAGCGCGAAAACTAAGTTTCGAAATCACTTTACCCCCTCCCCTTACACCCCCCACCCCTCGCGCTACTTTTCCGTATGCCTAGGTTGGAACCAGAACTACCACAGACACTCATGTCAAATTTCAAGTCAATCGGTTCAGCCGTTTTTGCGTGAAAGAGGGACCGACAGACAGACAGACACCAACTCATTTTTATATATTAGTATGATTGTATTTATGAAAAACTTTGACCTCCTAATTTTGCCTAAAACATTTCCGGAGCACTCCTGAGTATTAAAAAAATGTCTTGTTAAAAAAATGTCTGTCAGTCTGTTAGTCTGTCTGTCAGTAAGTGTACAAGATTTCTCAAAAACGAATCGAGCTAGAGCCATGAAATTTTACAGGCATGTTCGGACCTGGAATGGAACGATCCTATCAACTTTTGGTGAAAATCCATAAACCAAAAGTAACCAAAATGGCGGCTCTTTAAAAATCGCAATTTCGTTTTTCGCAATTTACTTCCAAACTACGTGTTTTTCAGTAGTCTTATGTGAGACAAGAGTTGAGGACAATGAAATTTCCCACACTTTTATTGTACTAGAACTCGATATTTCAATTTGGTATCGAAATATACCGTTATTTCAAAAAAACTAGGTTTTTGCGATTCTCTCCAAAACTAACAGGTTTTCGGTGGTTCATTTTATGAGATGAATTGAAGAAACGATCTTTGCCACCATATTGTATTTTTATGTTATCCGCTATCTTTTACTGTTATCGAGATATTTTCATTAATAGGTAAAGAAAAGATTTTTGCGGATTGCTTACAAACTAATGGGTTTTCGAAAAAAAATATTTATAAGAAAAATTGAGGCGTTAAAAGCTAGAGTGGACCAAGCCACATAATCGAGTTTTTGAAGGTTTTTCACTTTTGTACTATTATTGACTGTAAATTTTTGGAAAAAAAAATCTGTGGACTTTATTACTCAATCTTGAAATGTTCTTTTGTGCATCCAAACATTCTTATCTAAAAACTCACTCGCAATAGTGATTCAAACACAAAAAAAGTCACGATTTCGACATGTGGGTTGGTCCACTCTAGCTTTTAACGGCTCAATTAAAACGAAAATCCTCCACATTTTTGCCTTGTACCGTAAATGAATATCTTTTACCGTTATCGAGATATTTCCGATTTTGTAAAATAAAAATTCATATTTTTATTTAAACTAATATTTCATTCGTCTGGTTATAGTGTAAATTGTCCAGAAACGTAGATTTTGTATAAGAAAGTCATGTGCTGGTCACATCAGATATTTTTTCCCCCCTTAAAACAATCTTTTCTCATGCGGGGCGGTGTAGCGAAAATACTGGACACTGTTTGAAATTTATTTGGTTTAGTTAAAATAAAATAATTTGATAGAAAAAATGGTGTGAAATTGGAAAATCTAAACAAGAAAAACTAGTTGTGCGCTAACAGTCGCTATCAAATTAATGTTGGTCATTCGATCGGCGATCGAAATGCATTTCAAATCATATGAATTTTGCACCTGTTCAAAATGTGTTCGTGTGAGTGTTAATCTATGCTGCCCGATGATATGAAAGCATAAATAATACATGCTATGATTAACATTTTGCCGTCATTTCCATTTATCTGACCCAAAGCGCGCAAAGTTTTCAGTTTGACTTGATTTTTGGGCTACAATCTGTTGGATTTAATTTCTAGTTTCAGCCTTATACATATATTAAAGTCGCCGTTTTAGTATCTTATACGTATTTCATCTCACCTAACCAGAAATTTTCCTTTCAAGAAAAACGCAACGCGATCAAATTGTCTTTGTAATGCCGTAACATTTTCCTCTTCTAATCAAAAAATTGTAATACCCAGAGTTGGAGTTTTTCCTCGGCGACTTGTTGATCTTTCGATCGATCCAATACCGTTCCCGGCATCCTCTTGACCACCTCTCAAATTCTCCATTAGAGACGTCTTGCGCCGGCTGTTACACGCAGAGAAAAAATAGTAAATCTAACTATACTTTATTATGGGAGATCGGGAATATCACTAAAATACAGTAATCCCTGCAAGTCCACGGTAGATAAGTTCCACAAAAAGAGCGCGCAAACCGAAACCGCGCACTGTGAACCCTAGTTTGTAGGAATTTTGGGGTTAGGTCCCAGATATTAGAAAAATTCCAAAAAAAAAATAGAAAAAAGTATTTAACGATATATTTAAATTAATACAAACCTATGATGTGTACTACTAATCTTTTTGAAAAAACCTTGTTATTTTATTAGTGATTGATTACCCGATTTTTGTTTTTCATTATGAATTTCTGCGTATGGGGCTAAAGCGGCTGACAAATTTGTTCAAAATTTTAAGACACGCTCCATATCAGGGTTCGTATTAAGAGCTTCTTACACCGCGTCTTGATTAACAATTTTTCATCCCAAGAAATATTTCACCGCAATGAGATTTTTTTGACACCTGGGCCGAAAATCTCTTGAAATTTTATTTCTCAAGATGGCGTTGGAAAGAAAACACCTAGTCGCCGCTCTCGCAATTAATGCAATACGTGAAATTGAAAAGGCTGGAACAGACGAAAAGAAAAACCTCTTAATGTTATATATTCTCTTCCAAAGCTTTCTGTATCGTATTGTTTGTAAAAATTAGTTATTTTCGCAACTACTTGTCGGGAGAATTTAGATTCCGCCATCTTGAATTGAGAAATTCCAATAAAATTTGCAATTGCAAGATTTTATGAAATTTATCTCTGGGATTTTTTATCGCCGTCAACTCGAGCTCTGATTGGTCAATCAAAAATCTCTGCGATGAAAAATCCCAAGTGGAGACGCGGTGTTATTCAAGTTTGGTAGTCAACTTGAATAACACCGCGTAGGGATGTCAAAAAAGAACCGGTTAAACCGGTTACCCTTGTTTTTGCTTCGGTTAACCGGTTTTTACGGTGTTTTTTTTGCACGGTTATACCCGGTGTTTTTTTTAAAGCCAAAAACCGTTCAAAAAAACCGATCATTTTTTTTTTGTACGGAAAAATAATTTTAAACCAATTTTCGTGCAACTGATTTGTTATAAACACTTCTTTTCAGGCACTCTAAACCAAATACAATATTATATTGTGCCATTTATTGCCTCTGAATGGATTATATGGCACTTAATGTCTTTTGTTTGTATTATAGTGTATTTGTTGCGTCGAAGACCTAACCTACCCAATTTGAACAAAACGGTTTTACGGTGTTTTAATAACCGGTTTTTTCGACCCGGTTTAAACCGAAGTCTTAAAAACCGGTTTAACCGAAAACAGGTTTTTTTTTTCAAAAATTTGACATCCCTACTACCAAGCACTAAAGTTTTTCGCACTAAATATAAGCACGAAATTGCCAAATATGTACGAAGATATCAAATGACCAGCTGATTCCTTGTTGTCGGGGATTCACCAAAATATATATTCAGAACATGTTTTTATACCCGTATGGTGAAACCAAAGGGTATATTAGATTTGCCTTACCGTTTGTAACGCCAAGATCCCGTTATCACACTCAAAAATTAATTACGCCAGTGTGTTTAGAATGGTAAAAATAATTAACTTTTGCATGTCCGTCAGTCCATCTGTCTGTCCGTCTATCCGTCCGTCCGTCTGTCTGTCTGTTCGTCCGTCCGTCTCTCTGTTCGTCTGTCCGTCCGTCCGTCTGTCTGTC
This sequence comes from Chrysopilus asiliformis, assembly GCA_964034945.1. Taxonomy (NCBI): domain Eukaryota; kingdom Metazoa; phylum Arthropoda; class Insecta; order Diptera; family Rhagionidae; genus Chrysopilus; species Chrysopilus asiliformis. The sequence goes on from OZ035964.1 coordinate 9,826,038, forward strand.
CGTCTGTGGCGCAGATTGAGCTAGAGACTTGAAATTTTACGCAGATTCGTTTTAGTTCGTTAATGGGCAAAAATTGTCCATTAGCGGGGGGGGTACCCCCCATACGAACGAATACGTTTTTCTCGAATATCTCAAAAACGGCGCATCTTATCAAAAAAGTGCAAGAACAAAAGTTATTTAGGATATGATTCTACATAAAACTCCCATACATCAAAATCCGATTGGAATAAATTTTAAAAAATCTTTTTGAAAAGTTTGACTTCGAAGTGGAATTTCGATACAACTGTTCGCCATACGGGTTTTCCATAATTGCCAGATTGGCAATTATAGTATTTATGTTTTAAAACGAAGATTATAAAAAAAAAACGCGCAGCTGCGAAATTTTTACCGCGCAGTTCAAAATTTTGGTATTAAAAACTTAACCGCGCAGTTGCGAAACCGCGCAGTTGAAGGGATTACTGTAGTTAATTTCCATTACAAAATAGTTAATTTGATTTGAAAAAATAGTCAATTTAAATCATACTATTACTAATATATAAAAATGAGTTGGTGTCTGTCTGTCTGTCGGTCCCTCTTTCACGCAAAAACGGCTGAACCGATTGACTTGAAATTTGACATGAGTGTCTGTGGTAGTTCTGGTTCCAACCTAGGCATACGGAAAAGTAGCGCGAGGGGTGGGGGGTGTAAGGGGAGGGGGTAAAGTGATTTCGAAACTTAGTTTTTGCGCTCTGTTACTCTTTCGCGGGAAAACTACCGAGCCGATTGGCTTGAAGTTTAGCTCCAACATGGACCATCAAAAAAATAGTAAACTTTACTACTAAGAGATTAAATTTCTTATAAAAATTGTCGATTTTGACTTTTTTTTTCAATAGTCACGACTCCCCATTATAAAATAGTTAAATTTACTATCTTTTCTCTCAGTGTTTGCTGATGCTCAGTCTAAAATTGCTGTCGGCACCCTGACCGTTGACGCCATTCCGTGCTGGCCGGCGGGAATCGAGGGGGTCAACTTTTTAATGGATATAAAGATATAAAGTCTGAAAAGTGGTGGAAAAATGAGAGGGGGGGGGGGGGCTATCTGACATGCCGGTGGCGGCATTTCTTTCGTATCTTAATTGGCCGTTTTGCTACTTATCTGCCCCTCGTCCGATTTTTTTTTCGTTTATTTTGTATACAAAATTTTTCTTTTTCCAATATTCTGTTTTTTTTTCTCTGCGCTCCATGATTGCAACAAGAAATGAATTTTTACTATTATTTAGTTGTGTGCCGGTCGATCAAAGAGTAATGTTGGATATTTGGATTTGATTTTATTTCATTTCGCTTGATTTTCTTTAAAATCTCGCCATCCGTTCAGTCCCCTCTAACTTTGTTGGGTGGTTTTTTTCCCTCTTTCTTAACGAAAATTACTTGGTTTTTATTTATATTTATTATAAAACGAGTACCCCTAGGTGTACATTTATTTTGCGTAATTTATTTGACCTCATTACGAAATTGTTGTTGTTGTTGTTGCATTTTATATACCTAACATTTTCTTATCTTTTTTTCTCCAATTTCCTAATGTCTTTTCTATACGATTTTTCATTTTGTGACGTATTTAACAAACGTAACGCTGTGATAATTCCCTTAAATGGTAACTTGAATTTATAAAATATCGAATAATTCAATCGGCAACAAATATTCCTTAAAAATTTACGCTTTTTTTACATAATTTTAAAAATTGAGTGTATTTTCCCGCCAGGAAAAAAATTGCCCATTTCTCGATTCCATTTCTCTCCCAGGGAAAAAATTTCCAATCTTTGGGGTACTTTTCCAGCCATGGATGGAAATTTTTGACTTCTAGGGCAATTTTTTCCATCAGCAAAGAAATTTTTAAGAAAAACTTTTGAATTCTTTCTACGGGAGAAGGGAGGAAGGGGGGGGGGGGGGGGGAATGGGTATGAATAGCTCCTGCAGCCTTGTTTGCGAGAAAACAGTCACTGGTGTGCCAATAGTTTTCTCACGGAGACAGAAAACTCACGGCTATAATAGGGAAACAAATTGTCGAAAAAATTCTTCTCTCTAAATTTATTGCGAAAAACGAAAGTAAACTAAAAAAAAATATTAGAAACGTAAAATAGCATTGCAAATAGAAGGGGAAAAAAGCGAGCAGAAAACGCCATAAAATCTTCCACGAAAGGCACAATCATTGGAGATTTGAAACATCATTTGGAGGATACCAACCAACCACACTTGGGAGTCGTTATCGAAAAAAAAAACTTTTTTTTTTGTTTTGGGACACTCTCTTATGATCAATTTTGATGATGAAGATGATGTCGATGAAGACAACAAGACGAAAATAACGTTTGTTAATGTCGAATGTTGTTGTTGTACGTCAAAAAATTTTCTTACATAACTGAATTGTACTGAAATTTTCCGATTATTGTCTTATGCCCGAAGTCTTCAGTCCCAGATATACTGCGGATAACACCAATTGGGAGATATACTAAGTATATCTAAAAAAATGGAAATCTTCGTAGCAAAAAACATCGAGATAAAGATAACTCACGGGTAAAGTTATCTCTTGGTCTGAGGTCGAGATATCTTGAAATTTTGTGTATATTTTTACCCCAGCGCCACCACTCCCTTTTTAAAGCAGTTGTTGACAGTTTTAGAATAAAATTAAAATATTGAAATCGGAAAGTTAAAATGTATGAAAAAACCTATGGATTCGTTAATGGAAGTGAATATTTTGTCTGACTCTGACAGTGATGAACCAGCAATCATTTCAAGACCCTACGTACTGCAAATAAGGGTGAATCATTTTGATACTTGGAGGGAAAGTGAATTTGTCATGAGATTTCGCTTAACAAAAGCAACATTTCAAGCACTTTTGCCTAGAATTGAAGCTGAAATCTGTATTAATCATAATAGGTAAAAACGAAATTTGTTATTTATTGTTATTAAATATTTTCAGAAGCAGAGCAATGCCACCCAGAGATCAACCACAGTGTTGCACTTTTAGTACAATCGTAATAGATTTAGTACATTTCAAGCTCTAAAAATACCTATTACTTACGTATGCTATTTTTAGCCAAATCTAGTACATTTGGGCCCAAACTCAAAATGTATGGATTCTTTCATTATAAACAAACTTTAATTTTGATTCAGCTGCGTGATTTAAAAAAAGAATCTACCTCTCTCTTTTGGAATCTAGTATCCTTTTTCGTGAATCTAGTTTATTGTACTCATCATAAAATGCCATACGTATATAGCCTATTTGCTTGTCCCATCCCTGTTGACATCTTTTACCAGTTGTTCGTTGTTCGTTTGCGCTAAAATTGTTTTTCAGAATGGCATTGTACAGGTAAATAATTTTTGGTTATGATGTAAGTCCAAAAAACCTAAAAGACATCTCTTAAGGCATTTTAAAAGGGTCAAGCCTAAGGGAAGCGATGAGCTGCCACGAGAGCCACTGCTCCCAAAGTCCCCCACGGATCAAGAAAACGAGATCCCGTGGTAAGTCAAACCCAAATTTTTTTTTAAAAGTTTGCAAGTTATGCCGCTTTTTCTTTCTTTCTTCAGTCTGACGAAAGAAAACAAAAAGTGTTACGTCCAAAAATTCCGCAAAGAATGGTTGCAACAGTTTTCTTGGGTAAAGGATAGGGCTGAATCAGCCTATTGCAAAGTGTGCTCAACAATTATTACTGGCGGATTAACAATCTATTACATTTAGTACATTTTAGACAGGCAATTTATTACTTTTCAAAAAAATGAAAGTGCAACACTGATCAACCATTGTTGGCTTTACGGTTTTTTTGCGACAGGTTGTTTTTTAAGGGCGTGTGCTGATTTCTCAAAAGTTTCGGCTAGTCTCACTGGTCGTGTGGTAGCTAAGGTTTCAAAAGTTATTGCGGCGCTGGATCATGATATGATAAAAATCCCAAACACCATACAAGAAATCCGAAAATCGTTTCCATTTGACAGAAGTGCTTTCAGCGCCACGATCGGACAATAAAACATTCAAAACAATAGCCTTCGTGATTAGAAACAAGCCGTGATGCTGCTTTTGATTAAAAATTTAAGGTCACTATTTCGACCACGATTTCATTGATTTCTTCGGTTCTTTGCTTCGCGAAACAAGATATAAAGGTGGTGAATTACTCGAAAGCTATAACGGATAATTTGCATCGTACCTTTCACTTCGAAAATCCTTTAATAAGAACACACAATTATAGAAAATACCTCTTTATGTGACGTCACGATAGTTTGTATCAAGGTGGTGTTTTATTGTATCCAGTGTGCAGGAGTTGTGGAACCTTATTTCGAGAGTTGCTATACCGAGTTGGAATTTTCATGAAGATGCCCAAGTTAAAGATATCTTCGATATATCTTTATCTGCGGTATAGCTATCTGACAGAAAAACTAAATATGAAGACCTCGGGCATTAGAGATTTTTCTCGAAAAAAAAAATTATAAAAACAAAAAGTGAATGCAGAAATGATCGCCAAATAAACGCCAAAACATAGTAGAAATATCTATAGATATCTACTATGTAGGATTTGCTCTGGCAGAGGGCATTTTTATTCAGGTTTTCAGTAAAATTTTATTCATTTATGTTGATTTTGAATTTATAATTGATTGACACCCTTTTTGGCATGCTGCGGCATAATCAAGAGAGGGGTAGAGGGAAGGGACATTGAAATAAATTTTTAACTAGCTTTAACTGGAATTTTTATGGGTTGTTTTTGGAAGCGAGTCGCAATTGATTTTCGGGATTTCATTCAATAGTAGAGGATGTGGATTTTTTTTAAGGGTAGCAAATCACTAAACAAACCCTTTCTGATATTGGCTGGGCCCCTCTTATAGCCGTATCACATTAACGATTACTTTTGCGATTGAGGCTACGATTGGCCTTTTCCACCAATGAGAACACAACTGGCTACGATTGCGGCTACGATTGCCAGTTTAGACTTGAGTCTAATTGGTCGAAAAGGCCAATCGTAGCCTCAATGGCAAAAGTAATCGTAGTCTCAATCGCAAAAGAAATCGTTAGGTCTACGTTACACACGGCAACTTTAAGCGGCGACTTTTCTTAAGTATAGGCGAGAAAAGTGAGGGGCCACCGCTTCCCTCACTTCTCTCGCCTATACTTAAGAGAAGTCGCCGCTTAAAGTTGCCGTGTGTAACATAGGCCTTAATGTGATACGGCTATTATGCACGAAAATCTGTTCTGCGAAATTCTGAACCGTTTTCGATACTGGAAACCCTCGCCCGTCGGTGGTAAATAAAGCGTGATCCAATAAGAGCTTCCTGTTTTTTTTAAATAAAAATCTTTATTTAAGTTGTTAGTTTGGTTCATGCCATTTAATGTTTAAAGATAATTTCCTTCAAAAATGTTGCCCACGACTAAGTCTTAAATGGTCCATTCTGTGGGTCAAATTTTCGACCACTCTTTCAAGCATATCGGTCGGTATTCCGCGAATAGTACGGGTTATGTTTGGTTCCAAAGTTGTAATCGTTCCGGGTTTATCGACGTAAACAAGAGATTTCACATATCCCCACAGAAAGTAATCCAATGGTGTCAGATCACAAGATCTCGGTGGCCAATTGCCAGGACTATTTCTTGAGATGTTGTTTTCATTGAACGTTTCCCTCAATAAAGCGATTGTATCGTTAGCTGTATGACATGTAGCGACATCCTGTGGAAACCACAAGTCAGCTACACCAATATCTTGAATTTTTGGCAATCATTGCTCTGTAGCGAGTTCCATTGACAGTAACACGCAGTCCTTCCGCATTTTTAAAGAAATACGGTCCGATGATGCCGCCTGCCCATAAACCGCACCAAACAGTGCATTTTTCGGGTTGCATTGGTAGCTCTTGGATTGCTTCTGGCCCAAACACGGCAATTTTGCTTGTTAACGTAGGCCATTTAACCAAATATGAGCTTCGTCACTAAACACAATTTTTCGATAAAAAAAAGGATCAACTTGAAGCTGTTGTGTGGCCCATAAACCGAAATTAAAACGTAAACCAAAGTCACCCGGCTTTAATTCTTGAACGAGCTGTATTTTATACGCTTTTAAATCAAGATCATGCTTCAAAATACGCCACAACGTTCCGTAAGAGATGCCCAAACCTTGAGAACGGCGACGAATTGATTGATCACGGTCTTCACGAACACTCTCTGCTACTGCAGCAATATTCTCATTACTACGGGCTGCACGCACTCTGGTTTATGGATGAATGTCTAATAGTAGTTGCGAGAAGATTAACTGAAGCAGTTCAGAACAAGCTGTTCATACAAAATTCTGCACCACCTTTTCATCTCGGACAGCGCTTGGAACAAAGGGAAATTTTATACGGTAATGTACGGTAATGAAATGCTGCTAACTTCAACATAATAAATCTGACATTTTATTCTCAATTGAGGATTTTCTCGTGGTGGTTCGTTGGTTCTGTTCGACAGCGAAATAGTTTTAATCATGGGAGATAGCGAATCGTGATTATATCAAGAAAATATAGCAGTAACGGCCTACTGATGTAACCAACGTTAAGTTAGTTGCGATTCGAACTCGATGAAATTTCCCACTTACTCTGGATCGTTTTTTTAATGTTCTGTGTTTTAGAACATTAAAAAAACGCAACTAGTATAAAATTAGTTCGAGATTTGGTGATGGTTTCACGAATAGTGCGTTCAGTGGGACGATTATGACGACCAAAATGTGGACGAAACACTGATTTTGGAAATAAGTTTCCACAATTAGTAAACGTTGTTCACACGTAAGTCTATTCATGATGAAATGGCCCTGAATACTGACCACAAACGTCATATAGACAAGTCAGTTGACACATAACAACTGTTAAAATAACCCTATTGGAAAAAGTACCTCCAATTGGATCACCCTTTATTAGAGAAATTGCGGAAAACCGAGAATTTAATAAAAAAAAATCTGATGTGAACAGCACATTGACTTTTATACCCTAGGAGCCCAATGAACACAACGCGAACGCAACTGCAACGCTGTGAACTGTCACGCAGCGCAACATTTTAGCGGCAGAGCCCAATGGCATATCGTGAAGTAGTACAAGTGACATAATATAAAGTGGTATAAAGTTGGCAAAATTACAAAAATGGATAATTTTGAAACGATAATTTGCTTTGTTGGTCTTTATTTTTGTTATTTGTTGTTTTTTGCACTAAGGCTATCAATTTTTCCGCGAACAACATTTCCCTAGCCTCACTTTATTAACTGTCAACCCAGAATTGCTGCGGCAAAGTTAGAAGTTTGCAAACTTTTGCGTTGTAGGTGCGTTCACTGTGCTTACTTCAAATAATTTCTATAGAACAGACTTGTAAGTGACAGTTTCTGCGTTCGCGTTGCGTTCATTGGGCTCCAGACATTATACCAAAACTACGGTTCCGCACAATTACTGTTCACATCAAATATTTTTTTCCAACATTTTAAATTGTTTCCTACACATTCTGATTGATTACCAACGCACCCAATATTTTCCTTTCTTCCCACTCAACTTTTCAACTGAAAGATCATAAATTCCACAAAAGACCTTGTATTATGATTTAGAATAGAATAGCTTCCAACCATAAAGAGGTGGGAATTTTGTAAAAGTAGGAAGTCCATTTAACCAAACTTTAAGACACATCATTATTGTTTTATTATAAGCGATTTTCCTTCCTACATTGCCAACATTGGCTAATAGAACATTTGACCAAAAAAAAAATACATCAACCGAATTTTAGCATTTAGACAGATTTATTTATTTTTTTTTCTTTCACCGTGAGGTGTAATTAAAATTTTTCTTAATTTGAAAGATATCTTGTTATTTTTTTTTTGTAAATGTTTTTGTTGATGCCTGGATTTTTACCCTTTTTTTAAAACTGGAATTTATGAATGACGCATGTAACTTACAAAGTTTATTTTACCTGAAATTCATGTCTCTAATTCCTCTCTAAATTTTCAAAAGGTATATAGTCTGATGTAGCGTTTATGAATGATGTCCAGTGGTGATTATTTCAATTTACGTAAGCGTGTAGTATATATGAAACATAGTTATAGTTAGGCAACTGGCACAACAATTTAAAATGATGGCGAAAAAAGAAGAAAACGTATTTAAAAAAAAAACCAAACCAAACCAAATCATCAGTCTATATATACATGAAAACATTGAGTGAAGGTCAAACGTTGATGTGGTGCTAATATTATGAAATTTCTTGAAAAAAAAAACAAAAAGAAATAGACATGCAGACGCTAGTTATAAACTGTAACGAGATCAATTAACTGTATGTAGACGCAAGTAACAAACGTCATCATCGTCGTGACTTGTGATCGTTTTGCATATTGCGTCTATTCAAGCAGGGTCAAAGGGTTAAGGCCCCAACTGTGTAATACCACATCTGATAGAGTAGATTTCTTTTATAGTAAATAACGAAAGCATTTTAAGTAGGTGAATTCATCTTACCATTTTATATTGGTTTTAAACCGAATTAAGAGTACGCATTTATCGTCATTTACTTCTTGTTCACCTTTACCATGCATCGGAATATCTTTATTACATTTTGTTTGGTTATCTCCATTCAAGATGTTCAAGATCTCATCTCAAGTTCCATTAAAACTTATTTTGGGAATAACTAATTATGTTTAACGATTAAAATCGAAATAACATCGCATGGAATCAAGAGAATAAACATTTTGAAAGAGTCTTATCCAATTAAAATCATTTAAATCAAAATATATTTGAATCGTAATTGCTTTTCACACTTTTAAATATTGTACAATCACCTTGAAATTGTCGATTGAAATTTTATGTCAAATTTTATCTATCAAATTATCGAAGAAACAATTAAAAGATTTTTATTTCTCAACTAGCTTGCATAATATTAGTCGTTGCCGGGCTAAGTTTTAGAATACGAAGAAAACCGGAAAGAACTTAAAAACTGAACATCTATGCCAAATTTCAGGCCAATCGGTTCAGTAGTTTCCGTCTGTCTGTCTGTTTGTCTGTCTGCTCGTTTGTCTGTCTGTTTGTCTGTCAGTCTGTCTATTAGTCTATTAGTCTGTCTGTCCGTTTGACTGCCTGTCCGTTTGACTGCCTGTCCGTCTGACTGTCATTCTGTCTGTCTATCAGTCTGTCAGTCCTTGAAAACCCAAAATTTCGAAAAGATTGAGCGAGAAACTTAAATTTTGTACAGTTGCGCTTACACACGGAGAGAAATTCAAATAGGAATATACGAGACAGTGTAGTCTTTTGCAATGCCTTCCTAAAAACAGGGAACTTTTCATATAATTTTGGGAAAATTTCCTGTTTTTTGGCATTCATTCCCCTTTGGTTTGGGAGTTATTACCAAAAATTTCACTAACTCGTATATTCCTATTTTTTGTAGGAATTTTTCCTTCCATTTTTCGTGAGCCACTGTATGACTATATATATATAAATAAATAAACATTATTTCGCTCCATGTAGTAAAAAGCAAGTGAAAATTGCATTTTTCGTGAGCCACCTTTGCCCCTTGTCCCGCCCAAACCATTAGTGATATCCGAAAAGGAATAATGGATTAATCAGAAGCCCGAAAAACCCCTCTATGCCACATTTCAGCTAAATCGAAAAAATTGAAAAAATCGCAAGGGGTACCCCTACACTTTTTTTAAGGACGAAAAATTCAAGTCCTAGAGGTTATCGGGGAAGGAGAATCGATATCCGGTGTCTTTTTTGAGGGGGGCAGTACCGTTTGGGTGGTACAAGGACGAGGTCCTTCAAAAATCGACTTGTCCCCAAAAAGGACACCGAATATCGATTCCTCGTCCCCGAAAACTACAAGATTCCGAATTTCATGAAAATCCGTTGAGCCGTTTCCGAGATAAAAGGATACAATTTTTAAGGATTTAACTTTTGGAAAACCGTCTGTCCCTCGCGCAATTTTTGGCCTATCGACTCTCGGAAAACGGTTTTTGATAGATTAAAGGATCCTAAGGGATGTGTGATTTTGGTTGTTCCCGAAACTGTGGAACTTTTTTTTTAAATAATTTTCTTGGGATTTTTTGGAAAATTTTGAAAAATTTTTAAATTAAATTTAGGAAAAAAACTACTACAAAATGTTGGGAATGAGCAAAAACTACAAAATCCGAATTAATTCCGCCATTTCTACCAGCAAAAATACATAAAATAATTTATTCCATTCTGGTTTCTCATTGATTGTGAAATGGGGTTGGTACAAGAAGGCACCGGAAGTCAGGGGTCCCCTTGGCTTGTCTCTTCCTCCTTCTGCTTATGTCCCGCCTAACCCTGTAAGAATTCGATTTAGTGCCGTTTGCACCAACAAAACTTAGCAACTTATGTACAACTTAAAAAATTTAAGTCGAAGAATTTCTACAGTTTAAGTAGGCTAACCACAACTTAATTTTTTAAGAATAATACGCGCAAACGGGCCTTAAAAAGAAAAAGGAAAGCCTAATTCGATTATCTTTTTGTGAAAATTTCAAATGTATTTCGAATATGATTTTACATACATAACCCGTCCATACATCAAAATCCAATCGAACAAATTTTTTAAATAAAAATATAGGCTGTCCTCATATAGAGTATTTGACGATTGGCCCCTGGCAATTGCAGTTTTTCTTATGTTTTTTTTATAATTTCTCTTTTAAATGTTTCAAAATCCGAAACAATCTTGGAAGAAATGACGTAACGTTGGCAATAAAAAACTGTTTAAAAAATCAAACAAAAGTTATAAAGTTTTTTTTATACACAAGAAATTGAAACAATATTAAAACAAAAAAAAAATAAATAAATAAAAACTGATTCCTGTTCTTGTCGACGTATTTTCCTTTGGTTTGTTTAGTCATTTTTGAACTTTCTTTATTGTCACTCGTTATTCTTGTTCTTAGCCTTGTCTGTCGACAACGTTTTTGTTGTTGTCGGTTGCCTCGTGCTGTATTAACATAAAAAAAATCTGATTTTGATTATTTTTCTGGAGATTCAAATAACTATTAGCGAAGGCGTACACGTTTCAACTTTCAGTCTTCAGCATGCCTCAAGCAGGGTTTATACAGAGTAACTCGCTGCAAGTAGACGTAAATACACGCGATTTGAGCTAGTGTGCCACGCTCGCATATGTGTGAGAATACTCGCTTCTCTCTCAAAAATAATAGAAAGCCATTCTATTTTTCTAGCAAGTAAAAACCAATACAACAACATGGAACCGCGTACATATGAGGTGGTTTTATGTGTGTGTGTTTCGGTTCATTTTATATTTGCTGCTTTGCCAGAAAACGTCGTAACATTTTAAGGAAAAAACGACACGCGTATAAAAAACTCGTCGGCAACAAACAGTTTTAGGTCGAAATTCGCAAATTTTTCCACAAAAAAGAGTCGTGATATTTTTTCTCAGAAAATATTAGGTTATGGTTTCCTTCGGCTGTCTTTCTACTTGCAACGATTTACTTGCAACGTGTAAACGAAGCAAACTACTTGCCTCTCTTTACTTGCCGCGAGTTACTCGTCGTGTATAAACCCTGCTCCAGCCTCACCAAATTGTAGGAAAGAGAAGAGTGCGACAAGAGGAGAAAAGTTGCCACTCGAAAAGTGTTCTTCACTTCTTCTTTTACACACACAAGCCACCGACTCGTAAACATACCCCAAATGAACAAAAATTGGATGTAATTAGTGAAATACCAATGGCAGGTAGTTTTATTTTTCAGTTAGGTAGGAGAGAGTAAATGCCATCACAAATTACCAGTCCTTATTCTTCTATTGTTGGCAGTTTCTATTTTGGCAATTGATGATGCCTCGGTGCTAGCTAATAAAGGAATGAGCTGGAAATACAACACATATATGAGAACCACACACACATGAGCGATCGCTTGTTGTACACAAGTTTTCCCCACTAAAAAGTGAAGAAGCGTGTACGTCGGAAAGGCATTTTGAGGACTAAAAGTCTCCGCGACGGGAAGACACGTGTACGTCGGCACTTAGGCGCCAAAATCTTATCACTACAATTTAATTATGTTTTTTTTTATAAAATACACACGTAATATGCACATTTGTTGCAAAGAAAATTAAATCTCTGTTGTGATATCAGACTTATTTTTTTGTTGTTCTAAATTAATTTAATGGATCCACGTTTTATCCTTAAACAAAAATATAAACAAATCAATAAAAATATGGAATTCTAATTCGTAAATAATCACATGATATTCAAATTTACATACGCGATTATTTGTTCTTTGACCAGATTCCAATTATCCCCACTTTTAATCTATCCAGATAATTATTATCTGCTCTTATTGGGGTTACTGTAAATGACCGCTTTTGTCTTTCTTAATTAGCAAAATAACATCAGCTTTTAAAATTATTTAAAAGCATATTTATTATGGACTTCGATCTATGCGAATTCCACAATTCCAATGTTTGTAAATATTATGGATTTTGATCTGTGCGAAGAAACACATTTCCAATGTTTTGTATGTAATGATAATGCAATGTCTTTAAGAAATACTTGTTGAAAATATCAAGAAATCAATTGGGCAAATCGCAAAAACGACAGAAAAGAACAAAAACCGGGTGACCTTTAGAGTTCAATAATATTTATATGGCCTTTGTAATTTTTTTATGTCAATATCAAGGCAGTTCACTCACCGTTTGCTGATTACTCTGAAGTGCTTTCATTTACCTGAAATTATTTTCGTTAAAAATTATACCATTTTATTCCTTATAGTTGACGTTTATTTAGCCATATTGTGAAAAGTTTCTAAAGTTCAAATCGGTTAGTTTTTTCGAGAAAAATTCCATAAAATCCGTTACGATAGTTTTTTTTTTGTCTATTAAGATCCATTATTCCACATCTTGACGAATTTCGATGAGTTTGACGCACTTTTTATACCCTATATGGTGACACCATATAATAATAGGTTTGCTCTACCATTTGTAACACACAGTCTGTTTGTCTGTCTGTCCATGGACACGATAACTTGAGAACGAATTCATCTAGAGATTTGAAATTTGGCATAGCCGTTTTTTTCGTATTCGCGGGAGTGACCCCGTTCAGAGCGGACAAACTCCTCAGCCACACCCCGTTTTTCCCCACCGCCTCGCCTAGTTTTTGTTGATTTTTTCAGCGAAAACTCGCCTCACACTTTTTGATGTAGTTTGAAAACGGGTTGAGATATTTCTATGATTCTTTCCATTTTATGCCTGGAGCCCAATGAACGCAACGCGAACGCAGAAACTGTCACTTACAAGTTTGTTCCATAGAAATCATTTGAAGTGAGCACAGTGAACGCAACTACAACGCAAAAGTTTGCAAACTTCTAACTTTGCCGCAGCAATTCTGCGTTGACAGTTCATAAAGTGAGGTTGGGGAAATGTTGTTCGAGGAAAAATTGATAGCCTTAGTGCAATAATATACAAATAACAAAAATAAAGACTAACAAAGCAAATTATCGCTTCGAAATTATCCATTTTTGTAATTTTGCCAACTTTATACCACTTTATATTATGTCACTTGTACTACTTCACGAGATGCCATTGGGCTCTGCCGCTGAAATGTTGCGCTGCGTGACAGTTCACAGCGTTGGAGTTGCGTTCGCGTTGCGTTCATTGTGCTCCAGAGGTTATTATCTGGAGTATTAAGCGCAGTTTTTGGTAAAAAAAAATTCCGTCTTTACCCTCGTTTCACGAATTTCACTTTTTCTCGATGGGGTATAAATCGAAGGGTGAGGGGGCAAACCCTACCATGCTATATATTTTTGGAATGCACTCTTCATTACCTTTCATTTGAGGTACCACACACCCTCTACCACCCGCCCAGAAAAAAGTTTCATAAAAAGTTTGGGATTCCTGGAGGGGGCAAGGAGGCGAGAGACGGCTAAAACTACCCATTTTGGATAGCGGATGCTTCTCTATCCCTCCCTGTACACGAAAAATCTCTAGCGTCATTGTCGCTAAACTGAACTTTAGCCGAGTTTGCTAACGGACAAAATCGGACCACTCCTCCTCTCCCCCATATAACCAATATCGTTTTTTTTCCGATTTTCTCGAAAACGGTACATGAACAGGTCTTTAGTATTCACGATGTTCTACAAATTGATAAAAAGTTTCTTTTTATCAAATTTACAAAAAAAACAACAATACAAACTAGTGTGTATAAAAACGACTTATAGCCTAACACTCTAACTGCAACGACAGTTTTAAGCCTTTTTCGAATATTTAGTTGTCAGTCAAAAAGGATGCACCAAGCGAAAAAAAATTGAAACAAAATTATACCTAAATGTTATTTTTTTACCATAAAATGTGTGCAACTACAAAAAATCGTTCCGGTTGCAGCGAACACTTTAATAATTTTCATTGTGGCCGTCTTTTTGACTGACGTGGCAGTTAGAGTGTTAATTAAATCAGAAAAAGTCCTTTAATTTGTACTTCTCCATGCAACCGTTAATGTCACCATATAGGGTATTTTACGATTGCCTGGCAATCGTATGTTTTTGGATAATTTTGAGACATTTTAATGAATTTTTGTGGTGGTTTTCGTCACGGTTTTTATGAGCAGCTCCCGATGTAAAATCTTGAGTTGTTTTCCACCATTTTTTCAAGGACTTGTTTTTTTAAACATGTGAAACGCTTTCTGCGATTCGGTTTTAATAAATTTTTATTTTTTAGAGAGAAAAAAAACAACAACGCGTAGAGCTACAAGAGAGTTATCCAAGATGAAATTTAAAACTTAGAGCTGACGTTGAAAGTGCTTTTGTGTGTGTATGTGTTCGAAAAAAAGACGTTATAAAATAGAAATATTCAAAAATCAAAATACATGCGAATAAACAAAATACAGAAAAAAAACTACTTTAAAAAATTGAATGTCATTTGAATTGAACAGTGAATTGTATAGAATATTTAATAAGTGAAGATGACTGTGTTATCGAAATTAATTGATGATGGTGTTAAAAAATACGAGGAACTCGGATATTCAAAGCAAACGCTCAGTAAAGGTCTGGTTGGTGCCGCCGTTGTTGCCTATACAGCGAAATTAAGCTATCCATTAATTAAGAAACATTTCCTAAACAATTCGGATAGTGATAATTTACTCGATAGCGAAGATAGTAGTCCAAATAATAATTGTGTAGAATTTAATCAATATGATAATAATAATAGTGTAATTAGAACCAAGAAATCATCATCACAATCCGCATCGCAATCATCATCGTCATCATCATCGACAAACGCTAATCCAAGAACAACAACCAGCCTTGAAGATGATGTACAAACAAAAATCGCTGAAGCTGAGAAACTTTTAGCGAAGACACGCTGTACTAAATCACCACCTGGTCTAAATTTTGATTTTCTATTGCAATTAAAGAAACTCATTGAGATTATGATACCAAAGCCAATATGCTATGAAACGGGCCTACTCAGCTTGCATACCATGTGCCTAATTTCACGGACATTTCTATCGATTTATGTTGCTGCCCTGGAGGGTGCCATCGTCAAATTCATTGTCCGTCGAGATGTCAAAAATTTCGCCCTAATGCTATTGAAATGGTTTGGTATCGCGATACCAGCTACATTAGTTAATTCTTTGATACGATACCTAGAGAATAAATTGGCATTAGCATTTAGGTGAGTTGAGAATGTGATTTTTCTTTTGTTATTCCCACAGAAATTTTAAATTTGCCGCAACAAGTTACAGATCGAGTAGTAGATTTTTGTACATTTTCTTCTATTTTCGCTCAATAGAAAACATGAGTTAAAATTCCACCTCACGATAAAAGGAGTGTGGAAAACTGCCGGGAGTGGGGTTTGCCGAGTAAAAAATTCCAGAAAATTCATGTTTTGTAGTAGATTTTCTTCTATTTTCGCTCAATAGAAAACATGAGTTAAAATTTCATCTCACGATAAAAGGAGTGTAGAAAACTGCCAGGGATGGGGTTTGCAGAGTGAAAAATTCCGGAAAACTCATGATTTGTAGTAGATTTTTGTACATTTTCCTCTATTTTCGCTCAATAAAAAGCACGAGTTAAAATTTCACCTCACGATAAAAGGAGTGTGGAAAACTGCCGGGGCTGGGGTTTTTGCAGGGTGTGAAATTCCGGAAAATTCATGATTTGTAGTAGATTTTCTTCTATTTTCGCGCAATAGAAAACATGAGTTAAAATTTCACTTCACGATAAAAGGAGTGTGGAAAACTGCAGGGGGTGGGGTTTTTGCAGGGTGTGAAATTCCGGAAGATTCATGATTTGTAGTAGATTTTTGCATATTTTCTTCTATTTTCGCTCAATAGAAAATTTTTTACTCTGGAGGGTAGGGTGAGGAAGACAAATTTCAAGATGCAAAATTTGAAGACACTTTTTCAGGGATTGGTACTCAGAATTTTTCACAGGGGCGTGTCTCAGAATTTCTCACAGGGGCAAACTCGAATTTTTTTGAGCATTTTTTGAAGATTGAAAATTTGAAGACCTTTTTTTTGGGCGATTAATTTTCTCCGGGGCTCATAAATGCTCGTGGGGTTGCGAACGTATGCTCATATTAGACACCTCGTAACTTTTTGCGGAAAATCTAACATTTCGCGGAATTTTCCCTTCGAAACCATACCAAAAATTCTATGAATTATATTTTTATATTCACAGAACGAGATTAGTTAGACATTCATATCGGCTGTATTTTAAAAATCAAAACTATTATCGAGTATCGAATTTAGATGGACGCATCGAAAATGCTGATCATCGGTGAGTAGTTTGATAATTTAGATTAAATCAAATTCAATTTATTCGATTTTAATTCAATCAAGTTAAATTGTCTTTTATGTTGGTCTCATAAAATATTTGTTATTTTTTTTCTTAAAAATTTATTGCAGTTTAACAGAAGACATATCAGTATTTACCAGTTCCGTAGCACATTTATATAGTCATTTAACAAAACCATGCTTCGATTTGATGCTAATTGGTTTGGCGTTAATGCGATCATCACAGAAAATGAAAGCCAATATTATATCAGGTGAATACGTATTTTCTGTATAATAAGGGTATTCACTGTTTATCGTAGTTCATTGTAAACTCGTAGAATTGTAAATAAAAGCGTAGTTTTTTGACAGCTCTCCATATACATTTTTTTACGACAAAACCCACAACCTCTAGTAAAGCGCTGTTCACGCTTTGTTGTACTTTTCTATCGTAGATTTACATTACAATTTCCGATTTGACTATCTACGATCAAGAGTGAATACCTCTAGTAATTGAGAAATAAAAAATAAAAATTGTGACTTAATAAAAAATTTATTTTGATTGAAAATCGCAGGGCCAGTATTGGCATTTGTCGTGATATCGACGACAGCTCATATCCTTCGCGTCGTTTCACCGAAATTCGGGCAATTAGTCGCTGAAGAGGCTAATCGATATGCGTATTTGCGACACGTGCACTCAAGGATCATCACAAATGCCGAGGAAATTGCTTTCTATGGAGGACATAAGGTCGGTTGTATTTTCTTTTTGTTTTTTCTTTTTAAATTGCTGAAGAATTCTACGAAAGATGCAAGGGAAAATAGCATTAGCTCTACGTACATTTAAATTAAATGAATTTCTCAACTCATGACAAAATAAATGTGTAACAAAATCGAAGGTAATTTGGCGATATTGCATCGCCGGTAAATGTATTTTCTCTATAAATTTATATAACGTTGTCTTGCATGGAAAAACGCTTCAACTATTGCTAACGCAATAAATGATGGCTGCAATAATTGAACTTAATCTTTACATCGGCTGTGATCGACTTTTCTAATGGTAGAAAACAAGAAACAGGGCCGGCGTAAGATTTTGCGGGTACTTGTCGATCACGAAACCGGGCACATTGAACCCGGGCTTGAGACTCTGTTTTGAAGATGATCTACGAGCATATAGAATACCGCGGCACCGACACAAACTTTGCTTGAATTTTTCCCGATTTCCCACATTGTCTGTGGTAAAACTTTATTGTGCAAATAAGACAGAGACCATGAACCATGAAATCATAAACATAAATGATTCACTGTGGAATAGTCGGTTTTTGTTTTCGTCTTCTGAGGTAACTCAATTCGGCCGTAGCGATTTGGATTTTTTTTTTGCATTAGCGTAAGAAGGCTAATCTAGCAAAGGGTTAACTAATAATAATAGGCGAAATTTTTGGGCAGCAAACTTGGAAAGCTCACGAAATTATCTCGCAATCATTTTGAGTAAAAAATTACTTTTAATGAAATTTCGTTAGTTATATTTATTTGGCTATGTGATGTTCTTCAGTAAAATATCACCTTCTAAGGTTGATTTTAGACACGCGTGCATGCATGATCTCTTAAGCAATCATAATTGTTGCGTTTTGTATGTCTTAAAATGCTACGATTTTCGTTACATTTTGATAGTCGTACGTTGAAGCTATGTAGAAATTATGTTCGCAAGAAAAATTCAATTTAGTTCAATGTTAACTGTTGATTACTGAAATTCAACTATTGGGAGTACAAATGGAAAAGCGCGGTTTTTTTTCAAAGAATTTGAGGCTTTTTTGTGAAAAAATGCCTGCATATTTATTCATCAAAATATTGACCGTCACTAGCCACAATTTTTTTCCATTTTTCTGGCAGCAAACGGATTTTGCGTCGAAAAAACTGCTCGTCTTTTGAGGCGAGCCACAAATCGACCCAATTTTTGGTCTTTCCAAAATTTGGTTGGCGGATTGATTTGAATCAATTTTCCGAGTATGATATAGTACTGAAAAAACATTCTGGGAATATCCTTTATGAAGAAAACTAATTTTTGGGTTCGTTATTTATCACCTATAGTGACTTTGCTGTAATTATTAATTGAAAACGTCCTTAAAAAACCACCTTAAAATACGTCCTTAAACCTGTTTTTTAAGTTTTTGACATTCTTTCTTTACCCGCTACTCTCTACCCCCCTCGCCACTCCTTCCCTGATGCTCTTGATACCCTTGCTGTGCCCCCCACTACCCCTCAACTCCCTGATTCTCTTGATACCCTTGCTCTGCCCCCCCCCCCCCCCCCCCCCCCCAACCAACTCCCTGATGCTCCTGATACCTTTAACCTGATCCCTCCACTTACTGATGCTCCTGATACCCTTGCTCTGCCCCCCCCCCCCCCCCCATTCCCTGATGCTCCTTATACCCTTGCTCTGTCCAACCCGCCTCCTCGCTGATTCTTCTGACACCCTTATTCGGCCCCTGCCCCCTCCCTGATACCCCTCTACGCTTCCCCCTGACCTTTTGATCCCGAAACAGGTACTGCTCAGAGCTGGGCAAAACTTAAGTATCAGTACCAGTATATGGTAATGATACTTTTAACCGCATTCTAGTATCATTACAAAAAATACCAACATCGGTACTGGTACTGAAACTCCAGTACCAGTGCTATGTACTTGAAAAATATCAATACTTTCGCGAAAAATACTTGAAAAAATTCCAGTACTTTTGCAAAAGTACTTGAAAAAATTCCAGTACTTTTGCAAAAATTCCAGTACTTTTGCAGTACAAATAGTACTGGTACTCCAAAAACCAAAACCAGTACAAAAAGTACTGGTATTGCAAAAAACCAGTACAAAAATACAAATATTGTAAAAAACCAGTACCATTACTTTTTGTACTGGGACTGGATCCATGGATCTATTACCAGTACTTCAAGTACTGGTACTGATCATGCAGTACCAATACTTAAGGCAGGGGTCATCAAAGTAACTGTCGCTCCCTTTACAATCAAAATTTGTAACCACTACACATTAAAATATAGCACCGATTCCAACTCCAAAGCACGGTTGAAACCGCAACACACAAGCATTACAGCACACAATAAAAGGTCGATTATAGAGCTACGCTGTTAAAGCCAATCTGTGTGATGAGCCAGCCGAGCCACTAGCTGATGATGCTTGACTTAAGGTATTGATACTAGTGGCAAGGCCAGTACAAGTATCTATATACTGGTACTGCTCGTGTACTGCAGTATCAAATGTACTGAAGTATGCCCAGCTCTGGTACTGCTGAACATTCCCTTATAAATCGTATCAGAGTTCCTTTTCGAGAAAATTCCGGCTTCAACGTTCATTTGACCTATAAAGCGGCCCGTACACGTTCAATCTTGCAGTCAATCATGCTGTCACAGCAAAAAGCTTATTTGCACTAGACGCTCAATCATGCACACAAGTATTAGTTAATTCGAAACTTCGAAACAGCCAATTCGAAACAGCCAAACATCTTTTCACTACTAAAAATTACACTGAAATGACGAATTGATTGACAGCATCGCCATACACGTTCAAGCATGCTGTCATTCACAAAGCTCCCTTGAAAAATATCAAAATGATTTTGATATTTGCCAGCATGCTGGCAATCATGGAATTTTGCATGACAGCATCACCATAGACGTTCAAAATGCTGTTACAGCATGCGATGATTGACTGCAAGATTGAACGTGTAGGGGCCGCTTAAGTGCTGTCCTTAAAATTCCTAGCAAAGTAGAGTGAAAAAAGCTCGACGTGACCTCGAACGAGCTGTCGTAAAAAGTAAAAAAAAATCGCGTGGGATTCTTCCAAATGGATGACGTGACGATATTATAAGTTATTTAAGTTTTCCGTTGAATAAGGATTAAAAAAGGACATTTTGATGATTTTATTTTACCAAAAAAGGTCGAACTAATCCAGCTGCGAGAGGCGTACAATCGACTGGTTAATCAGATGAATACGATATTCTCGCAGAAGCTTTGGTTTGTCATGCTGGAGCAATTCTTCATGAAATACGTGTGGTCTGGGACCGGAATGGTGATGGTCTCATTGCCAATTTTAACGGGCAGCAAGAAATCAAGTAAGTCATTGTGATAAATTTGACATTTTCCAAGGGTTTCGTTTGTAACAAAAAAAAACCAAAACATTGTGTTTTTGTTTTTTAGAGTTTTCCTTATCCGCTGATAAGGACTCTAGTACAAGTATTAGTGAACGGACACAATATTTAACGACGGCAAGGAATTTACTCCTATCGGCCGCCGATGCTATTGAGCGTTTGATGTCTTCCTACAAGGAGATTGTGTCGTTGGCAGGATACACATATCGTGTGGCTGGAATGTTGGAGGTGTTCGAGGAAACCGCCGTAGGGATTTACAATAAAACCACCGTTGCAGAGAGTCGAAATACGGACGGTGTTCTAGAGTTTCGAAATGGTCAGCCGATTGCCAAGGGGAAAATCATTTATATTGAAAATAGTAATAATAGTAGTAATAATTTAATGGCAACAACAACAGCATCATCTGGCAGTGATAAGAGTAATAATCCAAATAAGAAGAATATGTCGATATTACTCAAAAATGTACCGGTTATAACGCCCAACTGTGATATCGTTGTACCGAGCTTAACGCTGTATATTGAGCCAGGTATGCATTTGCTAATAACCGGGCCAAATGGCTGCGGTAAATCGAGCCTATTCCGGATATTGAGCGGCCTATGGCCAATTTATGATGGTGAATTGTATATACCGAAACCAGTTGATGGTAAGCCATGTATGTTTTACATACCGCAAAGGCCGTACATGTCAATTGGTAGCCTTTGTGATCAAATCATCTATCCAGACACACGGCAGGATATGATTAAGAAGAACATAACCGAGAATGAACTTCGTGAAATCCTTAAAATGGTCGCACTCGAACATATCGCTGCTAGGTAAGAAATAAATTTAAATTTTGTATTTATTTTTTTTAATGTGAAAATTTGATTTAAAAAATAATAATAATCAGGGATAGCTTCGATGTTGTTCGAGATTGGAAGGATATTCTTTCTGGTGGCGAGAAACAGAGAATGGCAATCGCAAGGCTTTTCTACCATAAGTAAGATCTATTTACAACTGTTTTTTTTTTTCAAATATAATAATCACATTTTTTTTTGTATAATTCACATTTAGACCAAAGTACGCATTGCTAGACGAATGCACCAGTGCTGTATCAATAGACGTGGAAAGTTCTATTTATGAAATTGCTAAAAATATGGGCATAACACTTTTAACAATCACACATCGTCCAACATTATGGTATGACAAATGAGATTCTAAAAGCTTTCGTTCACATTTAAAAAAATGATCAAATTTTTCAGGAAATTCCACACGCATATCCTCGAGTTTGATGGACAAGGCAATTGGGTGTTTAAAACGATGGGCGGTGACGAGAAGATGCCACTAGACAGGGCGGCTCCTCGAACATAAAATGAAACAAAATATAAAACTTAGAATTAAGTTGTAGAATTTTTATTTTATTAACTTTATAGGGGGCATCCATAGAATATGTCACGAGAAAACACAACCCGTGTATCACACATTATGGTTTTCCCATTTTTTATACCCGTATGGTGAAACCAAAGGGTATATTAAATTTGCCTTACCGTTTGTAACGCCAAGAGCCCGTTATCACACACAAAAAAGAATTACATCAGTGTGTTTAGAATGATAAAAATAATTGATTTTCGCATGTCCGTCCGTCTGTCCGTCCGCCTGTCTGTCTGTCTGTCTATCCTTCCGTCCGTCTGTGGCGCGGATAGCACGCGCACGGATTGAACTAGAGACTTGAAATTTTACGCAGATTCATTTTTCGTAAAATTCAAGGCAAAGTTCGTTAATGGGCAAAAATGGTCCATTAGGGGGGTACCCCCCATACGAACGAAAACGTTTTTTGCGAATATCTCAAAAACGGTGCATCTTATCAAAGAAGTGCAAGAACAAAAGTGATTTAGAATTTGATTCATACATAAAATTCCCATACATCAAAATCCGATTGGAATAAATTTTTAAAAAATCTTAACACTAACTGCCACAACAGTTTTAAGCCTTTTTCGATTATTTAGTTGTCAGTCAAAAAGGCACTAAAAAATTGAAACAAAATTATACCTAAATGTTATTTTATTACCATAAAATGTGTGCAACTACAAAAAATCGTTGCGGTCGCAGCGAACACTTTAATAATTTTCATTGTGGCAGTTGTGTACAATTAAGTGTCAGGTCATTTTGACTGACGTGGCAGTTAGAGTGTTAAGTTTGCCTTCAAAGTGGAATTTTGATACAACTTTTCGCAGTTCACTTAAGTCACCATACGACGGGTTTTCAATAATTGCCAGATTGGCAATTATAACTTTTGTTATGCTTTTGTATCGGAATGTCTTTCGACTCCGCCCCCTCCCCTCCTTACATCGCCGTAACTGAATGATGTATTTTATGAACAGCTTCTTATAAACAAAAACATTATTACGTTGTAATTTTCTAAAATTTATAAGATATTAAGATAAATTGCATAATTATATACCAACTACACATCATTTATTGAATTTTATCAGAAAATTGTTTTGGAATTGAGCACCGTGGAAATGTTCGTAAAAAAGTGACTCTTTTTAATAAAAATAAAGATGAATTCTATGGAAAAAAGTCGATATCATAAGTTGATTTTCAAGTGAAGCCAAAATGGTCTGTCTGAAAATTTAAATAACTGAAAATTTGGCAAACAAATTGTACGTGCTTTCAATTGAACTTTGGGACCATCTCCATATAGAGCAATTTAGTTTGACATGAAATGTGACTTAGAGCCTTTTGACTTTAAATGTCGTTCAAATTTGATAAAGATTTAGCTATAATTGTGTTTTTACTTTGTCAAACGTTGAAAAAGTTTTCGTAAAGACTTCTCTACTGTTTGTTAGTAATTTTTACATGATGAAGAAAGGCCACAAAAAAAATTTGATACCTTGGCTTCAATTTAAGATACAGATTGTTGATCAGTTCTAAATTGACTATTTTTTTTATGTTTTCATATATTTTCGTGTATTAACTTAAATATATTTATACAAAATAAAAGAACAACAACAACAACAAAAAAGAAGGAAACAACCAATTTCTAGTGATATTAATTTTAATTTTTGTAATAAATTTGAAATATAAATAAGAAATAACATTTTTTTATGATGATGTGGGGACTTATTTAATTAGATTTTTTATATAATAAAATACACAGATACATTATTAATATTATTATTACTTTACTCATTGCAACAAACAGAATTTAATCACGATTGTAATTTTAATAGCAAGAAAATATCGTTTAATTAAATTAAATTTTGTTTATTGGTTTTCTTCTTTCATCTTATTGTAAGTAGATTGACTTTGGCCACTGTTTTATTTTTTTGTGAAAATACCTCTTCGTGTCCCTTTGGTTTATACACAGGGCTGTGGAGTCGGAGTCAGGACAAAATTGCTGCTTTAGGAGTCGGAGTCGGATATTCCAAATTGTCCGGAGTTGAAGTTGGAGTCGGTCAATTTCCACAAAAGAGTTTAAGAGTCGGAGAAAATTTGTCTCAGAGAAAAAATCCACTTTTGATCCCGAACCAGTTTATTTTACATACATTGGCCACTCTCTAGTTTACTGTCCCAATTCTTTACAAAAGTCAAAATTTACAACCAAACAATATTTGATTTGGGGTTCGAGGAGATCTGCTGATTTTTTTAGTCGAAGGAGTCAGAGTTGGAGTTAGACCTTCTAGACTTTCAGGAGTCGGAGTCGGATATTTTAAGACTTCCGGAGTTGGAGTCGGGGTCGGAGTTGGATATTCTAAAATTTCCGGAGTCGGCGTCGGAGTCGAAGGTTGAGGTACCGGCTCCACAGCCCTGTTTATACATTTTATATACTGCTTTATCTTAAATTCATGGACTTTACTTAATCTTTAGACTGCCGGGGCGGCCCCAAACGAGTCAACATACAATCTTGGTGACTCCACGCAATATGTGGATTCCAAATAATTCTATAACAAATATTCAAAACTAGCTTGCATACCCGTCGTTGCCGGGTTTAGTTTTTTCAATTTTTTTTGTTTTTTTTTTTTTTTGATGGTCTATGTTGGAGCTAAACTTCAGGCCAATCGGCTCGGTAGTTTCCCCGCTAAAGGGTAACATAGAGGAAGAGCTAAGTTTCGAAATCACTTTACCCCCTCCCCTTACTCCCCCCACCCCTCGCGCTACTTTTCCATATGCCTATGTTGGAACCAGAACTACCACAGACACTCATGCCATATTTCAAGTCAATCGGTTCAGCCGTTTTTGCGTGAAAGAGGAACAGACAGACATACACCAACTCATTTTTATACACTTTCTATTAAGTTGGATTGTCGCGACCTGGCTACCTACCTGGCTATGTGTCTATCTCTGGAATCTTTGGAACCTTATATCTCCGAAACTATGCAACCTAGGAAGATGAAATTTTGTCACCTTGCGTAGTTCCGGTGACAGTTCAATATTTTTACTACTCTATCCTTGTAAGGATAATGGAATGTCATGTAAGGATAACGCAAATATCCTTTTTCCCATTTTTTCCGGGGAAAACTGGCATCAGGGGGTTTTCGGGATCGCTGATCACGAATTCGGTGCTAGATTTTCAAAATTCAAAACGGAAGGTCCTGTAAGGATAACGCAAATATCCTTTTTCCCATTTTTTCCGGGAAAAACTGATCAGGGGGTTTTCGGGGTCGCTGATCACGAATTCGGTGTTAGATTTTCACAATTCAAAACGGAAGGTCCTGTAAGGATAACGTGAGTTTCCTTTTGCTCAAGTTTCCCGCGAAAGATCTTTTCTGGAGGTTTTTGGTAGGCTAATTCAAGACTAAAAAGTATAAAATTAAAAAAACACTTTAAAAAACAAGTTTTATAACCTTATACACTTTCAAAATGCACTAAAAAGGTGCCGATCATGGAATACGGCGTATCTGAGATTCCCTTCACCCATTCGATTCACTTTCACTTGACGCGGTATCATTGAATACGGCGTTTTCTGTGATTGGGGCCAAAGTAAAAAACAAGTTTAAAGTTTCACAAAAAATGTTTTTATAAATTGCGTGTTGTTGTGAAAATATAAAGTGCATTTTGAAAGTGTATAAGGTTATAAAACTTGTTTTTTAAAGTGTTTTTTATATATTAGTATTCAAAATAAAAACAAATGATGTTAAGCCCAATTCAGACTAACAATTGCGATTACGATAGAGCTTCCTCGACCAATGATATCAAAGCTTTAATTTTCCTATCGTTGAAAGCTTTGATTTAATTGGCCAAAAAGCTTCAATCGTAATCGCAATCGGTAGTCTGAATTGGGCTTTAGTCTAAAGGGTAAAAAAGCACCGCAGAAAATTCTTAAAACATGGAAAAATTCCTGGAAAATTGGGAGAAAAAAAGTCCCATTGATTTTCAATAAAGACAAAAACATGTTTTTTTTTTCAAATAATATTTTTATTATTTATAATTTGCTTCAGAGTAATAAATATATTTTTTTTACAATAACATGAATTTCTACACCTGTGAATAAATCTGGGGAATATAGGCTTACAAATATTTTCAAGATTGGTAGGTTAAAAATATACTAATTTTAATTATTTTCCATTAAATCGAATCCTTTAGTCCGTGTACATGTTCCGTGTGTGGCCGTGTGTTCGGTTGGTCGGTACCATTCAAAATTTAATTGCGATCACATTTGGTGGCGGCTGAGAAGGTCCATTTCTGGGTAGTTGGCTTCGTGCTGAGATCAGGCTTGACTCCGGTGTCGATTTGTTTCTTGTACATCTGAGCCAGACTGTCATTCTTATCCAAACAATAGACATTGTAGCTGCGTGGCTCCTCCTCAACTGGATGGTATCCGCGAGGGCAGGTAGGTACCAAGGATTGTGCGAAGCATAACTTGTTGTTATTATTTTCAGCGTATCTTGGCTGATTTTCTGGTTCGGAGCCTGGATTTCTGTTATTGTTGTAGTTGCTATTGCTACGTGGGTGTAGAGGACGATATCTTCGTCCAGTATGTGATCCCGATTCATTGGAACCATTTGAGGAGTTATCACTTTCGTTACTGGACGCATTACTATCGCTGCTGTCATTGTTGTCATCGTTGTTGTTATTTCCGTAGTGTCTGTGCTGATGTTGGATGTCGTCATCGCTGATTGGCGTACCATGATCATATTTAATTGGATAGCATTTTGCCTGGGCAGCTTCCTGTTTGAGGGCACGGACATCTGCGCTGCATGAGCTATCAGTTAGAGCCCATGATGCTGCGAAATGTTTGCCAGACCGAACGATACAATTCTTTGGTGTGGTGAAATCATCGATATGTTCGCCATTGTAATCACCGCAGAGACCGCGCAATTCACCGCGGTATCGACCATCGGCTTGAATTCGGATACTTTCGCCATCAAAGTAGACTGACATATGATCATCGCGGACAACAACCCTAACTTCATTGCCTGGCAGTGCGTAGATGCGAGCAGCTGGTACATGATGCTGTTGGTAACGTTGATCGGTATTCGAATCCTGGACAATGACTGGCTCATTTTCGTTTAGTTCGTGTTTCTGTCCATTTGCGTTAACAGCGATCCGGGAGCCCTCATATCTGACATTGATGACATGATCCTTGCCGTTCTTCTGGCCGAATATGACAAGAAGTTGCTTATTACCATTGTCGTTATTATTATTTTGGCCTCGTTGCGGTTGTGGATTATCAGAACCACCGGTCAAGACAGTGATACGACTGTATTGTTCTGATGCCCATCGCATACTGTTGGGTTGCACTGGATCCTGCGATCTAACGGGTGTGTAATGGGCGAGGACATGCCAGGCCTGATCGAGCTTGTTATATTGATAGGTTCTCTTATCAAAGGTGCTGATTTGCTTTTGATCGGCGACACAGACATGACCGTTGCGCAGGAATTTCCGTTCCATACGCTCTCTCAAGTCCATATTTTGATTAAATGCGACCAATGGCTTAACCCAGTCATGAACTGGTGTGTTTTCAAAATAACGTGTTCCAGATGGTGTCTGCATGGTTGCATTTAAGCAATTCCGCTGCTCTCCGAATTGCGCACTAATTTCGATGCGATTCGGTAGTCCCTTGGCCTCTGGATTATTTTCCACCCTCCAGAATGAAACGTAATTCAGAAGATTGTCCAATTTCTGGGCGATGTCCTTAGCTTCCTGTGATGGATTTTTCCATTCGCCTACCATTTGCACGCTGTCGTGGGTATTCGCCTCATAGGTGGCATTCAAGCAGGATTCATGCTGTTTGTTACCACGGGCCATTTCCTTTTTACATTGTTTTCCATTTGGACTGTTCTCAATACGGCTAATGTGGTCATTACTCTTGTTGGTAACGATCTTGAAACGGATTTCGGTAGAACCGGCACTGCATGACTTACCAAAGTTCATGTGGACGTCAATGGTCGAACTTTGCCTTTGTTGAAGAGCCTCTTGGAAGTTTAGGTCTGAACCATCGGGGAAGTGTCCGGCAACGTCTAGGCATATTTTTTGCTGTTGAGATTCCTTTTTGGGTCTGTCAACATAGAGTAGGGTGCGCTGTTTCGTTCTCATGAGATTTTCAGCCTGAGTAAGTGTTAGAACGAATGTTGATTCTTTTTGTCCGTTGAAAACGATGTATACGTTGAGGCCATGCGATAGAGCGAATCCCATTCCGCTGGCGGCGTTGTCCTGGAGCTCCAAAACTCGTTTGCGGTCGCTGGGCTCTTGAACTGTTGGATTGGCACCATTCACTCCATCTAACCGGGGTTGTGGTTGTTGTTGTTGTGGTTGTGGCATTTGATTACCAAAGTGGAATTTTAAGGTAAGCTGACCACCGAATTTCACAGTCCTGGTAGTCGACTTGGAGCTATCGTATCTAATATTAAGATGGTACATGTCCTGGGATTTTGTTGGCCATGGAAGCGTCAACAGGGTAAGATAATGATTCTTGTTGAAGAATTCAATAATATCCTGCATATCGTTGCATCCTAAACGATGTTCGAATTCAACTAAGAATGCCATTCCAGTGGTCTTGTGGCCAAATGTGTCAGTCTTCTTTTTCAATCGACGGGATTCAATGGGCTTGTAATCGGGTGAATCGGCGATGGGTTGAAGTTTTGCAATTTCAAAGCTAGCCGTGAAGGGTGTGTTACTCAAATGCAACAGCGGTGAATCCCTTTCTGGGGTGTATGAAACTAATTCAAGTTCACCATCGAGTGCATGCTGACGTTTGTCTACTGTCACCTTCAATTTAAGTGGAACACGGACTTGGAGGGTCTTGGAGTAGCCAGAAACGTACATGATACCATCTGATGGGACAACGAAACCAATAATTGCTTCTTTTGATTTAGTGAACAGGACCTTAAGGTCCAATGTGATTTTCGTCTTGATTGGGAAATTTATGGTGTCAGCGTTTTGATGTAAGTTTTGCGATTGATTGTCATAATCAATTTCATCGCTATAATCATTGTTATTAGTATTCTTGTTTCCGCTTCCATTTCCGTTGCCATTTTGGCCCTGTCCCGGTCGTCGTGAATTTGGATTATTCGAATTGGTATCTGCCTTATTGGAAATTTCCTTAGTGATGGTATATTCAACCTTCATAAAGGTTGGCGTCTCAGAACAGTAATGGAACACCTTTCCACCGGTTAATGGGAATGAAACCTCAACATTTTCATCATTGTAGAACTTGTTGATAGAAATTGGTACACCATGAGCTAATGCTGAATCCAACATTTTGTAAAGGCTGGGAATTTTGTCCAGAGTCTCACGATCGAAACTGGTAAATCGGTTTGCTCCGAAAATCCTCCACGCGAAATTACCTTCAATATCCTGTGCCTCATCGGCTTTAACATTCAATTTCTTGGCAATTTCGTCGGTGGTCCAACGAAGGTAATCTTGGGATCCTTGTTGCTGTTGCTGTTGATCGTTATTATTATTATTACCGCCGGGATTTGGATACTGATCTGCGATTCGATTCTTCAAGTATTTCAAGATATCATTGGCGCTGGAGAACATAGCGCTAATATCAAATAGGCGGCTGATCATTTTACCGTCGTGTCTCTGTGCGGCATAGAAAATCGCCTGCGGGATAGATTCATCTTCGCTGCCAATGTAGCTGATCTGTTCACTATATGCAAGATTCAGGCTCTTGACAATGTGATCCCTGAGATATGATCGGGCAGAATGGATGCTGTGTTGTCGTGATGTTAGGAATTTCTTAGCGGCACGGCATTTATCAGCTAATCTCTGATCTTTGTGGATTTTATTCTCGGCACAGGATTCAATTGCAGATTTCACAGCCGATCGGACTTGATCGCTTGGATCCTCATGGGTCTGCTGAGCTATCTGCTGGATCATTGAGGTTGATGGTTCGGTGGTAAATAGTAGCATAGCGGCAACTAAACGAATACAAGGTTTCTCAGCTAAATTTGAGTAGATCTTGTATAAAACTCGTCGTGCCAAATCCTTGTCATTCTTAGCAAGTCGCTTCATCGATACAACAATGGTCAATCGTTGGAATTCCGTGACATTGCTATCGCCATTCAAATACTTGGCGAATACCTTCATAATACGAGGACTGCCTAGAGTACCAAGTGCACTAATTGTCAATTGAATTTGTTGTGATTTACGCTGTTTAACGGCATTCTCCAATTTATTTGCAAGATATG
Organism: Chrysopilus asiliformis; assembly: GCA_964034945.1. NCBI lineage: Eukaryota > Metazoa > Arthropoda > Insecta > Diptera > Rhagionidae > Chrysopilus > Chrysopilus asiliformis. Next base: position 9,856,505 of record OZ035964.1, read on the forward strand.
GGATAACATCAGTTTCAATAAAGTTCTTGTTCTCTTCATAGAATTGTCCAAAGATTTTGCTTGGGTAATTATTCTTGGCGCATTGATGGTCAACGCCAGCGCATTCCAGATATTCGGCAAATGACATCAGTGCGGCTGCGTAAACGTCACGGTCTGGATTGTTTTCAGCATCCTTGACCATTTTGTAAAGGACCTTGGAGACTTCAACGGTTGGAATGCGTACGGATGCGATCAATGTAGTCATGAATTGGACCGCCTCTTCACCCTGGACCTTACCTTCCTTAGCCCATTGGCTACCGACTTGAGTAGATGGCCCGGTGCCCGCTAGAGCGGCGGCATCTCGGAATGCTATCCAGGTCATGTGCTTAATTTTTGACTCTTTATCGGGTTGTTGTTGTCCTTGTTGTTGTTGTCGTGCGCCGAAAAGACTACTTGCTGGCCAGTTTTGTTGTCCGGCGTTGTTGTACAGCTCATTTCCAATGTCATTGATTTGCTTAGCCTTCATAGTGGCAATCACATCTGACAAAATGTTATGTTTCTGAAGAGCATGCTCTTGCACCATATTATCATTCTCTACGGATTTAGCGATCTCATTGCAGAGGCGTTTAGCTTCCGATTCGATATTCACTTTGCTAGAGACAGCGATTCCATGTCCATTCAATCCAATGAACAATGGATGGAATGGCAGTAGTGGAGGATTCTTTAAATCAGGCTTGGGTTGGAGGTAACCATTCTTTCTGGTCCTGATCTGTTTGAATGGATTTGGTCGTTGGGATCGTTGTTGATATTGTTCCTGATTATCATTTTCCTGCTGTCTAGCATATGGAAGTGGGGCACTACGAATACGTCGGAACGCTCGCCGCTTACCATTATTATCGTCATCATTATCATCATCATCACTATCGTCATTGTCATTTCGATTTCTTTGATAGTCATCTGAATAGAGGCCAGCGATATGGTTATCCTTATCGGATGCGGTATCGTAGCGGTAACGCAAATCACCAGCATTAAATGGTTTCTGTGGTTCAGGTAGGGCACGAGAAATTGGTAATGTTTGATTCAAACTCAAAGCAATTTGACTGAGCACCATTCCCTTGCGTTCGTCATCTGGAGATGGGCTGGCTACGACACGGTGGCTGGAGTAGACGTAATGCAGACGGAATTTCTTTGGTGTTCCGGATGCAACTACCCGAGTTTCAAGGGATTGCTGAAAGCGATACAAAAGATACGTTGTAATAAATTCATCAATTATTGGAAAATGGAAAAGGTCTTGTTCAGAAAATAAGTGACGATAATGATTTTTGCCTTAACACAACGAAAAGCGTCACGTTTTTTTGATGAGACGTGCAAAGTATTTATACTTACAGAAACGACATCTCCCACATTGTTAGACTTCGGGTTCAAGTTGGTTCCTTCGGACATACCACTTTGGTAAACAGCAGCATTCTTGCATTTATGGAGCCGATGAGATTTGTCGACTTGGAAGATTCCGTCATCGCCTGTAGCGGTCAATAGGTATTCAGGAGCCCAGATTGGATTCGGTTTTGTGGAAGTATAGACTGGAACCGGTGATACCATATACTGAATCTCACATTCGCCAGTCACCAATTTCTCATTTGTCCTGTACATGCCATGTGGATCGTCACCTTCGGGCAATTGATGTCCAGGTTCTTCGGTCAGACCATCGCCGACAGTATCAACAGTCAATTGACTCATGATGGATTTAAGTGCGTTCACTTTATGATTCATCTCGTCCTCTTCAACGGTGATATTATGGAAGACACCGTTATTGTATTCCGCAACGAAATTCATATTGTTGATCTCCCATTCTTGGAATTGCATTTTATCATCGGGAATATATTGGCTTCCGCCATCATCCAGCATACCATGGAATATGGCTTTTACCGCCTGCGAGATTTTGGCTACCACCTTATTGTCCGATTTCACCTGCATGGTCAATTTAGCCTTGTTAACGTTGCCAATGAATTGATCCTTGACATCAACCATTGCCGTCAGTGTCCTTATATAGACGTCGTAGGTGTATTCCTTTTGTGGATCCCATGTTTGTTGTTGATTTTCGGTTGCCGCCACTAGGCTGACTGTTGGTGTGTTTTAGAGAGAAAAAAACAAACAATTTTTATTAAAATTTTAATTGAAAACTATGCAATTTTCCAAAAGGAACTTACCTAAAATGCAAAAAATTGCAGCAGTCTTCATCGTGTTGCTAGTTCTACAAAACCAACGCTACGACTATGAACCTTCTGTGAATTTCTCGCTGCTTTTATAGTTGTCAATTTTTATGCAACAATTGCAACTTGTAACTATTTTAATCAGTTGTTTTTAATCAATATTCAAAAATGATGATCGCTCAAAAAATCAATCCGATCTAAAAAAAATTCGCTTACTTTTCAAATTTCAAATAGAACAAAAATGTCGCTCGTTGCAACAGTAATTGCAGGTTTGTATACTCCATATGATATATCATATATGAGTATATTAGATTTTGTGTACCGTTTGTAATGCATCAATCCAATCATTGGACACAAAAATGAACTACACCAGGTAGTTTTACCAGGTAGCAAAAGATTTTGATTTCCGCATGTCCGTCCGTCTGTCTGCCCGTCTGTCCGTCCGTCTGGTCGTCCGTGAACACCATAACTTTCGAAAGGATTGAGCTAGAGACTTGAAATTTAGTACAGTCACGTTTCTCGTAAATGGCTAGGCTTAACACGTTGGCTACCATGTGAGTCACCGGTGATCGCAGCGTGTCACCCACAGGGACAATGTGAGTCACCGGTGTACACACACTATTGTCATTACCGCGTGCGGTACAAAGGGGGTTTTTTTTGTGGAGCATATTTCATGTGAAAAATTTGTTGTGGTAAGTTTTTTCCGTTATATTTTATTCGATTCGTTCGTTTTTGTCTGTATTGATCTTGTGTTCACTGGTGACTCACATTGTACAGAAATGATTTTTGCGTTTTTTCCCAGTGTATACAAGCGGAGTAAGCGTTTATTTGGCTGGTAGCCAACGTGTTAAGGGGCCCCTAGACGTACAATATATTGTACAATATTATTGACATGCCCCTAGACGATGCAATGTTATTGCACAATAAATCATTTTTCGTTTGATTCTTGAGCAGTCAACATGTCCCTAAATGACATTGAAGCTAGTTGTGTAGCCATTACACTGGCTGTGAACTTCAAAAAAAAAAAGAGTTTTAAAAAGAGCGCAGATGGATGAAGGAGTGGTTAAAAAAAAGAAGTCAGTACACCCATGAACATTTGTTGAATTACTTAAAAATAAGCCATGGTTAGGTGTACTCTCGGCGATATTTCATACGATACTGAGCCAATATTGTGCAATATCGCCCTCAGACTATACAATAAAATCTTATTGTGCAATAAAAATCAAACCGATTTTGATTCCTCCAATATATTGCTCAACCGTTCAATATGACCCCTAGACGGGTTAATATATTGCACAATATTGAAATATTGCGCAATAATATTGTACGTCTAGGGGCCACATAAGTTCTTGAACGGGCAAAAAACCATTCCTTCTGAAAAAAAACATTCCTTCTGAAAGAATCATTCCTTCCCCCCTCCCTCATACAAACGAAACAGTTTTTTTTTGAAATTTTCTCGAAAACGGTGAGTAATATTGAAAAATTTATAAAGGTAAAATGCGTTTAAGTAGAATAGGATTTTACATAACTTCTCAATACATCAAAATCCAATTTAACCACTGCTTCCCCCTCCTATACAAATGGATTAAAAAAACATCTTGTCTGTTCTCATACAGAGTATTTGACGATTGGACCCTGGCAGTTGTAGCTTTTCCGATGCTTTGTTATTAGTTTTTCTAAAAAAAAACTATGGATTAGAAACAGTGCAAAAATTTCCATTGATTTAAAATCGAACGGAGTTTTTTCAACTTGTGAAACTGATAAATGGTCGTTGATCTGAAAAAAAACTGTTTATAACCTTTAATTCAATTTACTTATTTTTCGTCTGACTTTGAAACTTTGTTAGAAGCAAATTTTGCAACTTTGTAAATTTTCTTATCTGCTTCGTATTTTTGCTAGTTGTCTTCATTTCTTTCTTTGTTTTATTAGACTGCTGCTTATGATACTCTTGAAATAAGAATAAAAAAATTAATATGAGTCTGAAAAAATTAAAATCAAAATGCAAGCTGTGCAAATTTTCATGATTTTGCACTGGCAAAAAACGAACTTTCGCGGAATGCTGCCCCTGTTCCAGAATTTAGATTTTTCTTTTGAATTTTCCTGTATAGTCAAAAAAAGATTCTCTTGCATCAAGTCGGGCTTAGAAACTTACTTGAATTTTTATTGATTTCTACTTTGAAAGAGCTAGAATAGAACTTTGAATGGTCCACATGAGAGTAAATACGCGAGTAACTCTCAAAAACTCTCGAGAGTTACTCGCAGGAGGTTGTCCATTTGAGAGTAAATTTCGAGAGTAATTTCTTTTTAATCTCCTCCGGTGACCAATATCTTGTTTTTTTTGACATCTTGCTTTGGCGAGTTCTCGAGAGCTACTAGCGAAATTCAAACTCTGTTCGTATCTGGCGAGTTACTCTCCGAGAGTTCAGTGGAGGCCTGTCTACTAGAGAGTAGAATCACTTTTGACAGCTCGCAGAAACTAATTCGCGAGTTTTTGCGAGTTTCTGCGAGCGACTCTTAAGCAGGGTTTATACACAGCAAGTAACTCGCGGCAAGTAAAGAGAGGCAAGTAAAGAGAGGCAAGTAGTTTGCTTAGTTTACACGTTGCAAGTAAATCGTTGCAAGTAGAGTGATAGCCGAAGGAAAACATAACCTAAAATTTTCTGAGAAAAAATATCACGACTCTTTTTTGTGGAAAAATTTGCGAATTTCGACCTAAAACTGTTTGTTGCCGACGAGTTTTTTATACCCGTGTCGTTTTTTCCTTAAAATGTTACGACGTTTTCTGGCAAAGCAGCAAATATAAAATGAACCGAAACACACATACATAAAACCACCTCATTTGTACACGGTTCCATGTTCTTGTATTGGTTTTACTTGTCACAAAAATAGAATGCCTTTCTATTATTTTTGAGAGAGCAGCAAGTATTCTCACACATATGCGAGCGTCGCACACTAGCTCAAATCGCGTGTATTTACGTCTACTTGCAGCGAGTTACTTGCTTCGTCTAAACCGCACTTTTGAGACGTGTCCATTTGCGAGCAACTGCTATCGAGAGGTTCTCGCCGGCATTTACTCTCATGTGGAGCGGCACCTTTGCTAGTAATCCACACCTGCCATGAATGCCGTCACTGTCGCTGTTACGTCTGATGTTATGTCTAGTGAAGATTGAAAAGTCAGCTGTTACGACAGAAAAGTCTGACAGTTTTTGCTGACATCTTTGCTACCAGAAATGAAATTCAAGATGGCGGACGCTCCGTTCTATAAACGAATACTGTTTAAAAGTAATTTTTACAAAGAAATGATTTGAAAAAGGCATCGTGGGAGCAACTGGAGGCCGAATTTCATTTTAGTGCGGAGATTTTAAAGAAAAAAGTGAAATCACAGATCGTCATATTTACTACTCTCAGTTGTTTACTGCTCAACGCATTTCTGGAACTGAAACGTCATGCCAGAATCGGCAGCCCACCTACGTAACAACAGAATTTTCTAATGACATTTGTGTTAACAGTCCTGTCAACGTTTCCGGCAGGTCTGGATGGCGTGTTAGGGACGAAACAAGGGCCCAATGTTGAAATTTTGCCATCCCTAAACAAAATTTTTCACTGGAAATTTTCAGGCTTTTTTGGTGGGCGTAAAGTTTGCCTTCTAAAAGTTTTCCAGACGGAGAATACCTTTTTGTGATATACTTTTTCTGGCTCTCTTACAGGGGTATGGTCAGCTGCCATCTTAGACGCAATGATTTTTCCATGCAGTTTTCGACGTAATTTTTCCATTGCGTCTCAAATGGCAGCTGACCATCCCCCTGCAGTTCCCCGCCAAAAAAAAGAGCTTATGTCCATGAAACTAGAGCAAATTACCTTTTCAATCCAGGTACAACGAAACTGAAACCCCAACTGGTTCAAAAGTTAGCCCGGAGGCATAAAAAACGCCGAATCCTTTCTGCGCGTCGTCACAATTTCAAAAAAGGTCTGCCATACACGTATAAAAAAATAAACACAGTATAAATATATTTTCTTTATTAATTTTTCACATATACTGGTACACCATTATTTATTTGCCTTTTTTTTACATATCCTGGCATGTCAGTTTAAAAAAAATTATTCTTTTTGGACAATTTGCATCAATACATTGTATTTGGTATCTTATTATTATTCTGTTTATTGATTACTCTAAAGATATCAGGTGGAATAATATCTGTATATTCGCTATTCTCTATTAGGTAATTGAGTTCTCTCTTTTTTTTCTTTTTTTTTCGCCTAGCAAATTTACGCTGTTTTAAAACTAAAAAACATTAACAAAAAAATTAGCAATTCATCCGACAAAGTTGCACAATTCTAACACCAATCAATAAAACTATTTCATATTAGAAATAAAAACATTAAAAATTCAAGGGCTGCCCATAAAACATGTCATGCTAGGCTTAGACTATTTGGGACCCCCCCGCCCCTCCGTGTTATCCCCTCGTCATGTTTTTTGCGATTTTTTGTATGGAGTTTAGTATTACTGTCACATTTCCGTAAATCCCTCACCGCCCTATAAGTCTGACGTCGGCAGCCCTTAACGTATTTAACATTAGAACACATTATTATTAACAAAAAAAAACATTTTATCTTCAACCAAACTCATTAAAAAAAATTGTTTAAATTCACAACAAAATATTAGACCTTATATTTCCTGTTTCTCGGTATGTGGCGTAAAAACTCGATACAGGGTGATTTATTACACAGATTTGTTAAAAAATTTTGACTTTTGCTATTTGTTTATTTTTTTTGTTTGTTTGGTAAATTCATTTTTATATCTCCCTATGATAACAAAAAAAAACGTTTTCTTAGACCTTTTTTTTTTGTAATTTTTCCAATCTATGCTGTTGAAAAAAAAAACGGAAATTCTCTATATATTTTTTTTGTACATTTCCATATTGGCTGTATATGTGTGTTTGTATATATTTACAGTATTATTCATAAGGATACAATAAAAATGAGATTTGTCTACGTTTTCTTACGTCAACTAGGACAGATTTTAAATATTTACAGTAGATTTTAAATAATTACCTCTCACTAATATAATTTTAGTGGATTTTTCTTTTGTTCTTTAGACCATTTAAAATAGCATTTTTTTCTGATTAGGTATTGTGTGTATATTTTTTTGTTTGTTCGTTCATATTTTGATAAGAATTCCTATTCCAGCAAGGGGTTTATATATTCGCCGGTTTTTCCCTTAAGCTCCGTTAGCGCAGCATGAATGCGGAAATGAAGACGAGATTCCAATGAGTAGCCAGTAAAGTTTTTTCTTAAAAATATTATAATTTTTTATAAAAGAATTAGATTTTTTTTTGAAAATTTTAACATACTTGGCGTCTTCTAGTGCTGCAATTGCATTTTCCTTCTTTCCCTGCTCCGCATAAAGTAGGCCAATTTCAACGATTGAGTAGGGCACCAAATATGTATCTTCTTTAATATCTTTCTGTAGTGATACAACAGCTTCCAGACATCTAGTGAAATATTAAGGTTTTGTCACATTTTCATTTTTTGCAAAATTGTTGTCAGTTCTAGAGTTTTCGGATCCTTTTTAAAACGTTGCCTAAAAAATATTAATATCCTTTTCCACCTACCACCCCCCCCCCCCCCCCCCTCGCCGTCCTCCCCCTCCTCCCCTCACACTCCACGCCGTCCCTGATCCTAATTTGGTCCCAAGAAACACAACGAGGTTACAATCCGGTAACGTAGCCGGTTTGAAACTATGGTTACAAAACGCAAATGTTGTAAATTTGGTTTCTGTAACGTGACTGAAACTTTTCCGATACCGCTATGTCACCGGAACCGCCACGTTACATTTGAAACCTCACCTATACACATTTAAGGTAACAGCGAGGTGACTAGAAACCGATATTATACATTTTGGTTTCTATTGTGTTACAAAAAAAACTTCTCTGTAACTTCGACTGTTCATTATGCGTTACAATGTAAGACCGTGATTACATTGGCGCAGGAAGGCGTCTGACTTCACCAAATTTTGGGCAAGAGACGAAGTGGGAATGATGATATGAAAAGAAGAACGACAAATAAAGATTTCATTTTGAAGTTAATGAGGAACGACGTTTGATTGGCTACCTATTCCCACTTGTTTCAAAAAAATCATTTCGGTTTGTAGACGCCATAGCGTGCGCGCGTCTCGAATAGTTTTCATTTATGTGTGCTATATTTATTTATGGATCAATTCTACCATTTTTGTTGTCTGTGTACAATCACTAATATTTTAAAAATTATTAATAAATTTAATTTTTCCCCACAATCCTACGAAATTCCGATAAATTATCTCTGACCATGATGTCACTGGAATAAAAATGGCCCAGTTTCCATTCGTTCCACTTGTCGGTGTGGGGTTCAGTTCAGCCTCGTGTAATCGCAAAAGGTTCAAGCAGGCGGTTCACTTAGTCCGTGTAATCACGATCAAACCACACTACCCCACTCTGATGGGCCATCAAATTATTTTGTTTATACCCGTATGGTGAAACCAAAGGGTATATTAAATTTGCCTTACCGTTTGTAACGCCTAGATCCCGTCATCACACACAAAAATGAATTACACCAGTGTGTTTAGAATGATAAAAATAATTAATTTCTGCATGTCCGTCCGTCTATGGCGCGGATTGAGCTACAGACTTGAAATTTTATGCAGATCCGTTTTTCGTAAAATGCGAGGCTAAGTTCGTTCATGGGCAAAAATGGACCATTAGGGGGGGTACCCCCCATACAAACGAAAACGTTTTAACGTAAAAGTGCAAGAACAAAAGTTATTTAGGATATGACTCTACATAAAACTCCCATACAGCAAAATCCGATTGGAATAAATTTTAAAAAATGTTATTGAAAAGTTTTACTTCAAAGAGGAATTTTCATACAACTGTTCGCCATTCACTTAAATCACCATACGGGTTTTCATTGATTGCCAGATTGGCAATTATAGGTTTTGTTATGTTTTTAACGAAAAATTTCTCGGTAAATTTTTTTTTCCTTTGCAATGAAATTTTAATGCAAATAAAATCGTGCTGCTTCAAAAATGTCTCCTATCTATTTTTATGCAATTTTCTTCAGTTCTTAGCCTAAAATAAGAAATTTAATTCTCGAAGCGAAATCGTTTGCATCAAATGTCAATGGTGAATATGGCGACTGAAAGCATCAAATTGGTTACGATAATAACTGTTTCGGAAACGTTTCTTTGTGATCCAATTGAAATCATAGACAAACAGGTTTCACTAAACCTCCTCTGAAACCTGAAGGTACCGAATGAGTTACTAACTAACCTCTTTTTTCCATTCGTTACAAATTTGTTACGAAATATGTGTTTCGGAAACGTTCCTTTGTAGCCTGTAAAATCAAATAAGTTTGGCAACCTCGCTCATTGAGATTGGGGGACCACTTCAACTATTAAACTGGTTGTCTCGCAAACTGATGGATAGAAAAAGGAGGATCTGGGGTGTATTGCTTGTCGTGAGTCAGTCAACGGATGGACGAGGATAGAAGAGGAACGTTTTTTTTTGGAAGAGAAGACTTCGACCTCCGAACCACGCGGTTTCAAAGAAAATATTAAAACTAACTTTATACTACCATTAACTAAATTAAAAACTCAATTAAAATTGTACTTGATTTTGACAAAATTAAAATCTGTTGTTAAAATTAAAATTAGAAACGATCTACGTTTCTTTCACCTACCCGGTAAAGCAACAAAGTTGAGACTAGGTTTCAGAGAACCTTACTACAGACCAAAAAGTTCTATCCGTGTTACAAGACAAACATAAATTTCAGGATGTTACAAATAAGTTTCAAAATAGCAGTTTCACATACATTACTTGGTAACTAGTTACATAGTAACCAATATGTACCCAATTTTTTCAAGCTCGAGAAGTTATATTATAACCACGGTTTTCTTATAGTTCCAGCCAGAGCTTAGGGGAAGAACTTTTAATGCCGGAGCACAGCTCGGGGTGGTCGGAAGGACAAAAGGAGATGCCGATTTATGTTCTCCTTGAACTTCTGCCGGTTATAGTCCGGGGGCATGGTAAGTCGTTCCAAAGTCTTGTTGTTCGCGGAATGAAGGAACCCCTAAACTTTACTGTACGAAAACGGGGAGGTTCAAGGAAGAAGTCGTGCGCGCGTGCAGCTACACGAGAGGGTCTAGGGAAAATATACCGTGGAGGAATAAGTTGGGAAATTTCGGTGGAACATTTCCCATGGAAATATCTATAGAATATGCTGAGTACCCCAACAGAGCGACGATGCTCGAGAGACGGTAATAAATCTGGCAAAGACTTGTCTCCAATTAGTCGGATCGCACGTTTTTGAATTCGGTCCAGCAGTTGCAGGAAAGTTTTTGGGGCTCCCGCCCAAATGTGCGAATTGTACTCAAGTCTCGGTCGAATGTAGGTCCTGTAGATGCTGAGCACGTCGATTGGCGCGAAATATTTTTTGTAGCGTCTCAGAAACCTAGGCACTGCGACGCTTCCTTTGCTATTTTAAGAATATGGTCGCACCATTGGTCACAAATTGTTTCTTGGGGTGGCGTCTTCTAAAACTAGCAGCAGATTTAAATTTGTAACGTTTGAAAAAGGATACTCGCATCGCACTAAAACAAAAATACGAAACTCACTTGAGTGCCTGAAGTGGACTTTTCATCTGTCTAAGGCATGCACCCTTTAACAATAATGTTAGTGCCTTATTATCCGCATCAAATCTTGATGTTTCCGTTTTTGAATTAAGATCCTGTAATTGCTTCTCAATAATTTTTAGTACACCATCGGCAACAACGAAATGTTTTCCCATGACTTTGAATAGATTCCATACGTACATCAGTTCAATAGCTGGCATTATAAGGCATTTATTTTGAGCAAAATATCGTTCAGTCTTTTTAACAATAAATTTCTCCATTGGTAGTGATTTTCCGGCAATACGCTGCTTGTATGTCGGTGCATCTCGCATTAAGTTATCAATTGTTGTTTGCTCGGATGATGTTAGCTCATCACCCAACATAATAAGTACTGCCGCTTTTTGATAAGAATAGATTGTACGCGACCATTTGCTAGCTTCTAATAAATACGTAGCATATAGACCCGATTCACGCCAATCCAGTTTAAGGCTGTTTGGTTTTTTTTTTGTGTGTAAAAAAATGTTCATTTTTAAATCAATGACTTTAAAATTATGTAAATTTAAAAAACAAAAACTTACCAATTCACCCAAAGTAATTCCCAAAAGCATAAATGATGGAATTGCGGCCACACATTCTGTGAACGCCAGGATTTCTTATACCAAACCATTGCATCTTCCAAATTACCCTTCATGAACTCTAAACGCGCCTTGAAAAATAAAAACCACACCCCATTCGGATACATTTGAAGCTGTTTCGTCAGTATTTCATCACAGAAATCCAAATCACCCTCCTGATGGCTAAGGACATAGCAAACTATCAAATGATATCCAAGTAGCGTCATAACGCATAGAACTTGACGTATTCCAGACATCCGATAGCCAGCTACAAGATCCTGCATACCAATTTGTTTATTCCCCGAAAACCCGATAAATTCTAATAATTTTATAACACGTCCTGGCAATAGGGATATCATAAGATTGAATGTTCCCATTCCCATTCGTACACCACTTTCGAAATGCACCTTCGAACTCTCGGTTTCCCAATGCCTTTGGTTTAGAATCGCAGCACATTCTCTGCAATTAGAAAATTTTCAAAAAAAAAAACATGTTTAAAATTTGAATAATTTGAAAATTTAAGTTATCTGTAATGGCAAACATACTTATAGCTATTGAAGCAATGCCGAATTTTCATACCACCCTTGATGAGGCTAGTTAGGGTCTCATCTTCGATGAATGTCAGCATCGCTTTCAACAGTAGAGTCTCTGCTGAACATAATTCCGCATGGGCTTCCACCTCCGTGTATTGCTCATAGTTTGCCTAGCGGAATTTTTTTTTTTTTGAAAATTTCAATGTATTTTGGCGGGGAAAGAACATTTATTCTGATAGACTTGTCACTTGAATCGTAGCTTGTAAATCTAATCCTATCTTCTGTTGAAAAGTTGGTAAAAGCGATTATCGAGTTTACGCGTCGTCATAAAGTTGCTACCGATTGAAGCGGAAAGTCTAACAGACCCCAATGTGATAAAACTAACAAAAATTTCTACCTTTTTGAATGTCTTGCCGATAGTCTCAGTGATTGTACTTTTTCTTCGATGACGATTACAAACTGCCAGACAGAGTTTTAACGCTTCCGATGCCTCGGCGATGTGCTGCTGTTCAAATGTTAACATCGCTTCCAGAAATGAAAAGACACAATTTCCCACAGAATGATACATACTAGACTGTGCCCATGGTTTCATTAGGTTGCGTGCCTCTTCAAATTTATTGTTAAAAAAATAATTTATCGCTAATTTTGCTTCCTGAAGGGCGGTGTCCAGGTCCATAGTACAGGGACTGTTTTTTTTTGTGGAAAGCAGGGCGAAAATTGTACATAAAAATTACTTTCGGAATTTAATAACAAAAAAAAATGTCATAACATACCCCACTTCAATATCGCAGGCATCTTGAAACTGCAAAAAGATTTAAGAAAAAAAAAGAGTACAAAATTTTGAAAAATTCTAAGGGACTAGTTTGGATACCCGTCGTTGCCGGGTTAAAATTTTTTGTATGTTTTAGAATAATTAAAAAAACCAAAAAGAACTTAAAGCTTTTGGCCTACCCTACACGCGGCAACTTTAAGCGGCGACTTTTCTAAAGTATAGGCGAGAGAAGTGAGGGAAGCGGTGGCCCCTCACTTCTCTCGCCTATACTTAAGAAAAGTCGCCGCTTAAAGTTGCCGTGTGTAGGGTAGGCCTTTGAGAAAAATTTTATCCTTGCAGGACTTTCCGTTTCAAATTAGTCTAAAGCCCATTTCACACTAACGATTGCGATTACGATTGAGCTTCCTCGATAAATGAGATCAAAGCTTTAATTTTCCTATTGTTGAAAGTCTGGATCTCATTCGTGGAGAAGCTTCAATCGTAATCGCAATCGTTAGTCTGAATTGGGCGTAACACCAGATTCGTCATCAGTGATCTCGAAAATCCACAAAAATTAATTTTCCCGAGATAAAATCTGAAAAATGGCATTTGATTATCCCTGTTCGGTTTCGAATTTTGAAATTTTAACACAGGATTCGTGATCACTAGGGCTGCCAAAAATATGCATTAACGCTAGATTGCCCAAGGAAGTCAAGCAGTCAAAATGACTGCTTTTGAGGGGCATTATCCCCCTTTTCGGACTTGGCTATCCCCCACATCCCCCTGAAAAATCCACCTTTTTTCCAAGATTTATTTATGAAAGAAACGCCATTTTTCGAGTTTTCGGCTATTGTCGAATACGCGTTCGCTCTGCCAGGAACGTCAGCACCAGTCGAACGTGTTTTCTCGGCGATCAATAAAATTTGGACGACGGAAAAGACACGTTTACAAGTCAAAACTCTTAAATCGATTCTTTTTACCAAAAACAATATCAATCTCAGCTGTTTGGAGTTTTTCGATTATTTGAAAAAGGACAAAGATGTGTTGAAACAAATCTCTTCTCAAGAAAAATACAATGAATCGACAAGTTCATCATCAGTTTGTGCTTGAAATTGAAAAACATAAATAAAATATCAGTTGTGGTCAACACAAAACTTTCTTCTACAAAATCTACGACCCTGTGCAATTTACGCTAGAGCCCTGTCGCGTTGTCAACCTAAGACGACCTCCCAATAAATTCTTGGTTTATTCAAAAATATCAAAAACGTACAAAATTTGAGATAACTTGAGAACGGTAAAAGATATCAATTTACGGTAAATGGCAAAAATGTAGAAAATGTTAACATCTTTAATTATTCTTTGAACTGATTTGTCGAAAAACCGTTAGTTTGCAAATTATTCGCAAAATATGATTTTTTACATATTAATGAAAATATCTCAATAACGGTAAAAGATAACGGATAACGGTAAGAAACAAAATTGTGCAGAATGCCATTCTCATTAATTCACTTCATACATTTAGTCAGCAAAAACCCGTTAGTTTTCGAGATAATCGCAAAAAACTGTTTTCTTAGAAATAACGGTTTATCTCGATAACAGGTTGAGATATCGAGTTATAGCTAAAGACAAAAGTGTGGGAAATTTTATTTTCTCCAAGTTTTGTCATACTTAAGGCCACTAAAAAACGCGTAGTTTGGGAGTAAATCGAGAAAAACGAAATTGCGATTTTTGAAAAACCGCCATTTTGGATACTTCCGGTTAACGGATTTCCACCAAAAGTTGATAGGATCGTTCCATTTCAGGACCCAACATGCCTATAAAATTTCATGGCGCTAGCTCTATTAGTTTTTGAGAAATCTTGTACACAGACTGACAGACTTACAGACAGAAAGACATTTTTTAAATATGACTCCAATCGACTCAGGAGTGATCGGGAAATGTTTTTTAGGCAAAATTAAGAGGTCGAAATTTTTCATGAATAAGGTAAGTGGGGGGAATAAGGCCCACCTAATTTATATCGGTTCATAACCTATAGGTTTCTTGGAATTCGTGGTTCCAATCAACTTAATATCCTTCGTTATACATTTAGCTAACATACTTACCTTTTGATCCGGTCAAATATAGTGGGTTCTATGTTTTTTCTATCAAAATAAAATATATGTGCTCTGGGCCTAATTAGAAACACGTGCATTTAATAAGGCCCAAATGTGCACTCAACAAGGCCCACACGTCGAAAGTACAAATAACACAAATTTAGTTAAGAAAATATCAATTTTATTGATTATCTAATACATAGGGCAAAAGTGGTGCGCCCTGCAAGCTTAAATAGTGACATTTTTGACCAAAAATGTCACTATTTAAGCTTGCAGGGCGCACCACTTTTGCCCTCGACGGTTTGACTAATGTCAATTAATAAATTTATTTGAGAAAGCGGTACATCGTCTTCGGAACTCCAATTGTCGAAATGTCCAGAAAATCCTTGTTGTGGAGTAGGAGTTAGTGTCGAAACAGGCACATTATCGTCCAACAACGCATTTGGTATCTCAGTGAGTACCGATGGCGCAAAAGCATCGTCTGGTAAAATATCGGAGTCAAAGGGATATATTCCTGTCGCCCGAAATCCACTGACGATATTATCAATCGTCATACATTTTCCCCACACCTGTGAAAATATCACATTGAAGCTGCTTTTGTTAAGATTTCGCTGTGGATGTTTATTTATGTATTTCAGCAGCTCTTGATCCCAGTGGTACTCAAACGAACGGTAGAACGCCTTATCTAAGGGCTGAAGTTCGTGAGTTGTGTTCGATGGAAGGCAGTAAAGCGTTATTCCTTGGTTTTCTGCATCTTCCACAATACTGTAGTCGAGATGGCTCTTAGCTCCATCGAACACAAGAAGACATGGACCCGGACTTTTATATTTTCCAAGGTGAACTATGAACTCCACAAACGTTGCATGAGTCATGTACCCCTTCGGCGTCATCCGAACTTCAGTTCCGGCAGGTAGGTTGTCTGTAAACTCGGGCTTATATCTTTTTCCTTTGAATAGAATCATTGGCGGAATCACAGATCCTATGGCATTTACACAACCAACGACAGTAACACTTTCTGCGTGCTCGTTCGAAATTTGTTTTACCCTCTTCGAGCCTTTCAAAGTTAGGACGGTTTGCTGGTGATGCAGGCAAATACGGCAGCCTTTTTGGTGCATGTTATAGATGCACTGCGGTGAATTCTGAATACCAAGTTTCATAACTAAGTTCTTCAAGCTGTTGAAATGATTGCTAACAATATTTTTATTTAATTTTTGAGCTCTAGCAGGATTCATGATTTGAGCCTTGCGGCGCGCTAACTCCGGATTTCTCTTCAGGAAATTTTCAAACGAATTCCTACCGGCCAAATTAGTTTTGTGGTTGAAGTTATGCGGAATATTGTGTTTCACACAAAAGTTGTAGGCGTGAAAGCGCAAAATTTTAGGAGTCAAAGGCATACCCACTTCAGCGAAGCGACATATCCTTTTAACAAGGTCCTTTTCTTGCTCCTTCGTAAATATTCCGGGTCTGCCAATTTTTTTGTTCGCACTCCCAAGTTTAAGGTGGTTCCTTATTGTTCTCCTTGGTATCTTGAATTTCACAGAAGCTCCACGTTGAGATAAGAAGCCGCTTTGGATTGACTGTAAGGCACCTGCCATTCCGTCAGAAGACCAATTCCCTCGTTTTTTTGCGTCTTTATCTGTCATCTTGAGGCTAAGAAAAAATAAAAACAAAAATCAATCTAAAGCTTTTAATAAGGCCCAATGCAATTTCTTCTGGGCCTTATTAGACACATCATTGAAAAAAAAATTCGAGCCCTAATCAAACCCAACCCCCACAATATTGGCAAAATAAACACACAGACATCACTTAAGGGATTATTCTAATCACAAATATAACAAAAACACAAATGGTCCACAAAGAAAAATCACTGAAATATTTACCTTTTCGTTCCGCTAATTTTATAAAAAAGTGAAAACACTCACTCCAACTGCCTTTGATTGACTGTGGCAATTGACCAGTGCGAGACCGCGTAATTGTTTCTGCACGAAATAACTTCTTTTGAAACTGTGCACAAACATGCACAAAACCAGATCTGTACCTGTCCTGGAAATATGATTTTTCGTCCCTGGGCCTTATTAAGTGGTGGGCCTTATTACCCCCACCTACCTTACAATACCACAGTATACAGTAAACAAACTTCATACATAAAATGTGAAAATAACCTGTGTAACCGAAAACGAATAACCCAAAAAAACCTAAATCTAGGCATTCTAATTGGTTAGAAAAATCTCAAATTATTGGGGTACAAAGAATGAACAAGCAATATGACCACAAAGGAATCTAATAAAAGTGAAACAGAGAAAGAAATATACTGTCAAACATGAGAGATGCAACGACGTTACCAGATGAGCTAGATGAGAAAAATATTTTATTCTTCGAAATTAAATACAGTTCTAACATGAGTTATATATTATGTTCGCTTGAATATGGAAAACTAGAAATTCAGTCAATACTGGTACTAGCTTTTTTCAAATGTCGTTGTTGCTTTGAAATTAGCATAACGTCGTTTGTAAAATGTTTTTAACAGACCCGAAGATTGGATATCAATTGCTTTTCTACTATATCCTGGCAATTTAA
The DNA here is from genome assembly GCA_964034945.1 of Chrysopilus asiliformis. NCBI lineage: Eukaryota > Metazoa > Arthropoda > Insecta > Diptera > Rhagionidae > Chrysopilus > Chrysopilus asiliformis. The sequence continues at coordinate 9,873,906 of OZ035964.1, forward strand.
ATTTTCTATCCAAATTTTCAACCTAAAATGTAGAATGTTTGTACCTTTATAAGAAATGGTGGTCAAAACAGATCTCAATTTTTAAAATTCCCTCCTCTGAAACATAAAATCAACAGCAGAAAAATCAGATTTGGCAATGCGGTTTGCAATTGTTTCTTTCAGTTGCTCTGATTTGATGGGAAACGAGTCGGGTGGATTTCGGTTTCATTATTTTTCTCAATTTCCTGTGAAATGAAGTGAGTGATTTAAACAGAAAGTTTATAATTTAGTATTTTTCCATACTATTTCGTGTATTCCGCTGATATTTGATTTAGTATTTTATCTTTATGTCGACTAAATTTCGCGCAAAACACATTGCGAAATGCAAAAGATACCGATCAGCTGTGTCGCTTTTGTTTACAAATTTTCGGTTACACGCATATATGGCTGTGCTGTTTGCTCTCGTGTTTTCTGCCTATGAATATGGTGTGTTTTCTTTACTCTTACATGTTAAATTGGGTTATTTTCGAGTTTGTTTACTGTATACTGTGACAATACTTTATTATACTCCGTAGAAGAAAGTAAAAATCAATATTTTGATTTATTGATACAATTTTTTTCATTTTTATTTTTCATCCCCCTTTATCCCCCATTGGCTCCAAAAAAAAAATTTTTCCGGGAAAAACGGAAAAGGATATTTAGGTTACCCTTACAGGACCTTCCATTTAGAATTTCTAACACCGAATTCGTGGCCGACAACCCCCGAGTGAAACTTTTCAGCCTCCTATTGAGCAGGATTCATGGCGAAAATCAAAATTTAAAAACCCCAAACCCTCTTTACCTCCCCTTGACCTCCTTAGCGGTAAAATTTTGAAAAAAAAAATCCCGCGCCTACGTAATGGATGAAACATACTATGAAAATTTCAAGTTTCTAGCTTCAGGGATTTGGCCTGGGTGTTAATTAGTCAATCATTTTATATAATGTTTGTTTGTCCGCAAGTGTTAAAAACATGATTGTGGGGAAGAAACGGAAGACTGTAGCAGAAAAATACATAGCCTAGAACCTGACCAGAGATCTAAGCAACATATAGGGAAAACCGCATCAAAATCGGTCCAGTGGTCTTTGAAAACGTACAGACAGACAAGACAGACAGAAAAACAGACAAACAGACAGAAAGACAGACGTTGCCTTTTGTATATATAGAGAGTACCAGGAAGGCCGAGCCATGCTCGGCGACCTCAAAATCCTACTTTTGCTGATTTTTGGGGAAAAACTAAATTCACGTTATCTTTACAGAGCTTTTCCAGAGTTTATAAATTCCCGACCTAGAAAGCTAGAACTAAAACTAACGCGCGACAACGAAATTTCATAGAAATCGGTTGAGTGGTTATTGAGTAATCGCTGTCACCGATTTTTGAAACGTTGTTTTGAGACACCAGGTGAGGGTTATCGAGGGGAGGGAAAATTCAGGTTTTTAGTGGTAAAATCGAAAGCCCTTAGCCTCCTTAGTAATACTGTAAAGTTTCATTAAGATCGGACCACCTAATTCGAAGATACCTGGCGAGGGATATCGAGGGGGAATTTTCTCAGTGGTGAGACATATCTAGATCGGTTTTTTGTCTCCGAAAATCCCTAGCCCCCAAGTTTCGTGAAAATCGTTAAGGCCTGTGCCCGCATGGAAGTTTATTTGCAGAAGTCGCTTCCAGAAGAGATTTCTGGTGTCACAACTTCTGGAAGTTCACTTGCAGTTAATGTTTCCACGGGAAAAACTTCCAGAAGTCTCTGCTAGAAGCGACTTCTGCAAATAAACTTCCATGTGGACACAGGCCTTTAGGCGGGTTTTCGAGATCGTTTGTGCAGACAGACAGACAGACAAACAGACAGACATTCCTCGTATCATATTATAGGATGTAGTTGAGGGAAATTGGGATCTTAGGTTATCCTGCAAGGATTTTGGGGAAGGTTCCATGTCTGATAGAAAGTTTTGGGCGGCTTCCCTAGAAAGACATAAAAAATTCAGCTAAATCGGCCAATAATTTTCGACTTCTGGCAGATTCCCTTCACCCCCTAATGTCTCTTAGATTTGCAAGACATTTCATTTAATTTAATTAAATTCTCTTCTTGATAACCATTCATTAATTTTTATGTCGCCAGCATGTTTTACTAAAATCAAATTTCCTTAATTGAAATTGAACATAAAGAAGCTTTTTAATGCTTTATCGCTTCGCCAAGAGTCTGAAAGTCATTTAGTCGCTTATGATGTAAGACGGCTTATCAATTCTTATGACGTTCCTGCAAGATAATTCGATAATCAATTTATTGTTATTAGCATAATGGATGAATCGTTGCCTGTGTAAATTAAATAGATTGCCTAGGATGACGATGTAATTGGGCCGTGACACATTTATTCTACCCAGCATAAACTTATTCTCATTTTATTATTTTCTTGGTATAACAAGTCCAGCAATTCTTGATAGATTCGTTGAAAGCTGACATAATGTTTTGCATTGTGTTCGCAGTTTCCCACGCAAAAATCACGAATAGACAAAAGTTAATCACTTAAATATTACAACGAAACAATAAGTTAGAAAACAGACGTACTTATTAAAATCTTGTTTTATTCTACAAATTTGTTTTTTTTTAAATTCCCGCAATAAACGAACCGCAGTAGGGGAGACTGGTCCTCGTTGTCACAAGTACCAGTTGTCACAATGGCTATATCTCTTGATTCAGAAATATTTGCAAATGGTTTCTTCGGCAATTTTGAAACGCAATCCACCACTACCAACCTCCGAAAATGTCCTGGCGATCGACCTCATGTGTTACGTTTTCTAACTCGAAATCAAAAAAATATCGTTAGCGAGTAAATTCCAATGGATTTATTGATTTTGTTTATTTGTCATACATTATTAAGATAGAAGTGTATTTTGATTGGTCCCTCTTAGGACATTTAAGCGTAATTTTGAGTGTTTAGGTTCTACGTTAAGTGTTATAGGTTTAAATGGCTGTCAAAAACTATTTGTCTGTCGGTACTAGTTGTGTCAGGGGCTATTTGTTACTGCAGAGCACGGCTATTTGTCACTGCAGAGCAGGAAAATCTGTAGTGGTTTGTTATGAAACTTAGTCAAGTAGCAAACCCAATCCAGCGTGACTTCAGTGCATCAAATGCAGACTGTGGGCTCATGATAGATCCGCTGGGAAAAGCGTTTTTTGTTTGTCAAATGAAAATAGCGACAACGGCAGTGACCTGTGGCAACGAGGACCGCACGTTGGGGCAACCAACCCCAGACTTCGGGTAACTTGTCACAGTAGACTTAAATTTTTATTACAAAATCTTCATGACGTTATTACTTGAATTTTTAAATAATTTGTACAATCAATGAAGGCCGAAAACCCGAATAATATAATTTATGCGTTTGACTTGGCAATTTAAGCTAGAACCTGAATCGTACGTCGATGCGTCCGTCATGTGTCCGTCCGGTAGACAGTTTTATGCGGTGACAGTTGGGTACGGCAACGAATCACTTCTTCTTCACTTTTTTTGCACTTCTTCTATTAGTTTATCGTCGAAACAATTACTTTCAATTTGTTCCATACTTAAATTGCTTAAATCGTAACCAAACTTTTTTGCGAAATGACATTTCCGTGCGTTGCCGCATGTAAAAGTAGAAAGTCGACCTACTCTATGCGTTGCCGCATCGGAGAAACGAATTATTAAGGGAGTACTCATAGCAGCCCGTTGATTTTACTTTGACCGCATCGAACTGTCAACGTGACGGACGCATCGCGGACGCACGGACGGATGTTTCTGGTTCTACCTTTAACTTCATTGTCTCTAGAAATAAGGATTTTTATGATTCTTGTGACAACTAGGACCAGTCTCCCCTACTTGTTTACAAAAGTACTAATTTTTAAAATTCGTTTCCGTATCGTGATATCATTCGCTATTCTTTAGGAAGGTTTTTGGTGTTTTTTTAGGAGGTTTGGGTGGATGTAACGTACAACCAAATTCACCCCTTACAATTTTCTTAAATAAAACCCTTGATATTTTTATTTTTGAAAAAAAGAATCAATTTTGTTCTGAGAAAAAGTTCTTTAAAATTCTCGAAAATGTCTTAAACATCCATTGTGAAGAGTGGGACCACAGAATTAAGAGCTGAGAGTCAAAAAGAATCAGAAATTTTTAATAAAAAGCACTTTTTATGAGTGCGAGCCCCAAAAAAACGGTCAAAAATTCCTCAAAAATTGTGCGTTTTGTAAGTGGACGTGCAAAAATGAAAACTTGGATAGCCAATAACTACCAAGAATTGTGTCGAAAATAATTTTAAATAACTTGATGTTATTTTAAGAATTTATGTTGTGATCAAAATCGAATTAGCATTTCCGTGATTTTTTGATATTACATTGTTTGTTTATTGCCAGTGGGCTAAAGTTAATTTTATGCAGAAATCTATTCTTTTTTGTTCATAACCAGTTCTTTTGAATAACTTCGACGTTTCATTTACTCACCAAGGTTACCTAATTTCCAATAAAAGAAAAAAAAAACAGGAAAGATCTTTCGACTTTTGGCGAATTGATCTTTGTTACATTTGCGCTGGCAAATCGTTAATATTATAGTAAAGAAAAATTTTGCCTTTGGGTCAGTAGAAAGCAGAAGAAGGGGGAATGAATAATTACGTGTTTTGAGGCAGGTTATGTGGGTTATTTTTATACATCATATGATATATCATATAGAAGTAACGATATTAGATTTAGTATATCGAACCAATCATCGGACACAAAAATGAACTACACCAGGGTGTTAGGGATGACAAAATATTTTGATTTCCGCATGTCCGTCCATCCGTAAACACCATAACTATCGGAAGGATTGAGCTAGAGACTTGAAATTTTTTACAATTGGGTTTCTCGTAAATGGCTAGATTCTTCAACGCGCAAAATTGGACCACTCTTTCTCCTCACCCCCATACAAGCGAAACAGTTTTTTGCGATTTTCTCGAAAACGGTGAGTCGTATTGAAAAATTTATAACGGTAAAATTGAATAAAATTCTACACAACTCATCCATACATCAAAATTCCTCCTCTCCCACACAAATAATAGATCGGCTGAAAAGTTCGTAGGCTAACATAGGAAAACACATTTTTCTGGTAAAATTCGATTTTATTATTCAACATAGTTGCCTTCGAGGGCGATACAGCCATTATAGCGGTCATGCAACTTTTCGATACCATTTTTATAGTACAATTTCTCTTTAGCCTCAAAATAGGCCTCACTCTCAACGATTACTTCTTCATTAGTGCTGAATTTCTTTCCAGCGAGCATTCTTTTTGAGGTCTGCAAACAGGAAAAAGTCACTGGGGGCCAGATCTGGAGAATACGGTGGATGGGGAAGCAATTCGTAGCCTAATTCATACAATTTTGCCATCGTTTTCATTGACTTGTGACACAAATATTCACGCACGATATGTGCAGCACGCTCTTTTGATATCTTCAGAGTCTCAGCTATCTCGATCAACTTCAATTTACGGTTATTCAAAATTATTTTCTTTTTTTCTGTTTTCGTCCGTTACGGCTTCTTTCGGGAGTCCACTGCGTGTATCGTCTTCGGTGCTCATTTCGCCTCGTTTAAATTTAGCAAACCACTTCTTAACGGTTGATTTTCCTGGTGCAGAGTCCGGATAATGTTTATCAAGCCAAGCTTTGGCTTCAACAGTATTTTTTTCCATGATAAAGCAATGCTTCATTAACACATGAAATTCTTTTTTATCCATTTTTTTACAATAACAAAAGTTGCTTCACTCACAATGCTATATCTCACGAACCAATTGTCCGACAGCTGTAAAACTTATACACATATCGTTTGAAGGTTAGTGCTAAATAAAAATCATATGGATTTAATTCTAGTAACACCATCTATGTGTCAGCCTACGGACTTTTCAGCCGACCTGTTAGAATGCTTTTTTTTCTATTTTCTCGAAAACGGTGAGTCATATTGAAAAATTTATAGAGGTAAAATCTGTTTAGAATATGATTTTACAAAACCACTCCATACATCAAAATCCAATCGGACCACTCCTTCCCCCTCATGGATTTTTTTTAAATAAACATTTTGTCTGTCATCATATAGAGTATTTGTCAACTAACCCCTGGCAATTGTAACTTTTCTTATGTTTATAAAAGATTTCGTGGTTTTTTATTGAAAGTAAAATATTCCCAACCGTTTTACTAGACTTTAGGAATTACCGATCGTTGAAATTTTACGATTATCTGGGATTTTCTCAGAAATATTATGAGAAAGAATTCCTAATTAGCATAAAATCATTACAATATTCCCGAATACACTTTGCAATGGAAAAGGCAAAGTACATTTGGGAATTTATGTATTTTTTCCACTCAAAATGACCTTGAGAACGATTTTTTTTTTTGGTGAAATCAAAAACAATTTCTGACTCGTTTTCGTTTCACCTTCTTCTGAACGTCGCTTTTTTTGGTTGCCTGTTTTTGTTTCGGCCAATTAAATTCTTAGCGATGTCGATCTAGCCCAATTTCTACACCTCTTCATCTGGGGCTCTTCACCAGGTGATCCATCGGTCGTTCAAATTTCAATGACGGGGCGATCAGCTGTTTTTTTTTTCTCGCTGGGCATCACTAGATCGGTGTTCTTTCCTGTGTATACCACCTGCTGTCGGGGATAATTACTTTTACCTAGTGATCTTGATCACAAAACCATTGCCTACCATCAATTCACTTTATGTGTACTTGTTTGATATGTTTTATGGAGTAAAAAACGAATTTTGCTTATTTATCCCCTGCTTGAACTTCTCCTCCCCTAGCGATTGAAACACTTCAATTCTGATAAATTCTGATTATGTTAATGTTCAGATACCGATATTCAATGTGGAGAGAATATACAGAAATCTTCATGGTCACAAAAACAAAAAAATCTGATCTTGCTCTAGTTTTGAATGTTTTTTTTTCATCTGCTAATTAATGTTACCTGCGGTGGGAGCCAACCCCATATTCACAGAGCCCATAAGTTTCGTCGGATTGGTTGAGGTATGGATCATTTAATCACCTGTAATCCCAATGACGAATAAATCCGAATATCAACTCATTTGCAATGTCAGACGCGAAATGCTATAAAACTGTGTGTAATTGCATGCAATTTTGGTTGTGTTTTTTTTTACGTAATTTCAACGTAATTACAATCGAAATGACGTTAGTGTGTTCCACTAACAACAACAGGTAATTCTCGATCGTTACGATTGCGATCGTATTTCATTCATCCCCTTACCTGACAACAAAGAAACATCTATCGGTTTATAAAAAAAATTCTTCGATTGATAATTAAATTACCTTAATATGCAATAAATGACATTCGTTTTAAGATTTTAGGGAGACCTTGTCGAGAATAAAGTAATAAATTCACTTATCTATTGGACATTTAATCACCAATCGATATTTAAAAAAAAAAGTCAAAGTCTCAAGATTATCAAAACAAAAAAACCGAGTAAGAAGATAAACTTATCGCATACCATTTTTTTCCTTCTTATTTGAGTATCATGGATTTATCGTTTAAAAATAGAAATTCGTGGTTATCTTTGCAAAACGGTTTTCAGCAAGGAGTCCATAAAATACGAAGGAAGGTTTTGGTGTCTTTTAGTAATATTAACAGATTTTTGGAGTGTATTTCATTGAAATTTTGGATGGTTTTGAAGAATTTTTTTCAAAATTCTGGAGACTTTCGGAACGTCTTGGTGGTTTTGATGAATTTTCGAAGTGGTTGTGATGAAAGTTTGACAATAAATTTTCATAGATTGTAAGGATTTTAAGGAAGATTAACGTATATTTTGACTGCAGCGTCACCCTAATCCAGTGAAAAACCCGGGGTTTTTACAAAACATAACAAAAGCTATAATTGCCAATCTGGCAATTATTGAAAACCCGTATGGTGATTTAAGTGAACAGCGAACAGTTGTACCAAAATTCCACTTTGAAGTCTAACTTTCCAATAAGATTTTTTTAAATTTATTCCAATCGGATTTTGATGTATGGGAATTTTATGTAGAATCATATCCTAAATAACTTTTATTCTTGCACTTTTTTCATAAGATGCACCGTTTTTGAGAGATTCGCAAAAAACGTTTTCATTCGTATAGGGAGTACCGCCCTTAATGGTCCATTTTTGCTCATGAACGAACTTGACCTCGCATTTTACGAAAAACGGATCTGCTCAAAATTTCAAGCCTCTACCTCAATCCGTGCGGCCGCAATCCGCGCCACAGACGGACGGACGGACAGACGAACAGACGGACAAACGGACAGACGGACGGACATGCAAAATTCAATTATTTTTATCATTCTAAACACACTGGTGTAATTCATTTTTGCGTGTGATAACGGGATCTTGGCGTTACAAACGGTAAGGCAAATCTAATATACCCTTTGGTTTCACCATACGGGTATAAAAATGGCAAGAGTTCAGTTTAGCGACAATGACGCCACACACCCCCTACCACCCCCTCGTGTATAGGGAGGGGTAGAGAGAAGCATATCCAAAATGGGTATTTTTAGTCGTCGCTCGCCTCCCTTGCCCCCTCCAGGGGTCCTCAAATTTTGTATGAAACTTTTTTCCGGGTGGTGGTATCTCAAATGAAAGGTATTGAAGAGTAGATTCCAAAAATACATAGCATGATAGGGTTTTTCCCCCCTCAACCTTCGATTTATACCCCATCGAAAAAAAGTGGAATTTTGCCCCAAAAAATCAACCCAGTTGGTTTTTTGGTTTTATTGGGTTTTTCGGGTTAAAAACATTTTTACTAACATCAAATATTAAACACCCAGTGGGTTTTTTTGACCTGGGGAAAATAATAATAACCCTGCCCAAATCCACCGTTCATCAAAAAATCCCACTGACGCTGGTTGCATTAAAACTGTGATGATCCATGGAATGTTTTATGCTTACAAATATGGATAATGTTCTCAAAGACTTTCTACATTTCCGAATTTGTACAATTTTTTTTGTTGTTTACAAAAAATGTGAAAAAAAATTTACAATGAATGATAGGAGATATGCTTATTTACCATACTTAATGACTGCGAGGGCAATGATAAAATCTTTTTGTTTTTAATTCACTCGAGTTTAAATACTCGTGACATTTTTAACGACTGGCAAAATGCGGTCAAAACTGATAACTTTCATAGATTCTTAGATAAAATGCACTTTGACAAAAAGTCTGTGTGTCGTATTTTGGTTAATTACGTTTCAAGTCACGATTCCTACTGATGAGTAAATTCTATTCAGGTTTTTATTCTACACAGTAGCACCTTTAGGGTTCCTATATGATATTTGCCTTGCTCGTAATATGATCTTGTCGTGATTTTTCTAAGACGATTTAAAAGAAATTAGGTTGAATTTAATGAGGAAGTCAATAATGCTTGGTTTTTGTTCGCACTCCACATATTAGGGTAGCGGTTGCCTAGCCAGGTGTGAATTACGGAAGGTATTTGAGTATTTTCTTTTTTTTCTTTTTTTTTGTGGATGATTGGGTTTAGAATTTAAATTAAATTATAGAAAAAGCACAAATCATAGGGGAAGAATTTTTTTCTTTTAAGGTGATTATAGGGTGTTTTTCTTACCTCGTCGTCTTCATCGTTTTCGGTGACGTGAATGTGTGAAGGTAGAATATTACTGGCAGTCGATTGTAGTCCGCTGCCTCCTCCGCCTCCCGAATCCTTTCCACCAAATATTGACAAATTATTACCTGTCATCGGACCGCTTGATCGTCTTATTTGCACTTGAGATTGTTTCGATGTCATTTTAACTGTTAACTTTATGTTTCGCGATGATGCTTGAAGATTTATTTATTTAAAGATGTTAGGAATTTTCTAGTAAATCAATCGAATTCGATCGGAAATTACAACTGCATGTATACTGGAAACATGGAAAAAAAATCTCACGTTGAAATAACGATTTAACTATTATTAATTTATTTAAGCACGATATTTAAAACGTGGGAATTTGATTTAAATAATAATCGTGTTTTTTTTTCTGTGGTGCATGGCAACACTAAATTCTTCGGTATCAGTAATCTTACACCTTGCAGTCCTTCGTTCAAAAGGAATCCCTTTTTCGTAAATTCGCCCAAAGAATGAGAGTCAACATTGGTTCTAGAATTAGGAATTGCTCAAAAGCCCACCCTTTTCCTAGGAATGACCAAAAATGAGAGGGCAAAGGCAAGAGGGTTGGGAAATGTTTGAGAATAAAAAAAATCCTTTTCCAAGGTTCAAAGATGAAATCGCAGTTTTTTCCCCGTTTTGCCCACTCACTGTCAGGCTTAAATCGATTGTCAGCTTGTGATAAAATTCGTTCGAATTGTTAAAAAAAAAAAACAATCCTTTTTCACAAATTTCGCATGTCACAGAAATAGTCTGTCAATTTACGAATTGTGTTTATGTCAAATTTGATAAAATAGCCGCGAATCGTATTGCTGCCTTTTACCCCTGGCAAGGACTCGATATGTAATCAATCGAAATCCATCGAAATTGGACGACAGTCAACGATTACAAATCCGGTAGGAGTTTTTTTTTGTTTTTAATTCTTTAGGGGGTTTTCTTAGATAAAATCTAAATATTTCGAGTTTATCACGAAAAAAATACAGATTGCAATATCCTTAAATTTGCACTTTTCGACAACTCCTCAAATTGCGAGGATGTTAGAAAAAAAATCCCCAATACTACTTAATGACTAAAGAATAACTACTTTATAGTTCGATTTATTCTGAAGATGCAGTGATTTTTTTTTACCGGTCGAACTGTTGACTTCACCGTTCGTTGGTGCACTAAACTTCGTAAAACAATAACAAAATTAAATAACAGTACAGGAATGTACACACCACTCACTCACTCAATTTGAGAATCTTGCGGTGTTGTGTTCTCAATCACCTCCAATACTTTTTTGTTCGACGTGTGTCGACCGCGCGTCGTCTTTCGTTGTCGCGTCGCGTTCCAGTCGACACTTCTTTTTCGCAAGGACGGGGTGGACGGGCCACACAAAAGAGTTCCAAGGGGGAGCGGCGAATTAGTCTATATTTTGTTGTTGCGCGCTAAACGGCACCACTACGATCTACTGTTTATATTGCAGAAGAACGACTGAATTTTAGCAACGGCTACAAATCTTTCAGGTGAAAAAAAAAAAACAGAACCCCTCAAAACCCACCACACCAGTAAAAAATTCGTAACAAACCGATACAAATTCAAGGTGAATTCAACCACAAAAAAATCTTTTTCGCTTTCGTTGGTGCAAATCTTGAAGCTTTTCTGTTCGATAAACTTCCGCGACGTGATTATTAAAGACTGGACGGCAATGGGTATAGAGAGACGAAGAAAACCCCCCTCGTTTCACTTTCGCTCCTCGATAACATCAAATAGGGTTTGAAATTCTATAGCTTCCTCGGCCCGCTTGTGTACGTCATCAGCTATCCATCTTTTGTGGAGTTCGTACAGCTGGTCCCATTCTCACGAAAGCTTTTGCCGCCCACTATTCTGCTTAACCGAGGTATTGAATGGGAAATACACAATATTAAGATTTGCAACAATTTATTGTGTTCTCTTTATTACATAACGTTGTCTCATCACATCTGACTCCCAATTCCCTTTTCCATCGTAAAACCGTCACGTATGTCAAGTTATTTACTGCGACACATCTCGGAGGTGGTTTTCCCGAAGTTCTAGAAAAAAATGACTTCTTGGTTATTGTTTTCCTAACACCATTGTATCGTCTATTCGCCCATTTATTCTCGTCGAAAGCTTGCTTTTAAACTTGAAATCGCTTTTACCAAACTTTTTTGGAAAAAGTTTTCGAAAGCTTTCTAAAGTTTCCAATTCAAATTTCCAAAATGCAGCGTTTCTAAAAAAGAAATATTCTTATGGAAGGTTTTACGAAACTTTTTGAGGCTACTACTAGATTGAGTTAGCAAGCGTTTTTTGCTTCAAATTCGTCCCCTAACTCGATTTAGTAGTCGCTAAAAATTTCGTGAAACGCGTGTTTAAATTTTTAAACAATTTGCAATTTCTCTCAAAAACAAAAAAAATTGGTTTTGTTCATCAAGTTTTGTTGAAATACCGTTTACTTCGGAGTTATTAAACTCCAGATTTTCTGTACTTGAATGATTCTCACATTGGGCGCATTCACGGTACTCAACAGTTGAGCGATTACTCATCATAACCACTGATCGGACGCCATTTTTTGTATCGAAAAATTACTGCGATACTTTTCTGCTCAACCGATGAGTGTAGAATTTTGACGTTTAATCTATCGAGGCATTAACGAGAACTCATCGAGATTTACTCAACCGTTGGGTACCGTGAATGAGCCCATTGTATTTTACCAAAATATTCACTATTCTCCAAGAAATTCACTTTTAAAATCCTGATTTCATAAAAAATCATTTCTTTTGCAAAAATTTGCAACTGTGGTGGCTCGATAATTCGGACACTTGGTAATTCGGACATCTCAGTAATCCGGACAGAAAGTTTTTAATATTAAAGACTCTGTACTTCGGACATAAGACAAAAAGTCTGACTCAGTAATCCGGACACTAGATAAAAAATCGTGCTTGAACCTGTCACATATGTTCAACAAAGACCTCTTGCGATTAACGGTATAATACGAATACAAATACGAGTATGTATGTACGTAGAATTTGGTTATGTTTATTCAGCATCTTATCAAAAAAGTGCAAGAATAAAAAATTATTTATGATATGATTGTACATAAAACTCCCATACATCAAAACCCGATTGGAATAAATTTTAAAAAAATCTTATTGGAAAGTTTGACTTCAAAGTGGAATTTTGGTACAACTGTTCGAATTTTGATACGAATATCACCATACGCTTTTACAATAATTGCGAGATTGGCAATTATAGCTTTTGTTTTATTTAAATCCAAAATTAGGATGGAAATATATAGGTTTTGATAATTCGGACAAATCGATAATTCGGACAACGTCCGGTTTGCAATTGTCCGAATTATCGAGCCACCACTGTAACATTTTCAATAATAATATTATTTTCTACCTGCATTGTTTACAAATCACATTTCGCCATCAAAAAGGCAACTATTGATGTTTCAATTGCGTGTTTATTGAAATTGTATTTGTGACGTCCATTTTGTACGACATATTGCCAAAAAAAAAATCGGTTAAAGGACATCCAAAAAGGATAATTTGTGCGCATGTATCACGATTAGAGATACATGTATCTCCTGCATACACTTTCATTTGAAAAGATAAACGTGTTTTGTGTGGGTATTTGTGAATTTCACAGCTCTAAAGTTGTGATTGCGTGTGAAGAAACGAGAGGGAATTAAAACGGAACAGGATTTCAGGTTTTGCTACCCTATGTGATTGCAGATGATGATTTTTACTTTCTTTAATTTTGCCTAAAAACATTTCCCGGTCACTCCCGGAATGTTTGGTCCTGGAATGGGATGATCCTATGAACTTTTGGTGGAAATCCGTTAACTGGATCAAAATGGCGGCTTTTTAAAAATCGCAATTACGTTTTTTTTTGTTATTTACTCCGAAACTACGCGTTTTTCAGTAGTCTTATGTGTAATAAAAGATGGAGACAATAACATTTTCCACATTTTTTTTATGTGGAAAACATATGAACGCTTTGATCTCATTAGTCGAGAAGCTTCAGTCGTAATCGCAATCGTTAGTCTGAATTGCGCTTTATAGTGTAAATTGCGCAAGAATCGAGATTTTGTAAAGGGTGTTTTCTTTGCTTAGATAGAACTTACGAAAGGGTTAACTGTCAAACGAGCTGTTATACTGCGCTCATTTTTTGACATTTATGATCAGTATAGTCTGGCAAATCATAATCACGCTTGAACAACGCTGCCAAATTATCCAAATTTACTTTGAAAATCATTCGTCGATTCGCACAACTTATAGACGACTTCGTGATTTTTCGTACAAAAGCCGTCCGTACAAAATTGCCGCATATGGAGTGAGACCAATCCATCTTACATCCAGAAAAATGCACCGTTTGGTGCGGTTCACACGCTGGTGGCATCATCGGATCTTATTTCCTCAAAAATCAGGCCGGAGCTCGCGTTACTGTCAAAGGAGATCGTTACCGCTTGCTTTTTGTTTGAAAATATGGATGACATTGATCCGGACGAGATATGGTTTCAACAGGATGGCGCTACGTGCCATACGGCGACTGCGACCATCGACTTATTGAAATCAAAACTTGATTTGGAGAAATGGACCAGTCAATTGGCCTCCAAGGTCGTGCGATTTGACACCTCTCGATTATTTCCTGTGGGGCTACGTGAAGTCACTGGTTTATGCTGATAAACCAGCAACAATTAACGCCTTGGAGGCCAATATTGTTCGTGTTATTCGTGACATACGGCCAACAGTGCTCGAAAAAGTGGCCCAAAATTGGACGTCCAGAATGCGCTTCGTCAAGAACAGCCGCGGTGGCCATATGCCCGAAATCTTATTCAAATGTTAATGCCATATTGAACTTTCGAATAAATAAAAAAAATTGATTAAAATTTAATTTTTTGTGTTACCTTTTCAAATTTGAAGTTCTATCGGGCTTAAAAAAACACCATTTATAAGAAAGTCATACGCTGTTCACGTCACATATTTTTTTTTAGTATTTTCTTAACTTCATTTTGGCAAAAAATTGTTTTTCTCTGCATTTATTTCTGTTCGTTTTTTACCCCCCATGGAACGGAGATGATATATCGTCGGTGGTAGTGCAATACCGTGTATGAGCAGTTTGTAAATACAGTAATCCCTCCAACTGCGCGGTAGATACGTTCCACAAAAAGACCGCGCAAACCGAAACCGCGCACTGTGAACCCTACTTTGTATGAAATTTTGGGGTTAGAAACAGGTTTTTTTTAAACGAAAATTATAAAAAAACCACGCAGTTGCGAAATTTTTACCGCGCAGTTCGAAATTTTGGTATTAAATACTTAACCGCGCAGTTGCGAAACCATGCAGTTGCGAAACCGCGCAGTGGGAGGGATTACTGTACCGCGTATCTACATTTTGAATATTTTACAGGGGGAAGAAAAAGTTTGGATTTGCCGCCAACTTCACAACAATGACAGATACGCAGTACTGTTTCGTTAGCCAAATAGCGGTTACGTATTGAATAATTCAGATGGCATGACTCCTAAAGTAAGCAATTCATCACTTCGAACATTTAGGCCCGAAATCTCAAAATTGCTACTTTCGTAGATACGTGGTATTTACAAACTGCTCATACGCGGTATTGCACTATCACCGACGATATGCGTTTGGCTTAAAGTGTGTGCGTTCCCTCATAACTTTTGAACCACTCAACCGATTTCGGTACCGTTTTTGGTATTCGGCTGGATATGGGTGCCGCAAGGTTCTTGCGTTTAAAAATTCCCCCCTTCGCCCTCAATTTAAACCCCCTCTCCTTGTATCTCCTGATCCACTGAACCGATTACGATCCCGCTTTCGGCATTCGGTTGCAAATAATGAAAGGAATATTTTGGTGTACAAGAGTTCTTTCTAATTAGTAAAGGATTTTTGCCAGTGGCTTTGAGTTGAAAAAAATTCGAAAAACATTACGAAAATATTTTTAGATTTAGGGTTCGACCTTAAAAATTTTTCAAACTAGTTTTTTTTTTAAATTTAGTTTTTTGATTATTTTGAGATATTTTTTTTATCAAACAATTTTCTAAGTGGTTTTCTGCAGAGAAGAACTTTTTTCCCCCACTATTTTTATAGTTTTCCTTCTCGGAAAATATTTTTACCGTCCCTTAACACTAGATTGCCCAAGGAAGTCAAGCAGTCAAAATGACTGCTTTTGGCAATATAGGTATTACACATATGTATATATATACCGGAAATGAAGGAGGGGGGGGGGGGGGGGGGTAACTACAATCATACTAATATATAAAAATGAGTTGGTGTCTGTCTGTCTGTCTGTTCCTCTTTCACGCAAAAACGGCTGAACCGATTGACTTGAAATTTGGCATGAGTGTCTGTGGTAGTTCCGGTTCCTATATAGGCATACGGAAAAGTACCGCGAGGGGTGGGGGAGTAAGGGGAGGGGGTAAAGTGATTTCGAAACTTAGCTCTTCTTCTATGTTACCCTTTCGCGGGGAAACTACTGAACCGATTGGCCTGAAATTTGGCATAGATGTTTGTCGGGAGTCCAACCCCAACATAGACCCATTAAAAAGTATCCCGAGAGGTGGGGTTGTAAGGGGAGGAGATAAAGTGATCTCGAAACTTAGCTCTTCTTCTATGTTACCCTTTCGCGGGGAAACTACTGAACCGATTGGCCTGAAATTCTGCATAGATCATTTAAAAGTGGACCGAGTGGTGGCGGGAGTAAGGGGAGTGAGTAAAATGAATCCGAATGCTGAAATTTATTGTCTTTTTGTTAATTTTTGAAGACCATTTTCCGAAGAAAAAAAACTTTAAAGAAAAGCACGGACCGCCCAACTCTAGGCTATCTAATTTATAGCCAACTGAATTTTTTTTCCTGAGTTTTGTTCTACTCACGCTTTTAGCCGGGCGAAGCCGGGTCCAAATTCTAGTTATTAATAAACGCATTTATATGTTGTACAAAAAGTCACAAAATTCTAACAAATTGTGTCATTATACACATTATTGTTTTTCTGATTGAAATTAAAAAGCAGTCAAAATGACTTGCTTGGGCAATCTAGTGTCAAAGCATTTTTTTTTCAGACTGAAAAAAGAACTTGTCCACCTGGAGCACATCATGGAGGTTATATTGTTTCAAAATTTTACGTCCTTTACCGATTGTTGAACAGGACACCGTGTTAAAAGTCTAAATTAAATCTTTAATGATTTTAAACGGTAGAAACTTTTTTCTCTTCATGAATTAATAAAGATATTACCTGAGATAATCTCAATAATAATACTTTAGTAGCCATTGGATTTTTCCCGGCTTGCTGTTGGCCATCCATTGTGCAAAAGACCATAAGAAAAATCTCTAAAAAAAAAAAGTTTGGCAATGTGTTGGGATTTTCCTTTGTACCGATGGTTGGGTAATCATCGTGGATGAAGGTATATTCCAAGTAAGGAACATTTTCTTCTTCTTCTTTTGGTTTGAAAAAGATACACACTCAACTACACGCTAGTATATATCGACCATAAAAGCGTTAAATGTGTATTTGTATACCAAGCAAGCATAGTGAAAACTGGTTTTTAGTATGTTGTATGTTCAACATTTGACTATATTCGAAAAACCATTTTAGCCAGCACAATCCTACCAAGCAATCAACTTCGTTTGTGGATCTGTTTTTTTTAATAATATTGACTAAAATCAAAGAAATTTTCTGATTAAAACGATTACCAAAAAGGATTTATAATTCAAAACTAATATTACTAATAAAATAATTCGGTTTTTTTGTGATTAAAAGGTAACCTTTTTGTGTGTTGTGCTATGCAGGTGCTGCGAAACATAAAATCGTTTCTCAAATAAAATAAAAAATAAAATAAAAACCTAATCTGCAGAGAACAGTTTCTTGTATCTTAAGTTTTATTATTTGTTGTTTTGAAAATTTTCTGTTCAATTGAACTGTTTTGTAGTGAGGAGGAAATGTGATTTATTTCTTGAGTTTTGCTTTTTATTCCCATTAATAAGAAAGTGTTAAAAACTTATTATTATTTTTTTTTGTTGTTTTTGGTTCGTCAAATGTGAACAAATCGGGAGAGCAGAAGAAAAAAAAGGATTCATTCGATTGTAGTTCTATTGGGTTTTCGTTGAGTTTCTTTTCGTTAATGTTGTTTTTTATAGACTACATCTGAGTAATAATAAGAATAGAGTATAAGTTAGTTGACATATAAAACAGTCATACTATATATACGGTCATATCAAAATTTTATCGATAAAAATTGGACGAAAGACGTCATTCTGATATATCCTTGAAATGCGTTGTGCACTCTGAGAATTTTTTCTGTTTGTGATTTTCTTCGGGCGCCAACAAAAATTAATTCCCAGATTTCATCTACAGTAAATTGTGTGTGTCAAATATCTAAAAAAAAAAAATATTAATAATAGCCATAGTTTTTTTTTGTTTGTTTCTACAGCAACAATCTTTATTGCTCTGTAATAAGAAATCCAACTATTTTATGTTACTTCATTAAATCATTTTTATTTCTTATGTTGTTTGGTCAGATATGGTTAAGATTCAACATAAAACACTTTGCTCATGAGCAATTCTGATCGAATATCGCTACGATAGCGCAATTTTGTATTGCTTTGCTGGCTGGCATTTTGATTACTCATGCACCCGCTCAAGTTTTCCTTTTAAAAAAAAAACAACTTTTTTTTATAAAATATAAAATATTTTTTTATATCATTTTCTGTGTGTATGTGTTTGTGCTTGTGTATACGCGGGGAAGGGGGGGGGGGGGGAAGAAGACATCAAGTCAAATTTCGAAATCCATTTTCCCTTTGACATGTTCCCTTTGTTCCTTAACACGGCAGAGATTTACGCTTTCTTTCTTTCTTACATATTTGATTTGACTTTTTTTTTGTATTCCGCACAACCCTATATGAAAATTTGTGCAAAAAAATATCTAACCATATGGACATGTTTTAAAATATGTTAATATTCTTGCTATAATTCCTATTAAATCCAAGAATATTCCTCCAAATAGGTGGTCGATTCCTATTAAATCCAAGAATACTCCTCCAAATAGGTGGTCGATTTTTCCTCTACATTTTTTTTTTAAATTTTCGG
Source organism: Chrysopilus asiliformis (assembly GCA_964034945.1). Classification (NCBI taxonomy): domain Eukaryota; kingdom Metazoa; phylum Arthropoda; class Insecta; order Diptera; family Rhagionidae; genus Chrysopilus; species Chrysopilus asiliformis. The sequence continues at coordinate 9,892,669 of OZ035964.1, forward strand.
AATTTTCTGGAATGTTTTTGTTGGTTTCTCAACCAAAAACCACCCCAAATTTTTCCTATAATGCTACAAGTCTATATATTTTGAATGGGAGAGAGAGAGAGAGAGAGAGAGAAAGAATAGAAAGGGGTGTAAATCTCTGCTGCAGGACCTTTCAGGCTAATCACTTTCAGGTCACAGAATATGACCTTTAAATACTGCATGGTAAATGGCACTATTTGATTCAAAAGATATAAAAAAGTGGTGCATTCGGAAAAATCGGACCAAATCTGCATCATAACTAGATTATAAAGGAATTCTATGTTCAATCTGATGTCGGCTAAGATTATTGGTTTCGACTATATGAAAAAAATTTATAAATCCAGCTAAAAAAAATTGCTAAATTGTACTTTCATAATGTGTGTCCGATGTCAGTAGTGTAGCAAGGGCTGGAATGAAGGAAGCGAACGTCAAATGACAGGAAGTCACAAAAAAAAAATTCAAATTTCCGTAAAAAATTTTTTTTTGGGTCGAGAAATTTCTTATGTTTATTAACCCTTTGTTGCATAGTGTTGTTGTACCACAACACCTTTTCTAATTCAGTTTTTTAATATTATAACATATATTTCATGCACTTATATTGACTAAGTTTACTTCGTAAGTATCCTAGGACATCAAAAAAAGTAATATGCACTTTTTGTTTATAATTACTGCATTTTATAAATAAATAAAGAGCAAACAAGTAGCTATTTTGCAGATTAAATGTAACTGTGGCAAATCTATTACAGTTTAAAAATCGGTAATCAGCTTTATAAAGGTTTTTGGGGTCGCTGATTATGAATCTGATGTCAAAAATTCAAAATGGCGGATCCAATATGGCTGTCAAAAGAGATAAAATTACGTACTAGTTTTCAACGTAATCTAATGAATTTTATCTTGTTTGTCCGCCATATTGGATCCGCCATTTTGAATTTTGAAGTTTTGACTTCAGATTCGTAATCAGCGACCCCAAAAACCCTCGGATACCAAAAACCGTGAAAATTAATTCCATAGAAAAATGTATGCATGAAAGGGTTAATCGAAACGAATTTTCAATAACTTTGAAATGGGCAACTGCTCTCAATAAAAAGAAACCCTCCCCTGAAATTATGTTGACATACAAAAGAAGTCATTTTGCTTTTCTCTGCCGAAAAAGGACTTCTTTTGTGTACCGACATAATTTCGGGAGATTTCTTTGGAAGTCCCTTTTTCTGTTCGAAGCAGAAAAACAGTAATTACATCCGAAAGTGTCAAAAATCGCAGAAATAACAGAAAATTGCGTGCGTTTATTACTGGATTTTGTCCGTTTAAAATTCCTTGACGTTTTCGTACCTCATGTAGAGGTTATTAGCAACAATAAACAAAACCTCCACTAAATAATCATTCAATATTTCTTTTAATCCCGATAAAGTCGAAAATCTCTACCGAAAAATCAAAATCCGTAAAAGCTAAATTCCGTAAAAGTGGTCCCTTTAATTGTGATCCTTGAAAAAAAAAATCTAAATATCCAGATTACTGCACTGTATTTCACGATAAGAGCTTTTGACATGGCTATGGGTAAAAAGACCTGTGGGATTTATGGACAACTTAACAAGGAATCATATCAAAAGAACATTCAAGCTTAACAAGTTAAATTTTATGACATAAATTCTGTGCTTCTTTTTGTTTTTTTTTTTTTGTTGGTCCTTTTGTCCCAATGGATGAAACTTTATAGCATTTGGATGTAATATTTGATGTTAGCTTTTAACGAAATCGTGGTACATCAATAACGGAGGGGAAATGGTAATAACATAATGCTGGGATGTATTTAACCGGAAGCTCTGCAGATCTGAAAGCTTCTCCCGTTTTTTTTTTTTGTTTGGTTTTCTGCTCATGTAACTGTATTATAGATAGATATAATCATTCTTATTCCATATTTCGATTACTTGGTAGTGGTTATCCACCAGGTACTCATCTTGAGCCACATAGCACCTTCAAACCATTTCAATCTTGAAGAGTTTTTCGGTCCATTGAGATTTAATTGCTCGCCATTTTTCAATTCACCTGTTATGGATGGCACAATATGATAATTAAAAGACTTCCTTCAACTATACTGTACCAAATTTTATCATTTGTGTTCAGTGTGAAGATATCCTGTCCAAAGGACAATGAGGGAGATTTTTTTTCGTGTGTAAAGTGTCACGCAAATTCCTGGTGTGATTTAGACCCCGATCCGATACAGCGGAATCCGCGCGGATGCAAACTTTCTGTGTGAACGCCGAAGAAGAACACAATAGCCATAGAGCCGGCGCGATTGCATCCGCATGGATTAAGCCCATATCAGAATGCAGCAGCGCTTTCGTGGCAGCGGGCAGCAAAAGTTTCCCATTGGCTAAGAGCAAAATTATGACGTACTAAAAGCAGCAAAAATTCTCGCTGCTTTTTTAGCGCTATTTCTATTTTTACTGACGCTGCCCGAGCAGTAAATTTTCCATATACAGTAGAATCCCGATAATTCGTACCCCGATAATTCGTATATCCCGCTAATTCGTATGAATTTGCTGGTCCCTTGAAATACGAATTATCGGGATTCTACTGTAGTTCGAATATACGCTATACGCCGTCAGAACGCTAATGCCTTCATTAATTTTAACCAAATCATCAAAATTTCACGAGAAAATCAAACAAATGAGAACTGTCAAACTGATTTTACTCCGGATTCGTGCTGCTCCATTCCGTGATGGAAGTCAGCAAAACCAATTTTACTGCCAAGGCAATTTTGCTGCCGCAGCGAATGCTGCTTCATTCTGATATGTGCTTTAGGCTGTGTCTAACACCGCGTCTTGATTAACAATTTTTTATCCCAAGAAATATCTCACCGCAACAGCTGGGCCAAAAATCTCTTGAAATTTTATTTCTCAAGATGGCGTTGAAAAAAAAACATCTAGTCGCCGCTCTCGCAATTAATGCAATACGTGAAATTGAAAAGGCTGAAACAGAAGAACAGACGAAAAGAAAAACCTCTTAGCGAGATGTCCCACTGGCCATCAGCTGCTGCAGCTGACTGATCCCGATATCAGTTGCACATGTAATCCAATGGCGCATGACACACTGCAAAAAATGTGCAGCTGCATGTCTGCGACACAAAGCTGACTTTTTTGAACTGATCTAAATGTAGCTGATATCAGGCACATGTCGGGTAGTTTCTAATGTCATTTTTGTTAGATTAAATAAAATAAAATGATAATTTTCAATTTTTTTTTCGTCTGGCGGTAATAATTGTCATCAGTGGCACAGTATATTAAGGTAGCATGGCCTCTCTCTAGATTATAGGCTCTCTACTTCATATAATGTTGACTTTAAAATAATTACTAGTTGGGGACATCATACAATTTTGACAAGTCTGTTTAACTAATAAACTTTTGAACAAGCGAAAATAAATATGAAGTCCATCGAATAGGAAAAATTAAGCACAGGAATCGTACAAGCTGTAGGAAAAGGTAGATGCTTGTACGATTGCACAGATTCAGTTTTTTAGCAGAGAAATAAGGAGAAGTTCTTCCTCCGAGTCCGACATTTTGACGTTTGAGGTCAGCTGATCCCAGTTCAGTGTGCCACGTCAAATGATTTAATCAGTTCCTGCAGCTGCGTGTCCTGATGTCGGGATCAGTCAGCTGCAGGAGCTGATTCGCCAGTGGGACATCTCCCTTAATGTTAAATATTCTCTTCCAAAGTCTTTTCTATCGTATTGTTTGTAAAAATTAGTTATTTTCGCAACTACTTGTTTTTAGAATTTAGATTCTGCCATCTTGAATCGAGAAATGTCAAAATAATTCCATGAAATTTTGCAATTGTAAGATTTCCTGAAATTTATCTCTGAGATTTTTGGAGCTCTGATTGGTCAATCAAAAATCTCTGCGATGAAAAATCCCAAGTGGAGACATGGTCTGAACGGGGTCTTAAGGAGCCTCCACACGTTCAATGTTAATTGACAATTTTACTTGAATGACTCATGTTTCAAGTAACATTGATCGTTTGGATGCTCTTCAATGTTACGTGTGGAGGCAATTTCCATCAATGTTACTTGACGAAGATTTTTCATCAATAATACTTGTCAAGTAACATTGAACGTGTGGAGGCTCCTTTAAGATGGGATTTTTTTTTGGCGAGAGAAAATATTAACACTCTAACTGCCACGACGGTTTTAAGACTTTTTCGAATATTTAGTTGTCAGTCAAAAAGGCACTAAGAGAAAAAAAATCGAAACAAAATTATACCTAAATGTTATTTTATTGCCATAAAATGTGTGCAACTACAAAAAATCGTTGCGGTTGCAGCGAACACTTTAATAATTTTCATTGTTTTGCACTGTACACAACAGTTAGGTGTCATGTCTTTTCGACTGACGTGGCAGTTAGAGTGTTAAGAAATTTGATATGATTTTCGACAACATAACCACCCCGAATCGAGAGCAACAATATCGAGAGAGAAAAGATAGACGAGTGAGAAATCCTAGCCGAAAATTATGAAAGTTGACTTGAAAATCGCTCGCCTGATTCAGATTAAATTTTATGACGTAACGAAAATTGCGGCGAATGAGTTCTGATGGAAAAATTCATAAAAATCGTATGTTTCTTCCTCAACTGATTTGAAACTTTTTACTGAATGCCAGGATTGTTATTATTTTCCCCACCCACTGGGTTTTTTTTTTAAAACTCAACCCAAAAAATTGCACTAAAACACCATTAAAAACCCCAATAAAACCTAAAAAATTAATAAAACCCAAAAAAACCCAGTGGGTTGGGCTTTTTTTTAAAAAAAAAAAAACGGGTTTTTCACAACCCTGCTGAATGCCAGAAAAAATTCGTTTTCCTGGACAAAAAAATCACAACATCTGGATCGGCAATGTTTTAATATTTTCCCGTGTTTTCATGCCATCAAAAGCATAATAAAAGTAAAAGTGCGTACCTTTGCCAGGATTGTTACAGATTTTTTTTACCGGCAGTTTGAAAATTTTAATTTTACTGGTAAACTTAAACTTTTTTCATTAATTAAGAGAACTGATGTGGTCACGAAGGATAATTAAAAATTGAAAAATTTATTAATATGAGTTAAGCTCTAAATAATTTTGATTTTTCTTATTTATCCTATAATTATAATATAATACGTGGAATGTCTGTCTGTCTGTACAAACGATCTCGAAAACCCGCCTAACGATTTTCACGAAACTTGGGGGGGTTAGGGATTTTCGGGGACAAGGAATCGATCTAGATAGGTCTCACCTCTGAGAAAATTCCCCTCGATACCCCTCGCCTGGTATCTTCGAATTGGGTGGTCCGATCTTAATGAAACTTTACGGTATTACTAAGGGGGATAAGGGCTTTCGATTTTTCGAATCGCGCGTTAGTTTTAGTTCTAGATTTCTAGGTCGGGAATTTAAAAACTCTGGAAAAGTTCGGTAAAGATAATGTGAATTTAGTTTTTCCCAAAAAATCACAAATTTTTGAGCTCGCCGAGCATGGCTCGGTCTTCTTGGTACTATTAGATAATGCGAGTACCTGCTATTAGTTATGGATTTTAGAAAAAATCTATGATTAATTATGTTATCTATCTATATATATAAAAATGGATGTTTGTTGCCCTGTTTGAGATTACAAAACTCAAAAACTACTGAACCGATTTTTACGCGGTTTTTTGCAAAATGATCTGCGTTGCCAGGAGCAGGCTTTTAGCTATGTTAGATTTTCAAAAATTGTAAGGATAACGCAAATATCCTTTTTCCCATTTTGCCCCGGAAAAATTTGCATTATAGGGTTATTGGGGTCGCTGATCACGGCTCTGTCGTTGGAATTTTAAAATTCGAAACGGAAGGTCCTGTAAGCATAAATATCCTTTTTCCCATTTTCTCCCCGGAAAATTGGCATTAAGGAGTTTCCGGCTGCGCTAATCGCGAATCCGGTGTTAGGTTTTTAAAATTCGAAACGGAAGGTCCTGTAAGGATAACGCAAATATCCTTTTTCCAATTTTTCTCGCAAAAACTGGCTTTGGGAGGTTTTCAGGGTTGCTTATCACGAATCTTGTGTTGGAGTTTCAAAATTCGAAACGGAAGGTTCTGTAAAGTTAACGTTTTTTCCTAAAAGTTTTTAGGTTATTTATGGTTTTTTGGCATTCTAAAATTTATACAATAAACTTTAACACGTTGACTGCCAGACCAATTTTGCAAAAATGTAAGGCAGATAGTGCCAATTTTCACTGGCTATCAAAAATGATAGCCATGGTAGTCAGTGTGTTAAGCTGGCAACGAAGGGTCTGCTAGGTAATTATAGATTTTTTTCTATCGCAAAGAAAAATACAAGATTATTTTTAATATTTGATGTTAGTCAAAATGTTTTTAAGAACCCAACAAACCAAAAAAAAACCCAAAAAACCCAGTGGGTAGGTTTTAAAAAAACCCGGGTTTTTTTTCACAACCTTGCCCTTTGCAGATTGTTTTCGTATTCAATGATAAAGTTTTTCCCAAGTTTGATTTAAATCCACTTTGATTTGTTCCGCAGAGTGAAGAAGAAATGCCATACCAATGGAGAAATTAATTTTTGACTCTCACAGGTATCGAATTTCTTACCAATTCCAACCGTAAAAGATAGGTTTGGGGTCTGTGTGTGTGCGATTGCAAAGGGCTTGTTGGTTGGTAAGGGACAATGGGTAGATATTTAGGAATTTTTGCTGAAAGTAGTTTATTTTCTTGTTTTTTTGTAATCGCATAATGTTTAGGGACGATTGGCGGTCGTCCTGAAAATGCTGTGTTTCCTCTATGGAAATTAAAGTAATATTGGACCATTACCGAAATAGCCACCCTCTGTTCTGCTGATGGGGCAGTTTATTGGGATAACTGGAAAGCTGTTTTGTTACCTTTAACTGTTCGCAGATACTTGACGAGGGTTTCAAATAGTTTTATGGTGCTTTAAGCAGTTTGTATGGGTAAAGGGGGCAGACTGCTAGATGGGGTAATTTTCCCCTTCCTTTTACCAAATACTTCGAGTTCGTACCGTACTTGAAGCTTTTCGTGACTTTGTGTGCGAAACTAGAGCTTTTTTTGAGTAAATTCAGCCGGTTAGAAGAGTACAGATCGTGTTTGAGCGATGTATTCTCTCTATGTTATGTCGGATCGAGAGTGGGAGATAAAATTTTGGGGCTAAATTGGGGAACAATCCAAGTAGTATATAGGGAATTTTACTTGGCTGGATTTGTGTGAAACTTTTTCCCACTTTTATTGTTTTTGAGATACAACATCACAATCACGTCGTATCGCATCTTCAGTTCTACTTTTTGATGTGGGCACAAATAATAAAATTCTTGTATGGTGTGTGCATTTGAACGGAGATTATCTTAACAAAAACACAAAAAAAAAAAAAGAAATACTGGAATTTATTTAATCACAAACAGTGAAATTCGAAAAGAAAATCCAAAGAAAAGAAAAAAAAAGAATCTTAAATTTATTTCCAAAAAAATTGTTCTTACACGATTTATTAATGTTGTATTATTATTTTAAAACATAAACTGTTTTTAAATTTCTGTGATAATGGTTGATATGTTATTTAATGTGGATATAAATCAACATATAGAAAGAGATAGACTGTTTATGCGATGATATCCGTATCATTTATAAACCGAATTAATCGTGGTCACATTATATACCTATACTGACTGTCCCGCTTTCATCGGCCTTTCATGGATTTCTTCACGGTACTACAGTTTCTTGTTTTTTGCTTAGCATAGCAAAATAAATTGAATTTTTGTTAATCGACTAAGGTTGATTTTGTTTATTGGCTACCGTTTTGTTTATACAGGATATCCAATCAAAAGGATTCCAAATAAGGTGATTAGAAAAGATGAGAAAAAAAAACGTATACAAAGTGTATGTCGGTGTATTAAAATGTGCGATTTTTTTTTATTTGTCTTTCTTGACAACCCTTTGGTATTTCTTTTATACCAGTGCAGCAATTGTTGAATTTATGAAAACGTGGTCTCAATAGTTATACACTGAGCTACGGAGCACCTTCAAACCAGTTCACATATTGTTGTCCATTGAGTTTTTATTTTCAAATCCAGGAAGAGAAAATTCCCTTTTGTTATGGAATGGAACATATTCCAGGGGATTTTTTTTTCAGTTTTTCTAGTTTAGAAGTGATTTTGATGCAAAAGCGCTGCATTTTTTTGTGGAATAATAACGAAAATCAAAAGGATTGAATCAATCGTTCAATATTTCAATCAGGTATCAATCAATCGTGAAAAGGATTGAATCGGTTGTTAGGAAATTGCAAAAGGAACGCGTATAGATTTTTTCACAACGGATAAAATACGACGAAAAATTTGTTTAAAAAGAAAAACAACCGAGCCAAACATTGTGAAGGGAGACAGGGAAAGGGGTGAATTTTTCCTGTTTCTTGAAGCATCTTTTTTTTTGCTTCTTGTATTCTAAAAAACCCACCTCATATTAACTGAGTTGGTAGTGCTTGCCTGTGTATGATGATGATGATATATTCATGTTCCTTAATGCCAGCCATTCTACCGATTTTTCAACCTGATTGAATCCTTTTATCTCAATCACTAGCTAGATTCCTGTTACCAACCATCGACGAATACTTATATTGGTGTCTTCATTGCCGTCGGTTTGCTTGCTGCCTGCATCGTCTCCTCTTTGAGACAACATCAACATAAATAATGTACAAATACAAGGAATTTTCCTTTTGTAATTCACAGGGAGCCGATTTCTGTGTAAAACAAAGGGTCCTACCATAAAAGGAATTTCCGATCTTTATGATTTCCTAAAAGTGATTTTGTCCCAAAGAAAAAAAAAAACTATCATCTATCAGGCATAAATAAAATCTTTTTCCTAGTTGTTATGTTTGCTTGTTTGTAGTTGGAATGGATTTTTCTAGTATAAAACTATGTGTCTTACCTGATTTTTGGTTTCAAATTCACACGATTGTTTTTTTTTTGTTTCGCGCTGTGTCGGAAAAGGGAAGGTTTTGTTTTTCACGATATCTTTAGTTTGCATATCATATGTCTTACCTTTTTTTGAGAAGTCCTAGTTTTATCTAACATAAAACTGATACAGTGGAACCTTCATATATACGCGGAGAGAAATCCAAACAGGAAGCTTCGAGATAGTGGACTCTTTTGCAATGATTCCGTAAAATTTTGGGAAAAATTCCGATTTTTTGAAATGAATTCCACCTTTGTTTGGTAGTCATTACCAACAAAAAATTCACTATCTCGTATATTGTTATATCCGTATGGTGAACCCAAAGGGTATATTAAATTTGCCTTACCGTTTGTAACGCCAAGATCCCGTCATCACACACACAAATAAATGACACCAGTGTGTTTAGAATGATAAAAAAAATGAATTTTGCATGTCCGTCCGATTGTCCGTCCGTTTGTCCGTCCGTCTGTCCGTCCGTTTGTCCGTCTGTCTGTCCGTCCGTCTGTCTGTCCGTCCGTCTGTCTGTCCGTCCGTCTGTCCGTCCGTCCATCTGTGGCGCGGATTGCGGCCGCACGAATTGAGCTAGAGACTTGAAATTTTGCGCACTCGTTTTTCGTAAAATGCAAGGCTAAGTTCGTTAATGGGCAAAAATTGACCATTAGGGGGGTACCCCCCCATACGAACGAAAACGTTTTTTGCGACAAAAAACGGTGCATCTTATCAAACAAGTGCAAGAACAATAGTTATATATGATTCTACATAAAACTCCCATACATCAAACTCCGATTGGAATAAATTTTATTTAACAATTTATTTAAACCAAAAAAAAGGCAGAATGCCTTATACAAAGGTTTACAGTAATTAACAATAAGTTTAAAAATTTTAAATAAATATTATAACAGCAGTAGAAAGCTAAATTTAAAAAAATCTTTTTAAATTTAAAAAAATCTTATTGAAAAGTTTGACTTCAAAGTGGAATTTCGATACAACTGTTCGAATTTTGATACGAATATCACCATACGGGTTTTCAATAATTGCCAGATTGGCAATTATAGCTTTTGTTATGTTTTGGAATGAATTTACCCTTTGTTTGGTAGTCATTATCATAAAAAAATCACTATCTCGTATATTGTTACTTTTTTTTGTAGGAATGTGTCTTATTACTCTCCGGGTAACAAAATCTCTAGGCCAACGAATTTTTTTTCGGTATACCGTAATCCCTCCAACTGCGCGGTAGATACGTTCCACAAAAAGAGCGCGCAAACCGAAACCGTGCACTGTGAACCCTACTTTGTATGAAATTTTGGGGTTAGGTTCCAGATATTAGAAAAATTCCAAAAAAAAATAGAAAAAAGTTTTTATTTAACGATATATTTAAATTAATACAAACATATGATATGTATTACTAATCTTTTTGAAAAAACCTTGTTATTAGTGATTGATTACCCGATTTTTGTTTTTCATTATGAATTTCTGCGTATGGGGGCTAAAGCGGCTGTCAAATTTCTCCAAAATTTTAAGACACGCTCCATATCAGGGTCCGTATTAAGAGCTTTTTATTCAAGTTGACTACCAAGCACAAAAGAATTTGCTAGTTTTTCGCACTAAATATAAGCATGAAATTACCAAATATGTACGAAGATACCAAATGACCAGCTGATTCCTTCTTGTCGGGGACGCACCAAAATATATATTCAGAATATGTTTTTTAAAACGAAAATTATAAAAAAAAACCGCGCAGCTGCGAAATTTTTACTGCGCAGTTCGAAATTTTGGTGTTAAATACTTAACCGCGCAGTTGGAAACCGCGCAGTTAGAAACCGTACAGTTGCGAAACTGCGCAGTTGGAGGGATTACTGTATAGAGAAAAAGGTTTCGTTATATGAAGTTTTCACTGTTTTGAGCGAGGATTTCGTCTGATGATTGGAAAATTCTCCATTTAAACTGCGTAACAAATTTTCAAAATATCCATAATAATAAAATATTTAAATAAAATAGCAAAACTGGAGTACGGTTGGCAAAAATATTGCTTCACTCGATCAAAATGCAGTGAACTATATTTAAATCGAAGTGTTTCTACTGTGTGAAAAAAAAAAAATAATAATATTAAGAATCGCAACAAAACAGTTTCGAAAAGTGAATTTAAAAAAAAAAATAGTGTAATATTACACGAAAATTCTTAATTTAGTCTAATAAAAAAATAATATAAAATAGTTGTAATGATGTCAAAATTGCGTAAAAGCTATCAATATAATACAACAACAATAGTATTATTGCTGTTTACTGTGTTACAACAACAATTCACCATTGGATTAACATCATCAGATAAAATTCTGGATTTAGATGATGATGGCGATGATAATAGCTATCTTCAGTTACAGAAAGGTTAGTAATCACTAAAAAAAAAAAAAAAAAAAAAAATTACCTTCTGTTGATCGTATATTAAAAATTCAAGCGAAACAAGTGTCTGTTTTTTTTTGTACTCATATCCTAGCAAAATTTTTTTTTGCCTGAACCTACCTTAACATCAATTTGCGTTAAAAAAACCATCCAATTCTCCCGACATGTAGAAAATATTGACGTGAAAAATGTTTGTAAATTGCAATAATAAATCTAAACGTAAAAGTAGCAAACGAATAAAAATTATTTGAAAATGAGCTTTCCATAAAATTTCATATCAATTGGCTATAAGAAAAATCGATGAATCTGATATAGGCCGCATACCGACAGATTGATGACATTCCGTACAAAGTAGATATCTTAGCCATTAAAGTAAGAAAACAGCAATAAATGTTGTGTCATTTGATATATGACAAGGTGGGCTTTCAAATAAAAGAAATGATCGAATATATTTCATCCCCTTTCTACCACCACCACCACCGCAACCCCACCGCACCCCGGATTCATTTTATTGATTTTATGTTAAATTGGCCACATTGATACTAGCATCCTTTACGTATATTTATGTATCTTCTTTTTACACATATTTTTTTTTATTATTATTATTATGGTTCTGCGGCTACTCTCACCATAATTCCACAATATTTGGTTTAATTCGTTTGGAGAAAAACCTCAATAAATTTCACGCCTTTAAGGAATTTTACCGCCCTGCGGATTTTCCATAAAATTGTTTTCAATTTCAAAAACAAAATTATGGAATGTTAAGCTGTTGTGAAGAATATTTCCATTCAAAAATACGGAATTAGAATACTGTGTGGATGAAAAGTCCATCAAATGTTGAGTTTTTATTTTTCGCAAAAGACTTTGCTATTCAAGGTCTTTAAAATTCTTTGGAAGCCTTCACAAATATTGTTTGAAAAAAAACATTAAACGTCGTTTCGGTGGTAAAAAACAAAAACCGATTTGTTTCAGAAGGACATTTTTCCCCAAAAGCATTTCATAAAACATATCACGGGTTCAGAAAAGGAGGAGTTTTTCCCTGTAATTTGCCAGTTTTATAAAATTCTGTACGAAAAATCCGTACCGTGGGTGGGGTGGGAGAAAAATTGGCTAAAGTCTAATTTAGCGACAATGACGCTAGAGATTTTTCGTGTATAGGGAGGGGTAGAGAGAAGCATCCGCTATCCAAAATAAGTATTTTTAGCAGTCTCTCGTCCCCCTTGCCGCCTCCAGGGGTCCCTAAACTAGAGAGAGGGGTAGAGAGAAGCATCCCCTATCCAAAATGGGTACACTCAGAAAAATGGAGGCTAACTCGACGACCTACATACGGCGTAATAGGCCTCGGGCAGGCGCGCGTTCGCCTGCATGTGGGCAAGTAAAACTGAGTTGACCTGTGGCCGGAGAAATTCTGAAATTAAGCCACCAGCAGGTGAAGTAGGGCATTGGGAGCTGCACGAGTTGACCTTAGATAGGTTAACTCTGACCGCTAGCTGGCTTACAGACACCTCTGTAAGGTCAGAAAGTTGACCTGGACATTTTTCTGAGTGTAGTTTTAGCCGTCTCTCGTCCCCCTTGCCGCCTCCAGGAGTCCGTAAACTTTGTATGAAACGTTTTTCCGGGGGTGGCAGGGGGTACCTCAAATGAAAGGGAATAAAGAGTGCATTCCAAAAATATATAGCATGATAGGGTTTCCCCTCTCACCCTTCGATTTATACCCCATCGAAAAAAAGTGGAATTTTGCAACAGAACTACTTTTACTAGCACAATTTCGGGTCGTGAACCTCATAAAAGTGGTTTGAAATGACTGCTGACGCTGTTTTAATTGCAAAATGTAATTTTAAAATTTTCATATAACCTCACTTTTCTGACGACAAAAAAATTTTAGCTACAAACCAATTTTACTTATGTGCCAGGGGTCTGCGGAAGCGGACCCCTCAGAGCGGACAAGCCACACCCCTCTTTTTCCCACCGCCCCGCCTCGTTTTTGTTGATTTTGCAGCGAAAATCCGCCTCACTTTTTTTATGTAGTTTGAAAACGGGTTGAGATGTTTCTATGATTCTTTGCATTTTGTTAACTGGAGTATTAAGCGCAGTTTTTGGTAAAACAAAAATTCCGTCTTTCCCCTCGTTCCACGAATTCCACTTTTTTCAGTGGGGTATAAATCGAAGGGTGAGGGGGGAATATTATCATGCTATATATTTTTGGAATCTACTCTTCAATACCTTTCATTTGAGGTACCACACAGACCACCTACCACCCCCCGGAAAAAAGTTTCATACAAAGTTTGAGGTCCCCTGGAGGTGGCAAGGGGGGCGAAATACCCATTTTGGATAGGGAATGCTTCCTCTTCCCCCCATCTATAAAGGAAAAATTGATAGCGTCATTGTCGCGAAACTGAACTCTTGCTGAAAAATTGAGTCCTAGGACATATTCTTGGCGGTCTCAAGAACCACAAAAACTCGTCGGACGTATTTTTTTGTGGACAATCTCCGTAAAAAATTTCCTTTCTAACCGCAAGTTTCGATTAAAAATAGTTTACTTTCTTACTGAAATTCACAACTCTTTGCGAAATGTCCTCTTAACACTCTAACTGCCACGACAGTTTTAAGCCTTTTTCGAATATTTAGTTGTCAGTCAAAAAGGCACTAAGAGAAAAAAAAATTGAAACAAAATTATACCTAATTGTTATTTTATTACCATAAAATGTGTGCAACTACGAAAAATGCTTGCGGTTGCAGCGAACACTTTAATAATCTTCATTGTGGCCGTTGTGTACAGTTAGGTGTCAGGTCTTTTTGACTGACGTGGCAGTTAGAGTGTTAATAACTGGAAAATAACTGATTTTTTCAGTTAAAGACCAATGACTTTTAGTCACCCATAATTTGACAATTTTTCGATATAGTTTTCTTCATTTGAAATTTTCCTAGAAGCAAAAAAAATTAATTAATTAAAAGAAATCGTCATCGAAGCGCGTGAAACAAAAATCAAAGAAACATTAGCCGCGCCGCGTCTATCCGGTAGTTAATTCTATCCATATTAATAATTGTTAATCAACCCAACGCCCACCAAAACTAGCAACGTATATAATTATTTTGTTCGCAAATTATAAGAAATTTTAACGCCACACTCTGTGTATGTCTCATTGTTGATTCGAGAAGTGATGACTTGAGACAATAATAAGAGAAATAAAATTGACAAAAAAAAATCTAAATTACACACATTTAATCAATAGAGTCGGCAAAAAAGAAACAACGGAAGCGCCATTTTCATGATGATTTTTTATCGTTTGTTTAAAAATGGACAAGAAATCGCTAATGGACGAGACGTTTTACTTGTAAAGTGTAAAGCGTTCTTCATTAAATTTAAAACAATAAATAACAAACACCGCCGCCTCCTCTCAACTTTTTTTTTTATACAATTCGAAAGGTTGAAATGAATTTAATTTCGTTAGAAATATCACCTATCATTTTACGTATACGATGGTACAATATGCTGTCTGTTCTTTCTGCTAGCTAAATGATATTTATCTTATCTTTCTGTACTGAATATTGGATCAACAAATCGACACTCTGGAAGTTCAAGCATATATTTTTCGTATATCAGGCGATAGGCTTTATCGGTGAGACATTCCTTGAAATTCGATTATTATTAGATACAAATTACAGAAGAACAAGGAGAAGGAGAAGAAGAAGAAGAAGGGGGGAAACTAAAAAAAATTCAAATGTGAAGAGTCTATTAAAACTTTGATCATCATTGCGAGTATGTTTCATAACAGAAATTCTGTTTAAATAGCATTAAACATATTTAGTTTGTTATGACTGTACTCGAAATGAGATCACTTTAAGGTATCACAGCCGCTAGACAGACTGTAGCATTTCATTAATTTTGTCATATTTAATTGAATTTTCCTGAAATTTTCCAAAAGCAACCCGTCAATGCTTTTGGAAAATTTTATTTGGAATTTCACGGTAAAAGGTTTTTTTTTTGGGAACACTTCTTCGGGGAATCTTTGGAAAGACTCTTTAAAAACCTGTTGAAAAAATTGTTTTTCCACTAAAATCCTTCCGAAAAATTGAAGGGCTTGCAGCAAGATGGCGTGGATGGAAAAATTGAAGGGCTTGCAGCAAGATGGCGTGGATGGCACAGTCAGCTTAGAGAGCCTTTAACCTAGAGACTGGCCATGCTACCTTAATAGACTGTGCTACTGAGTAGGACAGTCTATTAACTCCAATTAGAACAGTCTATTAGGTCAGTTAGGACAGCTTTTTCTCCAGATTAGAACAGTCTGTAAACAAGTCTGTAAACTCACAACTATGAGTTTCCAAATTTTTTTGATACCTCAAAAATGCTATTTTTACATATATTAACCACCTTCAGATATTTTGGCAATTATTTATAACAATGAATCAAATTTTTAAAGTTTTTCGCGCTCGTTTTTCAGCTCGGCGGCCATTTTTAGATGTCCCCATGGTCACTATCTAGGTTATAGGCTCTCTAAGTTAGCTTAGTGCTTGCCTTGTGATCCAAAGAGCAGTGGTTCAAATCCCACTCAGAGCAAAATAATTCGTTTCGAAAAATTTTGGAACTTTTCTGCTCATGGACCTAAACACGGACCAGTTTGGTATTTGCCTCCCGCCGCCTGAATACTCCTCCAAGCCCTGTAACTGGACATAATGGTCGATAAGGCTACGTAACTACTGTCGCGCCAAGTCTTCGTTGCAGTGGGATGAGGGGAGTATTCAGAGTGTGAATGGGTTGTATGAATGGTTGAATGAATGAATGTCTTGAGCTGTGCTTCGGCATTAGAGGCAATTTGCCTAAGCTCCTGGCATAAAATATAAAAAAAAGACCGAGGTAACTCCATTTTTGGTATTTTTCCGGAAATTTAAAAAAAAAACGTTTTAAAAATTCAATTGCCAAGCTTCATCAAACAAAAAAAAATTTCCCACTTATGGTTTATGCCTTTACACATATTTTGCCACCATAATTTTACAATAACTAGCAGACCCTTCGTTGCCAGCTTAAAGTTTTTTTGTATAAATTTTAGAATTCCAAAAAAACCATAAATAACCTAAAAACTTTTGGGAAAAAACGTTGTCCTTACAGGACCTTCCGTTAACTCCGGAATCGTGATCACCAACTTCGGAAACCCCCTAATGCCGATTTTTCCGGGCAAAAATGGAAAAAAGGATATTTGCGTTATCCTTACAGGACCTTCCGTTTCGAATTTTGAAATTCCAACACCAGATTCGTGATAAGCAACCCTGAAAACCTCCCAAAGCCAGTTCTTGCGTGAAAAATTGGAAAAAGGATATCCTTACAGGACTCCTGCCGACGCAGATCATTTTGCAAAAAACCGCGTAAAAATCGGTCCAGTAGTTTTTGAGTTTTGTAATCTCAAACAAATAGACAAACAGACAAACATCCATTTTTATATAAAGGGTGTTTTTTTAAGCCCGATAGAACTTCAAATTTTAAAAAGTAACACAAAAAATTAACTTTTTATCAAAAATTTTTATTTATTCGAAAGATCAATGCATGGCATTAACATTTGAAAATGATTTCGGGCATATGGCCACCGCGGCTATTCTTGACGAAGCGCATTCTGGACGTCCAATTTTGGGCCACTATTTCGACCACTGCTGGCCGTATGTCACGAATAACACGAACAATGTTGGCCTCCAATGCGTCAATTGTTGCTGGTTTATCAGCAAAAACCAGTGACTTCATGTAGCCCCACAGGAAATAATCGAGAGGTGTCAAATCGCACGACCTTGGAGGCCAATTAACAGGACCATTTGTTGAGATGATGTTTTCATCGAACGTTTCCCTCAATAAAGCGATTATATCGTTAGCTGTATGACACGTAGCGCCATCCTGTTGAAACCACAAGTCAGCTACACCAAAATCTTGAATTTTTGGCAACCTCCATTTCCATTGACGACCTCCATTGACAGTAACACGCACTCCTTCCGCATTTTTAAAGAAATACGGTCCGATGATGCCGCCTGCCCATAAACCGTACCAAACAGTGCATTTTTCGGCTTTGGTAGCTCTTGGATTGCTTCTGGCTGTTCATCGGCCCAAACACGGCAATTTTGCTTGTTAACGTAGCCGTTTTGCTTGTTAAAGGATCAACTTGAAGCTGTTGGAAGACCCATAAACCGAAATTAAAACGTACGTCACCCGGCTTTAATTCTTGAACGAGCTGTATTTTACACGCTTTTAAACCAAGATCATGCTTCAAAACACGCTACAACGTTCCATAAGAGATGCCCAAACCTTGAGAACGGCGACGAATTGATTGATGACGGTCTTCACGAACACTCTCTGCTACTGCAGCAATATTCTCATTACTACGGGCTGCACGCACTCTGGTTGATGGATGAATGTCTAATAGTAGTTGCGATTTTTTAATGTTCTGAAGCAGTTCAGAACAAGCTGTCCATACAAAATTCTGCACCACCTTTTCATCTCGGACAGCGCTTGGAATAAAGGGAAATTTTATACGGTAATGTACGGTAATGAAATGCTGCTAACTTCAACATAATAAATCTGACATTTTATTCTCAATTGAGGATTTTGTGTTGGTGGTTCGTTGGTTCTGTTCGACAGCGAAATAGTTTTAATCATGGGAGATAGCGAATCGTGATTATATCAAGAAAATATAGCAGTAACGGCCTACTGATGTAACCAACGTGAAGTTAGTTGCGATTCGAACTCGATGAAATTTCCCACTTACTGATCGTTTTTTTAATGTTTTGTGTTCTAAAACATTAAAAAAACGCAACTAGTGTAAAATTAGTTCGAAATTTGGTGATGGTTTCACGAATAGTGCGTTCAGTGGGACGATTATGACGACCAAAATGTGGACGAAGCACTGATTTTGGAAATAAGTTTCCACAATTAATAAACGTTGTTCACACGTAAGTCTAATCATGATGATTTGCCAGAGTATACTGATCATAAATGTCAAAAAGTGAGCGCAGTATAACAGCTCGTTTGACAGTTAACCCTTTCGTAAGTTCTATCTAAGAAAAAAAAAACACGCTTTACTAAGAGGAATACCAATTCAGATCGGGGGAAAATCTTTTAAATTTTGGAGTTACCTCCTTTTTCCGAAAGTGAAGTTACTTCATTCTCGCTACAAGCCCTTCAATTGCAAAATCTTCAAAAAAAAATGCTTATGGGTGGATAAAATGCATCCCATTTTTCTACAAAGAGCTACAAATAACAATTTATTGGCAAAAAAAATCACCCACAGGGGAATCACACCTGGAAAAAACTAAACTCAAAAAAAGAGTCTTGCGGTTTGGTAGTTTTATAACTTTCCGGTCTTAAATAAGAATTTTTTTTTGTCTTATTATTTCAGTTACGAATTTATTTTTAGACAAGGTCTGCCAAAGTGATGATTTTTGTATCATTTTGATGAGTTTTCTATCTTGATGGGGCATCAAAAGTCTGGTCCAAATGAGTGATATTTTTTTGTAGGCGGTTAAGTTTTTAGATTCAAGAAAACGGGTTCGAAATTGAAGCGAAACTCGTCATAAAAAATACGGGGAAAATGCGCCACGTTTGTTTTAGACTTTTCTGCCTGAAATTCTTCGATATTTTTTTTTGTTTGATTTGATAAAGTGTGTATTTCTGTGGCAAGGGCAGATTCTGATCGAAATTTTCCGTCCCTAGAAAAGTTTCTTTGTTTTTCACAGATTTCGACATTGAAATTTGTTTTCTCAGAATTCCTTTTTTATGTCATTTTCGAAACTTTTACCACTCTTCCTTTTTATACATGCCTGCATTCAAAGCATTTTCTTTTGAAAAAAATCCCCCCAGGGCCCAAAACCCTCAACACCTGAACTGGATAAAATGCCCGGCTTTTTTTTCTAACTAACAGCCATTGGTCTTAAGACAAATTGTGACTCAATAGCGATTCTCGCAATAGACTTAAGATCATCATTGCGAATTTATATGGCAATAAACAAATTGGAACTAATCCTACGCGCACACTTTAAATCGCATCTCGCCAAGTTTCTGGAAATTTGTGAATACCACATTGTATGGTGTGGGCGTCACAACGTCTATGATTTGTAGATATTAAATAAATATGATTGAAGTGATTTTCGCTACAATAATTACCAGTAATATGTTCCAAATTCGGAAGGTAATCAGCGGATTTTGAGAAAATTTTGATGTGATTTTCTTTTGTGAAATGAGTGGCAATTATTTCATAAATGTCGTGACATCCATCAAACATTAAAAAAAAAAGCTGGCTGAATTTTCTAAATGGGGAAGGATTTACGAAAATACTCCATAATTTCTGAATTTTATTTTATGAATTTTACATAAATTGATGCTGCGTCTAATATGAGTCACAAATGCTGGGTCGTTGATATTTTTCTTCTGTTTATTTTATTTTTTATTTCAATTTTTGTTTAAAATAGAAAAGAAGGGAGAATTTTTGTGCAAGAAGAATCTTTCCCGATGGCATCTTTTACACTTTATTTATAGATACGTCAACTTAATTTTTATGGGGACTTTTACGCTTATTTTTTTTTTTTTTGGTTCTTTGGACTCTTATTTAATTCACGATTCATTCAAATCCTCTGAAATTACGTTGAGAGATTTTCGTCATTTATTTTGATTTTTAACATTTTTTTCTTGCTTCCTTTCTGCAGAGTTTTAGTGTTTTTTTTT
Source organism: Chrysopilus asiliformis (assembly GCA_964034945.1). Classification (NCBI taxonomy): domain Eukaryota; kingdom Metazoa; phylum Arthropoda; class Insecta; order Diptera; family Rhagionidae; genus Chrysopilus; species Chrysopilus asiliformis. The sequence continues at coordinate 9,912,744 of OZ035964.1, forward strand.
CACTTCCTTGATGTGTGGGTGAATGACTTGACTGGTGGCTGATGCATAGAACATTTATGTACAGTATAGACATTCCCGGAAAATATTTCTGTTTTTTAACCGCGGTGCGATGTGGAAATTTAACACGAGTTCATGTGTCTTATATTTTTGACATTATGAGAAAACAATAGCCTGACATGAATCAAATTTAGTTAAAAAAACACATTTTCCGATTGAAAAACCCTTTTGAAATATAAGAAAAGCTACAAATGCCAATTGTCAAATATGTGGTCACAAGTTATAAGGGCTTAACTCGACTTTAGCCGTTTTCAATGTTTTTACAAAATCGTGTTCTCCTTTCAAAATGCTCTTAGTTGCACTAACCCGTTAGTTTCTACGACCACTTTTGACCGTTATAGGCTACTACACCAAACGGCTAAAGTCAAAAAAATTCCAAGTTGCATTTGGAAGAACGGCTAAAGTCAGATCCCATATATTTTTGTATAGACTTAAGAAGCTGCATTGATTTGATCGTTTTTGCACGTGGAATAGTGGCTTAAGTCGAGTTAGTTCATTCTTCGTTTTTAACTTTTCCCAAACGAGCCGGCTAAAGTCGGTTTTGGCCTCTTTTTCAAATCGGGGTATAGGTTTTTAGGGGCTTGACTTGACTTTAGCCATTGATTGTAGCCATTTCTAAGATATGAAAAAGTTTTGAAAGAGTGGCTAAAGTAAAATAATCCTTAATTTCTCTGAAAATATTAAGTTTGAATAAACCAGATTAAACCAATCGTAAAAAGCTTACTTTTCATAATATTTTGTAGTCATAGATTTTTAAATTCGGTTTGATACCCTTTTGCCACCGACAGTTAAAGTTTCATAAATATTAAAATGCTTCTCCTGAAAAATCAAGAAATTCGACTTAAGCCCTTATTACTTTTCACCACAGAAATACTCTAAATGAGCACCGACAAAATATTTATTTAAAGAAATCCATTTGTATAGAAGAGGGGGGAAAGGAGTGGTCCGATTAGATTTTGATGTATGGAACGGTTTTGTAAAATCATATTCTAAACAGATTTTACCGTTATAAATTTTTCAATATGACTCACCGTTTTCGAGAAAATCACAAAAAACTGTTTGTTTGTATGGGGGCGGGGGGAAAGAGTGGTCCGATTGGATTTTAAAGTTTATGCCGCAATTACGCGCAAAGCGGCGCGGCGCGGTGACATATGGTAGTAGAAACTATAGGTTTATATGAGTTGGTTTATAATTGCGCGGTGACCAAACGCGGCAGCCGCGCGGCACCGCGAAGAGTACGTCTAGTTTCGAGTGTTGCAAATATTTTTATCAAGTAAAAAGATGGAAAATAACTTTAAAACGTATTCGAAACCGAAAATGAAACGGAATAATTAATAATCTTCGAATTTTCTGCGATTTTTAGGTTATGAGAACACAAATTGAGCTGTCACCACGCCGCAACCGCGCCGCGTAATTCCGGTTTAAAAATGACTGCGGCTGTCGCCCTGCCGCTCTGAGCTAACCGCACCGCGCCGCCCCTGCCGCACCGCTCCAATTATGGGACCAGCTTGATGTATGGAGCGGTTTTGTAAAATCATATTCTAAACAGATTTTACCGTTATAAATTTTTCAATACGACTCACCGTTTTCGAGAAAATAGAAAAAAAAGTAGGGAGAGAGAGGAAGTAATGGTTCAATTTTGGCCGTTCAAGAACTTAGCCTAGCCATTTACGAGAACCGTAATTATACAAAACTTCTAGCCTCTAACTCAATCCATCCGAAAATTATGGTATTCACAGACGGACTGACGGACGGACGGACAGACAGACGGACGGACAGACAGACAGACAGACGGACGAACGGACATGCGGAAATCAAAATCAAAATCTCCTAAATCCACGACCTATTTTATGGAGGGTGAAGGGTGGATTTTTTTTTCTACTAAATTGCGAATATCGTTAGCAGTTCGTCCCTATTGACTTGACAGTCATAAATGACTGCAGGGAAAGGACCCCAAAAACCGGGAATCGAAATATGAAGCAACGATTTGTATTGATATTAGCACCTGTAGGGAATAGGGAAGAGGTTTTTTAGCAAACATTAGCTTAGTATACCCGATTGCTAGGATTTACACGGGATTCTATTTTTGATGACTTATCCTTAGTTAGTTTTGTCTTCTATTGTGTAAGACGAGAGGAATTTTTTTCTCTTCTCCTCAGAGCAAACAGAAACGTCGAAACGGATGAAACAATCGAAAGGTGGAGACTGAGTTACACAAGTCTCCAATTTGTATTTCAACAACAAGGGCAAAAATAGGAACCCTTTCACGGGCGAATAGCTGGTGGCTAGGTCGATATAAAGGGGGACGTTGTTAAGGTGCCCCCCCATAAGGACATTCAAAGTATTTACATAGGATATATAGGTGTGGGCCACTTGACCTTCTCAAGGGAGGAAAGGTCCTTTTTCTTCGATCACATATTATTCTGGTTGTTATTCTTAGGGATTAACCTGTCAGGTCAACTTCCTCCGCTCCGTAAAGCTTGAACGTTTTTTTTTTGGTTCGTGCGTATTGTTTTGTTTTGTTCTGTTGCTTGTCGAAGGTGTGGACAGGACACCATAAGGCATAAGGGAAGCAAAATGAATATCGATTGGAAAATGTGGTGGCGGGACTAGGAGACGGCAAGAACCTCAAATTCGATCGATGCTCCCTGTTCATGTAGACCAAAAAATATACATATCTACTGTCAGTATTAAGCAGTAACAAAACCAAAATGAAGTCAATACCACCACCCATACACAGTGATCTCTGTTCGGGGTAAGAAACGGAAACAAGAAAAAATAAAACGGGGACACGAGCAACAGCATCAGAACAGAATTTTCCCCAATTTTCATACCTCTTTGAAATCCTGTTTTGGAAAATGTATGATGAATCACATTTAAATAATAGTTGGAGTTTGGTGGGAAATTCATCTCCTTTGACGACTATATGAAAATATTAATAAATTGTCGCTTTTAAGTTTTTCGCACGGCACAAACAATCTTGAAAATATCCTGAGAAATATTGAAGAAGAACTAATCCTCCTTGAGATAATTTATTGTCGTCGGAGAGTATTATACGTTTTCATAAAGAAAATCTTGTCGATTTAACATAATTGGAATTTTCAATGTCATATTTTTGGATTGTTTTTTTTTTTTATTTTTATGTGATTATGCTTTTAGTAGAAGCAGGCGTGAAAACTAGCAAAAGCTAGTGTAAAAAGCGTGAAGGCTATTTTTTTCCTAAGACGATAGGCAAAAAAAAATTGTCCTTTTAGCGTTTTTTTTCTTTCCAAACGAGAATATCTCAAATGGTAAACATTATTACTGCTCCTCTTCTTTAGTTTTTTTTTTGTTTTATTTCCTCCGTTTATTCGTTCGTTCTTGTGTTTTTGAGAGCAGAAAGAATTTTCAAATACTAAAGGAATGCTTCTCAGGAATAGAGAAACGGCCTGGAAAACATACAGACATACATTCTAACATAAAAAGCATATAAACTTGATATCAATTCGATAGAAAAGAATAGACGCATATGTATGTCCTAGTGGGGAAGGATATACGGGAAACTACTGCGCCATTATTATAATTCCCTTATATATCATTGCATTTATACATACATAAATTTTGCTATCGTTATACTATGCTGATTATTAGAGAATTTTCCATATTATACTATAGAATCGAATAGAATGGCATAAGTAAGTGAGATAGAAACAGGTCAGCGGTATTTATGCTGTAGACTAGGACATCGTCTTCAGTGGTACACAAACAAAGAAGAACACGAATAATAATAATAATAATAATAATATATCTACTATAAGAAAAAGGACAAGAATTTAGAACAAATAGCATAAAATATTTAAACAAAGTATATTGCGAAAAAAAAGCTTTTAAACTACTATGCATATTAGGCCAGCCATTTTAATAACTTTTAATTTCCCATTTATGGGAAAGGGGTTGGTGGAGAGGATGGAATTTCTAATTTTCTAATTGGCGACATAAAAAAACTTTCAGGAGAACCGATTAAAAACGGAAAACCAGATTTTTTTTTGTGGGGATTTAAAAATTGCTTCCAAAAATTCGGCACAATATTTTTTGGTCGAAAAACTCATACAAAAAATCGAGAAAATATTTTGTCATCACAAAACTGTATCAAAGTATTAAAAAATGGACACTCCGGAGTGTTCAGGAGTAGATCGTCAAAGGCGGTACCAAGGGTAGTTCATAACCTGACGTGGATGGACACGAATATTTAGTAATTTTAGAATTTAAAGCCCAATTCAGACTAACAATTGCAATTACGATTACGATTGAAGCTTCTCGACCAATGAGATCAAAGCTTTCAACGATTAGGATATGAAAGCTTTGATCTCATTGGTCGAGGAAGCTCAATCGTAATCGCAATCGTTAGTCTGAAGCCAATGGAAAACGCCTAATATTTTTTGAAATATCGAAATGCTATCTGGTGGTTGTTTTTTGAATCGAATCAAAAACCACTGAAACTTTAGTGAATTAAATACAAATTTTAATATTTTTGGAATCAAAATCAAATTTTGTTAATTTTTGGAATTAAAATCAAGTTTTGTTCATTTCACGAATCAAAATTGAAACGAAAATGAAATTTTATTAATTTTACGAAGCAAAATTGAAGCCAATTTCTTCATGTTCAAATATTAGGGAAAATTAGGGAAAAAAACTTCTAGGGTTTGTTTTTCAAGAAAACGGAATACAATTTCTCACGACACGTGCTTGAATTTTTAATGATGATCAACAGAATTGAAATCAAAAATCCTCAATTAATGAACATTTCTATTTTTTTTCTATTTGCTATCTTGTTTTGTTTTCTTTTTTTAGAACATGTTTTAGAAAAATCATATCATGGCCTCATTCGAGAAAATGAGACATTTGTGGAGATCACACCACTAATCAAAGTCGATGAGCAGAAAGTTTGCGATTTTCGCATATTGAAAAAGGCCCATCATGAAATACCATTTCAGGTAAAATGAGTTTGATACACCTTAAGGAGCCTCCACACGTTCAATACTACTTGACAAGTATTATTGATGAAAATTTTCGTCAAGTAACATTGATGGAAATTGCCTCCACACGTAACATTGAAGAGCATCCAAACGATCAATGTTACTTGAAACAGGAGTCATTCAAGTAAAATTGTCAAGTAACATTGAACGTGTGGAGGGTCCTTTAGAATGAGATTTTGTTTTATTTTTGTTGGAAATTTTAATCTGGAATTTCTTCTGGTGCCCGTTTCTAGATTGAATTGGTAAACAATTTAGGTATATTGAAAGCGAAACGTACGCTAAATTGTGAAAAGCGTAAATCATATCGTTTTGAAATTGTTGCAATATTCTGCGATGGATCGCATTCCGCAACTGCTAATGTTCACATATCGGTGATCGATATTAACGAATACGCACCAATATTTATGCAGCCATCGTATGTTACCGAAGTCGATGAAGGACGATTGTATCAGGAGATTATACGCGTTGAGGCTAATGACAAGGACTGTACACCATTATTCGGTGATGTTTGCAAATATGAAATTCTCAATAATGATCAGCCCTTCACGATTGATAAGGAGGGATCAATACGTAACATTGAGCCGTTATCGCATAAAGCATCCCATAATCACATCCTATCGGTGGTTGCCTACGATTGTGCCATGAAGCAATCAGCACCGGTTATGGTCAACATTAAGGTTAGACGGGTGTGTGAGGCACGATTGGTGGGCATCCCGGAGCGTATTGACTATACTGTAAGTTGGATCAAGTAAATAGAAAAAAACTTGTCAAGAAACAGGAGCTCTTCCTAGTCTTTTTCGACCTCTTCCTACCACCCTTCCTTCGCTAAATTTGTGACGAACTTTATAGAACCCGCTCCTAGTATTGCCTCTTTTTGACCCTCCTCCTTCTCCTCCTCATAGTCTTGCTTTTTACATAACTTTTAGTTTGTAACATTTTCTTTTATCGCTTAACCGCCTTGCTTCCCTAAATCCGTGACACGTATTTTATAGAGAAGTCCAAAAAGTTTGTGAGAGAAAAAATTTCGAAAATTTCAACACTCGCGATTGTTTTTTTAAGGCCTACTCAATGGAAAGTCTATCACTTTTCCCAAATATCCATCTAGAACTTTGCGATGTCCATTGCAACAATGAGGATATGATCATCCATACATCTGTCGCCCTCAAGGTATAGAAGAAATCTATCTTAAATAATCGACCGTATTAATTATTATTCCGTTTTAGACAAAGCATATTTCATTTGGATGCGATCGTGATATTCAGCAGTGCTCCCGTGGTCATACGCTGATCGATTTATTACCAAAGGGCGCCGATTGGACAAAGGATCTTAGCTATGATGAAGGTCTCGAGCCGATATTCCATTTTGATGGTACTTCCGGTGCGATTGTGCCAGACTCCCTTGTCCAGCGTCATGATTTCGCATCGCATCCGTTCAGTATTGTTACAATGTTCCGGCATTTCAGTTCGGTAGCATCCAATAAACATTCAAAAGAGCACATCATATGCAGTGCCGATGATCATAGTGGGTTTTTGCAATATACTTTTTATTGTTTTAGAATAAAAATCTTTTCGCTGTTTAATTAATTTAGAAATGAATCGCCATCATATGGCTTTGTTTGTACGAAATTGCCGTCTTATTCTGCTGTTGCGAAAGAACTTTAATGAGGGTGATTTGAACATCTTTAGCCCGGCTGAATGGCGATGGAAGGTCTCACAGGTGTGTGATAATGAATGGCATCACTATGTCTTGAATATTGATCTGCCCAAAGCCGAATTGTATATTGACGGTGTTAAATTCGAATCAATGGCCGAGGATCGTCATAGCAATCCAGAAGTTATCGATGATTGGCCATTGCATGCTGCTCACGGTGTCAATACGACACTTACGATTGGATCATGCTATCAAGGATCAGAGAATCGTCTAAAACATGGCTTCAATGGTGATATATCAGAGATAAAATTATCATTGAATAATATTTTAACACCGGAGGACATTAAATGTGGTACAAATTGTGCTGAACATTTAATACCACCACCAGAGAAATATCTTGAATTCGAACAGGAAGTCCAATCGAATACGCAATTAAATGAGATCTACGTTGAGGGCAGTAATAAAAGTAATATTGAGACGCTATTGCAGAAAATCCAATACATCAATACGAAACAGAATCCGACAATAGGTAGACGAAATATCGAAGTACGTACGACATTGACATGCCCGAATCAGAATGCTATCCGATTGCCAACCATTGAAACGTACATTATGGTCAATGAACAGATGACCACATTGCCAACGAAGAATTCAATGATTTTGTCCAATGTCCAATCGAATGCTGTTCCACAGCAGCAGCTGCAGCAACAGCAGAAACAGCAAATGCAAGTATCCGCACAGATGGATTCTATGATGCATCAACAGGAGAAGCAGTCGCAACAGCATAGAATGATGTCGCCACCCCTTATGGCATCAGAAGGAAGTGATCTCAAGCAATTGCAATTGGAACAGAATAACAAACCGAAAATTATCATCACCGGCAATCCAAATCATCTGGTTTCGTATCCAGATATCAAGGATGGTGTCCGAATTCTGGCTAATATCTCGATAAACGTCTATCCGGCCAATATGAATCCAAATGTGAATCTCAATATTATCCAGCAGCCTCAGCAATCGCAACAGCAGCAACAGCAACAAATCCAGAAGAATTACCAAACCTTAGATTCGTGCAGCGTTAGCGTATTCCCAAGTTTAAATCCAGATCATGAAGAGATCACATTGGATGGTGATGAATCTTTATCGACGACACTCGATATTAAAACCAATATCAATAAAGATGGTGTCGAAATGATTGGCTACGATACCATTGACAACTATTTGGATATACTGAAATCTTTGGTTTATACGAACAAGAAGCCAGCATATTATTTAAATCGAGTATTTAAATTGATATGCTCTCAGATAAATACACGATACAAGAGTGCTGAATATACATTAACTTTAACTGTACTACACCCGAAACAGATTCAAACAACGACCACAGTAACTACTACAATTAATAATAATTATCAACAGCAACCACAACAGCAGCCGCATAGTGGCAAGTTTTTTTCCAATCATAATTTTCTACTAATATAACCAAAAATTTGTTATTTTTTTAGATCAAAATGTCTTTGCTCATTCAATGATTCATTCACATGATGTCCAAGAGCCCAAATCACATGTTCACGCTATCGTACATAAGGGTAAATTCATAAAGTATTTTTAATTTTGAAATTTTCTAAGAAAACAAACAATTTTTTTTATATTTTAGCACAAAGCTCGCATCCGACGATGCTTATTATTGTTATTTGCGTATTCTTTGTCATACTTTTGTGTGGTGTGTCGATTGCACGTCTAAGGAATAGCAATCATAAATATATGGAACGACATCAGCCATGTCCGAAGGTGAATATCTAAATTAGAGTTGATTTGTTAGAGAAAAAAATCCAGTAGAAAATCTCTTTGTTAAGTCGAAAATATTCTTTAAATGTTGGAAATAAAAATCATTAAACTTTTCGATAAAAAGTGTACGTGCGCGTTTGTCTTATTACATGAAAAATTAAGATATTTTCTACTGTTACCGAAATTTTATAGATTTTTAAGCAAAAACCATCTTTTCGCATTTTTTAAAATTAAAATTCGCGAATTCTATCGGGTTTTTATTCACTCGATAAAAACTACAAAAATTCTTAACAGAAACTCATTAAAATTACGTCAAAATAATTTTCGTATCCGTCAAATGGAAAATGATCGTAAATTTTTCCAATTTCTCAACGTTGTTAGGTCTTAAAATAATTATTCCTCTATTAAAAATAGCTAATTCACTCAAAATCATGATTATTTAATCCTATTTACTTTCAAAGTAATTTTACTAGTTTTATTTACTTTAAAAAATGTTAAAAACTAGAAGAAATTCGTTTTCTCACGCACTAAATATCATTAAAAGATCGCACAACACATTTCAGTTGAAAAACTTTCATAATAAAATCCCAAATTCTTGTTGTGAATTTAAAACGATTTGTAATTTCGCGCCTATGAAAAATTTCAACCAAAAAATTCAATGGCCACACTCCCGCGCAAAAGGCGATTTTCGCCACCTATCATTGAAATGGGTATCAAAGAGTGCGTCCAGTGAGTGTCTGACAAGGACGATTCTTCATTCTGCAAATCGTTTATCGACGCCATCAGCTAAAATTTTTCTTTCGCACATTACGGAGTTTATTGAAAAGAAATCGAATTAAAAATATCTCAAATAAACGCGAAAAATATCGGTAATAGTTTTTATTTAATCGGAAAGTACCCAAAGGGCAAATTCTCGTCGAACGAAGTTATTCTAAACTCCAGTAGATTTTTTCTATCGAATTTAATGGCGTCGCCGGATGAAGCGATTTTTCGGGAAATTTGATTAGTTTTTTTTTTGCGAGTGTGTGTGTGTGAGTTACAATAATTGACTTTTAGTGAATGCTCTTGGCCGGAAGAAATTATTTCCCTGGTCCTTGGCACTTCGGTAAGTGAAACCGTCATCGTATCTTTAATTTTTTTTTACTAATAGGATAAATTATTTTCACCTTGTGCGATGGGATTTTACTTTTGGGATTTTTTGATTGTATCGTTCTTTGGAATCGCAAAGAACATAAAAGTGATTTTCAACTCTATTGGAATTTCTTGACGTGATTTTCCATAGTCATCTTTTCGATAAAAGTGATTGAAATCCCCTACAACGGGAATACGTATTTAGATTTTTTCGCGGGCCAAATGTGAAATTTGAGGTTATACCGCAGCAAATAAATTTAGAACTTAATTTTTTGCCATCCCGTCCGCCCAACAGAACAACGACGCAAAACCAAAATGTTTGCAACTAGTAACGATAGTGCTTGACCGGTAAAAAATAATTCGGCGTTATGTGCTAATTTATTTTAAATTTTTTCTACGGGTCAAGCTTCCACGTCGCGGGCCAGATGTAGCCCCCGGGCTGCCAGTTGCGTCTTCCTGCCCTACAACTTGACAGATTACTCTGCTCTTTATGCAAACATACTGGAACTTGTATCAGAATTTAGCGTTCTGTTTTCATTTCTGTTCCGTTTTTCGGTTGATTTGCATCAATATATTCTACAAACAATTTCGCTAATGTCTCAGAAAATTCTGGTTTTCCGGGAATACAATTTTGACAGGCTTATTTCTAAGCAGGCAAAATAGTTCCAAGGCATTTTCTAAGCGGGAAATCTTTCTTTCGAACTTCAAGGATTTTCTGAGCAGGAAAAATATTTCCGAGACTTTTTCCAAGCAGAATTTTTTTCCACTTTTTAGAAGCTAATTCTGAGCAGAAAAAAAAATCGTGGACTTTTCCAACCAGAAATTTTTTTTTTCGGATTTTTCGAGTATTTTTCTGAGTAGGAGAAATATTTTCGAGACCTTTTTCTAAGGCCGTTGCCACCTCTTGACTCTGAAGTCACAGGTAAATTCGACTTAAAGGGGCGTGGGAATGAAATTTTGCCATCTGAATGAAATTTTCGCATGATTTGATAAAATTTGCAATGGAAAACAGTGGAAACTAGATTTCTGTGGCAATATTCAGGGTGTTATTTAGGAAAAACTTGAAGGTGTAACCCAGTTGTGCCCACCGCCCATATAGATATATATAGGTCGCTTACAATTTCGCTGATCCTCTTAGTCCTAACTTAGTTCAAAACCTTTTAACTGCGCGTTGCCATTTACCAGGATTCTATGAATTCATCCATATAGTCGCGTTCCAACAAGTGTTGTGTTAAACCAAAATTCTATTTTCTACCAAGGAGTTTTAAAACACCAAGAAAAAAATGTTCGAATCCTAGGAAAATTTAATGATGTTTTTTAAACTACGGCATTTGTGGTTTTACGCAAATTCCACATTTATTTTGACGAAATTTTAAGGAGTTTTTTGAGTTTCTCGTTTACAGAAAGACAAAAGTCTTATCGGGAAAATGAGAAATCGCTGCTTTATTAAGAAAAATTCGCAAAAAAAAACTGGATAGATTTTTCGAAGTTGTTTTTGTAATTTGTGTCGATGTAATTAATTTAATAGCAAATAGCGACGGAGCAGCTTGATTGGGACGATTCAGCATTGACCATTACAATAAATCCAATGCAGAATGATGTCGTTTCTGAAGAAAGCTCTGATTCTGAGAATTCAGAATCGGATGACGATGAAGGTGAGCCATAAAACATTTAAAAAAATTATCATGAAATTATTTTAACAAATTTTCTTACTATTTTATTTCCAGTTGTAAATGGAAAGTACAAGAATGTTAGCCAACTTGAGTGGGATAATTCAACAATGTAAATAAAATGTTAAATTTAATAAAAATTGCAGAGCAACAAAAGAAGACGTAATAATAATGAAAAAAAGGATTGAATAATAAAACAAAATAATAAAAAAATGATTAAATTATAATGGGTAAAGTTATAACTATTAACACAATGTATTACACATTTTTTCCTTTACACCGCCATGCCATTTCCGTACCATAATTCATCTATATATTTGCAAAAAAAAAAAACAACTAAGATTAAACAGACTCAAAACATATGAGCTTAGAAATACAACTGATACACAATATTGCATTTCACAGCATACACACAGCATTTCATATAATATAAATAAAATAATAGATACAAAAGCAGGAAGCGATCTAGTTTAATCTACATTTAAAAAAAATCCTTTATTGTAAGTTTAGAAGCAGCTAAAAGCGATACAAATGTAAAAAATGATAACATTAAAAAGAAAAAAAAAAACAATTTAGAGAAAAGATAAACTTAGAATAAAAAAAACACACACACACAAAAAAGAAATAAGGAAAAAAATACTTAAGCGAAAGAAAAGTCTTTTATTAAGTTTTTTTTTTCTTTTTCTGAGTTTTCTCGGTAATTTTAAGTATTTTTATAATATGTTTTAATAATTTTGCTTTCAATGTTAATTTTTTTACACAATATTTTTGTTTTTAGAAATTTTCTAATAACTATTTTAATGGTGATGTTTTTTTTATCTAAAATGAATTTAGTTGAGATTATTATGTATTTTCGTTTTGTTTTTTTTTTGTACACAAAAGTTAGGTTTATATTATATTTAGACGGAATCACAAAAATATCAAAGTTTTTGTTTTTATACCGGAGGAAAATATAAAGAAAAGACGTCGGCTGAAAATTTTGAAGTAAAAAAAAACAATTGGATGAATGAATAAATGAATCAAATGATAAAAAAAAAACACAAAAAATATTCTTCTTGTATTTCCCCCTTAAATACATACGTATGTAAGTGATTGTTTTTGTTTTGGTCATCGTTCACTCTAAATCTTTATAAAATTTGTAGGTTTTCGTGATTGAAAAAAACCTGTTTCTTAAAATATTGGTATTTTGTTCCCTCTTCACCTTCTATACCACCTGTTGGCAATAGCGTAGCAAAATGGGGGCGATTTATTATGGCTGGTATGACGAAAATTTTTGGGCCACTGTTAAAAGAGCCCGCTAACTCGATTTGGTGGACGTTAAAAGTTTCGTGAAATCCGTCAAAAAAATGTGCTGTTCGAATTTCTACCGATCAAACAACCTTTAGGGGCGGAAAATTTAAAAATTCAAACCAAATGTGTTACGCCAATGCATACACTTGAGTTAATAGAAGTCTGAGTGAATTTTCCTTAATTTTTACTAAATATTCTCGGCACCAATTTATATTGTTGGTAAGATCAACACGGATTTAGAGTGTTTCTTTGATTTACTATGATAAAAAAATATATATTTATATTAACTAAAATTAGAAATAATATTTATTGATTAACACTCCCCCCCCCCCCCCCGCGTTCCAATTTCCAAAAACACATGATTATATTCTGAAAATTCATAAAAAATTGCTATGGATGAATTAGGAGTGACAAAAAAATAAATCTTTTAAACCTAAAGAGAAGATCGGGTAGGAGAGGTGTGTAGATCCTTTCCCAACCAATCGAAATTATTCAATAAGTCCTGTGAGAGATATGTAGCTATATATAAATAAATACATACATATAGATATATAGATATATAGATATATAGATATATAGATATATAGATATATAGATATATAGATATATAGATATATAGATATATAGATATATAGATATATAGATATATATATAAGCTGATGTATGACCTTTGTATAACAAAAAAACATAGTGTATTGATAACAATAATATTTATATTTAGTATCATAATTGTAATAAAACATAAAATGTTTAACATTTAATAAATAAAATAATAGAAAAAAAAGAGAAACACCACAAAATTAATTAACACTCACTCAGTTGAACAAATACTAAAGCAAACTACACTAATTTTGCACACTGTCTATGTATAACAAACGTCGCAGAAAGCTATAGATAAAAGATAGTTTTTATTATACTGGTAGAGAAGATTTTTTTTTTTAAAAGTCCTCGCAGCAGATTGCTTTCAGCATTTGCACTTTTTTTCTTCAAAAAATTTCCAACACAGCATTTGGCCCGTACAAAATCTAATATTGTGCCTTTCCTTCAATATCAATTCCTATAGAGTAAATATTCTTTTTCTTATGAAACGGAGGGGGGAGGGGGCACATTTATGTATCGGATTAAAATGTGTGTTCGATTCATCAAAGGTGATAATATTACCATTCAAAGCTGAGTTTTTACCGTGTGTGATGGTCGCATTTGATAAAAATCATATTTATCCAGTTTTTTGTTATCCAATAGACACGATAAATTCTCAGATTAGAAATTTTGTACGCGTTAAATGCTAACCTTTATTTTGAAATTTACTTGCGTTCCCTTATTGCATAAGAACTGTGAGAAAATTCAAAATCGCTGTCTTTTCTTGGGTTTCGCGGGGCTCGCGTTTTTCTTAACCCTTTCAGTTAAGACGGACGTCTTTTTCACAACAAAAAAAAACAAACTTCAGAACTATGATTATAGTATGAGAGGACACAGCGACACAGGAAATGAAATTGTTAATTCGTTATCAAACTTTGAGCTAGAAGAGTATTTCTGGATAGTCTCAATTGTGTCCTGTGAGGTTTTCCTAACCAAGTAAGCTCTCAACGCATGCTTATTTTTGAGCAACTGGCAAAAGAAATTCTCCATTTTTCATCTAATAAAACTAGTGATTTATTTGATGGAAAAATTCTCAACGAGGGAAATAGGAGACTATCTGTTTGAGATGATCGAGTGAAGGCAATGATGTGTAGGTCACCAAACATGTAAGGCAGTTTATCAACTGATTAGACGTGGATGTTCGCATCGCTGAACCTGAATTGGTTAAACACTAAGCAACGTTAAATGGAGATTTCCTAACCCTTTATTCTTAATTGGCGCCGCTTTACCTTCCAATCACAAATGTCTTATTGCATTAATAGGTGAAAACGAAACAAACAAACAAACTCGGAATGTGAAATGGTTAAAAAAAAATTTCGCTCTACTGTTCTTTGACCGAAGATTTTCCGAGTTGAATTTTTCTGTAGGTTTTTTCTGGCGATATTCTTCTGGTTTGTTCCAATGGCAGCACTTGTCCTAAATTTTCAGCTAGTGCTTAGCGATTTAAATTTTTCGCCTGTACGGCCTTCTAAACTCTTCACCCCGTTCACCGAAAGCTAAAGGTGCCGCTCCACATGAGAAAAAATACGCGAGTAACTCTCAAAAACTCTCGAGAGTTACTCGCAGGAGGTTGACCATTTGAGGGTTATTTCGACGATTTTTCTCTTTTCAAGATCAATATCTTGATTTTTTTGAACTCTTGCTTTGGCGAGTTCTCGAGAGCGACTCGCAAAATTCAAACGCCGTTCGTAACTGGTATCCGGCGAGTTACTCTCCGAGAGTTCAGTGGGTGCGTGTCGACTAGAGAGTAGAATCATTTTTGACAGCTCGCAGAAAGTAGCTCGCGAGTTTCTGTGAGCGACTCTCAGAGACGTGTCCATTTGCGAGTGGCTGCTATCGAGAGATTCTCGCCGGCATTGACTCTCATGTGGAGCGGCACCTTAAGAAAAGAAATTACAAAAATTATCTCCACATACTGCTGTGAAAATGTTTCAGCTGCCGTTTCCTGTTTGCTAAAAAAAAATTTTTTAAATCTTAGTTATCGCACAAAACTTGTTTCAACACAAAATGTTTGCTTTTAATTATCACCTTTCCAGGGCTCGATCTTTAGTAATTCCAGATATTTGTTTAACAAGTGTTTTTTGTTTTTGTTCAAATGCTCCATTTTTATCAAGACATATCACAGCAAATCTCTTCTTTTCCGTCAAATATGAATAACGTATCAATTTTTAGTGAGATTCTAGCAAATTTTGAATGGGAATTTTTTTCTGTTCATATTTTGGAAATTGTTCTCAAAGATTTTGGATGTCAATTTCCGTGACAACGGCAAAACATAATTAAACGGGAAATCAAGATTTCCTTTGCTGCATTTGTTTTGCCACACATAAAATGGTGACCTTCTGATTTGCGAGTTCTCCTATATTTTAATAAATGAGCACAGCATTATAAAAGGCCAACAAAAAATAATAAGAAAATAATAAAATATGCGTAATCTCTACCTTTTGCTGAAATATGGAAATTTGTTATGTAAATACACGCCGGTAACTGTTATATTTGTTTTAAAATGTGTTGATTTTCCAGCATAATTCTAGTTTAGTTGGGTTGTGTTTTAAATTTTTGTAGGTACCGATTTGTAGTTTTTTCTTATCTTGTAGAAATTAATTCAAAACCTTTATGAATCTTTCCTTGTTTCTCAAGAATATTTCCCTACTCAATATATCTCGTCCGGTCGTTTACAATGGGCCCAATTGGAAGCCCATGCGCTTGAAGCTCCGTTTTAAGCTCCCCACATGACCAACCAAGATCTTAAAGTGCCGCTCCACATGAGAGTAAATCCGCGAGTAACTCTCAAAAACTCTCGAGCGTTACTCGCAGGAGGTTGTCCTTTTGAGAGTAAATTTCTGCGATTTTTCAATATCTTGAGCAATATCTTGATTTTTTTGACATCTTGATTTGGCGAGTTCTCGAGAGCTACTAGCGAAATTCAAACGCCGTTCGTATCTGGCGAGTCACTCTCTGAGAGTTCAGTGGAGGCGTGTCCACTAGAGAGTAGAATCACTTTTGATAGCTCGCAGAAACTAGCTCGCGAGTGTTGGCGAGTTTCTGCGAGCGACTCTTAGAGACGTGTCCATTTGCGAGTAGCAATCGAGAAATCTCGAGAGGTTCTCGCCGGCATTTACTCTCATGTGGAACGGCACCTTTAAAGGATATCCTTTACCATATTTTAAACGAATTGCTTTGAATTTTCGCGCACAAATTGCCGTGTACTCTCAGTTAGGCCAGCCAGGCGATACAATTTACTCGTCGAATTTACGTGATGTATAAATTGAATAGACCGTCAAAACACTGCGTCGGAGCGTCTAGATGGTCAATTTTGTTTAACACTCTAACTGCCACGACAGTTTTAAGACTTTTTCGAATATTTAGTTGTCAGTTGAAACAAAATTATACCTAAATGTTATTTTATTACCATAAAATGTGTGCAACTACAAAAAATCGTTGCGGTTGCAGCGAACAATTTAATAATTTTCATTGTGGCCGTTGTGTACAGTTAAGTGTCAGGTCTTTTTGACTGACGCGGCAGTTAGAGTGTTAAGTAAATTTGACAAGTAAATTGGATTGTCTGGATGAGGCCTTTAATTTTCGTACGAAGTTGAAATTTGATGGCAGTTTTTCTTTGTTTCTATTTTTTTTTCCTATCACATTTAAAGAGGGTTGTTGGCAATCATTAGCTTTTCTGATATATTTTTTCCTGAATTTTCGTCAACTGAATTTAATAGACATAAATATTAAACACAAATTATAAATAAAATAACACGGAACACAGAGAGTAAATAAACAGCAAAAACACTTTGTAAAAAAATCGTATACATATATATATAAAATGAATTTAAGTGTTAAGGTTTATAAAAAAAAATAGAAGATGTGGATAAGAAATGACTTAAAATTTAGTGTTTACAGAATATAATATTAACTATGAAAAATTATAACCAAAATAAATGATATTCAAAAAAAAAAAAAAACACAACGGAAGGCAATAAAAAATTAAGTGATGGATATACAACGTTTAGTTCTCCACCAGAAAGTTTTCATAGAAATTTCGGACTAAAGCAAATCTGTTCGAAATCTCTTGGGGATACTCGAAATACATTGTTATGTATTTAAAGATTTCACAAGACGTAAATTTTGTTTTACTGGAGAGTCAAGTAATGCAACAACAGCAAAAAAAAAAACAATTAGAGTAAGTTCGGGTATTGTGGTATAGGCGGGTAATGTGGTACACCATCATTTCTCGGATATGAGATGTCGCATCGCAAGATCAAATATACAAAACGGTTTTTTGTGAAATTCGGCAACCATTGTTGGTGTTGACAAGTCCATGTTTTTTTTATCAGGTTATAACGGAATTTTCTGAAAGACGTTTTTGAGCACAATCAAAATTTTATTGTCTCCACATTCAAATGAATCTCGAAAGCCCACAGAACTATATAACATAGAACAACTGTCACCATACAAAGCTCTGCTGAAAAATGGTCCCAAAAATATTTCCCTCTTTATCGTACTTGAACGCATCCACTGAACTGTTTAAGATCGCGAAATTCAAATTTTCAAATTTCACAAGTTTGAGACTAACTTTAGGCGCAAACAAATAACTTTAGGCGCCAACACCATTCCGAAAGTCTATTTTCCTTTGACAGCTCACGGTTTAAACGAGAGGACTATATTTATTTTCATACGGTTATCTTGCTCTTACTTGACTCGTTTTGATTCACTGAACTGTATTGAAATGGGACCATTTGAGACAGAAAATCGAGCGATCTAGTATATCTATGCGAAAGCCAATTTTAAGTGGTTTTTTTAACTGTGAATCAGTGAACGATTATTTAGACAACACATTTGATTTTTGAAAGGAACATTTTTTTAAAATATAGTTCCAGCCAGAGCTTAGGGGAAGACCCTTTAATGCCGAAGCACAGCTCAGGATGGTCGGAAGGACAGAAGGAGATGTCGGTGTATGTTCTCCTTGAAATTCTGCGGGTTATAGTCCTGGGGGAACACATTGGATGGTAGATCGTTCCAAAGTCTTGTTGTTTGCGGAATAAAGGAACCCCTAAACTTTACTGTACGAAAACGGGGAGCCTCAAGACAGAAGTCGTGCGCGCGAAAGAAGTCGTGTGCGTGACATTTTTGGATTCAGGCGAATTTGACTAAGAAATCATTTTTTTGGTTTGTTATGGTGAAAACGGCTAATGTGGTATACTATTTTTTCCATACAAATCATACCGATATATAAAAATGAGTTGGTGTCTGTCTGTCTGTCTGTCTGTTCCTCTTTCACGCAAAAACGGCTGAGCCGATTGATTTGAAATTTGGCATGAGTGTCTGTGGTATTTCTGGTTCCAACATAGGCATACGGAAAAGTAGCGCGAGGGGTGGGGGGTGTAAGGGGAGGGGGTAAAGTGATTTCGAAAGTTAGTTTTTGCGCTTTGTTACTCTTTAGCGGGTAAACTACTGAACTGATTGGCCTGAAATTTGGTATAGATGTATTCGTCGGGGGTCCAGCCCCAACACAGACCCATTAAAAAGTAGTCCGAGAGGTCGGGGGAGTAAGGGGAGAGGGTAAAGTGATTTCGAAACCTAGTTTTTGCGCTTTGTTACTCTTTAGCGGGGAAACTACTGAACCGATTGGCCTGAAATTTGGCATAGATGTTCGTCGGGAGTTTAGCCCGAACATAGACCTATTAAAAAAGTATCCCGAGTGGTGGGGGAGTAAGCGGAGGGGGGTAAAAGAATACCGAATGCAAGTGCTGGAATTTTTTGTTAGTTTGTTAATCATTTTCCGAAGAGAAAAACTAACGCAGGCTACCTAATTTATAACCAACTGAATTTAGTTTTCCTAAGTTTTTTTTCTGTTCACGCTTTTAGCCGGATGAAGCCGAGTCCATATTCTGGTATTTAATATTTGAATGGATGAAACAGTATACCACATTATCCGCCAATTTTTTGAAGCACTACTTTTTCAGTTAGTGTACTTTTTTGATCAGATTTTTGTTTTTATGTTTATGATTGGTAACATTGCTGTGGAATGTCTCTGAAGGTATCGTAAACGAAATTCTAACATAATTGCTTTTAAAACTAGTGATTTATTATGAAAATAAAAGAAGGTGTACCACAATACCCGAACTTACTCTACATCTGTTAAAAAAATGAGGCAAACAAAAGACAAAAAAAAAACAATAAGAAAATTCGTAAAAAATATAAAACATATTTCAAAAAAAAAAAAAAAAAAAAATAAATAAAAACGATTCCGTCAGGTATATACATTGTAAATTTTATCATATAAATTAATTAAAATGTATATGATGAAAATGAAAACATTTAAATAATAATAATAATAATATACACAAATTTTGGTTTTATTTTGCATATTGAAAATGAGAAAAATAAATTGATTAATCTGTAAGACAAAAAAGAAAATTATATACAAACAAAAACTATATACAGTTTAAGGAATAAAACAAATATATAGCATTAAAAGAAAATTAAAATTACACGTGTAAAACATACGATATAATTAAATGATTTTATATCCAGATATTTATATATACGATTAACCAACTGTATATGTAAATATTTGCAATATTTATATCAAATGTAGTTTATTTGTGAGTATATAAAATAAATCCACAGTTGAACAAAACTTTATTTCATTTTCATTTCAAATTTGAAAATAATTAAAGAAAAATATACAGAAATAAAAAATCCTTAATGTGTATTTTTATATGAAAAAAAAATCGATAAAATTAATTGCATTTAAATAATAAGAAACAAAAAAAAAGAGGTGTTAATCGAAACATTTTCAATAATTTTCCTACACACACACAACTTTGAAATGAAAGCCAAATACCCGCGAGAAAGATTTTTTTTTTGCCGCATAACAGACGTTTAATAAAAGTTTTCTGTTGTAGCAGTTTTGCTTGATTGTTTTTTCTCTCAAAAATCTCCCATTCATTTGCATTCCAAAATATGAAAATGGTTCGGTTTTTTTCTGGGAATATTTCAAATTATGCCCTCACGACCTTGTTTTATTCATCGCCCCAGTCACCTAAAGCTAAGAAATTTTCCAAAATTCTTTCCACAAACTGTTGTGAAAATGTTTCACCTTCGACTTACCTATTGTCAAAATCTTCATTATCTTCGGCTAATATTGTTTTAAGTTGATTTCGATGCCTGTAAAAATGAAAAAGTTCGATATTTTCAAAACATAACCGTGTTGCCAGAGGTCGTACAGCACTAGGAAGTGGACCGTGTGTACACACCTTTGGTGGTGGTATAATTCAAAAAATCGCCCCGTGCGCCAAAAATCCTATCAAAGACAAAATTTTCGTCATTTTGTGATTGTTTCACGAGAAATATTGATTCTCTTTGGTCTAAACCCGCGATTGACAAAAATATCTGTGACTTAAAAACCTTCTTTGGCGCGTATTGAAAAAACAAATCCTTAAATTTTTGATTTTCTAGGAATTGTTTCTATAAAATTCCATTCAAATGTCTCGCCTAGTTTTTATTTTTGAAAGAATTTTTGCTCGAAAGGAAAGAACACGTCAAAAAGTAACGTTTTTTTTTAGTTTTATTAAAAAAATAATAGAAGGATGCTTAGAAAACTAATAATAAAAAAAAACACAAAAAGTGAAAAGAAGAAACAAACAAATAAAGAAAAAAAATCATATAAAATATGCAAACAAATTGTGTACTTATAATAATACTTGAATCCGATGTATAAGAAATATAATTTAAGAAATTTATTCTTAACTGAATGAAAAAACCAATAAAAAATAGAAAAAAAAACAGGAAAAGCATTTTTTTTCTTCCTACGGGTGCATCATCATCCTATCCTATCCTATAATATAATACGAGCAATGTCTAACTGTCTGCACAAACGATTTCGAAAACCCGCCGAACGATTTTCACGAAACTTGGTGGTTAGGGATTTTCGGAGACAAGGAATCGATCTAGATAGGTCTCACCTCTGAGAAAATTCCCCTCGATACCCCTCGCCTGGTATCTTCGAATTGGGTGGTCCGATCTTAATGAAACTTTATAGTATCACTAAGGGGGCTAAGAGCTTTCGATTTCTCCACTACAAGCCTGACTTTTTCCCTCCGTTCGATACCCCTCGCCTAGTATCTTCGAATTGAGTGGTCCGATCTTAATTAGGGGGCTAAGGGCTTTCGATTTTTCCACTACAAACCTGACTTTTCCCTCCCCTCGAGACCCTCGCCTGGTATCTTCGAATTGAGTAGTCCGATCTTAATTAGAGGGCTAAGGGCTTTCGATTTATCCACTACAAACCTGACTTTTCCCTCCCCTCGAGACCCTCGCCAGATATTTTTTTAAATAAGTGAATTTTCAATAACTTTTTATGATATTTTTTCGATGCGCCGCAGGCGAAAGAAGAAATTGCGCCGCAGATGATTTTTTTGGAAAAAATGAAGGAAAACACGATGAAGGTAGAAACTTATGGAGAAACTCCGTCACAGACAAAAATTTTTGGTTTCATGACTAAATCGAATTATGCCTAAATCCGGGACTGTTCCGGCGAATGTAAGGATAACGTGAATATCCTTTTTTAGGGGATTAAAGGTCCTATAAGGATGACGCGAATATCTTGTTTTCGAGTAAATTAATGTCAAAGGGATTTTCTATGTCGCTAATCCTGTATCTGACGATAGAATTTGAAAATTCGAAACGGAAGGTCCTGCAGTGATAACAAAAGTATCCTTTCTTTCATTTTTTTCTAGAGGAAATTAACAGAGGTGGTTTTTGGATCGAGAATTTCCAATCTCAGGAAGTTAACTATAAAGATAACGTGAATCTACTTTTTTCTCAAAAAAAAAATCAGCAAAAGGAGGATTTTGAGGTCTCCGAGCATGGTCTTCCTGGTACTTAATCATAATCGGTGCAACGACCGGATGTCTGATCTAGACCTTTCTAACAAGAGTCTTCCAGACGATCCGGTCTTGCACCCCGGGTTACTTAAACCTGGGGCAGGGTCTGCCCTTCCAGCGTCTGTTTCCATGAAATCAAAGTGGATGGAGGGGGGTAGGGGGATATTAAAACAGAATATTTTGTTCATTTTTTATATATTTATTAATCAATAACAAAAGAAACCAAATTATCATTCTTACTCTATTTAACTTTCTTGTATAATTTTGTTTGTTCTAATTTTGAATATCTCTGATTAAGTTGTGTGTGTTTTTGTATCGCCAATTTTATGTTCAATTTCAATCATTTCATTTATTTATGCTTCATTTTTATCGCTTTCCATGGTTTGGGTTCAGTTGTCCTCGATATAATACAATTAGACAGTTATTGTTTTACATACATCAGAAGAAATATTTAAACATGAATGTGTGATATATTTTGGTTATTTTAAAACATGAATTTTTTTTAATGGTAATATTTATCTGCTTGTTTTTTGTAGTCCGGTCTTCAATTTTCTCCTCAATTATTCTCAAATCCATGCTAGTATAGTAATTACATTTATTTCTCTACTTTATTATTATTAATATTTTCTTTAATGATTGCGTTAAATATTTTGGCAATTAATTCTTTTATTCACTGTGATTTTTGTGCTCTCGATAAAATTGTGGGGTATGCAAATGTACAGTTCGTTACAACGAAGAGAAATGGGGCAGGATTCTTTGGAATTTTTAGGGCCTCTGAGATCAGATTTTTAAAAAAAGAGCATATTCAAATCTCCCATTAAGATATCAGGTACATGCGAAACGGCCAAGTGCGTTTTGTGTACGAGTATTACAACAACAATCTGACGATAGCCGTTTAAGCATAGTGGGATGGACTTTTCCCATATAACCACACTGTGTGTAGTATAATATCATATTTTTACCAGGTGTAGCTGAAACAATAATATATAAGGATTCGAGGAGGTGATTTCGGGTCTAAAAGGTACACAAATCAATTCTAATTCGGTATTTTGCTTGATGGAAATATTTAAAAGTCGTAAAAAGGTTAAATTCCCGATAAATATTGTTCGGCAGCCAAATTTTCGCAAAATTTACTATTCTATAAAAGCTCTGAGATTTTTTTTGTGAAAATCAAATTCTCAAAATGCTTTTCATACCAAATTGTGAAATTTTTATGACACGTCGATAAGAATTGCAAAATTCATCCTTTTACCCGAAATAATAAAAAAAACTGCACTCAATTTGGAGTCTCAACGAAAAAAATCGCGAAAAATGGGGAAAATATTGTCTACCAGCTTTTGCAAAGAATTTGCGGTTCGAAAAATATTTTCCCCTAAATTGGAAAAAAAGTCTATCTCGAGTATTCCGAAATTTCATTTAAAAAAATCCTTAAAAAAATAATCTTCAGCCATATCTCTACTTGAAATAATAAAAAAATATGTTTCAAATTTTTCTTCGTTAAATTTCGATAGGAAAACCAAGACGACACGATATCGACGAAAATAAATCGTATCGCTGTGCTCATACGGCCGATTTTGGTCTAACCCACACCAGTTGCGATTGCCATCGATGATGAACTTACGAAATCAAGGAAGGACCGGCCATTTTGTTTGCTCTCGTAGATCGGAGGCTAGTTCAAAGTAAAATCGACGATAAAAATCGGGTTTTCGGTGGTAAAAATCGGCAATCGGGTCGTAAATAATGTGAAAAATAAAATTATCGGGATTTTTCTATTTAATAGGAAAAAATGCAGTGAAAAATTAGTCATTTTTATATTAAAATCGGAAAACTAAAATCGCGCAAAAGAAATCGTAGCCGAATTGTGGAAAAATGGAGTCGAACGATCTAAATTTAAAGTGAAGTGATAATAAAAAACTGTTTTCAGCGTTTCGTAATTAAAGTGTAGAAATCGAACGTGAAAAGGAATTACGAAAACTTTTTTGGAATTATCGTTCGATTTTCGATAAATTTCTGGCTGTGCAGGTGAATTAGCCGGGGCGTCGCGTCGGTAATGGAGTCGCCGCTGCCAGACTCCATTCGGTAAAGAATTGCCGGTCATTTTCTTTTCGTTAAAATTCCTTAGCGGCAGACATTTTTCTACTGGGATCAACGTCGATCTTCGAATTACTTCAGTAAGTCCGAAAATTGAAAATTTTTAATATTTTAATATTTTTTAATGAAAAACATAAATCCGTTTGATTTTTGTGACTATAAAATAACCTTTTCCGTCTTAAAATTCTCTTTTCTTAAGTGAATTCTGTAATTTCTTTGTAATTTATTGAATTTGGCGGTCCTGTGTCCTGAAGTTGGATAAAAAATTATGAATTTTGGTTAGGTGTCGGTTATTTTTCTCCCTATTCGTCATCTTATTTTTAAAAAAACATTTTGAAAATGCCTAAAAGTATGCAAAGTAGAAGAAACTAAAAAAGGTGCCTATTAACTGACAGTGTTTTTTCTGTTCTAAGAACTTTTTCTTGTATCCCTAAGGCCCGTTTGCTGAAACAAGTCATAACAATTTAAGTTGTGCTTAGCCTACTTAAACCGTAGAAATTCTGGGTCTTAAATAATTTAAGTTGAACATAAGACGCTATGATTTGTTTCAGCAAACGGGCCTAAGACGCTTAATTCGCTTTCCTAGGATTATCTTTCGAGTGCTAGAATTATTTCTTTGACTGCCAAAGTTTTCTCTTGAATTCGAAATTTTTTTTTTGAATTCGAAAATTTTATTTCTTGCAGGATGATTCTCAAAGGATAAAAATTTCTGCTGCTTCGTTTTTTTCCAGATTCTTCCACTCTCCGTCTACCATTGGGGTCTAATTGATACCGTTGGGGTCTAATTGACCCGAAAGCGATTAACAGGTCGATTATCTTAGACGCGTCACTTTTCGTGACTCGAAATTGCCTGTTGTTGTTGGTACAAAACAACAAATACAATAGGCAAAATTCCAGTCACGAAAAGTGACGCGTCTAAGATAATCGACCTGTAAATTTTGCTCTAATTTTAGTTGTAATGGCTTTTGGACTCTGTACCTTCTTGACTTGGTTTCTTTACAAAAAAACATCATAAATTTATGTGATTTTCTGATACAATTTTGAACTTTACTGAAGATGATCGATTTTTGTGAAAAGCATTTTTCTTTTTCTTCCAAAAGTGTGCCCCTATATGGCATTTTCTCCTTTTAGTTCAGGTTTTCCATCAATTTTTTCAAGAAAAGACTTTAGAGTCTAAAAATAATATTCTCATTCCACTAAATAAGAACATTCACTTACTCGCTTGGGAGTCAAACAAAATTGAATAGAGAAAGAATTAATTCAATATTGTAGTCGTTAAATAGTTGACAGGGTGTTCCAAAATAACGTTGACAAAATATTTTTTACTCTAGCCCGAAAATACTGCATTGGCTCCACTTGTTCTCATTATTTTCCGTTTCCCCATGTTCGGAACAATATTTTCAATTGTTATATTTTGGTTTTTGTCCTATCCAGTTATCTTTTTGTCCTAGCCAGTTATCTTACAGCGAAACCGTCTACTTCTACGCCGCGCTGACGGTAGCAACTGGGAGAAAATCATCTTCACCGATGAGAAACAATTGAGCAATCTCACAATCGTCAAAACGATAGGAGCTGGTCAAAAGAAGCCCCCGGACCGTGAGCTGTAATCATTCACCGCCAAAATCCGATATCTGTCATGGTATGGGGCGGAATTTGTACTAGTGGAAAAACACCCCGCATTTTCGTGGATCAAGGGGTTAAAATTAATACGGAAGTGTACCGAAGTAACATTTTGTAAGCCGTTGTACTTCCATGGGCCCGGCAACACTTTGCCAATCAGAACTGGACATTCCAACAAGAATCGGCGCCGGGCCACAGAGCGAAAAAGAAACAAGAATGGTGCCAGACCCATTTTCCGGACTTTATAACGTCCACAGGATGGCCGCCGTACTCACCGGATCTGATCTTAATCCAATGGACGACAGTGTATGGTCAATTTTGGAGGCAAGGGCCTGCGCTAAGCTTTACAAAAGTTTAGACTCGCTGAAGCAATTCTTGCGTCGGGAGTGGGACCACATTTCAATGGAGGAGCTGCGGCGCGTAGCCGAAAATTTCACGAAACGTTTGAGACTCTGTATCAGCGCTAAGGCGCGGCCACTTTGAATCTAATTAGACATGATTATATCATATAAACTAAACTAATTTTTTCAATGTCTTAAATTTTGATTTTGTCAACAAATTAAAGAATTGTAAACGAAAATCTTTGTCAACGTTATTTTGGGACACCCTGTAAACAATATGATTTTAAGCAAATTAAACGGGGGGTTTTACTTTCAAATGCAGAGCTCTGGAAATTCAATAAGAAAATCACATTAGACCTTTGGAATATAAGAATGTAAATGTCAAAATTTTAACAGCATTTTTTTTTGTTTTACTAAATTCTTCACATATATTGGTTTAAAATAAAACATATATAGATACACGTACGTTTCTGTGCAAGTTTCTGTAATTTATTTTAATTCCATTGTAAATTTCATTGTTTTATTTTCTGATTTCGTTTCTATAGAATAGCATAACTTTTTGACTATCACTTAAATTTGAATAATGTTTATAGTGTTTTTTATAATGTTTTATGAACTTATTGTGAAGACAACTATGTCATGTGAATTACTTTTTAATAATATATTATTATTTTTTAAATCTCCTTTTCATTTTTGTTATATTTATGCTAGTTTTATGTCTCTGCATTAATGTTATATGTTTTACGAAAAAACAAACTTAATAATTTTTCTTTAAATCGAATTCCAACTTGAAATAGCAATAGAATTTTATATAATTTTAATAATAGTTTTACGTAGGATTTCTATTAAGGATTTTTTTTTCGATCCTTAAATTGAATCTGTGTAAATTTTTAATATCTAATTTTTTTTTTTTTGTGAATTGAATATAAAAGTTATATGAGACAAAAATTATTTTTAAAAAAACTAGCTAATTATCATTTTAGTTTTCACCAATAATAATACTTTGAAATTTTCTAATTATCATAAAAGTTTAGGGTTCGCGTTGTAATTTTGCGATGTTCTTGTTTTTTTTTTTTACAAGTTTTATAAGAATTAATACTAATTTTTTTTTCATTTTCGAACTACGAGCTTCAGTCAATCTAAGTAAGTTCTTAGGAAATATTTTAGGAAATCAAAAAAAAAAAGACCTTTTTTCCCCTTTAATAATCAGTGAGTTTCTACGGAAAGATTGATAGCATTTATATCAGTTTTTAGGGATAGTCAAAATATTTTTTTTTTAAAAAAGCCTTCTCTTAAATTTAGCTTAAATATTTTGGCTTTTTTGTTTAAAACATATATAGATTGTTTTAGGTTATTTCATATTTAGTAAACATAAAATTTAAATCTACATTCCTAAATCACAAATACACGTACAATCCGAACTTTTTCGATTAAATTGAGATTCTTCCTACTCTGACACATTATATCGAATTTACATTAACCATAGTTGAGTATATGAGTATCTGTTTTTTTTTTTTAATTAATAAAAATTAGTAGTGATTCGAATACAAAAGACTAAAGTGACGAACTTTCTATTTCTGTTTCAATTAGGCCATCCCCAGAGTTCAGAAGAGATCAATTTGGGGAAATATACGAATAGGATTTTGGGTACAATAAAATTCATTAAGAAAATGAGAAAATCTGCTTCGTAAATTAATTTTTCATCCTATTTTGTCAGGATTTTTACTTAAAATGTCCATAGGTGGTTACAGTTAGAAAAGTTTCGTTCACATTATTTGACATGGAGTCAGTGGAGCAGTAAGGAAATAAACATTTTAAAGGCCATTAGATATTGCTATCATTTTTTTTTTCAGTAAAAATCTAGCAATTTCTGTAGATGTTTAAGTTTCTGAAAAATAGTCCAATGTTGATTGTATTTTACTCAAACCGGTGCCTCACTTTGTACCAGGGATTTGTACTAAATACCTAACTTTCAAAGGCTACGTTACCTAAAGCTAATACCTTTTCTCATTTGGTTTTTTTTTAATATAAATTATTTTATTATTATGCAAATATGTATACCTATGAGAAGACTCACTCTGTTAAAATTGATTTTTTAACAACTATATTATAGTTTATCAGGTCTCTTTCTTACTATTACCCTAGATTTTTTTTTACATGACTTAGTTTTTAGTTGCCTATAGTGTTTTGTATTTTTTCTTTTTAAATTTTGATTCATGTAAAACTCATATCATAACCGAAAAAAATTCCCTAGTAATCATTATTTACAAGAACTTACCTACTTTTTCACTTTAGTGCATCTATACAAGGATCACTATTTTTTTTATTATAAATATTTCTTTGAACCTATCCTATCACATATTGTTAATCTATTTAACTGTTTATATCTGTATGGATTGAAATCTTGTTTTTCTTGTTTGTGTAAATATATTGTTTTTAACTATTATTCCTTAACATGTAAATATATAGTTTTTAAGATATTTTATTCCATTAACGTATTTTAAATACTTGAGCATTGAGCTTTCTTTTTTTTTTTAGTATTCTAACATCAAATTTGTTTACACATTTCTTCAACAACATCAACAATATCAATTTTTTTTTCTTTTTTCTTTTTTTTTTTGGTTTGCAATTAGAGCTAGATATTATATATATAATATATGTATATTTATTTAAAGATATTTAATGTATTTTCCCTCTTGGAATTGACCTTTATTTAACTTTCTTTATTTAATTACCTTTATTGAATACAAATGAGAAAAGAAAATATGAATATATATGGTTGAAAAATCTAAAATATTGTCATAGGATCTAGAAATTTATAATTTAAGGAATGGCAAAAACTATAGAATAAATCAAAATCCAATTTTTTTTTTTCATGTAGAGTAAGTGCGGATAATGTGGACCACTGCAATATCTCAGAAACTGTACGAGGGAATTAATTCGAGTTCATGTTCAAACATGCACCGGCGACATTGGGTCGGTGAAACCAATGGTTTGCGTTGAAAGCTCATTCAGTTTCA
Source organism: Chrysopilus asiliformis (assembly GCA_964034945.1). Classification (NCBI taxonomy): domain Eukaryota; kingdom Metazoa; phylum Arthropoda; class Insecta; order Diptera; family Rhagionidae; genus Chrysopilus; species Chrysopilus asiliformis. Next base: position 9,941,941 of record OZ035964.1, read on the forward strand.
GAATTTTTTGGAGGACGGTCATATTGTTAGAAAAATCGTGTTTTTTAAGTTACAAAGAAAATTGGTTAGTGTGATCTGAGCTTTTGCGAATTGAAATTCAGTTTTTTTTTGTTTTGAAGCGGAGAGGCTAGGGGTAACAAATTAAGAGGTAAGTAATATTTACAAGGTGTTCCAAAAAAAGTGACCTCTAATTTGGATTTGTCCAAGCAGGAAAGCTTTTTAAGTTTGGAATTTTTTCACATTTCTATTCGATTTTCCATTAAAAATACTACTTTAATGTTTTTTTTTTTTTTCATAATTTTCCCGCACATTTAAGATACTTTTTTCCCATGTCGAATCAAAGGGAACAAATTTTGACGTTATATATAAGGGCTAAGAAATCGCTACTGCGACATCACGCGAACGCTTGGCATCGACAAGTCAAATGTCAGGAGAACCATAAAACGGTTTGAGGCGATGCTGGTCGACGTCCAGGAAGCGGCAGAAAGCGCACCGTCAGGACCGCTAAGAACCGGGAGCTCATCCGAGAGCACGTCAGGCGAAATTCGAGAGTTTCAATGAGGAAAATCTCCCATGAAACCGGAATAAGCAACACATCCGTCCACAGAATAGCCAAAGAGGACCTCAAGCTCAAGCCCTACAAGCTCCGAAAAGTCCAGCTCCTCACCGGCGACAACAAACGCGTGCGGCTCGAAATATGCAAGCAACTTCTGCGCCGCTACGCACCTCTGGATTTGGAGCGCATCGTTTTCACCGATAAGAAGCTGTTCAACGTAGAACGTGTACCGCCGTGACATTGGCTGATGTGAATAAAAAAATAGCTTTTGCTAAAACTGATGTTTTTTAGCTAATGCAGACTGCGTACAGACATTGGTAGCATTGGCTAAAAAAACATCAGTTTTAGCAAAAGCTATTTTTTTATTCACATCACCCATTCTTGAGGCTGTGGGACTTCCGTGGGCCCAGCAGCACTTCGGCGATGCAGATTGGATATTTCAGCAGGACTCCGCTCCGGCTCACAAGGCGATAATGGAAGAGCTGCGTGGCGCCACCAAAAGTTTCCGGAAACGTTTGACGCTCTGTATCGAAGCACAAGGAGGCCACTTCGAAACAAATTAAATATATTATACTCTCGGAAGTGTGGTGCATTGTTTACCCTTTTAGAAAAATGGTTTTTGTTGAGAAATAAATATTTTATGACACCAACGAAAATATAAAAAAGGCTGCTGAAGAGGTAAAAAGTGGTCGCATGGACTTTTTACGAGCATCACAAAAATTTGGTGTACCAAAAACAACATTAAGACGCCTGTTTTACAGCGATAAATATGAAGAGTTAAAGGATAAACCCAAACCTTTGGGAAGAAAGCCAGTATTTTCAAAGGAAGTGGAAAGAGAGCTCGTTCAATATGTTCTACATATGGAGAGCTTATATTTTGGTCTAACGCGACGTGACATTAGATACTTAGCGTACCAACTGGCTGTAAGGAATAAAATAGCAAACCCTTTCTCGAAACTACGTGAAAATGCGGCAAAAGATAGGCTTAAATCATTTTTAAGTAGGTAAGCCTACGAAAACCCACTGGGACCTCATTTGATCGAGGGTTTAATTAAGAAAGTATTGACAAATTCTAAGTGTCAAATCATACTTTTTTTTCCACACAACATGAATAAAATATTACCATGAATAAACTTTAAGTGTTTCATTGTATTTTTTACAAAAGCTCTCCGGAAATCAAGTTCTGATGCGGGTAATCTGGACCAGTGGTCCACTTTAGCCGACACCGTGGTCCACTTTAGCCGACACCGTGGTCCACATTATCCCTACCAAAATCAAATTGACTGATTGTGTCAATTTTCACATTTTTCGATTTAAAAAGACAATAAATCATCAGATCAGGATTTTCTTTATTTTACATTAAAAGGTTACGCTTTTCTCTTGGATAACAAACTGCTGTTTTTAAGAAAATTCTTATAGTTGCCTCACATGAGTAAAAAATAGGAACGGTGGTCCACAATAGCCGCACTTACTCTATCAATGATGATGTTTGAAAAAGAAAGGTTAAAAATCATAATATTTTTGATTGTTTTCTTTTTTTTTTTTACTTCAAAATTCTAATAAAATTAACCCGTGAGCACTCGCGCACGGGTAAAAAATACTCGAAACAACTTTACATTGGAATATTTCACTTCAATGAATCGCATATAACGGGGCTTTCCTAGTAGCTGAGTTTTTAACCGTTACGAGCAAGTTAGACAGTTTTCATTTGTGTTGTGAAATTCTAAGTGACAACAATCGTTCTCAAATTGTTTGTCTCCCACACTCATGGAGAGCTTCATGCCTCAATTTTGCAAATGTTTAGAACGAATTAGCGCGAGTGCTCAAGAGTTAAGGCTAGCTGGACTTTTGGATGAAAGTCTACAGTTCTGATTATTTTTTAACGTAATCAAAAATGAAAATCCGGTGATAATTGTTTGTTAATTTTTTTAACTTTCGGAAACGACCAACAAAACTGAATTTGACACGTTCACTGGCACCATTACGTATAGTAATGGTGTGTACCATGAATGCCTGTTTTCTGTTGGACAAACTTTTCGGCAACCAACGCATAACTGGCTTTTCACGTGTTAAAACTGGTCAACTTAGTTAATATTATATTAAAAAACTTCTAGTTCGGGCTCTGAACTAGTATTGACAAAACAATTAATAATAATTGATATGAACGTAGTTTTTCAAACACAGTGTAGTTTTCCTATTTGGAAAATCCTATCTATCAATTAAAATAATTTACTACAATTTAAACGAGATTCATGTAAAATGCATATAAGGTTTAGTATCGAATTCCATTGACAAGTATCAGTTCTCTAGATTGGATATGTTGGAAGTGAGCACATGTCTATGGAACGCTTTTTAAAAGGAATATGCGTTTTTCATTATAAATGTTTACCACCACAACACTGTTTTCCGGAAGTCAAAAAATTAACGCGTATTTTATGTGAAACATCAAAACTCTAAAAAAAACAACTTCGACGTATAAACCATTTTTTTAGGAATCTCCCCTTTGAAATTTTGAGTTTTATCTGTTTGAAATTGCCATTCCTAAATTACTTAAGATCTTAACTAGACGATTGTTGAGATTTTTTTAAATAAATAAAAAAATTGTTACCAGCATGTACCCATATTCAATTTCAATCGCTTAAATATGTGTCTTAATTCCATGAATATAGACAATTTATATATTTTTTTTTTCGTCTATAACTTACTCATACTTAATTGTTAGAATTATATTAATTTACTGAATTAGAAACCATATGAAATTTTCCTTTTTTTTCGGTTATTTTAAGTTCTTCACTAATATTTTTACGTTAATATGAATTTTTAATTTGAATATATTTTAAATGATATGATGAATTGTTTTTTTTTTATTTTATTTTTTATTTTTTTTAATATTTTTTGTCTATAATTTGTCGTCACTTTTTAATAAATAAAAAACTATCGAAAATAAGAAGAGCACCAGTTGAAAAAAATTCCACAAAATTCAAAAATTCATAAATATTTCCAATCAACTTTCGAAAATAATAGCTATTGGTTAAAAGTTTTTAGAAATAAAAAAGAACTAAAATCAAAGCGATCACGGATTTTTGAAAAAAAGTTTCAATAAAATTTTTCTTCATAATCTCTGAAAAAGTTTTTTTTTTTTTTTCGGAAATCAGGAATTTTTTACCGCCGCTTGGAATTAAAAAAAAAAGCAAGATGTGGGCTTTCTTCGTCGCTAAATTTTCCCATTAAAAAAAATTACTATTTTTCAGGCTAAGGAATGATTAAAACAAAAATCAACTATGCTAATCAAAAATGCTGCCAATTAAGTTTTATGAGAAAATTTCAATTTTTCGACTTTTCGATGAGTTTTAATAAAACGCTTCAACAATTTCAGTAGCCCCACAAGAGGTTTTTTTTTCACATTTGGATATTACTACACACCATTCAGTTCAAGAAAAATTTGCTATACTTCTTCGCTGAAAATTAATCAGGATTTTTGATTCTACCCTACATTAATGAAAACCGAAATTTGCCTTATCAGATTATCAAGTGCTATCAAGGAAGTTTATTTGTTCACACTTGTCGATCGGAAAATGATTGGAATTTAGGATAATATGCCGAGATTTTGGATGAGTTTAATGAATTTTTTTTGGAGTGTGTTTCAGGAATATTGTTGGACTTTCTTTGGGATAGTTTGGAGAATTTTTTGGGGTGATGATTTTGAATTGAAGACCTCGGTGCAAAAACCGGTCATATCCACTTTTTGACGAAAATGAGTTATTGATACCAAATGCAAGAATAAGCGAATCCGAACATTTGACTGCAAATCCCGGACTCGTTGGAGGTCTATGTAAAAAGTTATTGAAGAGAAGGAGACGCCTGAATGCATAACTTATATAATTTGATGCAGATTTTTTTAAAATTTAATTTTAATTTTTTTTGAAGCTATTGTATTTTTTGTTAAATTGAACATATTTTTATTTGTTTATTTTTAGAGGCTATTAAACATAATTTTTGACTGAATGGTGGATTTTGAAAATCCCTGATGCACTCTTGTGTGCAAGAAACAGCCATCTCCAAAATTTAAAATGTTTATAACTTTCTCAATAAAAATTAAAAACTATTTTTTTCAAATTAAAATGATGTAAAGGTGCCGCTCCACGTGAGAGTAAATACGCGAGTAACTCTCAAAAACTCTCGAGAGTTACTCGCAGGAGGTTGTCCATTTGAGAGTTAATTTCGGCAATTTTCTCTTTTCAAGACCAATATCTTGATTTTTTTTGACATCTGGCTTTGGCGAGTTCTCGAGAGCTACTAGCGAAATTCAAACGCAGCTCGTATCTGGCGAGCAACTCCCCGAGAGTTCAGTGGGTGCGTGTCCACTAAAGAGTAGAATCACTTTTGACGGCTCGCAGAAACTAGCTCGTGAGTTTTTGCGAGTTTTTGCGAGCGACTCTCAGAGACGTGTCCATTTGCGAGTAGCTGCTATCGAGAGGTGCTCGCCGGCATTTACTCTCATGTGGAGCGGCACCGTAAAGTGGCCCACACACTAAGAGGATACACAACGCGCCATTAGGACACAAACTTGAGTTGTCGTGTATCCTCACAGTCTGTGGGCAATGAAAGAGTACAATCTAAGCTTGAACGCTAAGATTGTATCGTTCCACGGCCGCCTGAACTCGTCACGATTCCTGACAATCTTTTTGGGTGGTCGCGGTAGTGTGTGCGCACTCTCGATGTAGACTGACCGAAAGTTAGCTACAAACTGATGGGAATGAATGCGTGTGGGGACTTCACGATACAATCTTTTTCGTGTTGTCTTTCCTTGCGGATTAATCTGTCATTAGATTATCGTGAATTGTGTCTAGTGTGTGGCCCGCATTAGAACAAATGCTTGATTTAAATTGTAATTTGTAAACTTTGTCGTATACCAAAAATCTCATTCTAATATGTTTTTTGTCTCTCGTGAAAAATTCCAAAAAGTGGAGATGACCGGTTTTTGCACCGAGATCTTCAATTTTCGTCGTGGTTTTGAGAAATTTTCTTTGACGGATTTTTTGGGGTCCAAATTTGATAATTTTTTTTTGGGGTGACGTTGAAATACCATTTGACGGATTTTAAATGTGTTGATGAAATATTTTGATATGTGACAAATCTCACTTGAATATGTAAAAAGCTTCTGTTCTATTTCAGAGTTGTCTAGGTACTCCAGCCTCTGGTCAATTCGTCACACGTTTAGAAATCATCACGCCTTTTTTTTGACATTAAACATGCATCGACATTTATTACTCCCTTCCTCTTTTGGGAGAGTGAGACATCAAATTATTTCTGTAAATTGAACATTCAAAACACTTGTCACATATAAGTATAAGCTCTGTTTTTGAACATTCATGGTTTAATAAATTATTTCTGCTTCGCAAACCGATACTGGCTTGTAGTTTGTTAATAAATATTTGCACAGCAATACAACAAATAAACGGTAATCATACTCCATAGTAATATTATTTTTTTTCTTGCAATATAATTGTTTAGGTTGATTAGGTTTCTGTTTTTTAATAGATATCTGCATTTAATTTATTTTTTTTATTATAGGTATAATATTTAGTCATACATATATAAACATTAATTGTAATTGTTTTTCTTTTTTTGTCACACTACATATAATGACTATGGAAATTATCTTGAAGAGTAATAGTTTTCCCACTCTATTGGATTGCGTTTTCGATATATTCTTCATATATCAATGAAAACGCGATTTTCCTTAAAAAATAGTTTTTGGGTAATTTTGATAGATTTTTTTGGAGTTGGTTTCAAGAGTTTTGTTGCATTTTTTTGGGATAGTTTGGAGAATTTTTTTTAGCGGGTGATTTCGAATTTTCGAGGTGATTTTGAGAAATTTTCTTTAATGGATTTTTTGGGTTGTGTTTAAAGATTTTTTTGATAAATTTTTTGGGGTGGTGTTGAAATTCCATTTGACGGATTTTAATGTGTTGATAAAACATTTTGATACGTGACAAATCTCACTTGAATATGTAAAAGTTATTCTGTTCTATTACAGAGTTGTCTCCAGCTCCTGGTCAATTCGTCAACATTTATTACCCCCTTTCTCTTTTGGGAGAATGAGACACCAAATGATTTCTTTAAATTGAACATTCAAAACACTTGTCACATATAAGTATAAGCTATGTTTCTGAACATTTATGGTTTAATAAATTATTTCTGGTTCGGAAACCGATACTGGCTTGTAGTTTGTTAATAAATATTTGCACAGCAATACAACAAATAAACGGTAATCATACTCCATAGTAATATTAATTTTTTTTCTTGCAATATAATTGATTTAATTGATTAGATTTCTGTCTTTTTAATAGATATCTGTATTTAATTTATTTTTTTTATTATAGGTATAATATTTAGTCATACATACATAAACATTAATTGTAATTGTTTTTCTTTTTTTGTCACACTACATATAATGACTATGAAAATTATCTTGAAGAGTATTAGTTTTCCCACTGTATTGGATTGCGTTTTTGATATATTCTTCTTATATCAAAGAAAATGCAATTTTCCTTTTCAGATTATCAAAAAAAAAAATTTTTTTTAAAAAAAGATAATTTTGGGTAATTTTGATAGACTTTTTTGGAGTTGGTTTCAAGAATTTTGTTGCATTTTTTTTGGGATAGTTTGGAGAATTTTTTTAGAAGATTTTTTTGAATTTTCGAGGTGGTTTTGAGAAATTTTCATTGATGGATTTTTTGGGGTGGTGTTGAAATACCATTTGATGGTTTTTATTGTGTTGTTGAAACATTTTGATATCTGATTTCTTCTCCTACATACAAATCATCACGCCAATTTTTGACATTAAACATGCATAAAAATATAACAGGTCGGCTGAAAAGTCCGTAGGCTGACACATAGATGGTGTTACTAGAATTAAATCCATAAAATTTTTATTTAGCACTAACCTTCAAACGATATGTGTATAAGTTTTACAGCTGTCGGACAATTGGTTCGTGAGATATAGCATTGTGAGTGAAGCAACTTTTGTTATTGTAAAAAAAATTGATGAAAAAGAATTTCGTGTGTTAATGAAGCATTGCTTTATCATGGAAAAAAATACTGTTGAAGCCAAAGCTTGGCTTGATAAACATTATCCGGACTCTGCACCAGGAAAATCAACCGCTAAGAAGTGGTTTGCTAAATTTAAACGGGGCGAAATGAGCACCGAAGACGATACACGCAGTGGACGCCCGAAAGAGGCCGTAACGGACGAAAACATAAAAAAGTTCAGAAAATAATTTTGAATAACCGTAAATTGAAGTTGATCGAGATAGCTGAGACTCTGAAGATATCAAAAGAGCGTGTTGCACATATCGTGCGTGAATATTTGTGTCACAAGTCAATGAAAACGATGGCAAAATTGTATGAATTAGGCTACGAATTGCTTCCCCATCCACCGTATTCTCCAGATCTGGCCCCCAGTGACTTTTTCCTGTTTGCAGACCTCAAAAAGAATGCTCGCTGGAAAGAAATTCAGCACTAATGAAGAAGTAATCGCTGAGAGTGAGGCCTATTTTGAGGCTAAAGAGAAATTGTACTATAAAAATGGTATCGAAAAGTTGCATGACCGCTATAATCGCTGTATCGCCCTCGAAGGTAACTATGTTGAATAATAAAGTCGAATTTCACCAGAAAAATGTGTTTTACTATGTTAGCCTACGAACTTTTCGGCCGACCTGTTACTAACCCCTTCCCCTTTTGGGGAAAGTGAGACATAAAATTATTTCTGTAAATTGAACATTCAAAACACTTGTCACATATAAGTATAAGCTATGTTTTTGAACATTCATGGTTTAATAAATTATTTCTGCTTCGCAAACCGATACTGGCTTGTAGTTTGTTAATAAATATTTGCACAGCAATACAACAAATAAACGGTAATCATACTCCATAGTAATATTATTTTTTTTCTTGCAATATAATTGTTTAGGTTTCTGTTTTTTAATAGATATCTGCATTTGATTAGGTTTCTGTTTTTTCAATAGATATCTGCATTTAGTTTATTTTTTGTTATTATAGGTATAATACATATTTAGTCATACATACATAAACATTAATTGTAATTGTTTTTCTTTTTTCGTCACACTACATATAATTACTATGGAAATTATCTTGAAGCAGTAATCGTTTTTCCACCCTATGAGATGACGTTTCTGATATACTCTTCGTATATCGACGCAAACGCCATTTTCGTTATTAAATTATCAAAAAAATCAAAGTTTTTCGCGTGCTATCAAGGAAATTTATTTGTTTACAATTGTCTATTGGAAACTGATTAGAATTTACAGGTCGATAATCTATCAATGGACGACTATGCGACTCGCTTTTACTTTCGGAAATCGCCTCAGCCAAAAATGCTGTGTGTGACAGTGGCCTTAGACGCATCACTTTTCGTGATTCGAAATAACCTGTTGTTGTTGGTACAAAACAACAAATACAATAGGCAAAATGCAAGTCACGAAAAGTGACGCGTCTAAGGCCCCTGTTACACGGGGCAACTTTAAGCGGCGACTTTTCTTAAATATAGGCGCAAGAAGTGAGGGAAGCGGTAGCTAATGTCGCCAGTTCCGAAAGTAGAAACAAGGCGGAAAAATACGCACACGAGTACGAAATCACAAAGAACGGGTTCGTGAAAGTTTTTTTGCGATTTGACAGTTCGTCCAACTTCACACACACATGAAACACTCACTGTGTAATATACAGAAGTTTCCGGCAACTTGTCTCCGCGTGGAGCACAAACGAGCAACTTTTTGTATCCTGTATCAGTTTAAAGTTGCCGTGTGTAACATAGACCTAAGATAATCGACCTGTTAGAATCTGAGGTCATCAATATATACCGAGTTTTTGGGTGATTTTGAAGGATTTTTTTGTTGGAGTGGATTTCAAGAATCTTGTTGCATTTTTTGGGATAGTTTGGAGAAATATTCTGGGAGGTGATTTTGAATTTTTGGAGGTGTTTTTCAGAAATTTTCTTTGTTGGATTTTTTGAGGTGGTGTTGAAATACCATTTAACGGATTTTATTGTGTTGTTGAAACATTTTGATATCTGATTTCTTCTCATCATCAGGCATTTTTTTTTTTACATTAAACATTAAACATGCATCAAAATTTAGTACCCCCCATCCTCTTTTGGGGGAATGAAAAGCCGAATGATTATTTTTTAATTAATTGAACATTAAAGATACTTGTTACATGTATAAGCGTATGTTGGCCGCCATATTTTTGGACATTAATGATTTAATAAATGATTTCTGCTTTGCGAATAGATACTGACTTGTAGTTTGTTAATAAAAATTTGCAGAGCGACTCAAAAAATAAGCGGTAAAGTCTAAAGGTCAAAATAAACAAAACAAAAATCTTATAGAAAAATTTCCGTAATAATATTAGTTTTTGTTTTTTTTTTTTTTTGAAATATAATTGATTTGGTTGATTAGGTTTTTGTTTTTTTTTAATAGTTAGTTTTGCAAACAATTCAAATTTTTTTTTATCTGCATTTAGTTAAAATTTTTATCATAGATATAATAGGATTAAATACATAATTGTTAAAAACTATTTGTAATAACTAAAAATTATCTTGAAGTGAGAATTTTTCCACCCTATGGGATTGGATTGGATATTAGCCTTAAACATATATGTCAGCACTACCAAGTGGTGGATGAAAGAAACGGAGCTATAAAAATAAAAAAATAATTTTGCTAAATAACAAGGATTTTGATATTTTATTATCAAAATAAAATACTATTATTAGAGAGAAAAAATAAAACAAAAGGTAGGAAATTATAATTAAATGTGTGTAGTGCATTTGTGACATTTTGTCGTCAGTGCCCTTAAATTAATATTTATTATTTCATTTACTAATTAATCATAAGAAATAAGAGCTTATTTTTTTTACTCAAGTTTCTTTGATTAAAATCAAATAAAAATTTCATTAAATTTTTATAAAATTACCATTGGGATCGAATCAAAGAAAATACACCATAAATCAACGACATTTTAGATTGGGTTTGGGGGAGTTTTTTTTTTATTAATATTTTTTTTTGCGAAAAGCTAGAGTGAATTGTGGAGATTTTCACATTAAGATGCCGCCTGTTGTGTCTGGCTAATCAATTTATAAAAATGGCAGGGAAAACACTTGTTATCCCTAAGGACTTTTATTTTGTAGTTTCCCCAACATGCAGAGAAAAAAGGTAAATCTAACTTTTTTTTAGTAGGAAATCGGGACTTTAACTAAAATTGTTCATTTCAATGACAAATACGAGGACAGGCGTTTATATTTCGGGAACTGTCAATACTAGTAGTTGTAAGTGCAATCTGACATCTACATCGTAAAGTTTGATATTTTCGACAGCAAAACGTTCTGAGGTTTTGATATACGGACGCTATTTGTGTTGTTTGCAGTGACTTGAAAATTTTGGCACTTGGCACACCGAATGCGAATTCGCACCACATTGCGTAAAAGTTCAAGTTTGCCACGCGATCTTATATCATATGTCATCTACATGAGCTCTAATTTTGTTTTACATAACAATGCGGTCTCCCCAAAATTGCAGTCTCCGCAAAATTAGAACTCATGTAGATTACATACAATATAAGATCGCTTGGTAAGTTTGAACTTTTTCGCAATGCGGTGCGAATCCGCGTTCGGTGTGCCAAGTGCCTTTAAGTGCCTTAAAAAATGGAATTAACTCGTGAGCATTTTCGTGCGATTATTATTCACAAATTTCGACGTGGATTGTCTCAACAACATTGCATCGATGAACTTAATTCTTTATATGGCAATGAAGCACCATCAAAGACTACTGTATATCGCTGGTTTACTGAATTCAATCGTGGCCGATGTTCGTTCCAGGACGAATTTCGTGAAGGTCGTCCAACATCGGTTATTGTGCCACAAAACATCGATGCTGTGCGTGAGCTGATAATGCAAGATCGTCATGTGACATACAGGGAGATTGAGGCATTCCTGGGCATTAGTAACACCAGCGTATTTAAGATATTGCATGAACATTTAGCCGTGAAGAAGCTATGTTCGCGTTGGATCCATAGATATACTAGATCGCTCGATTTGCTGTCTCAAATGGTCCCATTTCAATACAGTTCAGTGAATCAAAACGAGTCAAGTAAGAGCAAGATAACCCTATGAAAATAAATATAGTCCTCTCGTTTAAACCGTGAGCTGTCAAAGGAAAATAGACGTTCGGAATGGTGTTGGCGCCTAAAGTTATTTGTTTGCGCCTAAAGTTAGTCTCAAACTTGTGAAATTTGAATTTCGCGGCAAACTAAATTTGAATTTCGCGACCTTCTACAGTTGAGTGGATGCCTTCAAGTACGATAAAGAGGGAAATACTTTTGGGACCATTTTTCAGCAGAGCTTTGTATGGTGACAGTTGTTCTATGTTATATAGTTCTGTGGTTGGATCCCACATAATTTGACAATCGCTCAAAAAATGGCTCGTGCCCATTGGTGCAAAGAAATGCTTAAAAAATACCATCACGGTACACCAAAACTATTTATAAAATCGTGACGAATCTTGGATCTATGCCTACGAGCCCGAAAGTAAACAGCAGTCGACCGTATGGGTCTTCCAAGATGAACCAAACCCAACAAAAGTTGTCTGCGCCCGAAGCACTTCGAAGCAAATGGTCGCCTGTTTTTTTCGGAAAAACTGGCCATGTCGCAACCGTGCCTTTAGAGAATCGTAGAACGGTCAATTATGAATGGTACACAACCATTTGTTTGCCGGAAGTCTTCGGAGAAATAAGGAAAACAAACCGGAAACGACGGATCATTCTCCATCATGACAATGCGAGCACTCATACATCGACTCAAACAAAAGAGTTTTTGAGCACTCAAAACATCAAATTGATGGGTCATCCGCCGTACAGCCCTGATTTGGCATCTAATGGCTGCGTTCAGACGAGGTTGAAACTGGTTGACTTCACCAAGTTTCCACTCGATTTTACGGGGCAGACGCTATCGGGTGTAGGCGGGGAATTAATCTGCTAGCTAGGCCGGGTGAACTTGTTTGAAAACACATACACACATAGAATTTAATGGTGGGGGTTCACAAAATTTTCCTAGCTACACGCACACATTGACATAGCTTGTGTAAATACACTGCAGCGCAAAAGTTGAAAAACACTACGTGAGAACGCAAGCAGAGTTTTTCACCCAGAGTAACTTGGTTGATTTCACCTACGTGAGAACGCGGCCATTGATTTCTTTTTGTTACCCACACGTGAAGAACAAACTGCGTAGTCAACGATTTCCTGCGCCAGAAAGGCCGTTGATGCGTTCAAAAACCATATTTTGGAGATACCATCTTCACAGTGGCAAAAATGCTTTTCGGATTGGTTCAAACCCATGCAAAAGTGTATTGATCGTCGTGGAGAATATTTTGCGAAACAAGAAAACCATTTTAATGATAAATATTTGTTTTTGTTTGTTATTCCCGAAATATAAACGGCTACCCTCGTATGTAGTCAAATCAACCACAAAATATTGAATTTGACTAAATATTTAAATTTATTAAGACTATTTTTGTCAAATGAAATTAACTATTTTACTTATAGTCCCGATTCTCTATCATACAATAATTAGATTTATTATCTCTACGTGAAGGTGTTTTTATGATTTCTTCTAGATTTTTCTATGATTTCTCCAAGACCGCATTCACACGATAAGTTTTTTGATTCATGAATCACGGCAATTCTCTTTGAAACATTCACGAATCATTAACGGTCATTTACACGGTAAATGTTTTGACGTGTGTCTTTTTGACGTTTATGAAAGTTTTTGTCGAGCAAAAAGGAATAGAGACAGCGGACTTGAAATAACTTATGGTGAATCAAAAGCTGGTGATTCACCAACTTCTCGCCCCTCCTACATCTCGCCCCTCTTGCCCTCGTTTGGCCGTGACATGAATCAAAAAACTTATCGTGTGAACCCGGACCAAGCGTTTGACACGCAGAAAAATTCATGCTACATTCGTTGTAAATCTAACGAAAAACGTTGTTAAATTCGAGTTTAAAATAACGTGTCGTTTCATAAGAATCCAAAGGCCTTTTATGGGAAAACCCGCAGCCAAATTGCGAAATAAAAATTAAAGTGGCTTTTCTTTTTGTTTTTCAATTGTACTGTCACAGAAAAAAAGGTAAATTTTTGTATCGTTTTAAAGGAGATTTGTTTTCTAATGAAAACTATTGAAACCATACAATTTTCTAATGTGATGAAAATCGTAATCCTGCAAATGAATTTAATTCTCTTTGTAGTAAAAACAAAATCGAGACCAGGCTTAAAGGTCACAACAAAATGAATATCAGAATTTTCCTGTTGGAAAATCAATTTAATGGAATATTTCGATTGATATCGTGATTTCATGATTTCGTGGGGTTTCGTTCCGAAATTAATTTTGTGCTAATCAGGGGTCATTCATAATTAACGTTTAAAAATCATAGTAATATAAAATCGGATTCTTTGAATTGCACATCGAAGCCTGTAAAACAAGCTTTCAATATTGAAGGCTATTTTTGCAATTTACAACGAACGTAAATCCAGATTAAATATCATAATGTCGAAATTTTTTTTTTTAATGATGCCCTTTGAGGCTATGCTAGTTCGGTACATGATATGATACCTGCCACGTACATTGCATTTCATATTAATTGGAAAAAATCTGTGAAAAATAATTTAATACTGTAAAAAATAATTTTTGTTTTGTTTATACGACGGTGGGTGATGTTATTATTAATATTTGGATATGTGTTCCACAACGTATTTGAAATATTCACGAAAATTGTGTACATTGAGGTTAAAAGTTTATATGGTTTTATTTATTTTTTACATTGGAATTTGATATTAAGCGAAACATATTATTATATGACTTCTGAGAATTTGAAATTAATTCTACATTCGTTGGTTTTATTGAGGGATTTCCAGAGAACAAATGAAATTTTCCATATATTTCTATTGAAAAAACCAAGCTGAAAATATAGAGTTTCACATAAAATTCTGCAGCATAGTTATGAAAATCTTGTATTAACATTGGAAATTCTGTTGAATTTTGATGAAAACGTTAATGTTACAATTTTTAAATATTTCGCCAACGTTAATGAGTAATATATACATCAACTATTCTACTATGGTTATCTGTTATGTCTATACCTGTTATACCTACACGGAAAAATAGGCTGTCCATGAAATACGTTATGCGAATTTGTTTGGAACATCTTTTGGAATGTCTGCTCTCCGATCGTTGTGGTTTTCTGTTATTTTTACAAGTTTTGACAATTTTTTTTGTGGTTATGTGGCATTCGTTGGGAGTTTCTGTTCCCCATTCCAGCAATTTTTTACCTTCCTATACGTAGTGCGGTATTGCATTCATATAAAAAATTTCGACCTCTTAATTTTGCCTAAAAAAACAATTCCCGAGCACTCCCGAGTCGATTACTACAAAAATGTCTTTCTGTCTGTCAGTCAACCTGTCAGTCTGTCAGTCTTTCAGTCTGTCTTTCAGTCTGTCTTTCAGTCTGTCTTTCAATCTGTCGTTCAGTCTGTCTTTCAGTTTGTCTTTCAGTCTGTCTTTCAGTCTGTCTTTCAGTCTGTCTTTCAGTCTGTCTTTCAGTCTGTCTTTCAGTCTGTTTTTCAGTCTGTCTTTCAGTTTGTCTTTCAGTCTGTCTTTCAGTCTGTCTTTCAGTCTGTCTTTCAGTCTGTCTTTCAGTCTGTCTTTCAGTCTGTTTTTCAGTCTGTCTTTCAGTCTGTCTTTCAGTCTGTCTTTCAGTCTGTCGTTCAGTCTGTCTTTCAGTTTGTCTTTCAGTCTGTCTTTCAGTCTGTCTTTCAGTCTGTCTTTCAGTCTGTCTTTCAGTCTGTCTTTCAGTCTGTCTTTCAGTCTGTCTTTCAGTCTGTCTTTCAGTCTGTCTTTCAGTCTGTTTTTCAGTCTGTCTTTCAGTCTGTCTTTCAGTCTGTCTTTCAGTCTGTCTTTCAGTCTGTCTTTCAGTCTGTCTTTCAGTCTGTTTTTCAGTCTGTCTTTCAGTCTGTCTTTCAGTCTGTCGTTCAGTCTGTCTTTCAGTTTGTCTTTCAGTCTGTCTTTCAGTCTGTCTTTCAGTCTGTTTTTCAGTCTGTCTTTCAGTTTGTCTTTCAGTCTGTCTTTCAGTCTGTCTTTCAGTCTGTCTTTCAGTCTGTCTTTCAGTCTGTCTTTCAGTCTGTCTTTCAGTTTGTCTTTCAGTCTGTCTTTCAGTTTGTCTTTCAGTCTGTCTTTCAGTCTGTCTTTCAGTCTGTCTTTCAGTCTGTCTTTCAGTCTGTCTTTCAGTCTGTCGTTCAGTCTGTTTTTCAGTCTGTCTTTCAGTCTGTCTTTCAGTCTGTTTTTCAGTCTGTTTTTCAGTCTGTCTTTCAGTCTGTCTTTCAGTCTGTCTTTCAGTCTGTCTTTCAGTCTGTCTTTCAGTCTGTCTTTCAGTCTGTCTTTCAGTCTGTCGTTCAGTCTGTTTTTCAGTCTGTCTTTCAGTCTGTCTTTCAGTCTGTCGTTCAGTCTGTCTTTCAGTCTGTCGTTCAGTCTGTCTTTCAGTTTGTCTTTCAGTCTGTCTTTCAGTCTGTCTTTCAGTCTGTTTTTCAGTCTGTCTTTCAGTCTGTCTTTCAGTCTGTCTTTCAGTTTGTCTTTCAGTCTGTCTTTCAGTCTGTCTTTCAGTCTGTCTTTCAGTCTGTCTTTCAGTCTGTCTTTCAGTCTGTCGTTCAGTCTGTCTTTCAGTTTGTCTTTCAGTCTGTCTTTCAGTCTGTCTTTCAGTCTGTTTTTCAGTCTGTTTTTCAGTCTGTCTTTCAGTCTGTCTTTCAGTCTGTCTTTCAGTCTGTCTTTCAGTCTGTCTTTCAGTCTGTCTTTCAGTCTGTTTTTCAGTCTGTCTTTCAGTCTGTCTTTCAGTCTGTCTTTCAGTCTGTCGTTCAGTCTGTCTTTCAGTCTGTCTTTCAGTCTGTCTTTCAGTCTGTATTTCAGTCTGTTTTTCAGTCTGTTTTTCAGTCTGTCTTTCAGTCTGTCTTTCAGTCTGTCTTTCAGTCTGTCTTTCAGTCTGTCTTTCAGTCTGTTTTTCAGTCTGTTTTTCAGTCTGTCTTTCAGTCTGTCTGTCAGATTTCGTATAAGAAAGTCATTTGCTGTTCACATCAGATATTTTGTATGGTACTCACACTACCGTATACACCCCTCGCCAGTAAGCTTCGTGACGTATTTTATGGACAGCCCTGAAAAAATCTATTATTGTTGAAATTATGGCTAATATGCCACTGTTGGGGTAGCAAATACACCCTGTTACTGGTACATTGACAAATTTCGAAAAAAAATATTAAAAAAAAAAAGATACATGGGAGCGATTTCCCATCAGACACGCGTATTTCTGCTAAAGTCTACTGCTTACACTATTGGGCCTATTTTAGATAAATTCTAAATAAAATTTAAAAAAAAAATAAATAAATACGTTTTACGCCCTTTTGATAGATAGATGGAATATTAGTTTTTTATGTATTGTTATGTATGTATTTTACAAGTGAAAATCCCAAGAAAATCTGAGATAAAGACAGTCGATTGGAAATTTCTTAATAATTTTCTTTTTATCATTTTACAGAAAGGAATTAAAAAAAATATATATCTTTTCATTCTCAATTAATGTTAAATAATTTTCTTCTCATCTTGTCTTTGATTAAATAGTTTTTATTGATTGTAGCATTTTTTTCTGTTCAAAAAAGGTATGTTTCTTTTTGGTTTCGTATTTGGAATTTATGTTAGGCTGCTTTCCTCGATGCTTGGCGAAATGACGGCAATTGGATCTTCACTAGCATTCTTGTGGCCCATAACTGGGCTTGAACGTGACATCGATGTCATTGATTGAACTGTCTGCGATCGGGGACCAGCAAAACGCATACTGTAGACTGGACGATGAATATCTCGGCAGCCCAACTGTCAGAATTAAAATGTATATACATTAAGCGAAACAAAAAAAAAAGAATCCAGATTTTTTTTTTTTTTTTTTTTTTTTTTTAGTTCTAAAACTCAATATTAGTTTAGGAAAATAATTCTCTCTTTATAAAATCTTTGGTCGGAAAAATTGATTGTTTCTTGGTCTTGCCTGAAATTTATTCTTTATCAACTTTTCAAGTTCTCGATCAGTAGTTTCTTTTAACACTTTCACGTACTAATTTCATGCCAATTAAATTTTTTTCTTTTATTTTTTTCTGTTTGTTTTTCTATAAAAATATTGAACAGCGAGTATATGAGTTTTAGAAGTCCACATTTACGATTTTTCTTTTGTTCATCTCTGATCAAGAGTTTTTAGCAGAGATAATTTAATTTTAATAAAAGTTTCCCAATGTTTAATTAATATATCTATCCAATAGATTAATTTTTCATTGATTGCTGTTTAAATTGAAAATTTTAAACGATTTACAGTTCGAAAAAAAGGTACGTCTTGGTACCACGAATATCGGCGAGCTGGCCGACAAAAGTTAAATTCGATTCAAGTTTTTACGACGACAAAGTTGGTCGGATTGATTGTATCCAGAAGCATAGGCTGAGTTATGAGTTTAAAATCTGAAAAATCGCCGTAAATGTTGTGTCGGGCCCATTGTGTTTTGCGCTTAATGCAAATGCGCTTAATGCAAATGCGCTTAATGCAAATGCGCTATTTTACAAAAAAAAAATCCTCAAATTTATTATTACATATTACTAAAATTTAATTTATTGAAAAAGTGAAGTATTAAAAAAACGGTGCTTTTTTTTAAACGTCCGTTTCTTAATACTTTCCTTTTACCTTATATACTCGGATGTTGCGTATTTTAACGGGCGGAAAATTTTTTTAAAAATATTGAGAAATAATACAAATTTTATTATAGAATATCGAATTCTAGAACTGGGATTAAAAGTTAATACAAAAAGCATTAAAAATATATCAATTTAATGCTGTTGGAATTAAATGTAATACTTTTTTTATTACAAGCTAGCAAATTTTAAAAACAGAATTGAAAAAAAATACAAGTTAGATTATTGAAATTTAATAGAAAAAGTATTAAAAAAAAACATCGCAGTTAAAGGGATTAAAAGTTAGTCCAATAATTTTACCAGCGTACAGATGCGGAAACGCGTGCGGATGTGAAAAAAATGCAATAGTTTTGCAGTTCAACCAAAATTATGGATCAAAGTTTGACATTATTGGAAAAATGTGATTCTCTCTCGCCCCTCTGCGCACATTTCCATGTGATCACCCTATTTCTGTAGGCTTGTTAAACATACAAATGGACAATAGACGAACGGACGTATCGTAAATTGTATTTTTTCTGGCCTTTAAAAATCAAAGAAAAAAAATGTCCTACTTAGAAAAGGTTTGGGAAACATTTTTCCTGTAAAACTGGTGTTCATCGGCACGCGAACGAGACCTTTGGCGAGATAGGTTGTGCACAGGCCAAGATCGAAAATCGGTTGAGAGAGACAGAACGATGCACGATTTTGCCCCTTTTGAATCAGTTTGATGGCATAAATGGAAGTTGTGCCCCTGGGTTAACTTTTGAACCCGTGTAGTTTTCATTTTGGTTGAGTACTTTTTGGAAAGGGCACAGTCTGTAGTTTCATCCGTACATATATGGCTTCGAGACCCACCGAATTGCAGGGGGATGGTGAGGGGTTAACGAACTTTCTCGTGATTTTTCACATGATTTCTGCAATGATTTCTGTGAAAAATCACGAGAAAGTTCATTAACCCCTCACCACCCCCCTGCAATTCGGTGGTTCTAGAAGCCATATATGGATGAAACTACAGACTGTGCCCTTTCCAAAAAGTCCTCAACCAAAGTGAAAACTATACGAATTCAAAAGTTAACCCAGGGGCACGAAAACCGCTTTTTCTTGGATGGTTCTTTGATTTGAAAGGAAATTTTGGAGGTTTCGGCAATTGCCGAACATCTGTTCCACAAAAGCGAATCTTCAATTTTATGATCTTTTAACATTAGAATGCCCGATGGAGTCATTTTGACTCCTTGTGAACATTTTTTTGTCATCAATTTTTTTCCTAATTAATTTTACGTGAAAACCTCTTGTGACTTTTATCCATTTTAATGTGACTTTTATTCATTTTTATGCACATTTTTATCGTCTATTTTTTAAAAATTACGTCCAATGCCCAAGGGAGTCATTATGACTTCTTATGTTGTAACGTCATTGGAGTTTCTAGAATCCCGCCAATTTTGCATTCTCTGTTAAGGCCCAACTACGATAGACATAGGAGCGCATATGTTAATGTCAAATTCCCAACGATTGTTGACATACATAGCTGTCAACATAAAAGCTAATCTTCATTTTACCTCAAGTGGAAATTAATGTAGCCACAATATTATTAAATTCACACTCAAATTTTAGGTTATGTTCACTATTTTCATATGCCAGTTCCATTTGTATCGAATTATTCATGCTTAACGAAAGTTTAACGAAGATTTGAAAGTGGCAACACTTTGACACATGTCTATTGTGGGTAATAACATTGACTTTCTTATTCTGGAAATGACAGATGCAGCTACATATGCGCTTCTATGTCGATCGTAGTTGGGCCTTTAGTTCTGTGTGATAAGGGTACCACAGACAGCTAAATACTGTCAAGTCAAGGCACAGTGCAAACAAAATAGGGCAGTGGGAACATGTATTATCTGCAAAAAGTCAGTATGTTGCATTCGTACTATTGAAAGACGGTGCCAGTTTTGTGAAAAAAAAAATATAAGCCATAATCACAAATAAACATACCCAGATAACCAGTGCCCATAGTAGCATCTGAAGCCATTTTTAACTCGTAGCCGACAGTCGTAGCTGACAAAACGCTTTTGTTTTAGAGAGCTTAAAAGCTTTCATTGCATCGACGAAGAATAAAATGCCGAAACGAACCGACTACGATCGTTTGCTAGATATCCTCTTCCCTTTGTTCCTTCAAATAGAATAGAATGTTGGATTTACTTGTTTGCGACTTCAATTTAGAGTGGCAATGAAAGCTTTCAAGCTCTGCCATGAGCCAACAAAAGTTAAAAATGGGTTCAGATGCTACTATAGGCACTGGTTATCTGGGTATGTTTATTTGTGGTTTTGCTGTATCTTTAAACATTTTTTTTTATAGATTTTTCATCATGATTTCAAATAAACCACGCATAGAATAATTTTTTTTTCAATACAATTATCATGGGAGTCAAAATGAGTCCATTTGGGCATCTAAGAGTATTGCTAGTATCGGGCATTCTAGTGTTAAGAAACGTGCTTAACTTTCTGGGGTACACGGCTGCTTATTTACACCATGGTTTAGCGATAGGATTTTAAATTTCTTGGCAATGTCTTCCAAATTTTTCGTTAAATGCCTTTCAAATTGAGGTTTTCTTTCCATAAAAAACAACAGTTTCTTAATTAAATAAAATACTCAATTAAGTTTTCGACAAATATATCATTAAACATTGATAAATTTCGTAATTTTAATTATCTCTGATTTTAATTTTGTTTAATTCATATTAAATACATATATAGCTTTACCTTAATTATTGGGTTGCTCGATAATGTTTCAACTCAACATTATTCCGAGACATATCGTTCAGAATCGTTTCAGTTAATGTACGTATATAAAAAAAATTAAAAAAAAAATATTCTCTGAAAATTGATTCATTATAGTGACACCATAGCGTGTTCAGTGGATTTTTTTTTAAAATATTGAATTCATATTCAGTATTTGATAAAATGTCTTAGTAATTTTTTTTTTAAATTCGAGTAATAGGTCGATTTATGATTGTGGGGAAATCTCTGTATTTTATTTTTATTTTTAAATTCTATTTAACTTTTATCATTCGAATTTCAATTGATAAACATCGAGTGAGAAATCGATAGTCGTTTATATATAATAAACATCATAATTTATTAATTATATTTGCAATGAAACAAAATGAAATTATTAAATAAGAAAGATCAAGGAAATATTAAACAAAAATTGATAAAATTAAAAAAAAAAAAAAAATTAATGATAATAATCATAATTTCTTACGCTTGCACTCACCTGATTTCCATTTCCAGGACGAACATTTTTATATGGTTGGAAAAGCACTAGATAAACTTTTGGTGTGAATAAGCATCCAAGTGCGACTGATGCACTAATACTCAAACACATGCACATGCTCGAGATTTGAATCTAAGTAAATTAGAAAAGTATATAAACATTTTTTTGTTGTTGTTGTTGTTCTTGTTGTAGTTGTTGTTGTTGTTGTTGATTTAATAATCATAGATGATTCGTAATTATTCATTGGTTTCATCGTCTAGTTTTATTTGTGCAACGATTAGAAAGGTCGAAATTTTCTAATTTTGATCATTTAATACTTGCTATGCACTATTTTTGTCAGTGGGTTCACTGTGAGAAGGCCGATATGTCCATTACTGGATTCTTGTATTGTCAACAAGAAAAAAATATTACCCTCCTTTTTTCCCCCCGAAAGTTTAAATCATTATCTTGACCTCTACGGGATTTTAATACTTTACAATTTTTTTTTAGATCTTAAGGTGCCGGTCCACATGAGAGTAAATACGCCAGTAACTCTCAAAAACTCTCGAGAGTTACTCGCAGGAGGTTGTCCATTTGAGAGTAAGGCCCCAATCACAGAAAACGCCGTATGCAAAGTGAGTGCGTTTCTCGCGTTTTCTGATCATTGAAAACGTTCGAATTGAATTGTGAACCATGCACGTTTGACGTTTCAAATACGCGCCACTTTCATTGCTTATCTGAGTGAGGGACAAAAGGCAAAAATGTAAGTTTAAAGGATTTAATTGAATAATTAGTACATTTTTAACTTATTATTATAGGAAAAGAACAACAAACCTATCTTTTTTAGCTGTCAAAATTAGCAAAGACACAAAAAGAACTTAACGAAAGTTTCGTTAAACGCCGTATTCAATGATACCGCGTCAAGTGAAAGTGAATCCAATCGGTGAAGTGAATCTCAGATACGCCGTATTCCATTATCGGCACCTGTATTTCCGCGATTTTCTCCTCCGGTTACCAATATCTTGATTTTTTTGACATCTTGCTTTGGCGAGTTCTCGAGAGCGACTCGCAAAATTCAAACGCCATTCGTATCTGGTATCTGGCGAGTTATTCTCCGAGAGTTCAGTGGAGGCATGTCGACTAGAGAGTAGAATCACTTTTGACAGCTCGCAGAAACTAGCTCGCGAGTTTTTGTGAGTTTGTGCGTGCGACTCTCAGAGATGTGTCCACTTGCGAGTAGGTGCTATCGAGAGGTTCTTGCCGGCATTTACTCTCATGTGGAGCGGCACCTTTAAAGGTGCCTGTCCACATGAGAGTAAATACCGGCGAGAACCTCTCGAGATTTCTCGATAGCAGCTACTCGCAAATGGACACGTCTTTAGAGACGTGTCAGACGAGCAAAAACTCGCGAGCTAGTTTCTGCGAGCTGTCAAAAGTGATTCTACTCTCTAGTCGACACGCGCCCACTGAACTCTCGGAGAGTAGCTCGCCAGATACGAACGACGTTTGAATTTCGCTAGTAGCTCTCGAGAACTCGCCAAAGCAAGATGGCAAAAAAAACTCAAGATATTGCTTCTCTCATTTATGTAGTTTGTTTTTGACGACAACCGGCCCGACAATTTTAATTAAAAACTCTATTTCCGAACTTGTCACCCCACAAAAATGTCTAAATTGTTGCGCGTCTTCAATTTGCAATTCTCTTATTAGATTTTTCCCGGCACCCAAAAGAATTCTCCTTTGAATCCAGGACTTAACCTAGCACTTTTTTTCGGCTGATTTAATTAGGATAATCACAGCTGCTGTTGCAACCGTACTGTAGTGCGATGACATTTCGATTACTTTCCACTTTCAGTCGTGGACAAGGTTTGGAGAGTTCTCGCGAAAGTGCTTTCCGCTAGAAACTCGCCGAGACCTCGCGATAGAAAAATCGCCGAAGTTAACTCTCAAACGGACAACCTCCTGCGAGTAACTCTCGAGAGTTGTTGAGAGTTACTCGCGTATTTACTCTCATGTGGACCGGCACCTTTAAGAAGAATGCTCCCCAAAATTGTCCTCTTCATATTTTCTAGCAAATATCTGGTCGATTTATCGAACTCTCTTTCAATGGATTTTACGAAAAGAAGAACCGCTCAACCGATTATTATTATTAATCTCGGATGCACGAAAAAATTAATAGAAAACACCCCAAGCAATTTTTTCCGTTTCGAACTCCTTTGCCCCTCTTATGGTTATGCTTTTTTGTGACTTTTCGGATACGACCAGGCGCTATCATACATTTGTCGGCCTCTTTCCTCTGTCAATGTCAATGCGTGACGTATTTTACGGACAAATCCCTCATATGGTCTAAAATCGACCCACAAATCCCACACATGGTCGATTTTATGCGATTTCTCAGACTTTATACGATTTGACTTTAAACGAAACGTTTTGTGAGCGGTATAAAAATTATATTATTTTATTTATCTTACAAAGATTTTACGCGGTTAACACGTTGACTGCCAGACCAATTTTGCAAAAATGTGGCCTTGGCCGCTCATGAATCATAGTGCCAATTTTCACTGGCTATCAAAAATGATAGCCATGGCAGTCAATGTGTTAAATTGAAAATTCAAAAAAAAAATCACATTGGGTTTCATTCCAAATTTTTAATTAATAGGTTCGGTGATTTCTTTCAAGAGAGGATAAACCGCCTCTTCTCCCTTCCCTTACCCAGCATTTTATACAATCCATAAACCCCTGAAAATTTCTTATACACCAGCATAAATTCGACATCAACTGAAATTTTAAACAATACCATATTTAAAAACAATTGATTATTAATTACCTTGTAGTCGTTGTTGGTACCAAAATAAATTGGTAAAAATGCTAGCCAGACGATACATGTTGAGTACATTGTGAAACCGATATATTTTGCTTCATTAAAATTTTCTGGGATTTTACGCGTTTTAAATGCATACAATGTACATAATAGAATTAGTATCATGTTATAAACAAGCGACATAATTAGTGAAAGAGTTGAGACGCGACATGTTAGGACAGCTGTTAATGGATATGGATGAATCTCCTTGATATCTGGTGTCTCAATAACCAGCCATCCGATCGATCCCGCTAATTGAATGAATACAATACCTGCATTTTTTAAACAAAAGAAAGAATTTTTATAAGAATTTCATCAAAAAAAAAATTCCTCACAAAACCTATCAAGTATTATTCTTAGTAAATTTCAGTGGCGAAGCACGGCAACTTGATTTAACTGTACAGCAGAATATTTTTTTTACTGTAATAACGTTATAACGTAACGAAATGAAATGTTTTATCGTTACAAATTGAAATAAAATTTGAATTTCGTTACATAACGAAATGTATAACGTAACGATTTTTTTTTTCGTTTGCCATCCCTGATATTTACAATTTTCATTTTTCCATAATCATTTTTAAGTGCAACAAATTTTTAAATTTAAAAAACAAAAACAGTTATCTTAACACTCTAACTGCCACGACAGTTTTAAGCCTTTTTCGAATATTTAGTTGTCAGTCAAAACGGATGCACTAAGAGAAAAAAAAATCGAAACAAAATTATACCTAAATGTTATTTTATTACCATAAAATGTGTGCAACTACAAAAAATCGTTGCGGTTGCAGCGAACACTTTAATAATTTTCATTGTGGCCGTTGTGTACAGTTAGGTGTCAGGTCTTTTTGACTGACGTGGCAGTTAGAGTGTTATTGGTTTCAAAATTGACAAGACGCTGTCTAGCTTCGCCACTGGTAAATTTTTATATTAAATTCACCTCCTGATATTGTAAGTTGGGAAATTGGTGAAGTGTAAATTGGCCTCTGTACAGCCTTAACACCTCGATTAAATATCCTTGATATACGATTTGTTTTAATAAAAATCGCCGAATAGCACATGCTTAGGCAAAGTCCTAGTCCAATTCGCAAAAGTGCACAATGTTTGACCGTTGGCCGTGCGAGAATCACAAATGACATGCAATAGCAGCAAAGAATGCCACTCAAAAGTACATAGCATAGCTCACGTCCAGATGCCATAATTACAGGTGTCCGATTATATCTAAATTTGATTTGTGAGAAATAAAAATTTGAAAAAAAAAATCATTTATTTTTAGCAACTCAAATTAACCCATTTGGACCCACCATACCATATACAGTGCATTTATAAACTTTTTAATTGTTTTGTGACTATAGATATTAATATATTGGGTGTACAAATGTATTTCCGAGCTTTTTACTTAGATGTAGATATAGTAGCCATCAGGGATGGCCCCAATTTGTCTTAGGAGGGAAGTAGATTGGACCAAAAATAGTAGTAGATTGATACTAATAGTAGCAGATTTTCAAAAAAAAACTTTTTCTACCTATGCCGGTATACCAATTTGTATAACTAAAGCTAAATAGCTTTATCATTTATAATACCAAAATTCTATCAACAAAAAACTTGCTGTAGTTCAGAAAATGGCGTTTAAAAACCTTTTTTTGTATTGGCTGCCTCATATTTAATTTCGTTAGTAGCTTTTTACATTTAACATGTATAATACAATTTTTTGGTTGATTCATGTATTTTACAAAAAATAGTAGTAGATTTGATTTACTACGCACTAAGGCTTTTGAAGGCGAAAATAGTAGTAGATTTACTACAATTATAGTAGGGGGACATCGCTGGTAGCCATATGCTTGCATTTCATTCAATCGGGCAATGCATGGTGTTTGAAGGTTAGATGCCCAATTAATACTAGTGACATTTACTCAAAGCGTAACAACAATTATGGGCCTTATATGAATGTCAATTCATAATTGATAGTTGATAAATTAACAACTAAGTTGATAAATCGGTATTACGAATGTAAATCGGTGTCAACTTTATTAATAACTGTCAACGTTTCAAGCGACCACAAATTTATGGTTGATAGGATAAGGAAGATCACCATTTTCAGGTTTATTTGTGTGTTTTCTGTTAGTTTTCCTTGAAATATGTTCAATTGATGAAAATAAGACTACCGGTAAGAAAATATGTTGCAAATAAGAGGGATTTTAAGAGATAACACCAACTCATTAAAATTGAACAATCGGACGTAATTTGTTTGGTTATGTTTCCCTCATCGGTATGACAAAATAGAGTATTTTCCAGTTTTATACGTGATTTCCGGCTATCATAGAACCATTCAGATATTTATGGCAAGGACTACAGCGAATTGCCCCCATTTATATTTGGCATCAAGTTTAGAACATATTCCTTTTACTATTATTGGATTTTTTTCCATCAGCACCACTAATTTATTCAGCTGGTTTCTGTTGATGACTCGAAAATGACATTTTATCATATTTTTATACCCGTATGGTGAAACCAAAGGGTATATTAAGTTTGCATTACCGTTTGTAACGCCAAGAGCCCGTCATCACACACAAAAATGAATTACACCAGTGCGTGTCACGATAAAAAAATGAATTTTACATGTCCGTCCGTCCGTCTGTCTGTGGCGCGGATTGCAGGCGCACGGATTAAGCTAGAGACTTGAAATTTTGCGCAGATCCGTTTTTCGTAAAAATGCAAGGCTAAGTTCGTCAATGGGCGGCACAAATGGACCATTAGGGGGGGTACCCCCCATACGAAGGAAAACGTTTTTTGCGAATATCTCAAAAATTATGCATCTTATCAAAAAAGTGCAAGAACAAAAGTTATTTAGGATATGATTCTACATAAAACTTCCATACATCAAAATCCGATTGGAATAAATTTTAAAAAATCTTATTGAAAAGTTTGACTTCAAAATCAAAAGTTTGACTTCAATGTCACCATACGGGTTTTCAATAATTGCCAGATTGGCAATCATAGCTTTTGTTATGTTTTAATCAATCGTTGATATTTGATATTCAAAATAGCGGCATTAAATTTCATTAAAATTGTCGAATTTTGTGCCAAACAAACAACATTTGCGGGAAGTTTTACTTCATTAGTTTTAGTTGAAGAAAAAGGCAGCGGAAACAAATTGTTTGCTTGCAGAAGTGTACGTCGAGCATGCTCCATCAAATACAACATGCAAAGAGTGGTTTCAAGGATTCAAAGCTGGTGATTTTCACGTAAGAGACAAAGAATGTAAAGGCGGACCAAAAAATTTGAAGTAAGGTTATGCTGTGCAAATGGTGGGATCAGACTACTATGAGCTGCTGAAACAGGATGAAACCATTACTGGAGAACTTTATCGACGGAAATTGATACCTTTGAAACTAGATCTGGGTGACAAACGGGCGGAATGGGATAATCGCCATAACAAGATTATTTTGCAACCTAGCAACATGTGGCTATTTCCGTCAAGAACTACTTGGGCGGGCAGAACTGGGAAATTATACCCCACACGCCGTATTCACCAGACATTGCTCCATCAGATTATCACTTGTTCCTGTCCATGCAGTCACCCTTGGCAGAACAGCACTTCCGTTCTTTTAAATACATAAAAAATGGGCCGATGCTGGATAGTCTTGAAGCAACCGGAGTTTTTCCTTCGAGGAATCCGATTGTTGCCTGAATTATGGGCCAAGGTTGTAGCTTACGATGGAGCATACTTCGAATAAACCATTCTTTCGTTTTCTATACAAACCAATGTTTTTTTTTTCACTAAAAAAAGGTCGGAAATCCATTTGTACACCCAATATAATTATTAGGATGTCCGTGCATCTGTCCGTCGGTCTGCCTGTCTGTCGGTCTGCCTCTCTGTCTGTCGGTCTGCCTGTCTGTCCGTTTTATGTATCTCAAATAACTGGAGCCGCGTTGAGCTAAAGACTTAACAATTTTTTTGTAAATAAGTTTTACAAAAATCGTAGTTTTCTATCTACTTTTGGAAAATTAACGGTGGCTATAACGGGTACCTCCCATACAATTTATATTTTTTCTGAAACTAAATATTGCGGAGGGAAGCTTTGATATTTTTTTTTTGTTTTCTTGATGGTTTCTTGGTGTATTTAATTCAATTTTTACCGAAAATTTCATAAAATTCTGACTTAAATAGTTTCGGGTCTAAATGGGTCAAGTATGAAGTTTAACGCTTAAAAAATATCGAACGAAACAAAATTTCCAAATGGTACTCGGTTTAAAATCAGAAAAACAAATTACGTGTGGTGTTCATTTTTCCATGATACCCTTCCCGGATTAAGGAAATTTCTTGAAAATCAAACACACATACACAACCACCCCTACCACTATTACTCACTTGATAAAGACGCATATCGTAAAGCATGTACAAAATATGCCAAAACTGCTAAATCCAATTGGTACTAAGGCCCATGGACTCGACCAATCAATCACTTCCGGTGATAATTTATCGCATCCGTTTTTATTTTCGTTTGGTGCCCATCCTGGATTACATGTCTGGCAGGTGTCGTTGTTCACGTAGGCGTCTTCACGGCATCGCACGCAGGACCAGCAACATTGATCCTAATTTAAAATTAAAAAAAAAAAAACGCAAAAAAAAATTAGGAAATTTTCGGAAATTAGACTTAAAAAAATGTAATAATAATTTTCCGTACATAATAAATTCGTAAAAGTCTTTTCCCGTATGGAAAATCTTTTTAATAAAATTTTCTCCCATAGTTATAAGAAAATTGAGGTCTTTAGGTACTCTATCACTATGGGAAAAATGTTAATAATTGACATAATAAAATCAATCAAGTTCTCATTTTAATTAATTGATTTTACGATAAAGTAAATCGTAGGTGTATCTAAAGAGAAAAATTTTCTGAATTGTCTTTTCGTTGTTTAGACAGGAACGAAGACATTTTTTGGTTGTTTTCTTTTTCTTTTTTGGGATGCAAAAACTTTCTGACAGACAACAAATGAATCTTTCAGTTCATCTACAACGAAGGGTTGTTATATTTACTTTCTTATACGTAGTATAATAAATTTTTGTATTCATGAATAATTTCGACCTCTTAATTTTGGCTAAAAAACATTTCCCGATCACTCCTGAGTCGATTGGAGTCATACTAAAAAAATGTCTTTCTGTCTGTCTGTCTGTCAATCTGTCAGTCTGTGTACAAAATTTCTCAAAAACTAAAGGTAGAACCTGAATCGCACGTCGATGCGTTCGTCATGCGTCCGTCACGTTGACAGTTCGATGCGGTCAAAGTAGAATCAACGGGCTGCTATGAGTACTCCCCTAATAATACGTTTTCCGATGCGGCAACCGCATAGAGTAGGTCGAATTTCTACTTTTACATGCGGCAACGCACGGAAATGTCATTTCGCAAAAAAGTTTGTTTACGATTTAAGCAATTTAAGTATGGAACAAATTGAAAGTAATTGTTTCGACGATAAACTAATAGAAGAAGTGCAAAACAATGAATTAACTCCAGATTCGTTGCCGTACCCAACTGTCACCGCATCGAACTGTCAACCGGACGCACGCATAACGGACGCATCGACGTACGATTCAGGTTCTAGCTTAATATAGCTAGAGCCTAAGGGTACGTCCATAGTGGTCAAAAAGCCAGCTTTCGCTTTCCAGCGGCCGGTTTAAATTAACACGAGTGTGAATTACCGCGTCCATACTGCACCGGCTTCTCGCTTTCATAAGAATCAGCCGGCGTTTACCAGCTTTCACCGGAATCAATTCTTAATTCTTGTTAACGCCGGTAACCAGCTACAAGCCTGTTTTGACAGTTGTTGACGTGAAAGTGCCATCGTTTCTGCAGTACAGGCGCGAGATTCGCTATGACCATCACCTGCTAGAATCACGCTGGTTATAAGTACCGGCCTAAAGCTCGCCGGAAAGCTGGTGCGCGATAAAGCTATGGACCTAAGTTTGCTTTCGACAGTAAAGGTAGAACCAGAAACATACGTCCGTGCTTGCGGCATGATTTTGTTATGGCATCTAGTAGTTGTCACCGCGTCTAAAAGTATAGACTGAGCCTACTCTACGAGGTTGGGACGCGGCAACGCGTCTGAGCAACGCGCAATTATACATTTACTCATATAAATGCGTAGTTTTTACCTTCACCGCGTGGGTGCCCACGCACGTACGTGAGTAATTGTAGTTGAGGCTTCAATCGATTTCTTGTTCTGAGTTATCGAGATATGTAACATTTGTCCAAAGAAAAATTCATATTTTAATATAGACAAAAATTTTATTCGTCAGGTAAATTGTACGGAAACGTAGATTTTGTATAAGATTTTGTAGATTCTGTATAAGAAAGTCAGATGCTGTGCCCATCGCATATTTTTTTAAGAGTTTTTCTGTGCCAATATATCAAGTCGGTTTTCATATACACTTTTCCAATCACAGTAGAGATTTCTTTCAGTTTGAATTTAAAAGATTACTGTCTACGACTCAGGAGCTTTTGGGAGATCTATTAAACAGAGAAATTTCAAAATCCGTTTAGATAAATCTTTTTCATGACTTTTTCATTTATTTTACAAGGGAAAAATGTTTACTTTATCAGATAATTTAATGAAATTAGAGAAAAACTTTGATTTTCCCCCAATTTATTGCAAAATATTTCACGTAAATTTTTCTTACATCATTTTGATGGGATTTTTTTACAGACGTATGTAAATTGTTTACACCTTTTGAAAACCAAGCCAGCATCATTGGGCAATTCGTTCAGGTGTTGTGATCTTTATTTACAGCATCTCACCACTCATCCCTGCGCACTGATAAGAATTTGATGAGCCCTTCAGTTTTCATCGAAATTTTTACTTGCCAAAAAAAAAGTACATAAAATACGCTGGTATTTTTTATTTTTAAACATCGAGAAGTTGTGAAATTCAATTCCATAGAAGACGCTAGAGTTATAAATATATTGACGACTGAAATATTTGTTTTTTACTTTTTTATACGTAGTATAATAAAGTATTGTATTCATGAAAATTATCGACCTCTTAATTTTGACTAAAAGCATTCCCCGAGCACTCCCGAGTCGATTGGAGCATTATTTCAAAAATGTCTTGCAAACTAACGGTTCCTCGTAAAAATTGTTGAAGGAAAAACTAAAGATATTCAAATTCTCTACAGTTCTTCCTTTCACTGTAAATCGATATATTTGACCCTTATGGAGACATTTAAATTTTGTAAAATAAAAATTCACATTTTTTTTATAAACTAACGTTTTATTCATCGGGTTAAGGAGGCCCTCCATTGCCATGACTTCTGTAACTGCGAAAAAATGCAGAAAACTAGAGCAAGATAGACTTATATAGATCTAAATAGGAATGACTGAATACAAGTATAAACGCTATCCCTTCCAGTTTAACAGCTTTATAGCAATCATATCAAACCTTTTGCTATGGATATAATGTTCAAATTGGCATAGCAATAAAGCTATAGAACAGTATAATTTTCAATCGACGATATGAAAAATGGTAGCTACACTATAATAGCACTTTGGATGTATCTGTGCTCACTATTCACTTACAGGGACAATGTGTGATTGTAGTAGAAATCGCTATAAAAAAGTTCAAGTCCGTTAACTGCAACCATAAAATTGCCATAAAAAAAAGGGGAAATTATTTTTGCAGTTGCCGACAAATTTTTGCAGTTGATTCTTATCTCCCTTTCTCGCCAAGTTATCTTCACATAAATGTGTCTCTATTTTTTTGCAGTTGGGAAAAGTCATGGTAATGGAGGGCCTCCTTTATAGTGTAAATTCCGCAAGAACGTAGATTTTGTATAAGAAAGTCGTCTGCTGCTCATATCAGACATTTTTTCTTCATATTCTTATTGAAGTTGATAGGCTAGAAATAATTCACTTACCTGATGATTTCTGACATGTCCAATTGGACATGGTTCACTGCAAATGGATTTAGGGGAATCACCATCCCATTTCATATTGTCCAAGTGTAAATCCAATCTGTGAATAAATAAATAGTAGTATTAACAAGTAATATGATTACATCATGTAGCAATACAGATTTTCCGTTTATTATTATCAATATTGTATGCTAGAGGGAAAAAATGATTTCGTCGCCTCTTTCAATTCAATGAAATTCAAATACATCTTGAACAATCATTGATGGCAACCAAACATTAAACCAACATTCGAGCAACCTCGTAAAATGATATTTTATTAAGAATTTAAAAGGATTATTTCACAGAATAAAATTAAATGATTTTTCATATTACTATGGGAAGGATTTTTTCTTTTGTTACCTTCTTATACGTAATATAATAGTTGTATTCATAAAAAATTTCCACCTCTTAATTTTGCCTGGAAAACATTTCCTGAGCACTCCCGAGTCAGTTGGTGTATTATTCCAGAAATGTCTTTCTGTCTGTCAGTCTGTCTGTTAAGGCCAAAATACAATTGGCCCAACACAACATTTACGGCGACATTTCAGATTTTAAACTCATAGGACTCTATGCTTCTATATACAATCAATCCGACTAACTTTGCAGCCGTAAAAAGTTGAATCCAATTTAACTTTTGTCGGCCAGCTCGCCCACAAAATTTAGTGGTTGATTCAAAATGAAGTCTTATAGGGATGTCATAAAATCGAAATTTCGTCACTTAAAGAAAGTATTAGGAAATATAGTTCGTATGCTGTGTTGCTAACATTCACATTCCTAATTTTTGTGATAATTGGGTACAAAAAATGTTATATGTGACTCACTGTCCCAGTGTCAAAAGCAAATGAGAAACAAATAATGATTAAAACAACAAAGTGTGCGCAATTGTATATGAAGGGCGACATTGTCGCCGTAATTTGCAATGTCGGGCCAATTGTATTTTCGCATTTAGTCTGCCCGTCAGTCCGTAGGAAAAATCGTTCCGAGACCTTTTTCGTAGTAGGAACAATATTTTCTAACCGAGAAATATTTTTTTCGAATTTTTAAGCTTGATCCACACTACCCGATGTACGGGGTACGAGGTACGAGGTTTTTGGTTTCCTCGTACATGGGACTGCATCCACACTGCACAGGGTTTTGCTCATTCGTGTACGCGGTTACCACGTACGAGGATAATCAAACAGCTTCTGATTTTACTCACTAGGTGAAACCATGTGCAAATTTCCCATCCTAACACTCGATGTTCGGGGTACGTGCCAACCTCGTACCCGTACATCGTGTAGTCTGGATCAACCTTTAGAGGCTTGTTCTTAGTAGGAAAAATACTTCCGCGACCTTTTCTAACCGAGAAATATTTTTTTCGAATTTTTAGAGGCTTGTTCTTAGTAGGAAAAATATGTCTTTAAAAAAAATAACGGTTTGTTGGTGGTTCATTGTAAATATAAGATGAATTGAAGAGAAGAGTTATTGCCACAATTTTGTGTTTTTCGGGTTTAGAAACACGAGCATTTTCATTTTTACTGGCAAAGTGAGCGGGATAGCGAAATTCAAATTTACGTGCGCAAAAAGTCGATCACATCAGTGTCTCACACGTACTTTCCCTTCCACTTTATGGCGAACTGTCACTGCACATCACCTTCTCGCAGCAATACGTTTGTTAGCACTTCAATTTCACCTAACAAAATGATTTTGTGTGATGTTATAATTAATAACATAATTATTATTACCTCCCGTTTCCATTTAAAATGCGTAGCTTTCAAATAAACATCGAACTTAACCTTACTTTTGCTGGCTGCCATAATTCCCCATAATTCAGGGTTGGCATTTTGTTGGCAGGGCTGGGAAGTCCAATGTGTTTGTTGTTGTTTACTGCCATAACTTTCCTATCGTCGACGAAAATTGTGGATAGTAAAACCACTAGATGCAAGCAAAATTTCCAGTAAAATTTTTACTGAGTGGCTTGCCGTCCCCTTCCCACTTGATGAAAAAGTCGTAAGAAATCTGGCATTTCACTAACTTTGCCAGTAAAAATGAAAATGCTCGTGTTTCTAAACCCACCTTTATGCGGTATAATTTACCGTTATTATATATCTATATATATAAAAATGGATGTTTGTCTGTTTGTCTGTCTGTCTGTCTGTCTGTTTGTCTGTCTGTTTGTTTGTCTGTCTGTATGTTTGTCTGTCTGTCTGTTTGTGTGTCTGTCTGTTTGTCTGTCTGTCTGTTTGAGATTACAAAACTCAAAAACTACTGGACCGATATTAACGCGATTTTTTGCAAAATGATCTGCGTTGGTAGGAGTCCTGTAACGATAACGCAAATGTCCTTTTTCTAATTTTCCTCGCAAAAACTGGCTTTGGAAGGTTTTCAGGGTTGCTTATCACGAATCTGGTGTTGGAATTTCAAAATTTAAAACGGAAGGTCCTGTAAGGATTTCCCAAAAGTTTGTAAATTGTTTATGGTTTTTTGGCATTCTAAAATTTATACAAAAAACTTTAAGCTGGCAACGATGTGTCCGCTAGTTTTCCTTAAAAATTAAAAAAAGCATATTTTTTTCAAACCATTAGTTTGGTTTTTCGAAAAAAAATTAATGATACTAAAATTCTCTACACTTTTGCCCTTTACAGTAAATTGATATCTTTTACCGTTGTCGAGATATTTCAGATTTTGTTAAAAAGAAATCATATTTTAGTATAAGCTATAATTTTTTACTTGTTGGGTTGTAGATGTTGTATAAGCAAGTCATGTGCTGTTCACATCAGATATATTTCAGTTGCTTCCCCTCTTCCCGTATAAAGTATTATTGATCGAGAAATTCAATTCAAGATAGATGGATTCTTTAAAAAATTACAGGGCACATTATTTGGTTGAAAAATTCGTCGTTATTTTTATCTCGAGTTTCCTTAATTTTCCTCCTGTGACAAACTTTTAAAAGTATTTTTATATTTCCTCAAGTTTTTTTTCGCCCTTTTATTTCGGCTGTAGTTCGCTCTTTCGTTAGGCATTGTGCCAATATCTATTTGAAAGTATCAAGATTCGCTAATGTGGATAGAAAAGGATTGCATCCTTCAATTTTTCGTTTCACTTTTCATAGAGGAAAATTTCGAACGATCGATTTGCCGAAAGTTTTCTATGATACGAACTTTGAATAGTGAAATATGCTGTGCTGTACGTCCGTCGTGACATCATCATTAAACGATTTGGAAGGCTACAGCTAATATTCATAATACATACAGGCATATCCTATTCGATCGATGGACATCCATTCATATTATATAACCACCCTTTAGATAATGCGACATACTGTTGTACTTGGAAAATTGCCAAAAATTATCCTAATGGTTGGCACAAAGTACTACAAGTAAGATGTATGTGTTGTTACTTTCTTATACGAAGTATAATAAAGTGCTGTATTCATGAAAAATTTTGACCTCTTAATTTTTGCCTGAAAATCATTTCCCGAGCACTCCTGAATCGATTGGAGCACTATTACAAATATCTGATCTGAACAGCACATGACTTTTTATACCCGTATGGTGAAACCAAAGGGTAATTAGGTTTGCCTTACCGTTTGTAACGCCAAGATCCCGTCATCACACAAAAAAATGAATTACACCAGAGTGTTTAGAATGATAAAAAAAGTTGAATTTATCAAGTCCGTCCGTCCGTCCGTCTGTCTGTCTGTGGCGCGGATTGCGGGCGCACGGATTGAGGTACAGACTTGAATTTGTGCACAGATCCGTTTTTCGTAAAATGCGAGGCTAAGTTCGTTAATGGGCAAAAATGGACCATTAGGGAGGGTAGGGGGGGGGGGGGTAGAAATTTAACTCAAAAACATAACAAAAGCTATAATTGCCAATCTGGCAATCATTGGAGACCCGTATGGTGATATTCGTATCAAAATTCGAACAGTTGTACCAAAATTCCACTTTGAAGTCAAACTTTCCAATAAGATTTTTTAAAATTTATTCCAATCGGATTTTGATGTATGGGAGTTTTATGTAGAATCATATCCTAAATAACTTTTGTTCTTGGACTTTTTTGACAAGATGCACCGTTTTTGAGATATTCACAAAAAACGATTTCGTTCGTATGGGGGGTACCCCCCCTAATGGTCCATTTTTGCCCATTAACGAACTTAGCCTCACATTTTACGAAAAACGGATCTGTGCAAAATTTCAAGTCTCTAGCTCAATCCGTGCGCCCGCAATCCGCGCCACAGACAGACGGACAGACGGACGGACAGACAGACGGACGGACATGCAAAAATTCAACATTTTTATCATTCTAAACACACTGGTGTAATTAATTTTTTTGTGCGATGACGGGATCTTGGCGTTACAAACGGTAAGGCAAAGTTAATATACCCTTTGGTTTCACCATACGGGTATAACAAAGTAGCGAAACACAAAATGTCACAATTTTGAGGTTAAAACAGCACTGCCAGAATATAATTCCGTTCATACCGTCTGGAAAGAGCAGCGCTAAAAATTAGCAGTGCCAAAAACCCACTGCTCAACTGGCAGGCATTGCTAAAGTAGAATGCGTTTATACCGGCGCTACATTGAAAAAACTGCCACTTTAGCACCGGTATAAACGCGCCCATTGACTACCATGGCTATCATTTTTAATAGCCAGTGAGGGTTTCCTGGGGTCATGTCCATCGTATTTGATAGCCAGTCTTGTTTTCCTGGAGGCCATGGCTTCCAAACAATATCAGTTGTGGTCAACACAAAACTTTCTTCTACAAAATCTACGACCCTGCGCAATTTACGCTAGAGCCATGTCGCGTTGTCAACCTAAGACGACCTCCCAATAAATTCTTGATTTATTCAAAAACATCAAAAACGTACAAAATTTGAGATAACTTGAGAACTGTAAAAGATATCAATTTACGGTAAATGGCAAAAATGTAGAAAATGTTAACATCTTTAATTATTCTTTTAACTGATTTGTCGAAAAACCGTTAGTTTGCAAATTATTCGCAAAAATATGATTTTTTACATATTAATGAAAATATCTCAATAGCGGTAAAAGATAACGGATAACGGTAAAAGACAAAATTGTGCAGAATGCCATTCTCATTAATTCACTTCATACATTCAGTCAGCAAAAACCCGTTAGTTTTCGAGATAATCGCAAAAAACTGTTTTTTTTGGAAATAACGGTTTATCTCGATAACAGGTTGAGATATCGAGTTATAGTTAAAGACAAAAGTGTGGGAAATTTTATTTTCTCCAAGTTTTGTCATACTTAAGGCCACTAAAAAACGCGTAGTTTGGGAGTAAATCGAGAAAAACGAAATTGCCATTTTGGATACTTCCGGTTAACGGATAGGATCGTCCCATTTCAGGACCCAACATGCCTATAAAATTTCATGGCGCTAGCTCTATTAGTTTTTGAGAAATCTTGTAGACAGACTGACAGACAGACTGACAGACTGACAGACTGACAGACTGACAGACTGACAGACTGACAGACTGACAGACTGACAGACTGACAGACTGACAGACTGACAGACTGACAGACTGACAGACTTACAGACAGAAAGACATTTTTTAAATATGACTCCAATCGACTCAGGAGTGATCGGGAAATGTTTTTTAGGCAAAATTAAGAGGTCGAAATTTTTCATGAATACAATACTTTATTATACTCCGTAGAAGAAAGTAAATATAACTATATGTCGAAAACAGCACAAATCACAAAGAAAATGTATTGGCATTTTTTTAACATTTACAAAATTGGTTGGGCAGTCAACGTGTTAATCGACGAATAAAATATTAGTTTACATAAAAATATGAATTTTTATTTTACAAAATCTGAAATATCTCGATAACTGATATCGATTTACAGTAAAAGGCAAAAATGTAGAGAATTTTAATAGTTTTTTTTTCTTCGAAAAACCGTTAGTTTGTATACCATTCGTTCCGCCCCATATAAATTGAATACTTCTTCTCCTGTTTTCTCGAAAACTGTGCATCGTATCGAAAAATTTATAAAGATGAAATGTATTTAGAATATGATTTTACATAGCCCTTCCATACATCAAAATTCAATCGGACGACTTCTTTCCTCCCTCCTATACAAATGGATCTTATTTTTTTAAATAAACATTTTGTCTGTTGGCCCCTGGCAATTGTAGCTTTTGTTATGTTTAAAAGGTGGTTCACGCATCAATCAATAATTCGAATTACAAATTGCACATCAATATCAGAATCGAATCGTATTGAAAAACAGCATAAGTCGATAAATTAAATTTTAAATAACGTTGAACTGTGGGGGATAGGAATTGAATTTATACATAAATAAATGAGTGTTTCCGAAATGGGGGGTAACTGAGAGATATATACCTACCCTTTCATACGGCCAACGGAAAAAAAACGAACCAACGAAGAATGAAAATCCTTTCCATCATGACAGAAGTAGCGAACGCACGAATTAAACGATAAAAAAAAACTAACAGCATTGGATTTCATACAAAAAAAATCTGTTAACGACATATCTCAAGATTCCTTATTCCGTTTTTTTTTTTTGGTTTCTCCGATTCCTTTTTGCCGTAAGAATTCTTCCAAGCAAATGGGAGGTAAATAAAGAAAATTGAAATTATACAGAAATTTGGAAACTGTTTATATTTTCCCATCTAAATGGAGTTCAGCAGGATTAAGGGGAGGGGCGCGGGGGCATTTGAATATTTCTTCATATTTCACCCCTTTCTCTTTTTGTACGCGCCGCCCCTTTTGTATTTCTAATGGACCGAAATCTCTTTTACAAATCTTTGCTAAGAAAATGCCACATCAATCTTCATGTAAACTGATTGACTGAATTTGAAAAACAAAAAAACAAAAAACAGAAAAGAGTTGGGTAAGTCAGATTAACAATCATATTCGGTTAACAGATAAATTTCACGAATTTCATTTGCTAATTAATTTTCAAGAGTGTTGGTAAAATGTCAGGATAAAAAAAAATTCCAAAAAAAAAACAACAATTTTTTATATTTATTTTGAAACTGAAACTGAATTGTGGTTTTTTGGAAAGTTCTTTTCTATTATCCTATAATATAATACGAGGAATGTCTGTCTGTCTGTCTGTAAAAACGATCTCGAAAACCCGCCGAACGATTTTCGCGAAACTTGCGGGTTAGGGATTTTCGGGGACAAGGAATCTATCTAGATAGGTCTCACCTCTGAGAAAATTCCCCTCGCCTGGTATCTTCGAATTGGGTGGTCCAATCTTAATGAAACTTTACAATATTACGAAGGGGGCTAGGGGCTTTCGATTTTTCCACTACAAACCTGACTTTTCCCTCCCCTCGAGACCCCTCGCCTGGTATCTTCGAATTGGGTGGTCCGATCTTAATGAAACTTTACAGTATTACTAAGGGGGCTAAGGGCTTTCGATTTTTCCACTACAAGCCTGACTTTTCCCTCCCCTCGATACCCTCGCCTGGTGTTTTCGAATTACGTGAAGGTATCTTAATGAAAATTCATTAATTTAATGCATTCTAAAAATATCACTTTTTAGATATCTATCGGCAGCGATAAATAGTAATTACAAAACAATCAAGTTCCCTGAACCTCATTATACGAATCATGTTGCAATTACAATCGGATTCAATTACTCAGAGACAAATCGTCCCGAAATTAATTTTCCTGCTAAAAAATGCAACGAAATTAATTTTCCTGCTAAGAAATACCACGAAATTAATTTTCTTGTGTAAAAAAGGTCTCGGAATTAATTTTCCTGCTAAAAAAAATGCCTCAAAATTAATTTTCTAGAAAGGCCTCGGAATTAATTTTCCTGCTAAAAAAAATGCCTAAAAATTAATTTTCCTGTCTAAGAAGGCCTCGGAAATAATTTTTCAGCCTCGAATTGACCTTCAAGGAGCCGGAAAAATAATTTCCTCCTTAAAAAATTCCTGAAATAACTTTTGTTTGCTAAAAAAAGGCTTCTAAATTGATTTTTCGACTTAGAAAAAGCCTCTGTATTAATTTT
This sequence comes from Chrysopilus asiliformis, assembly GCA_964034945.1. Taxonomy (NCBI): domain Eukaryota; kingdom Metazoa; phylum Arthropoda; class Insecta; order Diptera; family Rhagionidae; genus Chrysopilus; species Chrysopilus asiliformis. The sequence continues at coordinate 9,982,351 of OZ035964.1, forward strand.
CCTGCTTAAAAATGGCCCAGAATTATGTTTTTTGAAGAATTTTTCAAGTTTGTATGTAAATTTTGTTCTCGAAAACGGCTCTATGGATTTAGATGAAATTTGGATATTTACAGTTTTCGGAATATACCCTAAGGTCCTGTAAGGATAGGGTGACAATATTTTTTTTAGTTTGAATCTGAGATAGATGACGGGTGAAACGGACTTTTCAATGCATCGAAATTAGTCGAAAAGTGTGAAATAAAGCGGCGATTTTTTAAAATAAGTGAATTTTCAATCACTTTTTGTGGTATTTTTTTCGATGCGCCGCAGGTGATTTTTTTTAGAAAAAATGAAGGAAAACACGATGAAGGTACAAACTTATGGAGAACCTCCGCCACAGACAAAAATTTTTGGTTTCATGACTAAATCGAATTATGCCTAAACCCGGGACTGCACTCAGAAAAATGGAATCTAACTCGACGACCTACATACGGCGTAATTGGCCTCGGGCAGGCGCGCGTTCGCCTGCATGTGGGCAAGTAAAACTGAGTTGACCTGTGGTCGGAGAAATTCTGAAATTAAGCCACCAGCAGGTGAAGTAGGGCATTGGGAGCTGCACGAGTTGACCTTAGATAGGTAAACTCTGACCGCTAGCTGGCTTACAGACACCTCTGTAAGGTCAGAGTTAACCTGACAAAAAGTTGACCTGGACATTTTTCTGAGTGTGTTCCGCCGAATGTAAGGATAACGTGAATATCCTTTTTCCCATTTTTTCTCGGAAAAAATTGGCATTAGGGGTTTTTTAGGGGATTAAAGGTCCTATAAGGATGACGCGAATATCCTGTTTTCGAGTAAATTAATATCAAAGGGATTTTCTATGTCGCTAATCCTGTATCTGAAAATAGAATTTGAAAATTCGAAACGGAAGATCCTGTAGTGATAACAAAAGTATCTTTTCTTTCATTTTTTTTCTAGAGGAAATTAGCAGAGGGGGTTTTTGGATAGGGAATTTCCAATATCAGGAAATTTACTATACAAGATAACGTGAATCTACTTTTTTCTCAAAAAAATATCCCTAAATGGTTTCGCGGGTAGAAATTTGTGGCTGATTCAGTAGCGTAGCAAAATATGGGAGGGGAGGTGTGATGAAACTTACATTTTTTTAAGAGTGGCAAAGTCTCACAAAATGTGTCCAAAGAACGATACACGATTTTGGCCCCTTAAACTGGCTTTTGAATCAGTTTAGTTTTCACTTTGGTTGAGTACTTTTTGAAAAGGCCACAGTCTCTAGTTTCGTCCATATATGGCGTCAAAAGCGACCGGATTGCAGGGGGATGGTTAACGAACTTTCTCGTGATTTTTCAATCAAGGCAGAAATCATGTGAAAAATCACGAGAAAGTTCGGTAACCCTTCACCATCCCCCTGCAATCCGGTGGCTCTTGACGCCATATTTCCAAAAAGTACTCAACCAAAGTGAAAACTACACGGGTTCAAAAGTTAACCCAAGGACACGAAAAACGCTATTTCTTGCATGGTTCTTTGTCCTGAAAATCTTCGGAGGCTTTCAAAACCTCGAAAGAAAAGTCTTAAAATTTCCACTGAAAGTTTTTTGTCCATAAAATCCACAGAACTATATAATATAGAACAACTGTCACCATACAAAGCTCTGCTGAAAAATGGTCCCAAAAGTATTTCCCTCTTTATCGTACTTGAACGCATCCACTGAACTGTATAAGGTCGCGAAATTCAAATTTAGTTTGCCGCGAAATTCAAATTTCACAAGTTTGAGACTAACTTTAGCCGCAAAGAAATAACTTTTGGGCGCCAACACCATTCCGAAAGTCTATTTTCCTTTGACAGCTCACGGTTTAAACGAGAGGACTATATTTATTTTCATACGGTTATCTCACTCTTACTTGACTCGTTTTGATCCACTGAACTGTATTGAAATGGGACCATTTGAGACAGCAAATCGAGCGATCTAGTATATCTATGATAAAATCAAATGAAACAAAGTAAAATTACGTTCATTTTCACCTTTTCAACCACACCCCTTCCTCCTCTTCGCCATTCTTTTCGTGATTTTTCGTCAAACTGTCGCAGCTTAAACCACTCGACCGATTAAGCTGAAATGAGGCACACATCTCTTATTTGTGAATGGGGTCCAGCAATAAGAAGAGAAAACTCTCTACGCTGGTGAATTTTCAAATCTTTTGATAATTTTGCAATTAATCCACAAACGGATAGCCGACCTCTTTGCAATTTCTATAATTGTGAATTTTTTTTTGAGCGTTTCGCTTTTCCACCATCACCGAGTCTTTAGATTCTGAAGATTATTCAAAGTTTTGTGTGAAATCGTTTTTATTTTGGGTCGTTATTCTTCTGCTTTTAATGTTTTACATAAAATAAGCTCTTTTTTTTGAAATCGTATATCGTCTACTAAGCCGAAAAAGATAGCAAGCACGACAGCGTAATGTAATATAAGAAGTTGGCAATATTTTTTGTCTGTGCCTTTCCAAAGTCTGGAGTACATAAGCGGAGCAGGTTTCAGTTTATTATGAATTTTATTATATATACTTTTTTTTTATATTTTTATTTTTATTTGCGTCGTTTTAAACGGTTGCCTTATGTGTGTATGTATATATCTATATAATCTTTAAAATATTCGCAAAGGATGGATGGATAGCTGCAAACGGCGAAAGAAAGAAAAACGTTAAATGGAAAAATGGAAAACGCACACATACTGAATAAATTTCAGACAACTGCTTCCACTTATATTTTCGGGTAGATTTTTCCCTCATAGTATTGTGAGTAAAATTCACCCCCCCCCCCCCCCCCCCCATAGGCCGCGCTTTTCGCCTATTTTATTTTGATGGCAAGTTTTTCCTATACGAGAGAGTGGCTCCAATTTGAAATGAATGGGACTTCCTTACAAGAGTTAGCCTAAAGTCCAAAAACATTAAAAAATATTTCATAAATCTTAACTGACATATCATGTACAACACACCGACTACGTACTCGTACCCCCCCTTCCCCCTTCACCCACGACCGAATGCGTTCTTGGCATCTCTAGATGGTATAAGAATCCGATTCTGGCAAGTTGGAATTTCCTTCGCGCGGAACCATCTCTTTTTTTGCTGCTGTTGTTGTTGAATATCCCAGTATTCCGATTTCAACGAATTCACACTCATTTCTATTTCTTTTTTTTCCAAATACCAACCAAACAAGCAGTCCTTGATATACCTCCGCGTACTCCATATCCCGGAAAAGGGTATCCGAAAACGAAACAGATTTGAAAACTATACTTTTTCCTTATATCTACTTGTGGAGAGATGATATGTGTGTGTAACGCCGACGATTTCCACCAGCGCTAATGGCATTTTCAGCAATCTTCAATCTTCTACCCTCTGCCTTTTACAATTTCTGTGCGCTTTTCACGCTGTATGGGTCCCAGTTTCTTGTTCGTTTTCTTCCAACTTCTGCACATAAATCGTTCTTGTCATTCCTATATGCCTCATCATTTAAACACGACTTGTATCAAATGGTAACAGGAAAATTTTCAAGTGAAATTTCAACGTTACGAAGACGCAAGGCAGAAAAAAAATGCAAAATAGAAGAACTTTCCAAAAAAAAACATTTAAACCGCACAGCATAAGAATATCTAAATATAAAAATTAAAATATCGTTTTTTTTTCTATCACGCATTTCGCTTATTTCGCTTATACGGAAATAACATCTTCACGATTCGCTTCTGACATTTATCATGGATATTTTTTTTTATTATGCCTACAATTTAAATTATACACCTAATCCCGAAAATTTTTGTTATCCCGCTGCCGTTTCGCTAAGAGAATCCTTGGAAATGCTCACTACTCATATAGAATTATGCAAAGAGACTCAAAGACATTCACTAAGAAAATTTAGCTTTGCAAAGATACAAATTTCCTTCCAAAAGTTATTTGATTCTGATAGCATTTGAGGAAAATCGTCAATAGCGATTTCTTTAAGAAATCAAATGTACTGCACGCGAAAACCGTAAATGCACACAGAGAAGAAATAGTAAATCTATGAGGAATCGTGACTATTACTAAAATAAGCCGAACATTTTCATAATATTTTCATAATAATGAAAATTTTCATAATAATTTTCATAATAAATTTAACTAATTAGTAGTCTTAGAAGGTCTGATGGTGGGCCGAGGTTGGCGAAATACTGTAAGCTTACCTTAAGTTGGAAAATTGTTGAAAAATAAGGTTTTTTTTATATCAGGTAGGGTGAAGTGGTCCACGTTTTTATTATTGGCCATAAAATGGTCAAAAATTGGAATTTTTGCATGATGAGATAGTCAAATCGCAAGCGCAAGACCTAAGCTAACTTTCTACATTCACAGATTGCCAACTTTTTGACATGAAATTTAGTTTTTAGGCATTTATCGAAAACATTGATTTTTCTTTTTTTTCAAAATGGTAGGGAGAAGTGGTCCACACTCAAAAACTTTCCAGAAATCGCATAAACATAAAATTAAATGACCAATAAAAGTATAATCATGAAGTTTGACCAAAAATATGGTTTATTCGAAAGTAACAAATGAGCGTTTAGTCTGTTTTAGTGTTGGTTTCTTCGGTGTAGTTGTTAAGCGTCGTTTTCCGGCGGCTTGTTCTGCTACTGTAAAGCTAGAACCTGAATCGTACGTCGATGCGTCCGTCCGGTAGACAGTTTTATGCGGTGACAATTGGGTACGGCAACGAATCACTTCTTCTTCACTTTTTTTGCACGTCTTCTATTAGTTTAACGTCGAAACAATTACTTTCAATTTGTTCCATACTTAAATTGCTTAAATCGTAACCAAACTTTTTTGTGAAATGACATTTCCGTGCGTTGCCGCATGTAAAAGTAGAAAGTTGACCTACTCTATGCGGACAAACGCATTATTATGGCAGTACTCATAGCAGCCCGTTGATTTTACTTTGACCGCATCGAACTGTCAACGTGACGGACGCATGGCGGACGCACGGACGTATGTTTCTGGTTCTACCTTAATTCAGCTCGATTTTTGGGAGAAGTTATAATCGAGCTTCGCATCGATTTTCGGCCACGATTTGAAACACTAAAAAGTACTCATAAAAAAAAATTGAAAACACGAAATATGACATTGACAGGGTGTACCACTTTACCCTACCAAACGTGGACCACTTCTCCCTACCGATGCTATTTTGTGCGGAATGACGCAGCTTCAACAATTGTGGGGAAAAATGCAGAATTTCGGTGGATTTACAAAGTTCATAATGTAAACAACATTTTAGATTAATTATGAAGAATTCGTCAAAATGTTGTTGAATGTGAATGCTTGCGAAAACTTTTCACAATGTTTTTTTGACACTGGCCTGTGAGAGTGAGTAAATATACGTCTGCACACTTCAATGAGTAATAAAAAACAAGCTGTTATCAAGAGCAACCGATGAGAGTTGCATATTCTGTTCTAATGTCACTATTACTAACAGAAATGGTGGTGGACCACTTCTCCCTACGGACCACTTTACCCTACACGACCCTACCAGAAAATTCTTTTCCATAAAACTTTACAAATTGGACCTACTTTAATAAAGAAATCATATAACCCTTAGAGCAGTGTTGTGCCGCGTAGTCTACGTGATGTAGACTACATCATTGTCTACGCGTAGACTATTACTGTAGACAATGGTCTATTCTCTACGCGTAGACAATGTAGACAATCAATAAAATAAAGGATAGCTGATTTAGTTTTAAAATCTCATTTTCTTCAATTAATTTTAACCTAATCAAGCACAATTTATAGGAAGCAATCGCCAAATGCTGTAATGGAGAACTTCGGAGCAAACTTTAGTGGCAATTCTAATTATTTTCATGCAATCTAAGCGGCTTTTTTTTAATTTTTGCAATTGAAATCACATTGAATTCTATAATCTTTTTGCTTCACACATTTTTCAATATAACGAACCGTTTGTTTAAAAAACTGATTAATTTGTATGGGATGGCTTTTCTCATTTAAGAATATCTGTTTAATTTGTTCGAAAAACACGTTTGTTTCTAGTCTTTAGCTTAATTCCGTTGAGAGTTGTCGTATTTACAGATAGACGGAAATCAATACGGAAGTAATTCAAATCAAATAATATATGTTCAAATCAAATAATATATAGACCTATCAAAGGTCAGTCGATTTCGGCTTTGACAATATATGACTCACTAATGACTTTGTTTTGACAGATATGAGAAAGTCTACATTGTCTACGCAAAGTCGACATTGTCTACGCCAATGTCTACATTGTCTACCCCAAATCGATTGTCTACGCTATTGTCTACACTAAAGTGTAGACAATTAAAGTCTACGCGTAGAGGAACAACACTGCCTTAGAGGCACAGAAAAATAGCAAATATTTTCACCCTTCCGGCACTCGAAAAAAAAAATTTATTTTTTATTTTTTTAGTGGTACCATTTTAAAGTATCATACGGCAATGAAAGACGGTTTAATTGGTGGTACAATTTTGATACCAACGTGCAGTATTTGTTACAAAAAAGGTGGTACATCGCGTGTACCACCAAGCCTTTAAGGGTTAAGAGTGTCAATGTAGGTCTTATTATGATTCTTCATAGTCAGAATCAGTAAATTTTTCTTGCCAAAAATGAACATTTCGCAGTATTTAAAAATTGCCTAACTTAAGGCATTTATAAAAAGTACTTCAAAAATAAATATAAATTTCCATGGATTTTCTTTGTTATTTAAGACACTTTTCTAACAGGAAAACATAAAAATATAAAAATTCGGGCTTGTCAAAATGAAAACTCTAATTTTGGCCAAAAAATTAAACCAAATTTGACACTGTGCGCCCCAGATAAATTCCAGGAGAAGAATGGGTAAAAATTTCCTGTAGACTAGTTTTAATTTTTCAATTAATTTTGCTGTTGTTTAAATTTTATTAAATGTTAAATATTTTTGGTTTACAGGTGCGTGATCAGATCTTACACAAAACGTTGAGCTTTTAGCAAATTTTGAGTTTTAACTTCCTAACAACCCCTTGTGAAGTGGAATTTTCCGGTGAGTAATTTTAGATATTGTTTTTAACATTTTAATTAAAATTTGAGGCGAGCATAAAGAAAAACGACGTTTTGCCTTATTGGGAATGTTTTTGAGGTGAAAAACCATTTGAAACGGTTATTTGTCAGTCTGTCAGTCTTTCAGTCTGTCTTTCAGTCTGTCTTTCAGTCTGTCAGTCTGTCAGTCTGTCAATCAGTCGGTCAATCAGTCGGTCAATCAGTCAATTGGTCAGTCGGTCTGTCTGTCAGTCTGTCTGTCTGTCAGTCTGTCAGTCTGTCAGTCTGTCAGTCTGTCTTTCAGTCTGTCTTTCAGTCTGTCTTTCAGTCTGTCTTTCAGTCTGTCTTTCAGCCTGTCTTTCAGTCTGTCTTTCAGTCTGTCTTTCAGTCTGTCTTTCAGTATGTCTGTCAGTCTGTCTTTCAGTCTGTCTTTCAGTCTGTCTTTCAGTCTGTCTTTCAGTCTGTCTTTCAGTCTGTCTTTCAGTCTGTCTTTCAGTCTGTCTTTCAGTCTGTCTTTCAGTCTGTCAGTCTGTCCGTTTGTCAGTCTGTCAGTCTGTCAGTCTGTCAGTCTGTCAGTCTGTCAGTCTGTCAGTCTGTCAGTCTGTCAGTCTGTCAGTCTGTCAGTCTGTCAGTCTGTCAGTCTGTCAGTCTGTCAGTCTGTCAGTCTGTCAGTCTGTCAGTCTGTCAGTCTGTCAGTCTGTCAGTCTGTCAGTCTGTCAGTCTGTCAGTCTGTCAGTCTGTCAGTCTGTCAGTCTGTCAGTCTGTCAGTCTGTCAGTCTGTCAGTCTGTCAGTCTGTCAGTCTGTCAGTCTGTCAGTCTGTCAGTCTGTCAGTCTGTCAGTCTGTCAGTCTGTCAGTCTGTCAGTCTGTCAGTCTGCCAGTCTGTCAGTCTGTCAGTCTGTCAGTCTCTCAGTCTCTCAGTCTGTCAGTCGAATTTTAACTTCCTAACAACTGCAGTCTTGCAGTCTTGCAGTCTTACAGTCTTGCAGTCTATCTGTCTTTTACCGTTATTGAGATAATTCAGATTTTGTAAAATTCATATTTTTATGTAAACTACTTAATATTTTATTCGTCAGGTAAATTGTGTAGAAACGTAGATTTTGTATGTCCTGTTAATATCATATATTAGTGAATTTTTAAGGAAATTTTGAAGAGGTTCTGATAGTTTGCCTTTTCCTTAAATCCGGTAATCCGCAAGAATATAAAATTCATTCCGGTTCATATTTAAAACTCATTGGTAATCAAATCAATTTATTTTTAAATTTCATCTGCCCAACAATTATCATAATATAGTGAATTGTTATAATAGTGAATGGTCGAACCATCAAAAAAAAATCTTCCTCATCCTGTGCAATTTTCATTATTGACGTAATTATTATTCTTTGACCACCAAAGAAACCCCATTTTTGCTAATGACAGCAGCATCTTGAGCTGATGCTGATTGTTATGTGCCGCCTTTAGTTTCGTCCCTGATGTGTATACGAGGATAAGGATTCCCTTTTTGTTTAACATAGAATAGAAATAAAGGACGAGGGCATGTCATGGATGGCTAAGGGGCGGATGATGGAAAATACGGAGTATTAAGGAGTATTTTCCACTCCATCTTACCGACAGACACACAGCCTAACCGCCATGTCGACCAAAACAACTTTGCTTATTAATGGAAAATGTCCTTTTTGCACCATTCTGTTAGAAAATAGCCATTTACGGACTTTTGATACGCATAATAACATCACACTAAGTAATTTTCAGTCTATGGAAACGATTCAAAAAACATTAAGGAAGGGTAAATTGAGGACAGATGAATGGATGGAGACCCATGGGGAACTCTAAATTGTGTCGGTACGGTTTAATGTTTTTTTTTGCTGTGTCAAGATGAAATAAGCGTCGGTGGGAAGAGGGGAGGGGGGGGGGGTCTAGGCCATTCCTTTTATATACATATATATATATACGTAATATTGATACAAATCGTATGGCAACTGGATCCATCTATCTAACATTTAGCTACATATAAATATATTCGGCAAAAAGACCCTTCAAATAATTTCACCCAAAAGGTATATCCTTTTAATAGTTCAATTGCATGGGAAAACTGAATATACTCTTGCTCGGCTGAATTTTCGTATAGCTGAAAGTCAAACTGTTGGATTGTGAGGGTGTGGAGGGTATGGGGTCGAGAGGTTAAATTGAAATCACCAATTATTTTTTCTTGTTGTCTCATTTAGTGGGTTTCTAAATAGGTGCCGGTGATGGTGGGAAGTGGGGCTGGAAGAGAAATTACCAGGTAAATAGGTTAAAGATTTTTAGCTTTTTGCATCCTTTCAACCTAGAAATTGGCCATCTTCTTACAGAGAAATAGAGATTTGTAGTTTTGAGACCTTTTTGGGATTCGGGCCGTTTAGCATTTTAGCAGCCGGGGTTATTGAGGTGAAATTATCAATTTACTACAACTGCTTTCAGTGTCTTTTGCTTTTGCTATAAAATTAGGAAATGTTTCTTGTAGTATGGAGAAATGATAGGATAAACGGCAAAATGTTTTAATTTCTTTCGTATAACAATCGGAAAAAACTTGAACTCAAATGCGTCAAAATTCGCTAAAAGACATCTAAAGGGTCTTTCAACAAGGACATAACAATTTTGTATTTTAATAAAAACGCACCCTAAAACTTTTTTTATGATCTGGCAATGCTAAAACGTCAGTCAAGGTTTACATTTTTATCATGGTGAAGTTCACGAACGAGCAATGCCACACAGCTAGTCAAACAATTGATCTATTGAAAGAGAAGTTCTGTAATCGTGTAATCTTGAGAAATGGTCCGGTCGAATGGCCACCTCGCTCATGCGATTTAACGCCGTTGGATTTCTTTTTATGGGGTTATGTTAAGTCGTTGGTGTATGCCAACAAGAGAGGAGCTCTGGAACAATATCGAACGCGAAATTGCCAACGTTCCGGCCGATATGTGTGGAAGAGTGGTGGAAAATTGGCTCCATAGAATCAATCAGCAAACGTGCTCACGGTGGCCATATGAACGACATCGAATTTCATACTTAAGTGTAGCATGTCCACTACACCTGGAATAAATTTCAGCCCGATATCTCAATTATTCTGTATTTTATACAAAATTGTTATGTCCTTGTTGAAAGACCCGATATAATGATCAGGGATGGGAAACGTTATCGTAACGTAACGAAACGAAATAACGATATTCCAGTTTTTTCCTCCAAATTGCATTATAACGTTATAAAAATTTCATTCCGTTACAATAACGAAAAACGTAACGAATTTTCGTTATTTATTTATTTTTGCTTTATTTTTATTTTTTATCATTTTTTTTTATGAAAAACAACGGGTATGGTTGCCGGGTTAAGTTTTTTCAAAAAAAAATTTTTTTATGGTCTATGTTGGAGCCAAATTTCAGGCCAATCGGTGCAGTAGTTTCCCCGCGAAAGAGTAACATATAGGGAAAACTAAGTTTCGAAATCACTTTATCCCCTCCCCTTACTCCCCCCACCCCTCGCGCTACTTTTCCGTATGCCTAGGTTGGAACCAGAACTACCACAGACACTCATGCCAAATTTCAAGTCAATCGGTTCAGCCGTTTTTGCGTGAAAGAGGAACAGACAGACAGACAGACACCAACTCATTTTTATATATTAGTATGATTTTATTTTATTTATTTATTTTATTTTATATGGAATTTTTTCGAAAAATAAAAATCTTTTATGGGCTTTTCTCAAAAACTAGAGCCCATCTTGCCAAACCACTTGCAGATTTGGAATCAGTGACGTCAAATTATCCTAAATATAGTAGATTGTAGCAAAATGGCTGTTGTGCAGAAAGTGCATTGTTTTATAGTTTTCAGATTCAATTTAATGTGTAACGAAATAATAACGTTATAACGTAACGAAATGAAATTTTTTATCGTTAGAAAACGAAATAACGTAACGAAATAAAATTTGAATGTCGTTACATAACGAAATGTATGACGTCACAGTTTTTTTTTTTCGTTTGCCATCTGCTATCCGTATTTTTCGGAATTCCGTTTATTTTAGTAAATGTCTGGATTGGGAAATGAAAATTCAGTCTCAAAGGGTAAAAATAATATTAATATAAAAAAAACACGAAAATAAAGGGACAATAAATTGATGGTGATGGTAGAGCATCTCATAATTATGAGTTTAAATGGTAATATCCCAACAAAACTTCGGTTCTTGGTAATTCCGCTTCGTTTGGTGACCTCACATTTTGGCCTATACCTTGGCTTCCATCGCCAGCTGAGCACAATCGTGAAGGGATAATGAATTGAGGCGTTAGAACTTTGTACACTTGCTATTTACATAACACAAATGGGAACAGCGAGAAAAAAATCGGGCAATTTTGGGGGTGGGGAGGCCGAAAGAAAAATAACTGAATAAAACATCAAGATGTAAAAACGAAAGACTGAAAAGAAATTAAAAGTCCCTAGAGAGGCTAATAGATGTGTTCGTTGAAATTGTAAAAGGGTTAAATGGGATGAATAGCGACACGAGTATATACTTTAAGAATAATAACCATCTTTAACCGTCCTCCGCTTTCGTGTTGTCCACACCTCGATACGGACGGAGGAGATGTGAATCGGGATCGGCCCTACACGGGTCTCTAGTCCGTCCTTACAGAAAATCCAGCCTTTTGTTTAATCACCATAGCTGCTGGTTTTGTTGTTCGATGATGATTTTTTTAGATTACGTGTTGTGTAATAAAATGGTAGAAAACGTAAAAAAAATGGTAATTCCTGGAGAAGCTTCCATTACTGGATGGTCTTTTATATATATATATATCTAACCTAATATAATGGCCAACAAGATAAAAATGGGGGACGATAATTAAACAATTATATCATCCAGAAAAGGCTCATTTGGCTGAAAGTTATCTGTTTACAGTTCAAGACTCTGACTGTACGTACTGTACTCTGTCTATGAAGGGGTAGTCATAGGTAAAAATTGCTGTAATTGATTTTGTCCAGCACTGACTATAAATGTTAATCTCTAACATTAAAAAAATTACCTGTAGAATAGTTTTAATTCTTCAATTTATTTTACTAAATGTTAAATACTTTTGGTTTACAGGTGCGTGTTCAGATCTTACGTTGAGCTTTTAGCAAATTTTGAGTTTTAACTTCCTAACAATCCATTGTGAAGTGGAATTTTCCGGTGAGCAATTTTAGATATTGTTTTTAACATTTTAATTAAAATTTGAGGCGATCATATAGAAAAACGACGTTTCGCCTTATTAGGAATGTTTTTGAGGTGAAAAATCATTTTAAACGGCTATTTGTCAGTCTTTCAGTCTGTCTTTCAGTCTGTCTGTCAGTCAATCAGTCGGTCAATCAGTCGGTCAATCAGTCGGTCAATCAGTCAATTGGTCAGTCGGTGTGTCTGTCAGTCTGTCAGTCTGTCAGTCTGTCAGTCTGTCAGTCTGTCAGTCTGTCAGTCTGTCAGTCTGTCAGTCTGTCAGTCTGTCAGTCTGTCAGTCTGTCAGTCTGTCAGTCTGTCAGTCTGTCAGTCTGTCAGTCTGTCAGTCTGTCAGTCTGTCAGTCTGTCAGTCTGTCAGTCTGTCAGTCTGTCAGTCTGTCAGTCTGTCAGTCTGTCAGTCTGTCAGTCTGTCAGTCTGTCAGTCTGTCAGTCTGTCAGTCTGTCAGTCTGTCAGTCTGTCAGTCTGTCAGTCAATCAGTCAATCAGTCAATCGGCCAATCAGTCAATCAGTCAATTAGTCAATTAGTCAATCGGTCAGTCTGCCGGTCTGTCTGTCTGTCTTAATTAATAAAGCTAGTGCCATGAAATTCTACACGAATGTTTGGTCCTGGAATGGAACACTCCTATCAACTCCGGAGGAAGTCCGTTAACCGGAAGTATCCAAAATGGCGGGTTTTTAAAAATCGCGATTTCGTTTTTTATTATTTACTCCGGAACTACGCCTTTTTCCGTAGTCTTAAGTACAACAAAAGTTGGAGACAATAAAATTTTCTACCACCGCTTATTATTTTAAATTCAACGACGAACCGTTTTTCATTTGTCAATAAAAGGATTTTCCAGTGAATATCAATATTTATTATTAATTTAAAAAAAAACATTTGGATTTTTGATGAAATTCGAGTAATCTTGTCTCATTTGGAAATTCAACATCTTCTAATTAAAACCTCTTCTTACTCCTTTATTGATTCTTGCATATCCGACGATCCCTTGAATTGTAAGGTGGTGATGTGTGTGTATGTGTGAGGGGGAGGGGGATGGGATTTCGAGAACAAGAAGAAAAACTTCCTAATTAGCTCTATATATCTCAATGCTTGTCTAGTAATTTGACTTTTCTGATTCTGATTCCCTAACAAAAACTCTTCTGCCGTTCGCAATCGCTTACCGACACATGGTGGAGATATTCCTTCCGGCAATAGAAAAAAAGCATAAATTACGACAAATATGAAAGAAAGAAAAAACCAGTCAAACGAGAAAAACCTTCTCGATAAGAACCGAAACCAAATCCAAACCAAACTCAACCGAATAAAAGGCCCAAGAGTTACATAATTTTTTGTGATAAATGTTTCTCTAAATAACTAGTGACATATTTAATGAAATATGTCAATTTAGCCCAGCTCAACATAATTCGCCCCTTTTGCATCATCCAAGTTTTATGGGGGATTTATAAAGTTAAAGTTGGACAGGCCAGAATATGCCAAAAACCAAATTGAATATCCATTTGGGATACCCGCTGCCTTATCCACCCATTTGTCCACTGCTATAAGCCAACTTTGTTTTTTTTTCTCTTTCCGACCACCTAACCTTCTGTGCTTTTACTTTCTTATATGTAGTATAATATAGTATTGGATTCGTGACCTCTTAATTTTGCATGAAAAACGTTTGCCGAGAACTCCTGAGTCGATTGGAGCATTATTTAAAAAATGTCTTTTTGTCTGTCTGTCAGCCAGTCTGCTGTCAGTCTCCTTTTGTGCTTTCGACCATCCTGAGCTGTGCTTCGGCATTAAAGGGATTTCCCCTAAGCCCTGGTTAGAACTATAAAAAAAAAGTCTGGCTGTCGGTCTGTCTGTCTGTCGATCTGTCAGTCTGTCCCACTTCCTCACCTTGCCTAAATGTTGCAAGTTTCTGTCAGAATCAGGCGGACTATTTCAACCAATGTGAACATGGTCTAAGCTTTTTAAAAAACGAAATTTCGGTTTTCGCAATCAACTGCGGAACTACGCATGCGTTAGTAGTTTTTTGTATGACACAAGTTTGAGGCAACGAAATTTCCGAGACTTTTGACAGCTTTTTTGCTAATGTCTTATGCCTGGAGCCCAATGAACGCAACGCGAACGCAGAAACTGTCACTTACAAGTTTGTTCAATAGAAATCATTTGAAGTGAGCACAGTGAACGCAACTACAACGCAAAAGTTTGCAAACTTCTAACTTTGCCGCAGCAATTCTGCGTTGACAGTTCATAAAGTGAGGTTGGGGAAATGTTGTTCGAGGAAAAATTGATAGCCTTAGTGCAATAACATACAAATAACAAAGATAAAGACCAACAAAGCAAATTATCGCTTCAAAATTTTCCATTTTTGTAATTTTGCCAACTTTATACCACTTTATATTATGTCACTTGTATTACTTCACGAGATGCCATTGGGCTTTGCCGCTGAAATGTTGCGCTGCGTGACAGTTTGTGCGTTTTAGTTGCGTTCGCGTTGCGTTCATTGGGCTCCAGAGGTTAAAAACTGACAGTTTTTTGGTAGTTCCAGATAAACTGGAGAGAATAATATTCCTCACAATTTTGTGAGGAATGTGGGCTATCTTTTACCGTTATTGAGATATTTTCATTAAAACGTAATAAAAAATGTTTTTTGTGAGTACTTGCAAACTGACGGTATTTCCAAAAAAAATAGTCGCAAGAAGAATTCAAGATATCAAAATTCTCTACATTTTTTGTCTAATAGCTTAAATCGATATCTTTTACCGTTATGGAAATATTTCACATTTTGTAAAAAAAATCATTTTTTCAAATATTTTTTTTTTCAAATATTTTATTCGTGGTGATGTAAATCGCGCAGAAACGTGGATTTTTTATAAGGAAATCATGTGCCGTTCACATCAGATATTTTTTGTGTGAAATGTGTTGACATTTGAAATACCTACGTTAATAAACTTAGGACTAACTCGGAAATCGCGCGACTGATTGAGGTGAAATTTTCGATAAGGAGGGTAGGCGGGATTAGATATAACACTTCCAAAATCTTTTAATTCAAAAACCATTCAACCAATTAAGCTGACATCTTTGTATAAGAAAGACATGCGCTGTTCACATTGGATATTTTTGTCTTCGATGATACACAGATAAGACATTGAAAAAATTTAAATTTCACATAGATAGGAGATTTTTCACGCAATTTCCACTCTCTTATAATTTGCTGTACTCACAGGAATTTTTGCATTTGGCAAAAGCATGAGAATTTGTACTTAATTAAGTTTTAGCCTAATTAACGAATCCAATATATTTTACGGGATAAAGAAAAACGGAGTAATAAATTGTACGAGTGAAAAGCACGCAGTTTTCTAAGCAATTTAAATCCCCCATACTCTTAATATTTTCTTCTTTTTTTTACTTCTTCTCTTTTTTCCCTGTCAAAAAAAAAGCGGAACTTTCCAACTGTTCTTGCTTCAGTGTTTTATCGGATCTTTTGTGCGATTTTCGTGAGACCTTCCAAAGCACGTCTTGAGCTAAATATATTTAAGCTAATATGCAAATAAAATACCCATGTAAGAAATACTTTTGGGATCATGACCCAATATTGTTACTTTTGTAACATAACACAAGGCAGGTCCCAAAAAAGACGCCCTCTCATGTTGCAATAATAAAATTATCTTGTTATCGGATATATTTAATGTTTGTATGTGTGTATAACAACCGAAAAGGAACTTTAATTGCAATACTGTCGATAACAATAATATCACGTGTTTATTAAGTTATACATATATACTATTTATGAGTTAAATGGAACGAAATTAAGCATTAAACAATTCTTTAACTGATTTCGGTACAGAAAGGTTACCAAAACTATTAATAGTTTGAAAAGCTATTCATCCCTATCTTAATCTACATTTTATGGCCGTAAATAATTAAATAGAAATTTACAGTAATCTAATTGTATACGAAAAATCGACCGAAATAATGGGAATCGCCTTTAAAGATGGCTGATGTTTATTTTTAATCTATTTCGGCGATAAATCGGGAAGAGGTTTGCAAGTTAATCATCAAGAGACCTCCGCTTCATTTAAACCGTACACAGAGTGAAAAAATAGGATAGATAACTATAAAAAAAGGAATATACGAAACAGTGAAACATTTTTTTTAAAATGACTCCCAACAAAAGAAAAATTCGTGCCTAAACAAAAATTAAAAAAAGCTTTTATTTTTAAAAAAATGCACTAAAAACCATAGGGGTATAAAAAAAAAGCTTTTATTTAAAAAAAATGCCTTATTTCGCTTTAATTCCGTCAAAATGGGATTCAGCGAACCCAAAAACCCCCACGATAGATTTCTTTCCGGAAATTTCGAGGAAAAGGGTAATCACGTTATCCTTGCAGGATCTTCCCTTATCCTTGCAAGTACGAAGTCTGTGTGCAAAATTTCAAGTCAATCGGATGAGTGGAAGTGGGTCAAAATTGGTTTGCAAGATTTGAATCTGGCAGACAAACAGACAGATAGACACGAAGGCAAGCTAAATAAAATCTTTTAATTAGGAAATTTTCCAAAAATCATAAAGGGTGATCCAATTGGAGGTACTTTTTCCAATAGGCTTGTTTTGACAGTTCTTATGTGTCAACTGGCTTGTCTATATGACGTTTGTGTTCAGTATTCAGTGCCATTTCATCATGATTAGACTTACGTGTGAACAACGTTTACTTATTGTGGAAACTTATTTCCAAAATCAGTGCTTCGTCCACATTTTGGTCGTCATAATCGTCCCACTGAACGCACTATTCGTGAAACCATCACCAAATCTCGAACTAATTTTACACTAGTTGCGTTTTTTTAATGTTCTAAAACACAGAACATTAAAAAAAACGATCCAGAGTAAGTGGGAAATTTCATCGAGTTCGAATCGCAACTAACTTCACGTTGGTTACATCAGTAGACCGTAACTGCTATATTTTCTTGACATAATCACGATTCGCTAACTCCCATGATTAAAACTATTTCGCTGTCGAACAGAACCAACGAACCACCACAAGAAACTCCTCAATTGAGAATAAAATGTCAGATTTATTATGTTGAAGTTAGCAGCATTTCATTACCATACATTACCGTACAAAATTTCCCTTTGTTCCAAGCGCTGTCCGAGATGAAAAGATGGTGCAGGATTTTGTATGGAAAGCTTGTTCTGAACTGCTTCAGAACATTAAAAAACCGCAACTACTATTAGACATTCATCCATAAACCAGAGTGCGTGCAGCCCGTAGTAATGAGAATATTGCTGCAGTAGCAGAGAGTGTTCGTAAAGACCGTGATCAATCAATTCGTCGCCGTTCTCAAGGTTTGGGCATCTCTTATGGAACGTTGTAGCGTATTTTGAAGCATGATCTTGGTTTAAAAGCGTATAAAATACAGCTCGTTCCAGAATTAAAGCCGGGTGACCTTGGTTTACGTTTTAATTTCGGTTTATGGGTCTTGCAACAGCTTCAAGTTGATCCTTTTTTTTAATCGAAAAATTGTGTTTAGTGACGAAGCTCATTTTTGGTTAACAAGCAAAATTGCCGTGTTTGGGCCGATGAACAGCCAGAAGCAATCCAAGAGCTACCAATGCAACCCGAAAAATTCACTGTTTGGTGCGATTTATGGGCAGGCGGCATCATCGGACCGTATTTCTTTAAAAATGCGGAAGGAGTGCGTGTTACTGTCAATGGAGCTCGCTACAGAGCAACGATCAATTAATTTTTGTTGTCAAAAACTCAAGATAGCTGACTTTTGGTTTCAACAGGATGGCGCTACGTGTCATACAGCTAACGATACAATCGCTTTATTGAGGGAAACGTTCAATGAAAACAACATCTCAAGAAATTGGCCACCGAGATCTTGTGATCTGACACCATTGGATTACTTTCTGTGGGGAGATGTCAAATCTCTTGTTTACGTCGATAAACCCGGAACGATTACAGCTTTGGAAGTAAACATAACCCGTGCTATTCGCGGAATACCGACCGATATGCTTGAAAGAGTGGTCGAAAATTTGACCCACAGACTGGACCATTTAAGAGTTAGTCGTTGGCAACATTTGAAGGAAATTATCTTTAAACATTAAATGGCATGAACCAAACTAACAACTTAAATAAAGATTTTCCTCAATATATTAATTATTATGTGTTTTATTTAAAAAAAAAACAGGAAGCTCTTATTGGATTACCCTTTAGGAATAATTTCCTATTTTTTGGGAATCATTGCAGAAGTGTCCACTGTTTCGTATATTCCTATTTGGATTTCCCTCCTTGTTCAAACTCTGCAAATGCCATCAATGACTCCAAAACGCTATGAGAAAGTATTGTTGTGACAGGGGAATGGGAAGAAGGTATTTATAATGCTACTCAAACATAATGTGAAAGATTGTTCGATTTTCAGTCAGAAAACCTGTCAAATCTCGTTGGGAAATTCTTGATTTTCGAGAAAATCAACAAATCTTGATCAAAAATTGATTTGTGACATTAGTAAAACCACGCTGTGCCATAATTAGACCGAGACATTCAGGAATTTAAACAGAAAATCTAACAAAATCTGCCATTTGTTAAAAAACAAAACAACACTCAATTTCGGTCCATGTTTCCAATGTATTACAGCTTTTCAAATTGGATTTTCCTTCTAACTCAATTAAAATCTCAGTAAAATAATATTTTCGTACTGGAAAAATTGTTGGATAAACAAGTTTTTTTTTCTCCAGCTATTGAAAGAGCATATTTTTGGTGGAAATTCGTGTTCACTGTTTGGAAAAATTAGCCAGTTTTGGGGGTAATTTAACCCTTTTCAATTACTAGGAAAAGTCTAATGGCCTTGAAGTTTTAAAATCCCTCCCCCTGTCCTCTTCATACCCTTTCCCTACCCTCCCCCTGGCAACAGCACTTGAGGATATCGTTTCGAACTTTCTAAATTCAAATTTTTTCACGGAAAACCATAAATTAGAAGGTGGTTACCCTGAGACTGAGACTAAACTAAACACAAGATAGATTCAGACAGCAGCAATTTTCGTTCTACGTTTGTGTGTTGTGAAATCTTCTACCTGTCCATCCGTTCATCTGTCCAGCCCTTTGCTCCGCTTCGATTGAGAGTTTTCTTTTTTTTTACCTTTTCGGGGCTTTGAACCGTTTGGTGTCTTATAAAATTTCGAAATTCCTTGTACCCGAACCTAGAGGAGAATCAATTATTATTGGGGACTGGAGTCGGGAGGTGGCCGGCCATCGCCCGAATTCCTCATGTTTTTAAAAGGGGTTAAAATGGGTATGTTGGAATTTGAATTCCTTGGAATTTGGCCACCTTATTGTATTTGTCACTGTGTTTTACACATTTTTTTTCTGTCTTTGTGTTCTGGCCGAACGACACAAGGAAAGTTAAAAAAAATTCACCCGTCGTAAACATTTATATTCAAATTTTACTTAATTTTCGAGTGCGATCTTCAATGATGCTGAAAATTACAAAATTTAATCTCAATTCAACGGTGAAGTAAATGTTTTGATTGTCTTTTCCTTATTACGTCTGTGTCTGCCATAAAACAAGCAAAAAGAATTGTAATTAGGATAAAATGGCCCATGAATGAAAGGTAAATCGTAGCAATAAAAACCATTAAAAGGTTTTTTTTTTGTCCAAAACGTTTTGCAGGAAATTTAATTTTTTCCTTCGAATTGAATTTCCAGTACAATATGTAAGAATAGAGGAGGCAGATGTGGTGTTGGTGTATCCTTGGTCCCAATACGTGATAAAAATGGTAAATTTTAGTATATTTACAATTTCCTTTCGTTCTATTATTTCAAATTTATGTGTATTTTAATTTTTCTTTTCAATTTAACAAACTGATTTTCATTTTTCTACCTTTGTGAGTTTTCTTCCCTCGCATATAAAATACGAAACCAAACAAATCTCTATATCTATTATCTGCATATATCTTGTATCTATCTTCTTCCTCTTCTGCTTGTCAGTAACCTTCTTTCTTGATATTTGTTGTTTTTTTTATATATGTACAGCCAAATCGTCGTCTAACTTACATATATTTATAAATGGCCTAACAACATTTCCCCATGCATGTATATCTTTTCAATTTACAATTTGAAGGGAAAATATTAAGAAATGGATACCTATGTCTACCAAACACATTTAAAATTGAGGGAAAACTGAACCGACGAAGCCGAAAAATCCCAAGCATCATTCGAAGGGGATGTTCTTCGAATTGAAAATCTGATGTCCTATCGTGAATGGCGTGAGAATTTCCAAAAATAAGGCAAAAAATATGTGTGTTAAAAAAGAGTTATTCACACTTTCTACGCTTACGCTTGGAGCACAATGAACGCAACCACGCCGCAACCATCACGCATCCAAATGTCACTTACGAGTTTATATCACTGAAATGCTTTTCAATGAGCACAGTGAACGCAACCATCGACGCAAACGTTGCCAAACTTTGAACTTTAAAGGTAGAACCAGAAACATACGTCCGTGCGTCCGTCACGTTGACCGTTCGATGCGGTCAAAGTAAAATCAACGGGCTGCTATGAGTACTCCTCTAATAATGCGTTTGTCCGCATAGAGTGATCGACTTTCTACTGTTACATGCGGCAACGCACGGAAATGTCATTTCGCAAAAAAGTTTGGTTACGATTTAAGCAATTTAAGTATGGAACAAATTGAAAGTAATTGTTTCGACGATAAACTAATAGAAGAAGTGCAAAAAAGGTGAAGAAAAAGTGATTCGTTGCCGTACCCAACTGTCACCGCATAAAACTGTCAACCGGACGGACGCATGACGGACGCATCGACGTACGATTCAGGTTCTAGCTTAACGCAACAAGTCTGCGTTGATGGTTGATGCGGTGCCAATCAAAATGTCGTTCAGGGAATTTTTAATTAAAGAAATACGGTTTTAGACACGAAATGCAGCCGCGGATACAAAAATTTGTCTTCAAAAAAGAAAATAAGGGAAAAGATTGCCGCGGAGCTGTTAAATTCACTGGCTGCACCCAATATTGTTTTTTTAATATTTTTTTTTATTCGCATCACATGCAAATACCAAATATACAAACAAATAAAACAAATTATCGCTTCAAAATTATCCATTTTTTATATATTTTTCTACTTTAGTTCACTTTTAATTTTTCTGTGTTTGTCTCATAACGCAACAGACGACGCTTCTATTGTGCTCAACCGCTCCTGAACTGCGTTGCGTGACAGTTCAAAGCGTCCTTAGTTGCGGTCTGGTTGCGTTCATTGTGCTCCAAGGGTTAGTCGTCTCATATAATTATATGTATGGTAACACACAGGATAACAAGGGGAATCCCACAAACTTTGATATATTTATATTGTTTCTAAGTGCAAGTTGTTGTTGTTGTTGTTATCATTGTTTGGGGGTTTGCTTCACTCCCTTTTTTTTTGGTTGGTGGTCAGGCATATTTTTGGTGAGTTAAAAGTATTAGGCAAGATTAAGTTACCGGAAATAAAATGTTATTCAACGTTCAAAGAGTGGCAGTTTTTTTTCTGCTTTTCTCAATAAGATGTATTAAATTTAGACTCATACGACAGTATAAAAGATTTCTTTTTTTAAATTCCATTCCATCACAGTATATTTGGGAGACATTTCCGCATCCGTTGGCATTAAAAATGGGTCTCTTTTCAGGCGAGTTTTTTTTTAAAGTTTCACAATAAAATTCGGAACTTTTTAAGAAACAGAATGCAGGATTTACATTGGATTCATGACGTATTCAGGCCGAAAATTTGGACTTCAATGTTCTGTCTAAGAATTTTCCAATTTGTTTTTCTCGATTTTTATCAAAACTATTTTTATATTCTACTAGCTTGCATACCCGTCGTTGCCGGGTTAAGTTTTTTGTATAAGTTTTAGATTACGAAGAAAACCGGAAAGAACTTAAAAACTTATCCTTCTTATCCTTGCAGGACTCTCCGTTGCGAATTAGTCTAAAAGCGCCTCCACACGTTCAATGTTACTTGACACTTTTACTTCAATGACTCACGTTTCAAGTAACATTGATCGTTTGGATGCTCTTCAATGTTGCGTTTGCAGGCAATTTCCATAATTGTTACTTGACGAAAATTTTCATCAATAATACTTGTCAAGTAACATTGAACGTGTGGAGGCTCCTTAACGCCAGATTCGTGATAAGCAACCCTGAAAACCTCCCAAAGCCAGTTTTTGTGAGAAAAATTGGAAAAAGGACATTTTCGTTATCTTTACAGGACCTTCCGTTTCTAATTTAGAAAATCTAACACCGGGTTCGTGATCAGCGATCCCGAAAACCACCGAGTGAAACTGTTCAGCCTCCTATTGGGCAGGATTTATGGCGAAAATCACGGTTTAAAAACACCCAAACCCCCTTAACGGTAAAATTTCGGAAAACCCCGCCTTAGTGAGCGCCTACGTTATGGTTGGGACATACTGGGAAAGTTTCAAGTTTCTAGCTTCAGGGGTTCGGGCTGGGCGTTGATGACTCAGTCAGTCAGTCAATCAGGTTAAAGTGGGGTTTAGGCACGGCAAGTAACTCGCGGCAAGTATACGTAAATATACGCGATTTGACATATGTGTGAGAGTATTTTCCACTCTCTCGAAAAAAATAGAAAGCCATTCTATTTTTGTGGCAAGTAAAAACCAATACAAAAACATGGAACCGTGTACAAATGAGGTTGTTTTATGTGTGTGTGTTTCGGTTTATTTTATATTTTCTCCTTTGCCAGAGAACTTCGTAACATTTTAAGGAAAGAAGAACACGGGTATAAAAAACTCGTCAGCAACAAACAGTTTTAGGTCGAAATTCGCAAATTTTTCCACAAAAAAGAGTCGTGATATTTTTTCTCAGAAAATTTTAGGTTATGTTTTCCTTCGGCTGTCATTCTACTTGAAATGATTTACTTGCAACGTGTAAACTTAGCAAACTACTTGCCTCTCTTTACTTGCCGCGAGTTACTTGCCGCGAGTTACTTGCCGCGAGTTACTTGCCGCGAGTTACTTGCCGCGAGTTACTTGCCACGAGTTACTTGCCACGAGTTACTTGCCGCGAGTTACTCGCCGCGAGTTACTTGCCGCGAGTTACTTGCCGTGTATAAACCCCGCTTAAACGGTTTTAGATATGATATATCATATAGGCGTGTATTAAATTTAGTATATCGTTTGTAACGCATCGAACCAATCATCGGACACAAAAATGAACTACACCAGGGTGCTAGGGATAATAAAAGATTTTGATTTTCCGCATGTTCGTCCATTTGTCTGTTTGTCCGTCCATCCGTAAACACCATAACTTTCGAAAGGATTGAGCTAGAGACTGGAAATTTTGTATAGTAACGTTTCTCGTAAGTAACTAGGCTAAGTTCTATAACGGGCAAAATTGGCACATTCCTTATTCCCTCCTTCATACAAACGAAACAGTTTTTTGCAATTTTCTGGAAAACGGTGAGTCATATTGAAAAATTTTGTAAGATAAAATGTATTTAGAATATGATTTTACATAAACGTTCCATACATCAGAGTCCAATTGGACCACTCCTTCCCCCTCTACTATACAAACGGATTTTTTTAAATAAACATTATGTCCATCATCATATAGAGTATTTGACGATTGGCCCCTGGCAATAGCAGCTTTTCTTATGTTTTTTTTCTACGACAGGTAAATGTAGGTTTTAGATATTAGCACAATTTATGAGTTGTGCACACAACAAATTGGTAAAAATATTGGGCAAAGTAACGCTTTAAAATGTGTTAAAACCACTCGATCGATTGAGCCAAAATTTTGGCCCTTGTCATATGAACGGTTTCATGTCAAATATACCAAAAATTGATCAAAAACTCTGCGTTTTCCTTTCCAAACGCCAAACTTTTTGCGAACTTAAGCTTTCGTGTGTGTTGACAAGAATTTACTTTGTCTTATCGATAGTTTTCTCCCAACAATTTTCTCATTTGTTATTCAAAGAGGGTGGATAACACACAGATAAAAATGAATTCTCGTTCACAAAGCTATATTTGGGGGCAAATCACGTCCACAATTGTATAGAAAACCCTATAAGAAAATTAGAATTTATTGAACTTACCCTTCTTTCCAAGTGCCTATTTGGACGTAATCGTATTTTTTATTATCGTTTTGTTGATACTGATAAATATTGTAAAATCCGTATGCATCTCCATCCTCATTGAAACGTATCTAAAATATAGTTTTAGTTGTAGTCAGAAAAAATAAACTTTTGATTTTTTGAATTTTCGGCTCTTTTTTTTTAATCAATTACCTTAGTCCCTTGTCTTCCCACAAAGGAAACATTGTGAATATATTTTAGTAGACTTAGGCCCAGTGGGGCTGGTTGCAACTTTTCACATTTGATAAACGGCTTCTTACCGCATTCGTCTCTAAAAATATTATGAACTGCATGTGCCATTGCGTATACAGCATCAACTATAGATTATTTTCCAAAAGAAAAAGAAAAGTGGAAAAAATATTATCAAATAAACAATTTAAGAAAATGACATTTCTCTTAAATAATATGTCTACATATTAGCTTTAGGCAAATTTATAAATACAATATTCTTAGGATTTAATTTCTCAGAATAAAATACAATTTAAATAATCATATTCTTTAGAAGTTTTTCGTTTCATCAAAAAACACCCAAAAGAAGGAAGCAAAAAAAGCAACAACGCGTCTTTCTCAATCTCTCCCTCCTTGGAAGCCTTATTTCGATTGTGTAAATTTTTTATTTGGTATGAGTTTCGAACGAATAGATTAAAAGTAAAAATATTTACTTTGATTTTTAATAAGACTTCACAGTCAAAAAAAAAATCCGAAAAAGAGCCATCGTATTTTCTCTAATAAACATAGACGGGATTTTTTTCATAAAATTTAAAAATCCCCAAAAAATAACTAATCACAATTTATTGAATTCAAAATTAAAATTTAGAAAAAAAAAATAATTCCGCCTTCTATTTCCACAGTGGCAACCCGAAATTATCATTGATGCGATCTCCCCAATCATCACCATCCCATTGAACGCACTCGATCTTATTCCTTCATACGAATTTCACACTTGCGATTGCAGAAGTAATTTATTCCTCGGCATTTTACGCAAAATTTAATTAGAAGCTTGTGAGAACTTCAAAAAGTGTTTGTGTATGATATTAAAGCAGAAGTTCAATGGGATTTCATATTTTTGTAAGTTGAAATTTATAAGACTTGTAGAAATTTGCGATTTAAATCAGAGAAATTTTCGGTAGGATTCATTTTGAAGAATTTTTGGCTAAAGTTCAGTTTAGCGACAATTACGCTACAGATTTTTCGTATATAGGGAGGCGTAGATAGAAGCATCCCCTATCCAAAATGGGTATTTTTAGCCGTCGCTCGCCCCCCTTGCCCCCTCCAGGGGTCCTCAAACTTTGTATGAAACTTTTTACTGGGGGGTGGTAGAGGGGTGTGTGGTACCTCAAATGAAAGGTAATTAAGAGTGCATTCCAAAAATATATAGCATGGTAGAGTTTCCCCCCTCACCTTTCGATTTATACCCCATCGAAAAAAAGTGGAATTTTGCAACAAAACTACTTTTAATAGCACAATTTCGGTTCGCAAACCTTATAAAAGTGGTTTGAAATTACTGCTGACGCAGTTTTAATTACAAATTTTTATTTTGAAATTTTCATATAACCTCAGTTTTCTGCCGAAAAAAAACTTGAGCTACAAACCAATTTTACTTGTGAGCCAGGGGTCCGCCCCAGCGGACCCCCCAGACCGAACAAGCTTTTCAGCCACATCCCATTTTTTCCCACCGCCGCGCCTCGTTTTTGTTGATTTTTTCAGCGAAAACTCGCCTTACACTTTTTGATGTAGTTTGAAAACGGGTTGAGATATTTATATGATTCTTTGCATTTTATTATCTGGAGTATCAAGCGCAGTTTTTGGTAAAAAAAATTTCGTCTTTCCCCCCTCCTTCACGAATTCCACTTTTCTCGATTACGTATAAATCAAAGGGTAGGGGGGGGGAACCCTACCGTTCTATATATTTTTGGAATGTACTCTTCAATACCTTTCATTTGAGGTACCACACACCCCCCTACCACCCCCCCCCCCCCCAAAAAAAAGTTTCATACAAAGTTTGAGGAGTCCTGGAGGGGGAACGGGGGGCGAGCGACGGTTAAAAATGCCCATTTTGGATAGGGGATGCTTCCCCCTTCCCCCCTCTATGCAGGAAAAATCTGTAGCGTAATTGTCGCTAAACTGAACTCTTGCCGAATTTTTTTTTCACATTATCATAATTTTCATTTCATTATTTTTTGCACATTATCTGAAAATCACAAAAATTTATCGACATTTGATTTTTATAGAAAATATTTCTGAAACACAATTCATGATTATACCCGTATGGTAAAACCAAAGGGTAAGTATATTAGCTTTGCCTTACCGTTTGTAACGCCAAGATCGCGTCATCACACACAAAAATGAATTACACCAGTGTATTTAGAATGATACAAAGAATTAATTTTTGCATGTCCGTATGTCCGTCCGTCTGTCCGTCCGTCCGCCTGTGGCGCGGATTGCAGGCGCACGGATTGAGCTAGAGACTGAGCTAGATTTTTTGCAGGTCTTTTTTTCGTAAAATGCGAGGCTAAGTTCGTTCATGGACAAAACTGGACCATTAGGGGGGTACCCCCCATACGAACGAAAAAATTGTTTTTGCGAATATCTCGAAAACGGTGCGTCTTATCAAAAAAGTCCAAGAACAAAAGTTATTTAGGATATAATTCTACATAAAACTCCCACACACCAAAATCCAATTGGAATAAATTTTAAAAAATCTTATTGGATAGTTTGACTTCAAAGTGGAATTTTGGTACAACTGTTCGCCATTCACAATAATTGCCAGATTTGGCAATTATAGCTTTTGTTATGTTTGTTATATTTTCTTTAAATTTCAATCATAATTAAGTTTTTTTTGCGAATTTTTGTGTCTAAACTGATATTGTCTTCTTCGTATTTAGCAGCAGTTGCATAGTAGAACCGCCAGCGAGTGATATTTTCAACAAAATCTAATGCTTTTTGTTCTTCTCACCTGGGAAATCAAGTTAAGGTAAGTGAAAATTCAATATCTTTCCGATTTTTTTAAAATTCTTGCTATTTACTCATCTTCTCTAAAATTGTTTGTACGGAACGGAAGTAATTGAAAAAAGAAAAATTATTAAAACAATTAAAAAGCACGTGGAAAAAGTTTGTTCATTCTAAATATTTTTAAATATGTTTTTGTTTCAATTTTCAGATGTTTTTCCGATCTGGCAATTAGAAGTTTGAACTTCTTGTTTTATTTAAATGCTTTTTGTTTTCGACGTTGGAATCCTGGCATAATAAGATATTTGCAAATAGAGATCGTCGACGCATCAATGCACTCAATAAAAGGTTAATGATCTTTTCTATAATTACATATGAGAATGTGATAATTTTTATTATCGTATTAAGTTTAAAGTAGTGAAAAGGCGCGCTTTTAATATTATTATTGCCCTTAATCGTTGCCCTTATTTTTCTTTCACTTTATTTCTGTTCGTTTTAAATTTAATTAGCCCTTCTAATTAATTGGCTAAATCGTTTGAAGATTTTCTTTTCATTTTTGAGTAAATACTCATTCACATTTACATCGGCATACAGAATTTTCCATCCGGTCTCAGATCCCTCTTCGACACCGCCCCCCCCCCCCTTTCTGGATTTCCTTTTAGGGTTTGTTGTTTGCTCGACTCATTGCCACAACTTTTTTTCACTGCTTTGGGGGTCACTCGACCCGATCCAACCGAAATCAATTTTTCTTTCTCTACTGCCGGGGCAGAAACTTTTGAAAACTTTATTTGATTTTATTTTATAGCAATAGCAATTGAAATAAGGGAAATTTACTAAACATTAAATTGATACACAAGTGTGTATATATTGGTGCGTATGTAAATGACGAAAATATGCTATATTCGCCCTTTGGCACAATCTAATTCTTAAACAATACCGGATGTATGATAGGCGGAGGGCGAAGGATTTGTGGGCGGGGAACATGAAAAATATTTCAGTGTACTGAAATTTAGATTTTTCAAGTAAAGTCGGTAGTTATAGACTTTTGGCAGTTTTTCTTTTTAAGTTAATTGTTTGATTAGAATTGTCGTTGAGTATTTTTATGGCCAATAATTGATACGCAATGGAATGATATTGGATTGGCGGGCGGTGATACTAAATTCTAAAAGGGAAACGGGATCTTTGAATATCCGAAAAATTCAAGTGCTGGACCGGATGGGTAGAAGAAGGATATTTCACGTTTATATCGATCTAAGGGTAAGGCCTATGATGGGCTTTGAATTTCTTCAAAATTCGATGATCGAAATGACACACCATCTCGTCAGTGTAAGGGGGTTTACGGCTATATCTCTGTCTATGTCTATGGTACAACAAAAGTTTTAATTGAACTTAAAAATTGTGCGAAATTTATTCAAAACGTATAATTTATTGTTTGACAATTACAAGTTTTAAACCCTTTATGAACAAAAATGTGAATAGAGGCGGATTTTAGTGAAGCCAAGCCAACCCAGTCCCGTGTGCTAAATGAAAACAAAACTGTGGCGACAAGAGATTGAATAGCTAAACGTTGAAAATAAGAGTGAGGAAGGAGGATCGTTGGTGGTTTTTGCCGTTGATGTTGTGTTCACAGGAAGTCAAGACGGGCTGATGAAATTCCATAGAAATTTCGCTGCCCAACAGTGTGTGGGTATTCTTGGGGGGCTAGCGCGCCATAGAACACGTCACAGTATTTGTTGTCCTCGCTCCACCATCGTTAAGCTTTTTTCGCGATTGTTATTGTATATCACCGACGTCCCCCTAAATGCGTGACGTATTTTTTGAACATCGCTTTACCATAAATGGGTGATAGAATCGGTCTAAAAACGATGAAAAGGGTGGCGGTTGGGGTGTTTGTTTTTGTTTGCTTTTCACCGAGTTACGTAATAGTGTTTTCTTGCGTCTTTTGGTCCATATACGAATAAATATAATATAAATAAATAAATAGAATAAATAAATGAATTCAAACGAGACAAAAGAAAATGAAAACTGTTGAAAATCAAAAATGGGTATAGGCGTTCACCATCTGGAAAGACATTTTCAATCAATTGATGCAAACGTAGGATAATTTTTAAAGTAAATTGTCAATTTATTGGTGGATAAATGGAGTAGGGAAAATGTCGAACAGTGGGAACAAAGCGGAGGGAAAGGGGGTTGGGGAAATTATTTTTAAATTTATCTTTGGGTTACACCAACTTTTAGCATTCATGATCTACTCTTTCTTCACCTACGATGGTATGGCAAGCCAAAGTTGTGGATATTAGACAAGAATTCACTTAAAATATTGTCATTTGACGCGGCATAAGAAGGGGCCGAGAAAAGAGGGATTAATAAAAGTCAAGTTGGGAAAAATTCCGGGAGTTTATATCTCAAAAGTGATGATGGTATGCTGCTTGCTTTGGCGTCATGATTGATATATCTGTTACAATGTAGATATATTTATTTACCAGTTTTTATACTCTATATGATATCTCATATAGAAGTATATTAGATTTAGTCAAGTGTACCGTTTGTAACGCATCGAACCAATCATCGGACGCAAAAATGAACAACACCAGGATGTTAGGGATAACGAATGATTTTGATTTCCGTATGTCCGTCCGTCTATCTGTCTGACTGTCCGTTCGTCCGTGAACACCATAACTTCCGAAAGGATTGATTTAGAGACTTGAAATCGTTACGTCTACGTTCTAAACCAGATTTTACTGCGAGCCCAGTAAAAAGGCAACCACGATGAAGTAGAGTAAATTTTATTGTTCTCTCCCAGTAAATAAAATTTACTGTTTCTTCCAGCAAATATTGAATTGTAGTCCCAGTAAAATTCTCATGGAAAGAACTGGACTAACAGTAATTTTTATTGGGAATCTTAGTAAAATTTACTGGAATCCCAGTTAAATCTTAAAACCATGAAAAAATCTTGATGCATTTGAAGAATGGTTTTGGCAACATTTTTTTTTATTTTCAAACCTTTTTCTTATTAAATTTTTTTTTGTTTTTAGTATTTTATTTTACATGAGAATGTTGTGTTGGAAAATCTCTTACCACTATCGAGGCTTGAACCCGGGACCTCGGGTTTGTCGGCCACGTCACTTATCGCAAGACTATGAAAGCCAATTGGGAAATGGATTCTAAATGTGAGTAACCTCTACTGGGGTGAGGCGATGTCAAATTTACTGGGATGAAACAGTAAAGTGTCAGAATTTTTTGGAAAATGGGAAAATTATAAAATACTGGGACAGAATTAATGATTCCCCAGTAAAAATTTACTGTATTATCAGTAAAATTTACTGTGTTTCTCATCGGACCTCTCATTTCCCCCTGTGTTTCAGTAAATTTTACTGTCGTTCAGTAAATTTTACTGGGAAAACAGTAAAAGAAGAATATTTACTGTTTTCCCCAGTAAAATCGCAGTGAAATTTCGCTGGGAAGTTTACTGGGAAAAGAGCATCTGGTTTAGAGTGTAGTCCTCGAACGGGCGAAATTGGACCATTCGTTCCCCCCTTCCTCATACAAACGAAACAGTTTTTTGCAATTTTCTCGAAATAACTTTATTATTAAAAAACGTATTTAGATTGAAATTCTACATAACTGTTCCATACATCAAAATCCAATCGGACCTCTCATTTCCCCCTCTCCTATACAACAAGATTTTTATACCCGTATGGTGAAACCAAAGGGTATATTAACTTTGCTTTACCGTTTGTAACGCCAAGATCCCGTCATCACACACAAAAATGAATTACACCAGTGTGTTTAGAATGATAAAAAAAATTGAATTTTCCATGTCCGTCCGTCTGTCCGTCTGTCCGTCCGTCCGTCCGTCCGTCCGTCTGTCCGTCTGTCTGTCTGTGGCGCGGATTGCAGGCGCACGGATTGTGCTAGAGACTTGAAATTTTGCCCAGATCCGTTTTTCGTAAAATGCGAGGCTAAGTTCGTTAATGGGCAAAAATGGACCATTAGGGGGGGTACCCCCCATACGAACGAAAATGTTTTTTGCAAATGTTTCAAAAACGGTGCACCTTATCAAAAAAGTTCAAGAACAAAAGTTATTTAGGATGTGATTCTACATAAAACTCCCATACATAAAAATCCGATTGGAATAAGTTTTAAAAAATCTTATTGGAAAGTTGGACTTCAAGTGGAATTTTGGTATAACTGTTCGAATTTCGATACGAATATCACCATACGGGTTTTCAATAATTGCCAGATTGGCAATTATAGCTTTTGTTGTGTTTTAAATTAAAATTTTGTCTGTCCTCATATAGAGTATTTGACGATTGGCCCCGGGCAGTTTTGGCTTTTCTTATGTTAAATCATATACTGTTTGTTTGTTTGTTAGACCCAGATATAAATTATGGATGTGGGTAGGTTAGATAGGGCAGGTGACGTAAGTAACAAGTATTAAAAACATCTCAACCCGTTATTGTATTTCAATCTTCTTGAATCTTATTAACGTGTAGACCCCATTGCGCTTCATCACTCCTCCCTCCCAGATAGGTCTTGCTTTTGCTTGATGTTTTTTCTATATTTTGTGCTAATCCCTATAAGGAGCTTACAATTCCACAGACAAATGCAGAGAGATCTTCTCCCCCAAAAGCAAATATAATTCTTTTTGTCCTCGGAAAATAAATTCGGATCAAACGAGAATAGCAAACAGCAACAATAACAATAATAAACAAACAATTTTTGTATAAAATTCAACATAATTCATACATTATGTAGACGTACGTACATACGGTATGTATGCCTATTGAAAAGTATTTTGAATAATTAATTGAATAACAATGATAATAAAATCCCCTAATTAAATCGATATTCATTTGCATATTTATAGAAAATGTGATTTTTTTTTTCTTCTTTTATTATTATTAATTTTTTATTTCTGTCTATTGTTTAATTGCTGTATTGACATTGGCTTCATTTTGTTATTATTGTATTATACTACAATATTTATTGTTATTTGTTTATAATTTTACGATATTTCGTACCAACTTTAGCAATTGATTAATAAAGAATTTAATGAAATTTTAATTATGAAATTGTTGTTTGAATAATTGGATTCCATTTTAATTGTCTTAAAGTTTATTATTACATCGTTTTAAATCACCGAATGGCTGATAGAACTTTTAATAACCCTTCATTTATCGATAGACGGAGATAGATGTCGTATTTTTAGATTTCTTAATGCATAAGTAATAATTTTGATTAGCATTTATTATTGCTTTATTATGTGATGTTTTGGGGATGTGATCGTAGTAGTTGTGCTGTGCTGTAGAGAATTTGTAAATTTTCAATTTTCTTAAATAAATGAAAAAAAGGATGAAAAGTTTTACTATAAATATTTTGAAAAAATAATTGGAAATTTCTGGTGGAGTCAAAATTGTTATATTACCTCCTCTTTACCACTTTTCACCATCGTTCTTCAAATGCTTAGTAAAACTGGGATTTTATGATGATTTTACTTGTGCTAAATCTACAGTTTTTATACCCGTATGGTGAAACCAAAGGGTATATTAACTTTGCCTTACCGTTTGTAACGCCAAGATCCCGTCATCGCACACAAAAATGAATTACACCAGTGTGTTTAGAATGATGAAAAAAGTTGAATTTTCCATGTCCGTCCGTCTGTCCGTCCGTCCGTCCGTCTGTCCGTCTGTCCGTCTGTCTGTCTGTCTGTGGCGCGGATTGCGGGCGCACGGATTGAGCTAGAGACTTGAAATTTTGCGTGGATCCGTTTTTCGTAAAATGCGAGGCTAAGTTCGTTCATGGTCAAAAATGGACCATTAGGGGGGGTACCCCCCATACGAACGAAAATGATTTTTACGAATATCTCAAAAATGGTGCATCTTATCAAAAAAGTCCAAGAACAAAAGTTATTTAGGATATGATTCTACATAAAACTCCCATACATCAAAATCCGATTGGAATAAATTTTAAAAAATCTTATTGGAAAGTTTGACTTCAAAGTGGAATTTTGGTATAACTGTTCGAATTTTGATACGAATATCACCATACGGGTCTCCAATGATTGCCAGATTGGCAATTATAGCTTTTGTTATGTTTCACGACTAGATCTGCACGAGTAACAAGACTTTCAGTAAAGCGGCCTCTACACGTTCAATCTTGCAGTCAATCATCGCATGCTGTGACAGCATTTTTAACATCTATGGTGATGCTGTCATGCAAAATTCCATGATTGCCAGCATGCTGGCCAACATCAAAATCATTTTGATATTTTTCAAGGGAGCTTTGTGAATGGCGATGCTGTCCATCATTTCGTGTATGGCGAAGCTCTCAATCAATTCGTCATTTCAGCATTATTTTTAATAGTGAAAAGATGTCGCATATAAAAGACAAAGTTTTTTGGGAATCCTTTTTCGAGTTATACAGACAAAGAAATGAGTTGTGGATGACAAAAAGCGAAAAATATAAGCACAAATTTTTTTTAAATTCATATTTGTGCTGTGTGCTGTCGGTTTGGTTGTTTCGAATTAACTGATGCTTGCGTGCATGATTGAGCGTCTAGTGCAAATAAGCTTTTTGCTGTGACAGCATGATTGACTGCATGATTGAACGTGTAGGGGCCGCTTAATAGCCCAAAATCGTACCTCGAACACATCGAACACACTACCCAAATAGCACCGAAAAGCACGGACACATGAGGTTTGTTCTTTGCGACTTAAAAATGTAGTAATTTACACACCGGGACTTGAAACTTTCACAGTATGTCCCAACCATAACGTAGGCGCTCACTAAGCCGGGGTTTTCCGAAATTTTACCGCTAAGGGGGTAAATGGGGGATAAAGGGGGTTTGGGTGTTTTTAGACTGTGATTTTCGCCATGATTCCTGTTCAATAGGAGGCTGAACAGTTTCACTCGGTGGTTTTCGGGGTCGCTGATCACGAATCCGGTGTTAGATTTTCAAAATTCGAAACGAAAGGCCCTGTAAGGATAAAGCAAATATCCTTTTCCAGGGGAAAAATTGCATGGTGTTGGAATTTCAAAATTCGAAACGGAAGGTCCTGAAGGCATAGCGTTTTTTCAGAAGTTTTTAAGTTATTTATTTTTTTGGCACAAGAAAATTTTTGCAAAAAACTTTTACCCGGCACCTGCGTGTTTGGAAGCTAGTATCCAATAAGTACCCCAGACAGCTGAATTCTTGAATGACTTTTAACGTCTGTACTCGCCTAACTTTTCCACAGCTGTTTTCTAATTTGGATTATTACTTTGTGCCAATCGTTTTTCTAATGTTTTTAGATCGATTTTTAAAGATTTTAACGACTTTTATTTTTCCTACAAGTAACCGATACAGATATCGGATAAATCAAAAGAGGAAATCATCCCTTAAAATTTCTACCAAGTCGAATTATAACCGCCCCTCTTCGTTGTTACAACGTGAAATTTACTATGTAATAAAATTGATTTTATATAATAATATACTATAAGCATCTACACACGTACTCGTATATAAAATAAAATAAAATAAAAATAGATTGACGTTGAGTTTTTCTCTAGCAATTACTCAGAAACATAAACGATATCTGAGTGAGAATCAGAAGAAGGAGAAAAACAAAATCTTGTCAGAATATAATCGATAGTCAGAATTGGTTGGTCGAACTAAAAGAAGTTTATTCTGGATATACTAAGGAAATCACGTCGGATCAGTATGAGAAATTGTTTTTGAAATAGATTTCGATATTAGACTGACTATAAAATAGGGACGACTGACGGGCAAAAGTAGATTTTAGGAGAGATCACTCTTGGCTTATACCAGCGCTCCCATTCGCAATTCAGTCTTTCGTGGAGAAATTTTATTAATTTTTGTTGTTGTTTTTTTTTCACGTCATCCTCCCCTTTCCCCCCACCCATCCCACCCACAATCCATTTTGGCACATTAAATTTAGGAATTTCCACGGTGTTCGTTGGTCTACAACAGCTGCGAAAAAGTATATCTCTAAACCCTTTGGCTTTCCATTGAAATCGAGTCGAATTTTATTTAATTATTTATTCTTGTCATCCTTATTCGAAAACATTAATAATATTATGACCAGATTTTCATTTGACTTAATTGTATGAAGATTAAGTCAATATTAATGGTACTAGTAATTTATTTTTTGAGTCTCATAAAAAAAGAATCCCTACATGGAAAACATTGCGAAATTTCCTGGATAAAAGAAACTAATAAAAAATTTGATGCTGGTGAACTTTTCCAAGGAATGTTTGTTTATTACTTTAAATTTCCACTCCAGTTTCTAACTAAAATTATTATTGATTTTTCTCTCTCGGGTTTTTCATCATTAGATGAAAACTCTTGCATAGTCTAATTTTCATAAATTATTTTTAAGTAGCTTTTCCATGTCCAAAGCGGTAGCAACATAGCATAGCATAGTATTGTAGGTAGAGAACTTGTTTTTTTTTTCACATGGCAAGTGGTTTAACAATTTAAATACAATTCACCTTGTTTTATATTACAATTTTTCCAGTTATTTTACCATACTGTGGTTGCCAAGGTGGATTAATAGACAAATACTCTACGTTAATTAAATCTTAGTTTCTACATAGTACCATGATATGTGTATCTGTAGTACTCGGTGGTATAAGAGAGCATCATAATATTTTTTGTGGGCAATTGAAGAACGGAGAGCACCTGCTTTCATTTCGTAACATCAAATGTGGCGTTTTCCTTGTCCATAATGAATTATATTCCTCTTTTCGTTGTAAATTATTAACTCAATTCTTTGTTGTAGAATGTACATATACAACGTACCGAACCTGCTTGGGTGGCTTAACTTTTACGGTACACTCGTACATATTCGCTTGAGAGTAATTGTAAGGAATTTATCAAGATACCAATCTAGGTGGAAGCTTTTAAAACTTTATATTGTTTCCCAACTAGAGTCCCAAAACAGACAAAAACTACTCAAACGCATTTTTTTTTAAATTTAAAACACAAATTGTGCTTGAATGCAAAGATAAAATTCCAACAAATATCTCAATGTAGAATTATTAAAAAATTCTTGTTGCAATTTAAAAAACAAAAACAATATTTCTGGCTGTTTGGATAAATTTTCAAGTTTTTAAGCAACTAAAAGAAAATGTTCCCTTGGCATTCAATTTTCTATATTTTTTTTACAGCAAAAAAAAACATCTATTTTAAAATATTTCCTGTCTAAAAACAGTTTTAGAAACAATTTTCCCGCTTTGATATAAGTTCCAAAAATTCGAAAAAAAAAATCGTATTTTCTGCCTTGAAAAGTTCTCGGAAATTTTTTCCAGCTTAGTACTACCATCGGAAAATTCGAAAAAAAATATTTTCTGCCTAGAAACGGTCTTGGAAATATTTTTCCTCCTTAGAAAAATATTTTCTGATTAAAAATGGCTTCGAAAATATTTTTCCTCCTTAGAACTGGTCTCGGAAAAGTCGAAAAAAATATTTCCTGCCTAGAAACGGTCTCGGAAATATTTTTCCTCGTTAGAACTGGTCTCGGAAAATTCGAAAATATTTCCTGCCAAGAAACGGTCGCGAAAATATGTTTACGCCTTAGAACTAGCGTCGGAAAATTCGAAAAAAAAAATATTTCTTGCCTAGAAACGGTCTCGGAAATATTTTTCCTCCTTAGAACTGGTCTCGGAAAATTCGAAAAAAAAAAATTCTGCGTAGAAACGGTCTCGAAAATATTTTTCCTCCTTAGAACTGCAGCGGTATTGTGATTTTAATCTATAAAAAAGGTGGAAAAACTCACACATGAGATTTCTCGCCCATTCATTTCCACTTCACCTTTGAAGAATTCGGTATTATGATTTTCCAAGTGAAACCTAATACATACTTAATACAAATCTATTACAGAATATGATAAATTTATATTACAAAGTTGTTTTTGGTTGCTATTTTGCAAATTTTAACTAAATTCAAGAAGTGTTACAGTTTTTTGTATTATAAACAATATAAATGATTCTCTAGATGTTGTTTCAACATTTGAAACATCATTTGTGCGGTATTTCAACATTTTTTTGCACTTTTAATTACATAGGAAATTTCATACATAAAATTTATAACAGCTTCTCTCTGTCTGGTAGTTACTTTCTTCTAGCAATATATGTGCGGAATACAATTTTAATTAGTTTCGAATAAAAGTAATACCATTAAAAGTAACCGCTTTTGCTGTCATTTATTTCGCCCACATAAACTCACTTTTCGTTTCCACGTCCGAAATGGGTGGCGGATTTTTTGACATTTCGAGGTGAGAAATTTCACGGTGAAATTCTCCCGTATTTGTGATCACAATTCCAAATAATGAGAAAACTCACTTATTCAGTTTTCTCACGGAAAAAATTTTCTCACGTGGCAATCACAATACCGCTGCTGGTCTCGGAAAATTTGAAAAAAATATTTCCTGTCTGAAAACAGTCTCAGAAACAATTTTCCCGCTTTGATATAAGTGCCAAAAATTCGAAAAAAAATCGTATTTTCTGCCTTGAAAAGTTCTCGGAAATTTTTTCCAGCTTAGTACTACCATCGGAAAATTCGAAAAAAAATATTTTCTGCCTAGAAACGGTCTTGGAAATATTTTTCCTACTTAGAAAATAATTTTCTGCCTAAAAACAGTCACGAAAATATTTTTCCTCCTGAGAACTGGTCTCGGAAAATTCGAAAAAAATATTTCCTGCCTAGAAACGGTCTCGGAAATATTTTTCCTCCTAAGAACTGGTCTCGGAAAATTCAAAAAAAATATTTCCTGCCTAGAAACGGTCTCGGAAATATTTTTCCTCCTGAGAACTGGTCTCGGAAAATTCGAAAAAAATATTTCCTGCCTAGAAACGGTCTCGGAAATATTTTTCCACCTTAGAACTAGTGTCGGAAAATTTGAAAAAAATATTTCCTGCCTAGAAATGGTCTCGAAAATATTTTTCTTCCTTAGAACTGGTCTCGGAAAATTCGAAAAAAATATTTCCTGCCTAAAAATGGTCTCGAAAATATTTTTCCTCCTTAGAAAAATATTTTCTGCCTAAAAACGGCCCCGAAAATATTTTCCCCCTTAGAACTGTTCTCGGGAAATTCGAAAAAAATATTTCCTGCACAGAAACGGCCTCGAAAATATTTTTCCTCCTCAGAACTAGCCTCGGAAAATTCGAAAACAAAATTTCCTGCGTAGAAAAATTCTCGAGAATATTTTTCCTGGTTAAAAAATTCCTCGAAAAATTCGAAAAAATTACTTCACAGCTAGAAAATTTCTCGGAAATATTTTTCCTCCTTAGGAAAAGTATCGGAAAATCAAAAAAAACATTAATTTTTTTTTTTGTTTTTCTGTAAGCTTTCCGGTCTTGTTGTGAAATAAAAATTTATTTCAATGTTTTAGGTTATTTATTAACCGACGTTCCGACCATGTTTATGATCATTTCCAAGGTTTGTTGAAATCTGTTTGTAGAAAACTAAAATTGCGTTGACATGAAGAACAAGTTAACAATGTTACACAACTATAATTGAACTAAAACTATGGTGGAACTGAACCGCTTTTACTCCAATTATAAAGTGTGTTTTTTTTGCTTAGAGAGAACTTATGAAAGGATTAAGGCTTTCCTCCATTACCATGACTTCTGTAACTGCAAAAAAATGCAGAAAACTAGAGCAAGATAGACTTATGTAGATCTAAAAAGGAATGACTGAATACAAGTTAGACGCTATCCCTTCCAGTTTTACAATTTTATAGCAATCATATCAAACCTTATGCTATGGATATAATGTTCAAATGGGCATGGTAACAAAGCTTTTGACTATGCATGCGAAGGAGAAAAATGACATCACGCTATAATAACAGTTTGAATGTGTCCGTGCTTACTATTCACTTACAGGGACAATGTGTGATTGTAGTAGAAATCGCCATAAAACCGCCATAAAAAAACAGGGGAAATTATTCTTGCAGTTGCCGACAAATTTTTGCAGTTGATTCTTATCTCCCTTTCTCGTCAACGTATCTTTACATAAATGTGTCTCTATTTTTTTGCAGTTGCCGAAGTCATGGTAATGGAGGGCGGCCTTTAATTGTCAAACGAACTGTTATACTGCGCTCACTTTTTGACATTTATCATTAGTAAACTCTGGCAAATCATCATGAATAGAGTCACGCTTGAACAACGCTGCCAAATTATCCAAATTTACTTTGAAAATTAGTCGTATATTCGCGCCACATAAAAGCGACGTTTTTTTAGCAAAATTTTGTTCAGCGTTGATGCTCATTTTTGCAAAATTGCCGCATATGGAGTGAGACCAATCCACAAGAGACCCTACAGACTCCATTATATCCAGAAAAATGCACCGTTTGGTGCGGTTCACACGCTGGTGGCATCATCGGACCTTGTTTCTTCAAAAATGAGGCCAATGGAGATCGTTACCGCTTGATTTTTTGTTTGAAAATATGGATGACATTGATCCGGACGAGATGTGGTTTCAACAGGATGGCGCTACGTGCCGTACGGCGACCGCAACCATAGACTTATTGAAATCAAAATTTGGCGATAAATTGATTTCGAGAAACGGACCAGTCAATTGGCCTCCAAGGTCGTGCGATTTGACACCTCTCGATTATTTCCTGTGGGGCTACGTGAAGTCACTGGTTTATGCTGATAAACCAGCAACAATTAACGCCTTAATGTTCGTGTTATTCGTGACATACGGCCAGCAGTGCTCGAAAAAGTGGCCCAAAATTGGATTTTCTTAACATGTATTGATCTTTCGAAAAAATGGTCCATTAGGGGGGGGTACCCCCCATACGAACGAAAACGTTTTTTGTGAATATCTCAAAAACAGTGCATCTTGGCAAGAACAAAAGTTATTTAGGATATAATTCTACATAAAACTCCCATACATCAAAATCCAATTGGCATAAATTTTAAAAAATCTTATTGGAAAGTTTGACTTCAAGTGGAATTTTGATACAACTGTTCGAATTTTGATACGAATATCACCATACGGGTCTCCAATAATTGCCAGATTGGCAATTATAGCTTTTGTTATGTTTAATTTGCTGCCCTTTAATTGAAATCTCTATAGACGAGCACGAGTTGCCGCGGAAAATTCCAGGTTTCAAGTTTTCACTGGAGAACCTCTACAGGAACTAAGAGTTTTACAAATCTCTAAAAATGAATCTTAACCCTTAATTTATGAGATGAAAATATGCGTAAATGATGAGGTGGGGTCCACGTTCACTACGTTCTAATCACATACCAAATCCGTGCTTTT
Organism: Chrysopilus asiliformis; assembly: GCA_964034945.1. Lineage (NCBI taxonomy): Eukaryota > Metazoa > Arthropoda > Insecta > Diptera > Rhagionidae > Chrysopilus > Chrysopilus asiliformis. The sequence continues at coordinate 10,022,976 of OZ035964.1, forward strand.
AACTCGGCATGCAACACCATACTGTATGAAGGTACTGTAGTTTTCAGAGTCACTGTGCTGAAAACATGAGAGATAGCAACGAGAGAAAAGTCAATGTGGGTCCACTGGACCCACCTCATCAAATAAAGGTTAAAAATTTTCGGCAATAAATGTTTTATGGAGCTGAAAATTTCAGTGTGCCCCAACTACCTCTGCTAAGCCATAAAATTTGGCATTTTCTTTCAAATCAATCGGAGCGGAAAAAAATCTCTGAATTTTAAAGTAAACTTTATTAATTTGATAACCGTCTAATTTGTTTTCAGATTTTGGTACAATGAAATAGAGTTTATGAATTTTATAGGGGCTAAATCTTTGCGATTAACTGCAATTTAAAAAGAAATCCTTTTTTCCCTCGGAAAAGCGGTTCGTTTTTTTAAATTTTTTTTTGTTCGTCGTGTATAAATCGCATCAAGTTCAATCACTAGCAATTAATTTCAAATTGAAGCATTTGGCTTCACAGGCACATTTTGTATAAGGGATTTTCCGTCTTGCTTTTAGGGATGGAAAGGTAACGAACTTGTCGTATTTAAACCTTGACATCATTTATTCAAAAATGTTTTTCAGATTTTTTTAAGGTCTCTGTGTTGTTTATTACTGACTCGTTTTAAAAAAAATGTATATATTGCGCCCATAAAGTTCGTGCTGGAGTACAACAAGCATCAATCGAAAGGCGAAGGGAGAAGAATGATATTTGCTGTGAGTGATTGATGGAAGAAGGGGGAGGGGGTGGTTAAATTTGGTTTGGTTTTATTTTGGCTTGGAATTTATTCTGTTGCCATTTGTTTGGATCTTGTGTGTGCCCGCCATACGAATCGTATTGTCAAATTTAAACCGTTTTTTTTTGGGTGGAAACATATCAACCACTTGGTAAATATAGGAACAAACAATGTAGGTGTCATTTGTTTACTAAAAATGTTTCTTAAACGGGGCCAGTGTGCGTGTGTTGTGTATATGTTGAGAGGAGAGGCACCCAAATAGCATCGAAAAACACGGGCACATGAGGTTTGTTCTTTGCCGCTTAAAAATGCAGCAATTTACACAACGGGGTCTAAAGATTTAGACCTATGATTCACATCCGGGTAAAAGAAGCGTAAAAGAAGTGACAAGAACGACATACTGGTTAATAATGTATCTGCAAAATCACATTTGCTTTAATGGGGAAATGAGCGATTGACGGTTCGTCTTTGGGTTTATATTCGCTTCATGAAAATCCTGCGGCGCTAGAGCGGCATTTGACAGTTGTCGGCTCGATACAGTGATTATCTGTGGAACCTGACCTGAATGTCACTTTAACTTTGAAGAAGCGTGTAATGGCAACAGGGTCGACACGGTTGCCACTAGAATTATCTCAAAGCTCCCGATTTACTAACAAAAGGAAAAAAAAATATACCTTTAGCCGCCATTTACATTTGATTCAAATGATTTCGCTTCCAGAATTAAATTTCTTATATAAGGCTAATAACTGAAGGAAATTGCATGAAAATAGATAGGAGACATTTTTGAAGTAGCACGGTTTTGTTGGCATCAAAATTTCGTTGGAAAAGAAGAAATTAATTTGACCGGTAAAATAAAATTAAAGAAATTTTTCGTTAAAAACAAAATAATTTGATGGCCCATAAAAGGAGGAAAAGCCCATTATAAAAAAAATACTCTACAAAAAAAGTTTCCATTAATTTATCGCCATTAGATATTTCTAGTGTGCGTTTTTATACTCGTATGGTGAAACCAAAGGCTATATTAACTTTGCCTTACCGTTTGTAACGCCAAGATCCCGTCATGACACACAGAAATGAATCACACCAGTGAGTCTAGAATGATTGAAAAAATTGAATTTTGCATGTCCATCCCTCCGTCCGTCTGTCCGTCCGTCTGTCTGTCCGTCCGTCTGTTTGTCCATCCGTCTGTCTGTCTGTCTGTCCGTCTGTCTGTTTTTCTATTCGTCTGTCTGTCTGTCTGTCCGTCCGTCTGTGGCGCGGATTGCGGGCGCACGGATTGAGCTAAAGACTTGAAATTTTATGCAGATCCGTTTTTCGTAAAATGCAATGCTAAGTTCGTTAATTTTCAAAAATAGACCATGAATTTGAGGGGGGGGGGGGGGGGGGGGAGTGGTACCCCCCATACGAACGAAAAGGTTTTTTTGCGAATATCTCATAAACATGCATGTTATCAAAAAAGTGCAAGAACAACAGTTATTTAGGATATACATAAAACTCCCATACATCAACATCCGATTGGAATAAATTTTAAAAAATCTTATTGGAAAATTTGACTTCAAACTGGAATTTTGATACAACTGTTCGAATTTTGATACGAATATCACCATACGGGCCTCCAATGATTGCCAGATTGGCAATTATAGCTTTTGTTATGTTTATTTGTTCATCTCTGTTCGGACGCTAAGCTGTGTAAGCATTTGAGGGAGAAAGAAAACTCCGCTCGAAGATTTGTGTAATGTAATACCGTCAGATGACGCTTGCATGAAGCAGCTTATTTTGTTAACGGGGGCGACGTCAGAATTACGTTCCTGTGTCAAATTTGCGGCGTGGCAAACCACTGAAAAGTGTTCCCAACCATTCACACAACGGCGATGTGCCCGCGACAAAAATCGTTTATCACCGCGATTTGCATGGTGACGAAATGTGTGAATAAAGACGACACGGCTGCTTTGAATGCTATTTGTGGAGGATGACACAGGAATATCTCATTTCTGTACATTGCGTTTTCCAATTCGGGGTGGCAATGTTTTACATGTAAGATGGATAGAATATTTTATTGTTTGTTGTATTTTTGGTTTTTTTTTTGTTCAGCACCGTTTGCTTTGGATTTTATACGGTCCAAAGAGTCGATACTAGAGCGATATTTATGAGTCTCACGCATTTGAAATATTGTAATTTTTCCTCTTGTAAAATAGATGCCTAATGGCAGCTTAAATAAAAAAGTATGAAAAAAATGTATACGGATCAGGCAATGAACGTTTGAAATGCCAATAATTTGGTGGTTAAACGATACAGATGTACCCCCTATTTGCGTTGCGTTGGAAATGGATGTATTTCATAAAAATAAAATGATTTTTTTCAAAAAAAAAAAAGTCCTTTTCAAAGGAAATTCTCTAACCGAATATTATTTTGAGGAATGAGAAATTCATTTTGTAGCCTGACTAAAAAGAATTACCAATTTCGGGAGACTTTAAATCATTCTTTGAAACGATTTATTCCATATTCATTACTCTGTATATTTCTGTATGATAATAAATAAAACAAATGGAGAAATTGCAATAAAAGCGCTATAATATAAAATAAAATACAAGTCATCTATTTGGAGTCGTTATTGAAAACGCCTTCTTGAAGGGCCAAGTGAAACTTGCAGAACAAGTCGTATGTTTGTTTGTTTTGTTTTTTTGCTCCTCACAAAACACACACACACACGCACACATGTTTTCTAGCATTACAATACAAGTCCTGTTTTATTCCTGAATTCCTTGCTCGGAATTTTGTTTTTTTTTTCGCCCATTTTCCTTTTGTCTTTATGAATTGATGTAACTCGTTTAATGGATTCGCTATCATCCTTCATTGTCTCTGGCAAAACTCGGATCTCGACACGTTAATAATACTCATTCACTTGGCAGCAGCAAATATTAGGCAATCAAAAATATCCTTCGTTTCTTTCGCTTTGTGTTACAAGGTCATGTTGTGTGTATTACAAGTGAAAATGTCATCATTCGAGTCCTTTTTCGTGCATCGCAACTATAAAAACTTTAATCAACTAAGGAAAAAATCTGTGAACAAAAAAGAGAAACCAATGGAAATGACAATAAAAATTAAATAAAATAGGCTATAAAATTGTAATAAAAATAAATATTCAACAAAAAGTATAAATATATGAAGAAGGAGAAGAAAAAATCATAAAAATTGCTATGGGGATAAATTTCGGACAGTATTTATGTGCATGTGTACACATGTCACCGTGTGAGCTACTGATGAACAATTGACAAATCGTCTGTGATTAATGATTCTTACTTGATTCAATCTTATGTCGTTTTAAATCAATATTCTGAGTCATCGGAGTCTGATTTTAGATATCCCTTGGTATTTTCTAGGGTTTGCATATGCAATACCGGTATTATCGAAATCGGGATCCCGAACCATATTTCAATACTGAAATCCAAATACCGGAAACTTCCGCTAGGATGTGGAAGCGGAGGAACCGCGGAGCGGTTCGGAGCATAGTCCCTAATCTTAATCTATATATATAAAAATGGATGTTTGCCTATTTGTCTGTCTGTTTGAGATTACAAAACTCGAAAACGACTGGACCGATTTTTACGCGGTTTTTTGCAAAATAATCTGCGTTGCCAGGACCAGGTTTTTAGCTATCATAGATTTTCAAAATTCGGAACAGAAGGTCCTGTAAGGATAACGCAAATATCCTTTTTCAAATTTTTCTCGAAAATATTTTCATTAAGGGGTTTCGGGATCACTGATTACGAATCCGGTGTTTTAGTGTCAATAACTCTAACGAAAGGACCGCAAATATCCTGGGGGAATATTGCGGATCTCGAACAAACGCTAGTACGATCGAGAACCCATGAATTGGTACAGTAGAACACGCTTAAATGCACATCGAATTTCGCAGAATTTTATGTGCATTTATCCGTGTTTTGCATTTATACGTAGCACGGAAGCACGGATAAATGCACATTAATGTGCAATTATGCGAGTAAAATATAAACATACAACTTTAATATTCCTGTAAAAATATTTAAATTCAACAAGGCTACACAAAAACAAAGAACCTAATTAAGAATTCATTTTATCAAATAAAAATAACAATAATCACTTTTTTTTGTGTAATTACATTTCATTTTTGCACATGTGCATTTAAGCGTGTAAAATTTCATATAATTTATACTTTTGCGGATGTGAAAATGGTTGCATTTAAGCAAGTATTGCAATTAAGCGTATTTCATTTATCCGTGTATATTTATATGAAAAATGCTTAAAAATCCTCCATGCACAAATTTTGCGTGCAATTACACGACTTTTGCATTTACGCGTGTTGCATTTAAGCGCGTTCTACTGTATTGCCTATCTCGATTTTGTGCTCGACATTGCATACCAATTTCTCGAAATTTAAGAGTTTTTTTGCATAAATATCGCAAAATTCGCATTTCCAAAGAAAAAAAAAGTGGGTGCTGGCTTTTAAAAACACCTAAAAACCACAAAAAGATGTTCTTTCGAAAGTAATAATTTTTTACTGAACGCACATAGAATAATACAAAATTCTCTTATTAGTGGTTTTTTATAAAACCCAAATAAATATTTAAAGGGTTTTGTAGCATACCACTTGAAAGAATTTATCCCCATAAAGCAAAAAAATGCGAAAAACTTAAAAATATAAAATGCATTTGAAATTTCCCTTGGGCTCGTTCGTTTTCTCGAATTTAATGCCTGATTGCCTATCTCGAAAATCGAGAGTTTCCGACATTTCTCTCGACCGATATTTCTCGAAAGGTATTGTGCTTTCGAGACGGCAGTTGTGGTTTTAAATTTTCAGCTCGTTTCTTTAAAAGTTCTAAGCATTGTGTTTTATAATAAAATAAGTGAAAAAAGAAAAAGACGCGGGTTCTAACAAATAGAGAACAATAATTGTTGAAAATTATTGTCAAATTTATGGAGCAACACTATTTCAACGGATTGCTATTATATCTTAACCCTCTAACCGGAATATTTCCGAAAAAAATTCACCAAAATATGACTTTCAACTTGCGACAGACCGTAACCAAAACAACGTACAGGGCTAAATTTTTTCCAGCATGTAAAGCGATAACTTACAAAAGTCAGTGTAACACGTTCCGGCGATTAAAATTGTTACCCGTTATAAACAAGCGAATTCCCTGAAGCATTCCGGCTAGAGGGTTAATGTTTTTTTTGTATTTGTTCATCGCCTTTGCTCGAATCATCAAAATAATGTTCGGAAGAAACATATTACTGAATAAAGTGGAACAATTAAATGCAAATAAAATAAATAAACATCATCTGTCAAAATTATTTCCCTTGGGGAAATCTCGAAATTGTCATTTTAGAGATACGTAATTCCATTGTCTCTCGAAATCGAAGTTGCCTTTCGAATTCGCTGGTCTCGTTTTTCGAGATCCGCAATGTCTCCCCTGTTTCCCGGGAAAAAGCGGCATTAGGGGGTTCCCGCAGTTGCTGATCGCGAATCCGGTGTTAGATTTTTAAAATTTTAAACGGAAGGTCCTGTCAGGATAGCGCAAATGTCCCTTTCCAATTTTTTTTTTTTCGAAAAAAACTAGCTTTTGGAGATTTTCAGGGTTGCTTATCACGAATCTGGTGTTGGAATTTCATAATTTGAAACGGAAGGTCCTGTAAGGTTAGTGTTTTTTCCCAAAAGAGTTAAAGTTATTTATGGTTTTTTGGTATTCTAAAGTTTATACAAAAAACTTGAAGCTGGCAACGAAGGCTCAGCTGGTTCTATATAAGAGGTAGCCAAAAATTTCTCAAATTCGCATCATTGCAGAATAACATGAATTTATATAACCATAATATAATCATAATATCGGGTCTTGCATAACAATATTTAAATAAAACACAGAATAATTGAGATATCGGGCTGAAATTTATTCCAGGGGTAGTGGACATGTTACATTTAAGTATGAAATTCGATGTCGTTCATATGGCCACCGTGAGCACGTTTGCTGATTGATTCTTTGGAGCCAATTTTCCACCACTCTTGCACACATATCGGGCGGAACGTTGGCAATTTCGCGTTCGGTATTGTTCCTGAGCTCCTCTAACGTTGTTGGCATAAACCAACGACTTAACATAACCCCATAAAAATAAATCCAACGGCGTTAAATCGCATGAGGGAGGTGGCCATTCGACCGGACCATTTCTCGAGATTACACGATTACCGAACTACTCCTTCAATAGATCAATTGTTTGACCAGCTGTGTAGCATTGCTCGTTCGTGAACTTCACCATCATAAAAATGTAAACCTTGACTGACGTTTTAGCATTGCCAGATCATAAAAAAAGTTTTAGGGTGCGTTTTTATTAAAATACAAAATTGTTATGTCCTTGTTGTAAGACCCTTTATATTTAAAATTGACTCGGCTTTTTCATTCTTAAAAAAAACGATAGTTTTTTTACTTGAAGAAAAGTCTATTGACCATGAAAATTGCCTCGTGAAAATCACAAAATATTTGTTGTTTTTCTTTTGAACGTGAATGTTATTTAAAAACATTTAAACATTTGATCGTGAATGTTATTTTAAGTTTTATGTAGAATAATATCCTGAATAACTTTTGTTCTTGGACTTTTTTGATAAGATGCACCGTTTTTGAGATATTCGCAAAAAACGTTTTCGTTCGTATGGGTTCACCATACGGGTATGAAAAAAAATTAAATCTCAAATTATGAGGTTGTGAAAAAAAACTTCAATTTCTTTGTAAACACAGAAACATCTCAAACAAACAGTTGTGGGTATTTATCATGATATGCATGATTAGGGATATCGATGTTTGCGAAACATCGAGGTTTCGTTAAAAAATATCGAGTTTTAACCTCGATGTTGAACAGGTCGATATTTCGAGGTATCGATGTTGTTATCCACGATGTTGAAAAAGCCGATATATCGAAGTATCGATGTTGTCCGCGATGTTAGAACATTACTCTTCATAAAATTAGTAGAGAAACTAATTTTAGCTGATTTAATATAGCCACTCTACTTAAAGATTTGTTTCAAATTTTCTTTGCTATCAATTTTCGGTTTCATCTTTCTACAAGATTTCGCAAAAAATACCAGAGCTAGCCATGAAATTTTACAGAGAAGTTTGGTCCTGATGTGGAAATCCGTTAACCGGAAGTAACTAAAACGGCGGCTTTTTAAAAACTATGCGGTTTTTTACGATTTATTCCGAAACTAACCATTTTCCAGTAGTCTTATGTATTACAAAACTTGGAGACAATAAAATTTGCTACATTTGTGTCTTTTACTAGAACTCCGTTATGAAGATATGCCGGTATTTCAAAAAAAATAGTTTTTTGCGAATATCTCGAAAACTAACGGGTTTTTGGTGGTTCAACGTATAAGAAGAATTAAAACCGTGTTAATTCTACCTCATCCACCAGGTGGCTAAATTATTTATTAAATGTAACTTTTTCAAAACATCGGTAAAAACAACATCGAGGTATCGATGTTTTCAGGACGATGTTTTCTGACATCGATGTCGCCTTAAAAAAAACATCGATTTTCGATATATCGATGTTGTATGAACGATGTTGCATCCCTATGCATGATACGCGTATGCTCCAAAATAAGTGCCAGATTTTATAAATCGTTGGAAATCTTAAAAAGAACAACATTTTCAAGTGGGAAATTTCTATAGCAACTTATTTTTAGAATAAAAATAATCGATATTAAATTTTAATAATTCAGATTATCCTGTCAATATACCTTATATTATATAGGGCTGAATCCACGTGGAATCCAAGCCGTAAAATAAATTGGGCATTCATTTTTATTTATTTTATATATCTGTAGATAATATTTAAGAATTATGGGAAATAAAATATCTTTTAAAGACTTTAATTTTAAATAAATTTAACTTATAAGGACATGAGAGATATTTATCCGTCGTGTATTGGTTTCTTGTTGCTTTGGGGATAGATTGTAAAAACATATTCGTAAATTCAGCATCATTAATTTACAGAATTTTCGAAAATTTGTACATTTCCATGTACCGACTATGTATAATAAAATAATTTCATGATGTATCTTTTTAAAGCAAGCTTCTATTTAAGCTACTATCTATGTCCCTCCATTCCCCTACTCTAATTATTTTGTTGCAATTCATAGACTTGTGCGATCCTTTTGAGTCTATGGCGATGACGTCCGGCAATTTAAGCAATTTGACTTTTAAAAATTGCAATTCCTTCTATAATATTAAATTGAAACTCCCCTCCTATCCCACTTTGACGTAAAAAAGAAATGCATCACAGTCAGACAGACAGAATGGTTGCAAGAAGAGGGCGGAAAGGGCAACCGGGATGATAAAGACATCAAAAAGGAATTGGAAAGATTTAGATTAAAAGACCTATCAAATGGGAAAGTTTTTGGGTGAAGATGCTTGTACGATTCTCACTGATCCAAAAGTAATTCTTGCTCGCCGTAAATATCTCCATTTCGATGGGTTTTTAGTTGTGTGTGTGTGTGTGTGTGTGTGTATGTGTGTGTGTGTTTGTGCGCTTGTGTGACAAAATAATCCTGGTTGCTGCTAATAAAGTGCTTTTAGGGGCGAGATGCAGAGAATGGGGTTTAAGTTCCGGTTACATGCAGTGTGCAGACTATCTTTTCGTTTACAAAACTCTACCGAGTATAGTACAGTCTAAAAAAAGTAGTGGAAGAAGGATTCAAAATCATAAGTCGAATTTTAATAGGACTTTAAGAGTAAAATAGTTTTCATGTTCATGTCGTCGTTTCGATTCAATTTCAACCGGCCAGTCATGAAATTTACATGAAACTGTACTATTTTAATTAAATATGGCTATGATGACAACTGGCTTCTCATAAATGAAATCATCCTCTCCACTATCATGAAATGATAATGAAAAATGATTCAATAAATGCTTTAATTCATTCTATTCTCCGTGAGATATGAGAGAATATGAATATATCTAATTAATCAATTTCAATATTTGACTGGGCTGTGAAATGCGGGTTTTCATTAAAACTTTGATTTAAACGACAAAAGGATTAGCACAATTTCTGTTATCATCTTATGAAATCGTAATTCTTCAAGTTTAATTTCCTTACGTAGGCACACACACACACACACACACACACAGATGTAAGAAATATTTACAATTTTCAATTAAATTTCTTACAAAGTGACACCATAGTCTAATTCTATAAAATATCTGAGCATTATTATAATAATTATAATAACCTGTCCGTGACTGAGAATTGTTTATACCCGTATGGTGAAACCAAAGGGTATATTAAATTTACCTTACCGTTTGTAACGCCAAGATCCCGTCATCACACACAAAAATAAATTACACCAGGGTGTTTAAAATGATAAAAAAAATTGAATTTAGCATGTCCGTCCGTCCGTCTGTCTGTCTGTCTGTCTGTCTGTCTGTCCGTCCATCCGTCTGTCCGTCTGTCTGTCTGTCTGTCTGTCTGTCTGTCTGTCCGTCTGTCCGTCCGTCCGTCCGTCTGTCTGTCTTTCTGTCTGTCTGTCTGTCTGTCTGTCTGTCTGTCTGTCTGTCTGTCTGTCTGTCTGTCTGTCCGTCCGTCCGTCCGTCTGTCCGTCCGTCCGTCCGTCTGTCTGTCTCTCCGTCTGTCTGTCTGTCCGTCCGTCTGTCTGTCTGTCCGTCTGTCTGTCCGTCCGTCCGTCTGTCCGTCCGTCTGTCTGTCTCTCCGTCTGTCTGTCCATCCGTCTGTCCGTCCGTCCGTCTGTGGCGCGGAATGCGGGCGCCCATATGGAGCTAGAGACTTGAAATTTTCCGCAGATCCGTTTTTCGTAAAATGCGAGGCTAAGTTCGTTAATGGGCAAAAATGGACCATTAGGGGGGGTTCCCCCTATACCAACGAAAACGCTGTTTGTGAATATCTCAAAAACGGTCTTATCAAAAAAGTGCGAGAACAAAAGTTATTTCGAATCTACATAAAACTCCCATACATAAAAATCCGTTTGGCATAAATTTTAAAAAATCTTATTGGAAAATTTGACTTCAAAGTGGAATTTTGATACGAATATCACCATACGGGTTTTCAATAATTGCCAGATTGGCAATTATAGCTTTTGTTATGTTTAGAAAATTATGTACAGGGTGTGTCATAACTACTATCAGTGAAGTTTAGATATCAATGTTATGCACCTCTCGCTTTTTTCCCCAGCGAATCAGTTTATTCCCTATAGAATAATTCTATTGTTTTTTGTGCATTATAAGTTATAATAAACATGGACGCGAAAAGAGAGCTCGTTGTGATCCTGCTATCCTTAAACGCCTTAGGAAGATGTCACACTGGCGCATAAGCTCTTGCAGGTGACTGATCCCGACATCAGGTCGCGCAGCTGCAGGAACTGATTAAATCATTTGACGTGGCACACTGAACTGGGATCAGCTGACCGCAAACGTCAAAATGTCGGACTCGGAGCAAGAACTTTCCCAACTAGTAATTATTTTAAAGTCAACATTATATGAAGTAGAGAGCCTATAACCTAGAGCAAGCATCATCAGCTAGTGGCTCGGCTGGCTCATCACACAGATTGGCTTTAACAGCGTAGCCCTATAATCGACCTTTTATTGTGTGCTGTAATGCTTGTGTGTTGCGGTTTTAACCGTGCTTTGGAGTTGGAATCGGTGCTGTATTTTAATGTGTAGTGGTTACAAATTTTGATTGTAAAGGGAGCGACAGTTACTTTGATGACCCCTGACCTAGAGAGTGGCCATGCTACCTTAATAGACTCTGTGCTACTGATGACAATTATTACCGCCAGACGAAAAAAATATTGAAAATTTTCATTTTATTGTATTTAATCTAACAAAAATGACATTAGAAACTACCCGACATGTTCCTGATATCAGCTACATTTTGGTCAGTTCAAAAAAGTCAGCTCTGTGTCCCAGACATGCAGCTGCACATTTTTTGCAGTGTACCATCCGCCATTGGATTACATGTGCAACTGATGTCGGGATTAGTCAGCTGCATCAGTGTGACATCTCGCTTAGAGATGTTGGTATCAATGAAAGATTTATCTTCCGGACTATAAAACGATTTAGCGAGACAGGTAGATGGAAAATTCACCGCACAGGTGGACCAAAGAAAACGGCAAGAAGCATTAGTAAATATATGGGATGAAATGCCACAGAAAATAGTGCATGCCAGCTGCAATACATTTTCCAAACGTTTACATCTTACCATTAAGGAGAAAGGAGAAAGATTTGAGCTGCGCAATTAACTATTAAATTTTTTTATGTCTTTAAACAAAAAATATATTACTCTTTGAAATCTGTGCATTGTTTTATTTTTTACAGAATTTTTATTTACTGACATTAGTTGTGATTCACCCTGTAATTATGAAATTCGACTTACCGACAAAGGGCACTAGACCTTCTTGCTCATAGCCGGATATTTTCTCTTTTCCTGTGCATGGTGTCGTTGTATTTTTATCGAAGCTACATTTATTATGCTGGCTCCAGAATTCATTAAACCAAATGTTACGGCAATTCACTAAAAGTTCAGGATCGAGAGGATGCTGCATATTACGTCCGCTCTCATTACATTTGTGCTGATCCATTTTTGGTCGTAACGAACGATAGTAATGGTCAAAACCTGTGAAAAGAAAAAGTTTTAATAATAAAAATTGCATCTATTAGAAGTTTTTTTTTTTGTGGATGACCATTTCAAGTTCACCGAGTATTAAGTAATTGACTTGACTAGGCTTAAAACTGATTCACTATCAAAATATTGCCCATAGAAAAATTTAATCCGACTATGCAAAGCTGTCAGTCGAAGAGATTTATAGTGAATTTTCCAAAAGTCGTAAATATTTTTAATGGAAAGGTAAAAGAGATTTTCTTTTTATCTCATTTTCTGATGAAAAATTTCTCGGTGCAAGGTTAATGGATACGTGCTAAAAGTCCATTATCAATTTTCATGTTAGCCATTGGCCATATAATGGCTTTTGTAGTTGACTGATTGCATCTATTATATGGAATTCAAAGGAATTTTTACCTTTTTTTTGTCTCGTATTGTTTTGGATTGTTTCTAATCCTCGTGAATATGTTGGGGAGCAACTTTCGATGTCACCAAAAAAGCACATAAAAAGAATGCGAATTTTCGTTGAAAAACATAAAATGCTAAGTACGATTTAAAACTGAATACTACTGTGCCCAAAAAGTATTAGGATTGGTTGATTTAAACTTCGCGAGGATTATGAAATCATGTAAAGGTGCCGGTCCACATGAGAGTAAATACGCGAGTAACTCTCAAAAACTCTCGAGAGTTACTCGCAGGAGGTTGTCCATTTGAGAGTTAATTTCGGCGATTTTGCTATCGCTACTAGCGAAATCGAGCTTCTAGCGAAATTGAGCTTCTAGCGAAATCGAGCTTCTAGCGTTCTCGAGAGCTACTAACGAAATTCAAACTCTGTTCGTATCTGGCGAGCTACTCTCCGAGAGTTCAGTGGAGGCCTGTCGACTAGAGAGTAGAATCACCTTTGACAACTCGCAGAAACTAGCCCGCGAGTTTCTGCGAGCGACTCTCAGAGACGTGTCCATTTGCGAGTAGCTGCTATCGAGAGGTTCTCGCCGGCACTTACTCTCATGTGGAGCGGCACCTTAAGCCTTTTCATTTATTTTATTAGCACTGTTTTTGACATCTACGCAAAATTTCATGACATTAGCTTGGTTAGTTATTCAGATACGCTTGTTTTTTTTCTGAATAAAAAAAAGCGCATTCGGCGATTTTCATAATGGGTGACGTGAATAAAAAAATAGCTTTTGCTAAAACTAATATTTTTTTTTAGCTAATGCGGACTGCATACAGACTGCATTAGCTAAAAAACATCAGTTTTAGCAAAAGTTATTTTTTTTATTCACATCACCCAATGTCTAGTTTTGTTGAGTAAAGAACTTGCATTAAATTTTGTGTGGCGAATGATATTTCGGCAACAGACACGTATAAACTGTTAGCCTTCGGTGACCAGGTGTATGTCACAAGAGTTTTTATTAATTGGTAGAAACAGTTCAAAGAAGGCAGAGAACGCGGAGAAGACGAAGAGCGAGAAGACCATCAACGTCGATTGATGAGAACAACGTCTATCAAATCTAAGAACTTGTGCTCAAAAACCTTCGATTAACATCTAGAGACCCTGTTAATGTGGTTGACATTTCAAAAGGGTCGGTCAGTACCATTTTCAAAGATGTTTTAGTCTCAGACGTGTCAAATCTCGATTGGTTTCAAAAACTTTCCCTTTTTTCCGGTTCCAAAAATTCCGTAAAAGAATTCGACCAATATCGTTCCGCAGCCACCGTATTTGCCTGACTTAGCACCGTGTGACTTCTGGCTATTCCCTAAACTCAAAAGACCGGTCTGTGGATACCGCTGCAAGCTTTGAAGGCTATTCCGGAAAGTGACCTTTCGGGCTGTGTTAAGAATTGGAAAAAGCGTTGGCATAAGTGCAAGTAATTCACATTGAAGGCGATGAAATAGATTTAGAAAAATAAATAAAGATTTTTCATCTTATAAAACCAATCTCGATAGTTTTGAACTAGTAATCACCAACGCTGGGTATTTACGCGATTCCGCAACTGAGGTATCACTCTCGATACTTTTTGGGCCTCTAGTAGTAATCACTTTTTTGGCGTAAAAATCTGTTTTATCGCCTCCAACCTCCCCTCCCCTGTTAGCCTATTTAGTGATTAATTAATGATGTATTAATTGGTTTGTATTTTGCTGTTGTGTTGGGTAATAGGCAATGAAATCGGAGTGATAAATTATCAGGTAAACAGATAATCTTCAAATTGGAATTTTTTTTATTACCTACACGGGTTAGTAAGTAATCGACGCTGTGGGAATTGAGAGATTTCTCTTTTCCAATCAAGCGGAAACAACTCAATTGTCGACTTTGAAATTTCTTGTAATATCCCAAAAAATTTAATATGCTTTGAAAATAATCCAAGTTTGTATCAAAGTTCAATATTTTCGTGCTGAAAAATAAATTTTTCGTTATTTTTCTAATTGGAAATCAACAATTGGGTTTGCTATTAAATTCTTAACTCTTTTCCCCCTAACAAATGAGCCACCCAAATGTGAATCTGCATGCTTTTGGGGAGGATAATCAAAAGCATGCCTTAGTATACAAAAACAGCATGATGTTTGAATATTGTCAAATACATGCTAAGTGTTTCGGAAATAAACCTTTTGTCATACATGTTGACGATCAAGAGAGCTATATGGATAGCTTTATTGTCAGTTTGAATTTGCTTTTAGGTTATGTTAAAACGAATCGTGGCGTAATAATAACTCTTTTGTTGTGAAAATAACTTTTCATAACACATGCATCGAAAATATGCCTTTCGATGCCTGCGTAGCGGGCAGAAAGTTGCGTTTTCGGCCCTAGGCAGAGAACAAATAATCTAGAGAATAAACTCTTAGAACAAATCTTTAGAGAAAATTTTTCCACTGTGAGATGAAGCAAGAGGATCCGATGTAACACGGAAAAAATTATCCATTCGATTCCTCCATCTCATTGAATAGATACGACGAAAATGATTAGAAAATGTTCTCTCTGCTTCGTGCTGCTTAGTCTAAAAGTAATTAACTTTTAGGCCGTAGCTAGTGAATGATAGGGACAAAAATTTGTTCGGCAGAGTTTTTTCTATATATTCCTTATTCTATGCCCTAGGGGCGAAAGTGCGATAAGCTGACCGATAGTGTGTTTTCGCGACGTGTTTCTCGTACCACAGAATATCACAGAATACAGAAGACAAACTTCATAGGCAAAAAACACTAGAGTAAGCAGTACAGCCATATATGCTTCTAACCGAAAATTTGTGAATAAAACTGAATGAGTGTGAAGTTAGCTGCACGAGCGAACTATGATTTAGTTGAGCATTTTTTGTTATGTTGATTTTTTATTTCAGAGGAGAGAAATTTAAAAATTAAAATCTGTTTTGACCAACATTTCTTAGTAATAAAGCGATTTTATAAAATATAGTTGTTTTGTTTCTTTTAAAAGTTTACTTCTGCTGAAGTCTCCGCCCCTGGACCCCGAATCCCCGTTTGCGTTACTCTCCAATACGAAAATCGCGTTTAAATGGCATCTCAAGTCATATTTTCAATAAATTTGTTATGAAAAATGGTATACGCAACTCGTAGCGAGTCAACGATTTCACGAGTGTGATATCTGGCCTCGCTTCGCTCGTGCAGTTAACTTCACACTCGTGAAATCGTTGACTTTCGCCCCTTGTTGCGTAATATACTATTAAAGATCAATATAAACCTAAGCAATCGCCAGCCAGAGAAAAAAGCTTCTGTTTGTCTGGAAAAAGTATTATATATGCTCACATTTATTAACCCTCTGTCCACCGAAAAAAACCTGCTAGAACTACCGTTGGGGTAAATTATACCCCAATCGGTAATAAGCCATTTTCCTTTAGTTGTTATTGAAAATGTCTGAGTACACTTAGAAAAAAACTTCAATAATGTCAATAAATTCCAGCAAAATACAATGAAGAATTTTTAAAGAAACAATGTCAAGAAGTTACAAAGTCCAAAAACTATTACGACTAGAATTAGAGAAAAATTTTATCGCTGTGAGGTCAAATTGACCCCAATGGTAGACGGAGGGTTGAATAGAAGTCAAAAAGCTGAGAAACACACCGAGCGACATTTTTTATTTCCCAATGATCCAGAAAGCAAATCAGTTCGGGATATCCGATAGGATCATTAAAAAACCGTTAATAATTTAGGTGTTTGTAAATGTGTTAATTTTAAAATATTCTTAGATTGTTCATAGTCTACAATATATATTTTTTTAATTTTTTTTCAGATCTCTATCGATTTGCTCTCCGTGGGGCCGGTCGCGGTACGAAATAAGTGCTCGTGTCCGTGATAGCGCTCGTATTTTCGCTGGCGCTCGCACCCGCTTAGGCGCTCGTGTTCGCGATAGCGCTCGATTCGCGTAAATCGTATTTGTGTTCCCCCTATATACAAAATTCCAGCGTTCAAGCTTGTACTTTTTACCCCTTTCTGCTTCATGGGAAACTCCAAAGAGGGGAGGACAGCCGCACAGCTAATCGGAAACAGCCGGGTATTTTGATGCCATATGGCAACGCAGTTAAAAGTTGCTAAAAATTTTGAATTGACTTTTATTTATTTATTTTCAAACACTCTATTCTCATTCAGTGCACCTTTAAGTGCATTTGTGACCCAATTTTGATTAGTTGAGTAAAAATCTGGACTACAGTGAACGTATTTGTGGAAAATTAAAAAATTTTGATTTTTTTTTAAATGAATACTGATAGCTTAAACATCATTAATTTGTATAGAGAATATTTTTAACCCCCATAGAAAAAAACATGTACCGAACGGGTTAAGAGCCTGGTGATTTTTGGAGGATAGTTTCCTTATTAGTGTTTGCTCCTATTGCGTACGCTTTTCCACTATGACGCATTTTCAGCGTTTAAGGAAACATGGGGTAACCTTTTGTGTTACTGTCTTTTGTCCGGCCTCGGTAGTCGCTTGCGCGCGCGCTCATTGCCACGATAGCGTTTTTGATCCGCGCCAGCGCTAGGAATTCGCGCGATTCAGCGGCTTAGGAATCAACCTGGAAGAACAACAGAGATGGAAGCTCGTGCATTGTTTCTGCTATCAAAAGGGTGAGTAGTTCATAATATTTTATTTTTAACCCTCTAACCGGAATATTTCCGAAAAAATTCACCAAAATATGACTTTCAACTTGCGACAGACCGTAACCAAAAAAACGTACAGGGCTAAATTTTTTCCAGCATGTAAAGCGATAACTTACGAAAGTCAGTGTAACACGTTCCGGCGATTAAAATTGTTACCCGTTATAAACAACCGAATTCCCTGAAGCCCGCCTTTTGTCGGACATTCCGGCTAGAGGGTTAAATACACTTTAACTGTCATTTTTAAAACGAATTAATTAAAATCCTTTCCAAAATCTCTTTGGTATCGACAGTGACTGACAAAAATCTTTTCCTTTTATTTCAGATTACTGTGTTCAGTGTTTTTTTTTTCAGTGAAATAATTCGAAAATTTAATAATCTTAAAGGCCTTTTTTTCAATAAGTGAGCAAAGAATCAGTGAAAATATAATAAAATTAAATCGTAATATAAATTGTGATATTAAGGGGGTTTTTAGTGGTCGCGTGTGCTGTGTTTAATAATTTCAGGTATAATAATAATGTGTTAGCTCCTGAAAAAAGGCGGCTGAACATCGTTGGAAGATCTTCATGCAGTAATAGAACATCGTCAACAAATACCACCGCCATTTTGTGAGTCTTTTTAAAAGTCACTTTTTTGCTATATTATTTATTTATATGAATCAAATATTTCCCTTATACAACATCAAATTTTCAAACTTGCAAATATCTTTGAATGAACTCTTGGGTGTCTTTTGAAATTTTAGAGAATTTTTAGTAATTCTTGTTGGAATTTTCCGAAAGTTTCTTCAGCGTCTTAGTATTTTTGACCTACAATTTGTGGGTTTGTTATTTCTCGTTTTAATAGAGATTCTTAAGAAAAGGAGATTCTTTTAGTTAGGTGAATGAATGTATTAATTGCGTCCGTGGTCCTGAAGGAATTTCTTTCGAAACCACTGTCTCAGTCTAAGCAAAGGAGCGATTTGGATTTTCTATATGGGCGGGTAGACGGACAAAAATGCTTCGCATGTAAACAAAATCGTTTGATTCCAGCGGAATACATAAGAATCAAGGGAAGGATTCAAGCAAAAGAAACGATTTCATTATTTTGTGAATCTCTAATCATTTATACATCTATTAACTAGCAAATATTCGGCATTGTGTTACGGAATAACATGGAAAACGACAGAAAGGGTGAAAATTGTATATAGGTATGATTTAAGTATTCAAAATTAACATACCATCAATGCCTAGAAGGAAGTTAGTTGGCATAATGGCGTTTATCCACCATCCTTTAAACGTATCAATAATACAAAACAACTTAATTTAACAATGGTTGTATTTAATTTTGATGAACCTGACATCGGTAGGTACTCGTGTATTTAAAGCTAACGGGGTTTATTACTTTATGTTTGGCAATTAATTACATTTTGAACGGGAAATACGAATCTCGCAAAACAACATAACTAATTGCTATCTACTGTATTTAAATGTCTACTAATTAAGTTATGATCCCAAACCATAATAATATTAATATAACCAATTTCATATATACCATATAAGCGAATATTTGAGTTGATGAAAATTAAACATATCCGTATCGTATTTTATGATTTCAACAATTAATCCGATAGGTTTTAACATAATCCCATGACAATATTTAACCACTGATTGAAATCATAGTGTCGAGGTCAAATATTTTATTGTTTCCATTAAAATCCAATATGATAATGAAATTCAGTATAATTTAATTTTAAAATATACCAATTTTATGACACGTTCCCAGCCAACAATTTGATTTACACGAATTCTCTCAATGTTTTAAAATTGAAAATTTTTCAATTGTTTCATTCGGTTAGTCTTCTAAAAAAAGACTAGCTTGCATACCCGTCGTTGCCGGGTTAAGTTTTTTCAATTTTTGTTTCTTAATGGTCTATGTTGGAGCTAAACTTCAGGCCAATCGGCTCGGTAGTTTCCCCGCGAAAGGATAACATAGAGGAAGAGCTAAGTTTCGAGATCACTTGACCCCCTCCCCTTATTCCCCCACCTCACCTCTCGGGCTACTTTTTAATGGGTCTATGTTGGGGCTGGACCCTCGACGAACATCTATGCTAAATTTCAGGCCAATCGGTTCAGTAGTTTCCCCGCGAAAGAGTAACATAGCGCAAAAACTAAGTTTCAAAATCGCTTTACCCCCTCCCCGTACTCTCCCCACCCCTCGCGCTACTTTTCTGTATGCCTATGTTGGAACCAGAACTACCACAGACACTCATGCCAAATTTCAAGTCAATCGGTTCAGCCGTTTTTGCGTGAAAGAGGAACAGACAGACACCAACTCATTTTTATATATTAGTATGATGATTTTTCGAAAACAAACTTTTCGATTTTTTAAAAATTCTTTATCATGTTTTTCTACACTTATTATTTCATATTTTGTGTCACCCTTAGTTATATGAAATTCACAAGTATTTATTTATTTAAAGGTGTCGCTCCACATGAGAGTAAATCCGCGAGTAACTCTCAAAAACTCTCGAGAGTTACTCGCAGGAGGTTGTCCATTTGAGAGTTAATTTCCGCGATTTTTCAATATCTTGACCAATATCTTGATTTTTTTTTGACATCTTGATTTGGCGAGTTCTCGAGAGCGACTCGCAAAATTCAAACGCCGTTCGTATCTGGCGAGCTACTCTCCGAGAGATCAGTGGAGGCGTGTCCACTAGAGAGTAGAATCACTTTTGACAGCTCGCAGAAACTAGCTCGCGAGTTTTTGCGAGTTTTTGTGAGTTTCTGTGACCGACTCTCAGAGACCTGTCCATTTGCGAGTAGCTGCTATCGAGAGGTTCTCGCCGGCATTTACTCTCATGTGGAGCGGCACCTTAAGAATAGATAATTAATTTTACCTTCCAAATTTGTACGATGGGGCAATATTGTGATGGTGTTCACAGCTGCATATTCATGATCTCTAACCGGATGTGACTTAGCGCCCCATGCATCGCTCGCGATCCAATAGAAATGTCCTGTTTTATTGGCCCGTATTGTGGCCTGTAGTAATTTCCTATAATTGAATTTATTATGTTGTTGTGTACATTACTGTTCAGATTTTTAAAAGCTTTTTTTGTTTAATATCAACACGTTTTACAATAAATTTTTATTAAAAGTCGTTTGAATCATTTACCTAACATTGTCCTCATCAGCGAACATAACAACAGCCCGTGCCTGTGGCTTATGGCTTAAATTCTCAATAATTCGATCAAAGTCTTCGGCTTTGGAATTCCTTGTTATCTTCTCTGAGACCGCAACACAAATTCCCAAATTTGCTGCTGTCGCGATAAATGATGCGATCCCCTGGAATTTAAAAACAAAAAATTTATGAAAGTTAATTTTTTTTTTTGATTTTCTTGGACTTTTCTTTCTGTATTATCTTGATTATGAGGAATAGAACAAAAGTATCTTTCGAATCATTGAAAAAAAAATGTTCAATATATCCCACCTCTCCTGTACCACCCATCAATATAGTCTTTGTCGTTGGCATGGAGGGGAGTGTGGGTGGTGGGCCTTTTTACACGAAAAAACATTTTTTTTTAGCATTAGGACAATAACAAGTGTTTTTTTAAAGCTTTTATTTAGCTTGCCTTCGTGTCTGTCCGTCTGTTTGTCTGTCTGTTTTTTCACTTATCCGATTGGCTTGAAATTTTGCAGACATACGTAATTGCGATGACAATGGTAAGGATAAGAGAATATTCTGCAAGGATAACGTTATTATCATTTTCCTCTAATTTTCCAGAGAAAAAAAAATCTCATTTGGAGGTTTTTGGGGTCGCTGAGTCCAATTTTGATGTTGAGAAGCCTGTAAAGATAACGGAAGATCCTGTAAGGATAACGTGATTATCATTTTCCTCTAATTCCCCGGGCAAAAATCATCTTGGGGTTTTTGGGGTCGCCGAATCCGAATCTGGCATTAAGAAATCTTTTAGGATACCCAAATAGCATCGAAAAAAAAATTTGACCGGCGAAATAAAATTAAACAAATTGTATATAAAACTATAAAAAGGGTGTTTTTTTTGCTTAGATAGAACTTACGAAAGGGTTAACTGTCAAACGAGCTGTTATACTGAGCTCACTTTTTGACATTTATGATCAGTATACTCTGGCAAATCATCATGAATAGACTCACGCTTGAACAACGCTGCCAAATTATCCAAATTTACTTTGAAAATCATTCGTCGATTCGCACAACTTATAGACGACTTCGCGATTTTTATGGCGCACATAATCGTCCATCTGAGCAAGTCGTCCGTACAAAATTGCCGCATATGGAGTGAGACCAATCCACAAGAGACCCTACAGACTCCATTACATCCAGAAAAATGCACCGTTTGGTGCGGTTTACACGCTGGTGGCATCATCGGACCTTGTTTCTTCAAAAATGAGGCCAATGGAGATCGTTACCGCTTGATTTTTTGTTTGAAAATATGGATGACATTGATCCGGACGAGATGTGGTTTCAACAGGATGGCGCTACGTGCCATCCGGCGACCGCAACCATAGACTTATTGAAATCAAAATTTGGCGATAACTTGATTTCGAGAAATGGACCAGTCAATTGGCCTCCAAGATCGTGCGATTTGACACCTCTCGATTATTTCCTGTGGGGCTACGTGAAGTCACTGGTTTATGCTGATAAACCAGCAACAATTTACGCCTTAATGTTTGTGTTATTCGTGACATACGGCCAGCAGTGGTCGAAAAAGTGGCCCAAAATTGGACGTCCAGAATGCGCTTCGTCAAGAACAGCCGCTGTGGCCATATGCCCGAAATCATTTTCTTAACATGTATTGATCTTTCGAATAAATAAAAAAAATTTGATTAAAATTTAATTTTTTGTGTTACTTTTTAAAATTTGAAGTTCTATTGGGCTTAAAAAAGACACCCTTTAAAAACACCCTGCGTGGCAAAAGACAGATGCCATTTTTGATTTTTAGTCGTACTAATCAAACATCAAATGACTAAAAATTTTTTTGCAAAAACTCTTATTTAGAAAAAATGCACTAAAAAGAAAATAATAATTTTTTGGATACTGGGTATCAAAAAAAAACGAGAGATAAAGCATAAAAAATAAAAGAAATATTTATCTCCCTTTTAATTCTGAGACACAGGACCCAAAATTTTATTTTTTCCATTTTAGTGCTTTTTTCTAAAAATTTTTTGTCGTCTAGATAACACTTGTTTGTGAATTTGAGGAAATTGGGATTCATCGTAACTAGAAAATGAAAATTTTATCAAGTAGAACATTTCAAAGAACTCATTTTCCAGCTATGATTGGAATTTTTCTGGAATGGCGAAAAGTTTTTCGTTGGATGAACATCGTTTGCTGTTTTCCCAATTTCAGGAAATAGAGTCTCGTGCATTTTTTCTGTTTTCATCAAAACAATTATGAAGCCCATTTTTTTCTGGGAAAATTAAAACATAAATATAGATTTATCCTTAAATTATTCTCCTTGTGGCAATTGCCTGTTCGTTCTTTTAATAATCAAATAAATAATGATTCTTGCTCATTTGATTTGACAATCGATTAAGTTTTGATGCTCGTTTAATTACAGATGAGTTTTCTTTCCTGTTTTTGTATGTATGATTGTTGTACGTATGTAACACATACGGCTGGAACGGTGGAAATTTCACGTTCGATATTGTTCCTGAGCTCTAACCTTGTTGGCATAAACCAACGACTTAACATAACCCCATAAAAAGCCATCCAACGGCGTTAAATCGCATGAGCGAGGTGGCCATTCGACCGGACCATTTCTCAAGATTACACGATTACAGAACTTCTCCTTCAATATATCAATTGTTTGACCATCTGTGTGGCATGTGGCGCCATCTTGTTGGAACCACATATCACTGATGTCAAGTCCATCCAATTCTGGCCAAAAACAGTCTTCCAACATGGCACGATAGCGAACTCCATTGACCGTAACATGGCCATCATTTTCATCGACGAAAAATACGGTCCAATTACACTTCCGGAATAAAATCCACACCACATGGTCACTTTTTGTGGATGCAATGGAGTCTTTTGAAGCCCATGTGGGTTTGTTGCTCTCCAATAACGCATATTTTGCTTATTGACGAAGCTTCATCGCTGAAGATGATTTTTCGATGAAATTTGGGCTTTTCTTCAAACTTTTGTAGAGCCCAATCGGAGAAGTTTCGGTGCTTCAAATGATCAAGAGGCTTCAATTCTTGAGTTAATTTGATCTTGTAAGGATGTAGACCAAGATCTTTACGCAAAATTCGCCACAATGTGGACTGAGAGATTCCCAATTCCTGTGAACGGCCTGAAGTCGACTCATTTGGCTCATTTTGAACTGAAGCACTTACGGCTGCAATATTTTCGGTACTTCGACCGGTGCGTTGTCTTACTGGCACAGGAACATTCAATAGTGAATATGTTGACTCGAATTTATCCACTACTAGCTTGCGTACCCGTCGTTGCCGGGTTAAGTTTTTTCAAATTTTTTTTTGATGGTCTATGGTGGAGCTAAACTTCAGGCCAATCGGCTCGGTAGTTTCCCCGCGAAAAAGTAACATAGAGAGAAAACTAAGTTTCGAGATGACTTTACCCCCTCCCCTCACTCTCTCCACCCCTTACGCTACTTTTCCGTATGCCTATGTTGGAACCAGAACTACCACAGACACTCATGCCAAATTTCAAGTCAATCGGTTCAGCGGTTTTTGCTTGAAAGAGGAACAGACAGACAGAGAGACAGACAGATAGACAATAACTCATTTTTATATATTAGTATGATAGCACGCACAGCCTGTCTGGCGGGACGACCATTACGACCGAAAATTGGAGTAAGCGCTATTATGGTTCAACCACAGTGAAGGCGGCAAGCGGCAGCGGCGGGCGGCACTAACGTAGCGCAACGAGAGCTGCTACAATACAGCGGCAACGAGAGCTACACTTTTTCCGTCGCCGCCGAGTTTAATCCAAAGTCAAACTTGCCGCCGCCGCCCGAAATGTTTTATGAAAACCACCACATTCGGCGCCACATTCTATGCAGATGTTTTGACGTTTTGATTTCGCAAGATGCCGACAACGAAGGAAAAATTAAAAGAGTGCGTAAAAGGAAATCCAATGCTCTACGATTTGGCTCATCCTCAATATAAAAGAACAGACATCAAGGAAAGTAAATGGAGCAAAGTACCGGACGAATTAAATAAGTTTTGACGTTTCAATTTTGACAGAAGCATATGCCGACGGTGCCGCTATCATTGTAGCTGGCTCGGTGGTATGTGTGGCGACGCCATGCCGTCCGCCGTCTCCCCTGGCGCTTGCCGCCTTCATTGTGGTTGAACCATTAAAGTTGCGACCACCGACTCAGAATTTCGGTAGTAAGTTTTAATAATTTGCAAACGTTGCTCGTTCGTGAACTTCACCATGATAAAAATGTAAACCTTGACTGACGTTTTAGCATTACCAGATCATAAAAAAAAGTTTAAGGGTGCGTTTTTATTACAATACAAAATTGTTATGTCTTTGTTGAAAGACCCTTTACATTTATAGACATTAAATTATCATCTCTGCTATACCTAATACGTAGGTTTGATGTTTCATGCGAAAATTGTATATTAATATACATACAAGAAAAGGGAAATTTATGTTGAGTAAAAATTTTTAAATACTCAGGGATAAAAAATTAATTTTCCGCTCTTCATGTTTTATTAGTAGTTCAAAAAGAAAATAATTTTAATACCATAACATGAAGATACTTGTCAAAACTCAGCCCATTTCACATTACAATATTCACCACATATACCACACGAGACCTCTTGCTGCTGCTGTTGTTATTATTATTATTATTATTGCTGTTTCCTTGATATGTAGATACCCAACCGTTTTGACGTTTGGATAAAAGAAACAACAGTTGCCTTACGGCCTACATCATTTTCGACACCCCATTCTTCTATATGCAATATATTCCTATATGTACACATTAGGTGGCCGTGACAGTGTTGGGAAGGGGATGTTGAGCGGGGAGGGGGGGAGAGAATTGTTGAAATCAGAGATTGTAGTATAGAATGTGAAAAACATATACGAGTATATGAAAAAAAAAATCACATATTTCCTTATCCGCATTAAGTAACAGAAGCAGTAAATATAGCAGATTCGGGTAACAGGTAAAAGATTTGTGAAGCCATCCACAAACGAAACGAGCTCCAAACATTCAGTCATGTACGCATATTCACTCATTCATCCGACTAAAAGGAAATTGCCATGAAATGTAAAGCGAAAACATAAAAAAAAATAAAAATCGGGCATCGAAAAGGAAAAAAATTAAATAAAATCGAAGAAATACATGCAAAATCAAAAGAAACGAAGTTGAAAACAACAAGAATATGTTAATAATTGACACCCCAGACCTCGAAAATGGTCGGTTCATTTTCCATTTTCTATTTTCCATTTTTCCATTCAAGTGTGGTAAAAGCAGCAGCCATTCACCAAAGAATACAACAACATGGCCAAAAAGATATTTTTTTTAAACCAAGGAAGATATTCAATATAATATATTTACATACTTTGTTATTTGTATGGATTTTTTTTTATTTTTTTCATCAATATCGTCAACGCGTACCCTAATTTACCTACCAGTGCTGGTTGCTGCCTTCTGCCTTCTACCACCCTAAAATAAGGGATGGGCCAATCATTTTTGCTGTTGCCATTTCGAACCTTTGATGATTTATTCTTCCTTCCCTTTAATCGAATTTCAGTCTAAGGATGGTAATATTTTGAAGTTACCTACCATCAACCTGAGCATGAGTGTATTTTAGGTACCTATGGCTGCTGCTGCTGCTTTGTATTTATTTACTTTTTTCGCTATATCAATTCCGTACTTCGTTTCAAGTAATGACTCTTTAGCGAAGACTAGTTGGCTCCACGTCATCTGCCAGTTATTGACGAATATAATTTTCAATTTTGTTTCAGGAACATAAAATACACGTCACATTGAGCTAAAAATAATTACATTTTCGTTTTCGGAGCTAGAATGGGAAAATACCTTGCGTATGTATGTCCATGAGAAAATCGCAATTTTTTGCATTGAAATAATTTTGGCTGTTCTTGGACAGTCGATTAGTTAAATTGCATCTTTCGAATTATTGGAAAAATCTTAATATATCCCGCGTCCCCTTCACGACCTATCAATTTTTTTTAACCATCAAGAAAATGAAAAGCGATCATCGTTCAAGTGAAACTGGTCTTAAGGTGCCGGTCCACATGAGAGTAAATACGCGAGTAAGTCTCAACAACTCTCGAGAGTTACTCGCAGGAGGTTGTGCATTTGAGACTTAATTTCGGCAATTTTTCTATCGCGAGCTCTCGGCGTGTTTCTAGCGGAAAGCACTTTTGCGAGAACTCTCCAGACCCGGTCCATTTGAGAGTGATGCACGACTGAAAGTGGGAAGTACTACAGGAAGGTTGCAGCAGCTGTAATTATCCTAATTAATAATAAGAGACAAACAAAGTCAGCCGAAAAAAAGTGCTGGGGTAAGTCCTGGATTCAAAGGAGAAATCTTTTGGGTGCCGGGAAAAATCTAATAAGAGAATTGCAAATTGAGGACGCGCAACAATTTAGAAATTTTTGTAGGGTAACAAGTTTGGAAATAGAGTTTTTGATTAAAATTGTCGGACCGGTTGTCGTCAAAAACAAACTACAAAAATGAGAGAAGCAATATCGTGATTTTTTGACATCTTGCTTTGGCGAGTTCTCGAGAGCTACTAGCGAAATTCAAACGCCGTTCGTATCTGTCGGATAACTCCCCGAGAGTTCAGTGGAGGCGTGTCGACTAGAGAGCAGAATCACTTTTGACAGCTCGCAGAAACTAGCTCGCGAGTTTGTTGCGAGCGACTCTCAGAGACGTGTCCATTTGCGAGTAGCTGCTATCGAGAAATCTCGAGAGGTTCTTGCCGGCATTTACTCTCATGTGGACAGGCACCTTTAAAGGTGCCGCTCCACATGAGAGTAAATGCCGGCAAGAACCTCTCGATAGCAGCTACTCGCAAATGGACACGTGACTAAGTGTCGCTCGCAGAAACTCACGAGCTAGTTTCTGCGAGCTGTCAAAAGTGATTCTACTCTCTAATAGACAGGCCTCCACTGAACTCTCTTTTTTTAATTTTTTCAGTTTTTTTTTTAATTTTCAAAGAACTTTTTTTCTAGCTATGATTCGAATTTTTCTTAACCATATTTATAGGTCGTGAAAAGTGTTTTTTTTTTTCAGTTTTAATCATTAAAAGAATTATGATGCCTATTTTTATTATTATAATGCGGCAGAATTTTTCTGTACAACATTTTTTCCCCGAATTTTATTAAGAGTTTTCTAGATACGAAAATCTTTGACTGAATTTTAATTTTCTACGTTGAAAATTTTTTTCTTGAATTTTTGGACGGCTTTTCGATCCACTAAAAATTTTTTCCGATTTTTTTTGGGCCCTTTTCGAAGCGGTAACAATTTGAAGGCCCTTAATAAAGGGTGATCCAATTGGAGGTACTTTTTCCAATAGGGTTGTTTTGACAGTTCTCATGTGTCAACTGGCTTGTCTATATGACGTTTGTGTTCAGTATTCAGTGCTATTTCATCATGAATAGACTTACGTGTGAAAAACGTTTACTAATTGTGGAAACTTATTTCCAAAATCAGTGGTCAGTTAGGAATTCTTATAGAGCTCTTCGTCCACATTTTGGTTGTCATAATCGTCCCACTGAACGCACTATTCGTGAAACCATCACCAAATTTCGAACTAATTTTACACTATTAGACATTCATCCATCAACCAGAGTGCGTACAGCACTTTTTGGTTCGGTTTATGGGCAGGCGGCATCATCGGACCGCATTTATTTAAAAATGCGAAAGGAGTGCGTGTTACTGTCAATGGAGGTCGTCAATGGAAATGGAGGTTGCCAAAAATTCAAGATATTGGTGTAACTGACTTGTGGTTTCAACAGGATGGCGCTACATGTCATACAGCTAACGATACAAGCGCTTTATTGAGGGAAACGTTCGATGAAAACAACCTCTCAAGAAATAGTCCTGTCAATTGGCCACCGAGATCTTGTGATCTGACACCATTGGATTACTTTCTGTGGGGAGATGTCAAATCTCTTGTTTACGTCGATAAACCCGGAACGATTACAGCTTTGGAAGCAAACATAACCCGTGCTATTCGCGGAATACCGACCGATATGCTTGAAAGAGTGGTCGAAAACTGGACCCACAGAATGGACCATTTAAGAGTTAGTCGTGGGCAACATTTTTGAAGGAAATTATCTTAAAACATTAAATGGTATGAACCAAACTAACAACTTAAATAAAGATTTTCCTCAATATATTAATTATTATGTGTTTTATTTAAAAAAAATAGGAAGCTCTTATTGGATCACTCTTTACATATTTTTTTTTATTTCTCGAAGCTGGAAATTTTTCTTTAAATTTTTGAAGGATTTTTTACGTGGAATTTTTTTTAAGAACTTTGGAACTTCTACGAGCATTTTTCAAATCGTTGGAAAAATCTGCAATATATCCCGCATCCCCTTTAGTACCATAAATATCACTCTTCTTCGTCGGTCGGCGTGGAGAGGAGCGGGTGGGTGGTGGGCATTTCACACGAAAAAAAAATTGTTTAACATTAGGAAAATAGCAAGTGATTTTTATCGTCTAGGTAAAACTTGTGTTCTAAATTCAAGAAAATTGGGATCCAATTTTCCAATTAGGTGCATAGAAAATGAAAATTTCTTCAACTAGAAAATACTGGTTTATTTCCTAGTATTTTCTATTGTTCAGTGAAGTGATTTTCTCGACATGATTAGAGTTTTCTTGAATTGCGAAAAGTTTTTCGTTGGATAAACATCATTTGTTGTTTTCTTGATTTCAGGAAATTTTTTTTGTCGCGTATTTTTTCTATTTTCATCATCAAAACAAGTCTGATGCATGTTTTTATTCGCATCCATTGAAACATGAAGATACATTTTTCCATTGTAAATTATTATCAAGTTATTTTTTCCTATTTTTAATCAATCTAGTTTTACTGAAATTTAGTATTTCACGAATACCCTCCCGCCCCAAGTAAAATTTATAATTTAAAATTCGTTCAATGCTTTCATTTATCTTTTTTATCCGACTTCCAAAAAGGAAAAGGTTCTCAATTAGACTTGAATCTATTGGCGTTTTCGACTGGCAGATTCAGAGCAGGCTCTACCACAGTTTAGAGCAGTGCTCCGCAACCTTTATTTGCATACGGCACACCAATTTTTTTTCTGGAAATCCGGGGCACACCACAAAATAAGATATAAAAAAATTTGTGTATAAAATATTTATAATGAAAAAATTTAAAAAAAATCCTGAAAGAATTATTAAATAGCTTTTTGATAATAAATAAAAAAAAAAAAAAAAAAATGTTTACCGCGGCACACCTAATATCATTTCCCGGCACACCAGTGTGCCGCGGCACACTGGTTGCTGAGCACTGGTTTAGAGCAAAGTATTTTCGAGCAGATTTCGAGCACCTCTACTTTGCGAGTCGAGCATTTCTCAAAGAACAAGAAGAAGCGTAAAACAAAAACAAATAAAAATTGACATTTGATGGTTCGCCGGCAAGAATATTCTTGGAAATTATTTTACGATATTTAAATATTTTCTATTTGTGGAAATCATGGATAAAATTTGTAAGTTTTTACGTAATCAAATACATTAAAAAAACTAGCAGTATTTTCCATTTTCAATTTGACACGATTTTGTTACCCTTAACCTCAAAAGAGCAACTCAAATCTGACTACATTAGGCAGATCACAAAATTGCTCGAAAAATGCTGTTTTAGTGCTCGCATACGGAGTACTTTCGTCACTCACGTAACTCTTTTCGAGCGATCAAAAAATCTCAGTCGAACAGAAGTTCTCAGAGTGAGCAACTTTGGAGCAACTGCAGAGCAAAAAGGGCATGTGCCAGTCGAAAACGCCATATGTTTTTTTTTAAATGTATGTTCACGCCTAACTTTTTACTGGGTTGACCGATTTTGGTCGTCCCAAAGAGAAAGTTGTAGAGAAAGTTCCTGGTTGGGCCCCGCTGCAAATTTTCCCCCCGTGGCGCTATGCTTTCATACCCCCTCCCCTTCTAGATTCTACATCACTTGAGATATCGAGCTGAAATTTTTTGTGTTGTGTTCCGTACAACGCCAGAAAGAATATTTTACATACTTCCCCCCTGTTGACCCACTCTCTCAAATCCCCTCGCCCGCTAGATTCTACATCGTTTGACACATCGAGTTAAAATTTTGTGTTTTGTGTTCAGTACAGCACCAGGAATGTTGTTTTATACATTTCCCCCCTGTCGACCTACCCCCTTTAACGCCCTCTCCTGCTAAATTTTACATTGTTGGAGATAACGAGTGGAAATTTTTGGTGGTATGCTCAGTACAACACCTGGATTCTTTTATATATTTCCCCTCTTCGCACTTATCCTCCCAAACCCCCTACCCTCCTAAATTCTACATCGTTTGAGATATGGAGTTGAATTTTTTGTGTTACGACACCGCGGAGGATATTTTACATATTTATCCTCTGTGGCGCTGCCCCTCATACCCAGACCCCTGCTAGATTCTGCATGGTTAAAGATATAATAGTCAATATTAAAAACTATTAATTCACATTTTGTTTGATCATTGTTTGATCATTTTGTTTGATCATCCGTTTGGCATTTTTTGTAGGTTTACCCATATTAAAAATTGAAACTAAAAAACGTTCAAAATAAAAAAAAATAAAACCGACTTTAAAAAAATAACGAAAAAGGAAAAAAAGCACTAAAAAGAAAAAAATAATTTGAAACTATGTCCATTAAAAGCGTATTTAAATAATTCTGCTTTTTGGGAGTGGCGTTAAATTTGCAACTAAAAAAAATTACAAACCTTCTAACCCTTAAGGCTAATCGTACTGTTGATGCCACTAAGAACTAAGATTGACTTCAAAAATTGTTGCCAAACAGATTAACTATAGACACGGCTCTTAAGCGGCCCCTACACGTTCAATATTGCAGTCAATCATGCTGTCACAGCAAAAAGCTTATTTGCACTAGACGCTCAATCATGCACGCAAGCATCAGTTAATTCAAAACAGCCAACTTGCGGGTTGGCAACACAGCACAAATATTAATTTAAAAAAAATTTGTGCTTATATTTTTCGCTTTTCGTCATCCGCAACTCACTTCTTTGTGAGTTGCGGATGACGAAAAGCGAAAAATATTGATTGACAGCATCGCCATACACGTTCAAGCATGCTGGCATTCACAAAGCTCCCTTGAAAAATATCAAAATGATTTTGATATTTGCTAGCATGCTGGCAATCATGGAATTTTGCATGACAGCATCACCATAGATGTTCAAAATGCTGTCACAGCATGCGATGATTGACTGCAAGATTGAACGTGTAGGGGCCGCTTTAGAAGCACCAAAGCTAAGTTCTTTTATGCCCCAAATTGGATTCCCTATTTTTAAGCAATCGCTATAAAAAAAAGCCCACTGTCTTATGTGTTACTATTTTTTGTCGAAATCTAACGCCACTCCCAAAAAGCAGAATTTTAAATACGCTATTAATGAACATTGTTTTAAATTATTTTTTTCTTTTAAATATTTAAAGAGGCCAAGCCAAGGCTATTTTTATATGTACACTTTCTATTAAGTTGTCGCGACCTACCTACCTGGCTGGCTATGTGTCTATCTCTGGAATCTTTGGAACCTTATATCTCCGAAACTATGCAACCTAGGAAGATGAAATTTTGTCACCTTGCGTAGTTCCGGTGACAGTTCAATATTTTTACTACTCCATCCTTGTAAGGATAATGGAAGGTCCTGTAAGGATAACGCAAATATCCTTTTTCCCATTTTTCCCGGGAAAAACTGCCATCAGGGGGTTTTCGGGGTCGCTGATCACGAATTCGGTGTTAGATTTTCAAAATTCAAAACGGAAGGTCCTGTAAGGATAACGCAAATATCCTTTTTCCCATTTTTCCCGGGAAAAACTGCCATCAGGGGGTTTTCGGGGTCGCTGATCACGAATTCGGTGTTAGATTTTCAAAATTCAAAACGGAAGGTCCTGTAAGGATAACGCAAATATCCTTTTTCCCATTTTTCCCGGGAAAACTGCCATCAGGGGGTTTTCGGGGTCGCTGAATCCGATTCTGACATTTAAAATTCTGTAAGGATAACGGAATGTCCTGCAAAGATAACGTGAGTTTCCTTTTGCTCAAATTTCCCGCGAAAGATCTTTTCTGGAGGTTTTTGGTAGGCTAATTCAAGACTAAAAAGTATAAAAAAAAAAACACTTTAAAAAACAAGTTTTATAACCTTATACACTTTCAAAATGCACTAAAAAGTAAAAAACAAGTTCAAAGTTTCACAAAAAATGTTTTTATAAATTGCGTGTTGTTGTGAAAGTATAAAGTGTGTGACGTTGCATTTGCTCTTGAATCTGTAATAGCGGTTTCATAATGTGCAACGCAGCACACTTTATACTTTCACAACAACACGCAATTTATAAAAAACATTTTCTGTGAAACTTTGAACTTGTTTTTGACTTTTTAGTGCATTTTGAAAGTGTATAAGGTTATAAAACTTGTTTTCTAAAGTGTTTTTTAATAGTCTACCAACGAAACATGTTAATAATTTTTTTCAGTAATTCGACGTAAATTGAGGCGTTAAAAGCTAGAGTGGACCAACCCACATAATCGAGTTTTTGAAGCTTTTCCACTTTTGTACTATTATTGACTGTAAATTTTTGGAAAAAAAAAATTTCTGTGGACTTTATTACTCAATCTTGAAACTTTTTTGGTGCATCCAAACATTTTTATCTAAAAACTCACTCGCAATAGTGATTCAAACACAAAAAAAATCACGATTTCGACATGTGGGTATGTCCACTCTAGCTTTTAACGCCTCAATTGAGAAAGGTGTGTCTTTCCCCTATCCCTTCTTCCCATTATTAAAACTGTTAACCCAAAACAAATAATGTCTACGTGATTGAATGGGAAAACGTCATCTTAAGAACAGCAAATATTAGAAAGGATTGTAAAATCCATATTTAGCAAAACCAAAAAAAAAAAAAGAACGGAATAAAAACAAGGATATGATGTTAGTCTCACCTTCTCTCCGTAATCACCTTCTACGGCAACTGTGCTTGCGTATCGCCAATCCAATGCCTTTAGGATTTCCGCCATAGCTTGAGCTTGAAAGTTGTCCGGTGGTACAACTCGACTAAAATATTCAAAACGTGACTTATCCGATAATTCTGTACTTGTCGAGGCATAACTAATTTGGGGTATCTGAAAAATATAATCAAATAAAATTGCCCATTATTATCAAATATTTTTACAAAATCCCTGTTAAAACAGGTTGACTAGTACTGTTTGACGAACGAAAAAAGAAATCTGTTTCCAAAATAAAATTGATGTGACTGGAATTAAATTTTATGAAATTTCAATATCTAATCTATTACGAGTATATACACTCGTCAACAGCTATTTTGTTGTCAAATACACCTCCAAACGACCCATAAGAAAGTGTCTGGTTGAATAACACCGTGTCTTCACTTGGGATTTTTCATCGCAGAGATTTTTGATTGACCAATCAGGAGTGGTATTCCGTAACTTGATTCAAGCGTTTGTTTCGAGTTAGAAGAAAAAGTAGTATTTGCTATCTCGATTTCTCTCTGTCATTTATTTCGGTCAAAACAGAGACAGCGAATACTTCTTGTTCTTCTAACTCGAAACAAACGCTTGAAACAAGTTACGGAATATCACTCCAGAGCTCGAGTTGATGACGATATCGCCGTCAATTCGGGCTCTGATTGGTCAATCATAAAATCTCTGCGATGAAAAATCCCAAGTGAAGACACGGTGTAAGAAAAACGATTCGTTTAAAGATGATTGTTTAAAAATTGCAGATGCGGTGGCGCGGAGATGAAAACTTTTAAATTGTCTTAAAAAAAACGTTTGAATCGCCTGAGCATAATGAACCGTGCATGAAAGAAAAATGTTCCCTGATTGCATTTAGTTTGCTTGAAATTTCCAGAAAGCAAATTAAATTCAAAAAGTTTTTTCTTACTTTCGTATTTGCAATGATTTGCAAAAAAGGTAATTTTTTCCCCCTATTATACTAACATCACTCTATAATCTAATTGGCAATGACTAATTACTTTTTTCCACACTCAAGATGAATGCTGTGCAGAAACATTATTATTTTTGCGGTGTGAAAAGTATATTTTTTTGATGGGAAAACAAAAACGAAAAATCATTTCTCAATTATTAATATTTGGTTAAAAATTTGTCTTTTTCTTTTCGGTATTTCACCTACGAGCAATTAACAAGGAAATGCTGTGGTCATTGTTAGGCAACAATGAAATTCGCAAGCAAGTTTTTTTTTTTTTTTAATTTAAAAAATTAGTTAAAAATTTACAAATCTTTCAGGAATTTATTTTTTTTTTAAGTCGCTGCTGTCCTACAAGAGTGTGTTGTTCTGACGACAAATCTAAACTCCATTGAATCACAAATTTTTCGTCCTTTTTTTCCGGTAACGTAAACCGGAAGTATGTTACTAAAACCACCATTCATACACTTTCTCAGTATTTCAATTAAAATGAATAACAGCGACAGGCAAGCCAACATATTACAAAGAAGAGATCTTTCTTAATTATTTCAGATTTTTTTTTTCCTTTCTCCCGGTTCTTTCATTTCTCATCTTGATGGAATATATATTTTTTATTTAAAAAAAAAATTGTTTTTTTCCCTGCTCGTCAGAGGCGGCCCTTTAAATACTTTAAAGACACGTACGCAAAACCTGTTGACAAAAAAAAATTATGTTTTCTTGGGTGATTCGGAAGTAGGAATTTGATTTCGTTTTTGATTATGTACAGAAAGAAATCCAAATACGAGAATAGGGAATCGATCGGGTCTTTCAACAAGGACATAACAATTTTGTATTTTAATAAAAACGCACCCTAAAAGTTTTTTTATGATCTGGCAATGCTAAAACGTCAGTCAAGGTTTACATTCTTATCATGGTGAAGTTCACGAACGAGCAATGCCGCACTGACCAGCTGTGCAATTGATCTATTGAAGGAGAAGTTCGGTAATCGTGTAATCTCGAGAAATGGTCCGGTCGAATGGCCACATTTAACGCCGTTGGATTTCTTTTTATGGGGTTATGTTAAGTAGTTGGTTTATGCCAACAACGTTAGAGGAGCTCAGGAACAATATCGAACTCGAAATTGCCAACATTCCGGCCGAAATGTGTGGAAGAGTGGTAGAAAATTGGCTCCAAAGAATCAATCAGTGCAAACGTGCTCGCAGTGGCCATATGAACGACATCGAATTTCATACTTAAATGTAACATGTCCACTACACCTGGAATAAATTTCAGCCCGATATCTCAATTATTCTGTTTTATTTAAATACAAAATTGTTATGTCTTTGTTGAAAGACCCGATTTATAAAAATGGATGTTTGTTGGTCTGTTTGTCTGTCTGTTTGAGATTACAAAACTCAAAAACTACTGGATCGATTTTTACGCGGTTTTTTGCAAAATGATTTGCGTTGCCAGGAACAAGGTTTATGTTAGATTTTCAAAATTCTAACCGGAAAGTCCTGTAAGGATAACGCAAATGTGTCGTTTTTCCAATTTTTCTCGCAAAAACTGGCTTCCAATTTTTCTCGCAAAAAGGGTTGCTTATCACGAATCTCGTGTTGAAATTTCAAAATTCGAAACGGAAGGTCCTGAAAGGGCTACGCAAATATCATTTTTTCCCATTTTTCCCCGGAAAATCGACATAAGGGTGTTTTTGAGGTCGCTGATCACGAATCCGGTATCAGATTTTCAAAAGCCGAACCGGAAGGTCCTGTAAGGATAACATTTTTTCCCAAAAGTTTTTAAATTATTTATGGTTTTTTGGCATTCTAAAATCTATACAAAAAACTTTAAGCTGGCAACGTAGGGTCTGCTAGTATACTACAATAAGAGTTCGCAGATCACAAGCGAATTATAATCGAAGAAAAAAATTGGCTTGAATTACACAACTACTGTCAGTGAAGTTTAGGTATCAATTTTATGCACATCTGGCATTTTTCTCCAGCGAATCGGTTTACCGTTACTCCGGCTAGAATAATTTTATTGTTTTTTTATATTCATGAAAAAATTCGACCTCCTATTTTTGCCTGAAACGGATTTCCCTTGCACTCCCGGGTCGATTGGAGCCCTATTTCAAAAGTGTCCGTGCATCTGGCTGTCGGTCTGTCCACATTTTGTATTCATTATACATAACTCAAAAATGCGCTGCGGTAGTGACTTGATATTTTTTTTTATATCAGTTTTACCAAAATCGTAGTTCTCTATCAACTTTTGGGAAAGTACCGTCAATTTTTTTTTGTTATAATAAACATGGACGCGAAAAGAGAGCTCGTTGTGATCCTGCTATCCTTAAACGCCTTAGAGATGTTGGTATCAATGAACGATTTATCTTCCGGACTATAAAACGATTTAGCGAGACAGGTACATGGAAAATTCTCCGCACAGGTGGACCAAAGAAAACGGCAAGAAGCATTAGTAAAGATATGGGATGAAATGCCACAGGAAATAGTGCGTGCCAGCTACAATACATTTTCCAAACGTTTACAGCTCACCATTAACACGTTGGCTACCAGTAAAAAAACGCTTACTCCGCTAGTATACACTGGGAAAAAACGCAAAAATCATTTCTGTACTTTGTGAGTCACCGGTGACTCAAACTCTTATTTCACTTTTGCACACTGTGAGGCACCGGTGAACATCGAAACTATAGGAATGTATAGTAAGCTCAATTTAACGACTGCACTCAACCATGGAACTTGAGAAACTGACGGTAATGACAATAGTGTGTGTACACCGGTGACTCACATGGTAGCCAACGTGTTGGAGAAAGGAGAAAGATTTGAGCTGCGCAATTAATTATCAAATTTTTTATGTCTTTAAACAAAAAATATATTTCTCTTTGAAATCTGTGCATTATTTTATTTTTTACAGCATTTTTATTTGCTGACAGTAGTTGTGACTCACCCTGTATAGATACTTGTCTAGAAATGCTAAGAAGAGCTAAACCAGCTAGACTATATTGTTAAAATTTTAAATAGTCGAATTTTCCCATCAACTTCAAAAGAAAATTTCAAAATTCTTTTAATACTTAGCTCCGTATTTAATGAAATTTATTTTATATCTTAAATAAATCGTTGAGAAAAGAAAAGCAGCCCCTGAATTTGGGTTTTGTCGTTGAGTGGGGAGTGGGTGGTGTCTATTTCGACAACTATAATACTAGCCGTCTAGCAGGCGTCCAGTAGTCGTATTTAACTGTCCCGATTCGGTCTACAATTTTTTCGCCCACGTTTTTTTTTTTTTGTTTTCTTTCAACGTTCTTCCCCCTTTATTATCGTATACGGCCGTTTTCATTTTCGGTCCGTCACTCCTTAAGAGATTAGCTTTGGTTCCAGAATTCATTTATTTTTCGGAACTTCCTGCCTTGCTAACCTAGTCCCCCAGTAATGTTGAAGTTAATTTTGTATCCTAAGCCCTATATTCGTCTCGGCACTCGTATTTACCTACACATAGCGAAATGGTGACATTAATTTCATTTTTGTTGAGCGTAAAACTCTTTTATACGCATCTACGGACATTCGCTTATCATTTTATTACACATCTTTATTAACTTACCACCAAGTTAAAGATGGCGAATGAATCCGTCATCATGGCCTGCGACATTTAACTTAAATCACAGAGAGTTAATTCAACATGATTTTTATCAACGTCAGCCTTTTTTTTATATTACTTATGTATTATAGCAGCATATACTTTGTTTTAATAACAAAACGACCCAAATAATGGCGAGCAATGAGCATATCTTTCTGCTAAAAGACTAAAAAGTTGCTTCTTGCATTAAACCCGAGCGCCCGAAATTAAGTTCTAGGTCTTAAATAAATTCACCAGGGGCTTAGTGCAAAGAAATTGTATTTCTTTTCTTTTTGTGTTTTGTATTTATTTTTATTATTCGACGATAAAACAGCATCTTGCATATTATTGTTGTCTTAATAAAAAAGTCTAGTATTTCATTTTCACTTTCTTGTAGTACAGACAGTATTGTTTATACCCGTATGGTGAAACCAAAGGGTATATTAGATTCGCCTTACCGTTTGTAACGCCCAGATCCCGTTATCACACAAAAAAATGAATGACACCAGTGTGTTTAGAATGATAAAAATAATTAATTTCTGCATGTCCGTCCGTCTGTCTGTCTGTCTGTCCATCCGTCTGTCCGTTCGCCTGTCCGTCCGTCTCTCCGTCCGTCCGTCTCTCCATCCGTCCATCTGTCCGTTCGTCTGCCTTTGATGCGGATTGCGGGCGCACGGATTGAGCTAGAGACCCGAATTTTTACGCAGAATCGTCTTTCGTAAAATGCAAGGCTGAGTTCGTTAATTTTCAAAAATAGACCATTAATTTGAGGGAGGGAGGGGGGGGGGTACGAAAGTTGCGTTTTCGGCACTAGTTGCGAAAGTGCGATCAGCTGACCGAAAGTGTGTTTTCGCGACGTGTTTCTCGTACCACAGAATACAGAAGACAAACTTCATAGGCGGAAAACACTAGAGTAAGCAGTACAGCCATATATGCCTCTAACCAAAAATTTGTGAATAAAACTAAACGAGTGTGAAGTTAGCTGCACAAGCGAAGTGTGATTTAATTGACCATTGCCGATTTCCATTTTTTGTTATGTCGATTTTTTATTTCAGAGGAGAGAAATTTAAAAATTGAAATCTGTTTTGACCAACATTTCTTAGTAATAAAACGATTTTATAGAATACTAGCTTGCATACCCGTCGTTGCCGGGTTAACTTTTTTCAATGTTTTTTTTGATGGTCTATGTTGGAGCTAAACTTCAGGCCAATCGGCCGCGAAAGGGTAACATAGAGGAAGAGTTAAGTTTCGCGATCACTTTACCCCCTCCCCTTACTCCCCCACCCCTCGCGCTACTTTTCCGTATGCCTATGTTGGAACCAGAACTACCACAGACACTCATGCCAAATTTCAAGTCAATCGGTTCAGCCGTTTTTGCGTGAAAGAGGAACAGACAGACAGGCATATGATAGTTGTTTTGTTTCTTTTAAATATTTACTTCTGCTGAAGTCAGGGGTTTCGCCCCCCGAACTCCCTGACCTGGCCACCGCCCCTGGACCCCGTATGTGTTACTCTCCAATACGAAAATCGCATTTAAATGGCATCTTAAGTCATATTTTCAATTATTTTCAATAAATTTGTTATGAAAAATTGTATACGCAATTCGGAGCGAGTCAACGATTTCACTGGTGTGATATCTGGGCTCGTGCAGCTAACTTCACACTCGTGAAATCGTTGACTTTCGCCCCTTGTTGCAATATACTATTGTTATGTTTTTATTATTAAACTACCTTGCATACCCATCGTTGTCAGGTTAAAGTATTTTGCGCAAGTTTTTTTTCTTGCACCAAAAAACTAAGAAATAACTTAAAAACTTTTCAAAAAAAAAAACCGTTATGCTGCCGTGATCTCCCGTTCCGAGTTTTGAAATTCAAACACCAGATTCTTGATCAGTAGCTCCGGAAACCCCCGAGTGACATTTCTCTACTTTCTGATAGGCAGACTTTTTGACAAAAATCAATGTTTTATTTAGACCCACCCTCGTTTACCCCCTTTGGGGGAGGGGGGCTTTTGAAAAACTTGAGTTAAGGTTTTTTCGAGAAAAAAAAATGGAAAAAGAATATTTGCGTTATCCCTACAAGACTTTCCGTTCCAAATTTGAAAATTCTGGCCGTGTCTCCACTTGGGATTTTTCATTGCAGAGATTTTTGATTGACCAATCAGAGCTCGAGTTGACGGCGATAAAAAAATCCCAGAGATAAATTGCATGAAATCTTGCAATTGCAAAATTTCATGGAATTTACCGATTCAAGATGGCGGAATCTAAATTCTCCCGACAAGTAGTTCCGAAAATAACTAATTTTTACAAACAATACGATAGAAAAGGCTTTGGAAGAGAATATTTAACATTAAGAGGTTTTTCTTTTCGGCTGCTTTTCTTTGTTTCTAATATTTTGCAATAACTGTGACGAGTTGTTTTAACTTCAAAAGCATGCGAAGAAATGAAATTCCATGAAATATCTCTGCCCAGCTGTCAAAAAAATCTCATTGCGGTGAGATATTTCTTGGGATAAAAAATTCTTAATAGAGACCTGGGGTCCACAATCAGCAGCGGTATCGGCATTGCCAAGTGAGAAAAAAATTTGTCGAGAGTGTTTAGTTTTTCAAAAATTCCGATTTCCTTTGTCGCAATGTTCACGCTTTTTTTTTGAATAATCTTTTGTATATAACTCGAAACAGACCTATATTTAGTATAGGAAAGTCATTTACTGTTCACATTTTCCAATTTAAAGTTTCACTTTTCCATCGTTTCTTTCCATTTAAGGAGATTAAAGGAAATATCTAATTGAAATATTTTCCTCAGCGTTCATTCCAATTTAACAAACTTCACTATTTTACTCAAGTTGAACTGAAACGGCAATATTAATAAAAATATGGATGGATGCAAAATGCTTAAGGTTCTACAAGGACTTTATTTTGCATCCTACAAAAGGACTCTTGAATTTTTCATGGCATGTTATTTTGAGAGAAGAGAAAACACAACGTAATTATATGAAAACATAAAGCCATTTAATAAAGCTAGAGTACCAATTATGTTACACTAGAATTTTTATTATAAAGAGAAAAAAACACAAATTACTCATAGTAGTAGTTTAACACACTAAATAAAGACAGAACATTTTGCATCCTAATATAATACGAAGAAAATCTCTTTTAAGTAGATAATTATTAAAGCGTTCTATGGTTAATGAGGCATAATCTCCAAGAGTATTAAATCAGGTCTTACCCTTTTCATTACGGATACATTGAGCTAAATGGCTCATTAAAATTTTGATTTGAAATTATAATAATGATGCCCATAGAATTTACCTAGAAGCATCACTCGAACTGTTGGTAAATCATTTGCGGGCGATATTAGTTCAAAGTTAGAAACTTTCAAGTACGAAATCACGCAGATCAACTAATCTAAATGTGGGAGGCAATGAAAAGGATTAAATTTTCCCTAATGAGCCAGCTTTGGTATTATTTTCAGATCCAGTTGCAGTATAAGTCAAAATTGAACTTGACATACAGCCAGCATCATTCCGAAGGGGACGAGGTGATAAGTACCTTCGGTGCTTTCAGCGCCATCGTATCGGGCAGTGGGCGGATGCTCCAAAATCACCACTAGCTGGATGTAAACAAATTCAAGCCTACATTTTCTTTCATGCTCTAGAATTTTTACTTTTACTACAAGCTAATTGAATAGCCATTGAAGCTGGGCTCTAGCACTTTTTTAAGGTGGCACTTTAGGCGACATTTTGAGAGATTTGGAAGTTCGCCGCATCAAAATAGGACCTCGCAAAGGACAAAACATGGTAACATGAATTTTGGCAATTGTTAAGGTAGAAATAGACGCTGCGATGGTCGATACAATCGTCGGGCCGATTTGCGGTTGCATGCGATAATTGTATAGATAGTGTATGCGCACGAAATGACGGTTGGGCCCGATATCGCACGGTCGTACGTCGCTGAGCCAAAACCTGCGGTCGCACACGGCAGATTGTATCGATTGTGGTCAGCTATGCGACCGTCGATACGATATTATTTCACAACTGTGCTGTGTGCTTCGCAAGATATTTGTTAGTAAAAACTGATTATTCGATCAAATCGCAAGTAGATCGTATCGTGTGTGTGCTGTATACAACCGTCGGCCCGATATCGGTCCAACACAAGTCGGTGCGACCATCGCAGCATCTATTTCTACCCTTAGGTCAATTTTATGGGTAGATTTGACCTTGAAATTTAAAAATAATTTGATTGTATTGACGAAAAATTTCAACATTTTAACACGTTCGTGACATTTGCTCTTTCAACTTTCTTTACATTTGGACATCGTGTACCACGGGTGGAATGGTGGGTGGGTGGGTGGTTTTGGACTTCGCACTGATAAACTTCTTGATAATTTAGAAATAAAAATTTACGCCCACAAAAAAACTACCGCACTATTTACTCGCGCGGTTTTAAAAAACTGTACATGTACCACCAGTGGTACACAATGTCACGAACGTGTTAATATCCTAAAAAAACATTTCCGAGCACTCCTGAGTCGATTGGAGCATTATTCCAAAAATGTCTTTCTGTCTTTCTGTCTTTTACTCTGTCTTTTACTCTGTCAGTCTGTCAGTCTGTCAGTCTGTCAGTCTGTCAGTCTGTCAGTCGGTCATTCTATCAGCCTGTCAGCTTGTCAGTCTATCAGTCTGTCAGTCTGTCAGTCTGTCAGTCTGTCAGTCTGTCAGTCTGTCAGTCTGTCAGTCTGTCAGTCTGTCAGTCTGTCAGTCTGTCAGTCTGTCAGTCTGTCAGTCTGTCAGTCTGTCAGTCTGTCAGTCTGTCAGTCTGTCAGTCTGTCAGTCTGTCAGTCTGTCAGTCTGTCAGTCTGTCAGTCTGTCAGTCTGTCAGTCTGTCAGTCTGTCAGTCTGTCAGTCTGTCAGTCTGTCAGTCTGTCAGTCTGTCAGTCGGTCAGTCGGTCATTCTATCAGCCTGTCAGTCTGTCAGTCTGTCAGTTGGTGTTTTGGCATTCTAAATCTATATGTAAGAAAATGGATGTGGTCCGGTAAGGATAACGCAAATGTGTCGTTTTTTCAATTTTTCTCACAAAAACTGGCTTTGGGAGGTTTTCAGGGTTGCTGGTCACGAATCTGGTGTTGGAATTTCAAGAAATGGAAGTTTCTGTAAGGATAACGTTTTTTCCCAAAAATTTTTAAGTTATTTCTGGTTTTTTGGCATTTCAAAATTGATACAAAAAACTTTAAGCTGGCAACGATGGATCTGCTAGTCGATTATAAAAATTAGTTTTAAATTATACAACATATGTACACAGAAATGGATTTCAGTTATTCGTTGAGGGCAGCATAGCATATAATCTTCATATATTAAAACATAAAAAAAAATTACCAGGTCACCAATTGTTGATATCATTTGTGATAAACATGTTTGT
The DNA here is from genome assembly GCA_964034945.1 of Chrysopilus asiliformis. NCBI lineage: Eukaryota > Metazoa > Arthropoda > Insecta > Diptera > Rhagionidae > Chrysopilus > Chrysopilus asiliformis. The sequence continues at coordinate 10,066,641 of OZ035964.1, forward strand.
ATGTTTATAATAAAATGCAAAGCATTGTCATAATTTGAATAAATTTTTCCCCTATATTGAGGGGTGAAATTTTCTCTCTTTTACTTGAGCTTTTCTTTCTTTCTTTTTTTTCCTGGGAGCAACATGCAAATAAAAACTTGGTTTTGTCCTTTTTAAATTTGAAACTTTACTTTTCATTTTGTTTTTCGTATTCACTTTTTGTTTGTGCACAGAGTATATCAGAAATGCACGAAAAGTGTAATTTAATATGTCAGTACGATGACAGGATACGCGGGCGGCTAAAACGGTAAAAACTTTGTGAAATTTTACAATATTACGAAAAAAAACTGTACTTGTAGAAAATTTTTATTTATATGATGTGAAGTAGAACAGAGTCATCTCTGCCAAAGCTGTATGTAGACGGTACATAAATGAAAAGATAAATTGAAACGGGTTTTAGGCTATATACATACGTATAGAATGTCATTTTTTTTTGTTGTTGTTCGATCCGTAAACTCTAAAAGATGAAAAGAACATCAGAATAAACATTGATAACACTGGTAGCACAGCCCAGCGGCATAATTCAAGAACAGAACAGAACCAAGAGAAATATTGTACGAGGATATTTAAATTTGGAAAGAGTGATTGAGTACAAGGTGTTCGTATACTCGTGTTTTTTTTAAAATTTTTTTTTTTAGCAAAATGGGGCGAAAAAGATACGATTTTTCTCAGACATTATTTTTTCATTGGTTCAGACAAGATTGAAAAAAAAAACACACGGGCAAAATATTTAAGCAATTTATTTGAAAACGAAGGGCTAGTCTTTTTGAAAAATAATCAAGCTTATTAATGACGTTTTCGAATAACCTGCCCTTCTCCAATTCGGGAGATAATCTCGTAATTTTTGTAAATCAAATTTTCGACACTAATTCGTCATAATGTCGATGGGAATGTAAAGCAAATTCGTTTCATCCTTAAACAAATCGAAATAGATGGATCGAATTAAATTAACAAAATTTGTGAGAATAACTTTCGAAATATTATATGAAAAATCGTTTAAAATTGTAGGCGTATGTCCGGATGTTTCCAAGAAGAAAAAAAATTCGTTTTCGGTAAATCGAATTTCTTGAAAGAAGCCTCCAAAATCTTGTAAAACTGCTATTCTCCTCAAGACTGTAGATGAACTTCTTTTTTTTTTCTTTTCCCTACTTTTCTCATAACTCGTGGCCCCAAGGACCTATTTTACCACCAGCCGATCTTACCCGGCTTTCCTAAGACTTTGCTCTTAAAGTCAAGACTATTTATCATAAAATATCTATTCTATAGAAAGTTGTACAATTAGAATTCGCGTTTCCCCTTATAAATATATTCTATGAAAATAAAATGCCAAACGAACGGTAATAAAAATATATATTTGGTTATTTATTTATGCGTCTATGTTTTATGCGTTGGCACTGGAAACTCATTGAAATAATTTATAAAATACGCACAATTTTTATTTGGTTGCGTTGATTCCATTCCAGTTTTGAATTGTACACGGAAAAAACGTTTGGGAACCATTCCACCAAAATTGCATGCTCCAGTCCCATATTTATGGGAAACAACGGCATGGTGGCCAAATATGGAGTCATTCCTATAAAAAAAATCTCAAATTTTTTAGGACACATTTCAACCAAAAAAATGACGTATTCTTTTTTTTTGTGTAATCATTCCCAAAATTATGGGTGGGACTACTGTATATGTTGGACATGTTACGACAAAAAATTGGGGAACATTCCCTTTTGTTAGGGAATCAATCCTAAAATGAATTGGAATGTCTCCTTTAATTATTGGACTCTCTTCTATACATATTCGCGACATTTTCATTTGAAATAGGATTCCTTCCTATAATTATAGCACCAAGTCCTACCCGAATAGGGTTGACTACATCTTTCTTATTGGATTCTGTCCAATCTAAAGGGGACAGACAAAAATTCGAATTATCGAATATACGAATATTACGGAAAGTTCGAGGGACTTGAAATTATTCGAGATATCAAACAGCTCTAGTAATAAAATGCCCTGTAATTAAAAAATTTCTCCGACACAAGTGTCAGAGTGTGGTGGCAGGCAGGTATCTATACCCTATAATCACAGATATCGTACCATTAGACTAGATCAAGCCATTTGCTATCTCAAATGGGCCACTGAAACGTCAAAAAGCTATGACAAAAAAAAAGGGACAAAGCTAGTAATTCTGGGAAATTAAAATTCTGGAAAAAAATGCTTATGCAGGTCCCCGACGGAATATTATTCAATCCCTATACCGATTATTCATGTTAATTTTCAGAGCTGCCACATACATTAATATGCAATTCCCTAAAAAATGTTTGCAACCTGTGTATAAGTCTTATGAGTTCGGCGTAAAACATATAATTCAAGTGTTATTGAGTTTGTTAATTCGAACATCTGACATCACTAAAGTTCGAAGAAAAAATGAGACAACCATAGTCACGCTGTCCCATATTTTTGCTATGGAATTGTTCGAGTGCCGCGATCTAGTAGTACGATATCTGTGCCTATAATATAATACGAGGAATGTCTGTCTGCCTGTCTGTCTGTACAAACGATCTCGAAAACCCGCCTAACGATTTTCACGAAACTTGCGGGTTAGGGATTTTCGGGGACAAAAAAACCGATCTAAATAGGTCTCACCTCTGAGAAAATTCCCCTCGCCTGGTATCTTCGAATTGGGTGGTCCGATCATAATGAAACTGTACAGTATTACTAAGGGGGCTAAGGGCTTTCGACTTTTCCACTACAAATCTGACTTTTCCCTCCCCTCGAGACCCCTCGCTGGTATTTTCTAAAATAAGTGAATTTTCAATCACTTTTTATGGTATTTTTTTCGATGCGCCGCGGGCGAAAGCGAAAGTTGCGCCGCAGGCGATTTTTTTGGAAAAAATGAAGGAAAACACGATGAAGGTAGAAACTTATGGAGAAACTCCTTCACAGACAAAAATTTTTGGTTTCAAGATTGAATCGAATAATGCCTAAATCCGGGACTGTTCCGGCGAATGTAAGGATAACGTGAATATCCTTTTTCCCATTTTTTCTCGGGAAAAATTGGCATTAGGGGTTTTTTAGGGGATTAAAGGTCCTATAAGGATGACGCGAATATCCTGTTTTCGAGTAAATTAATATCAAAGGGATTTTCTATGTCGCTAATCCTGTATCTGACAATAGAATTTGAAAATTCGAAACGGAAGATCCTGTGGTGATAACAACAGTATCCTTTCTTTCATTTTTTTTCTAGAGGAAATTAGCAGAGGTGGTTTTTGGATCGGGAATTTCCAATCTCAGGAAGTTAACTATAAAGATAACGTGAGTCTACTTTTTTCTCAAAAAAAAATCAGCAAAAGGAGGATTTTGAGGTCTCCGAGCATGGCTCGGTCTTCCTGGTACTAAAATAAAAATGGATGTTTGTTGGTTGGTTTGAGATTACAAAACTCAGAAACTACTGGACCGATTTTTACGCGGTTTTTTGCAAAATGATCTGCATTGCCAGGAGCTATGTTAGATTTTCAAAATTCGAAACAGAAGGTCCTGTAAGGATAACAAAAATATCTTTTTCCCGTTTTTCCCGGGAAAAATCGACATAAGGAGGTTTTTGGGGTCGCTGATCATAAATCCGGTGTTGGAATTTAAAAATTCTAACCGGAAAGCCTTGTAAGGATAACACAAATGTCCTTTTTCCAATTTTTCTTGAAAAAATTGGCATTAAGGGGTTTTGGGGTCACTGATTACGAATCCGGCGTTTCAGTTTCAATCTAACGGAAGGTCCTGTAAGGATTACGTTGATTTTTAACATTTTTTAAGTTAGTGGTTTGGCATTCTAAATCTATATGTAAGAAAATGGATGTGGCCCTGTATGGATAACGCAAATGTGTCGTTTTTCCAATTTTTCTCGCAAAAACTGGCTTTGGGAGGTTTTCAGGGTTGCTTATCACGAATCTAGAGTTGGAATTTCAAAATTCGAAATGGAAGGTCCTGTAAGGATAACGTTTTTTCCCAAAAGTTTTTAAATTATTTATGGTTTTTTGCCATTCTAAATTTTATACAAAAAATTTAAGCTGGCAACGTAGGGTCTGCTAGTAAACTATATAAGTTATGTTACACACGGCAACTTTAAACCGATAAAAAATACAAAAAGTTGATCGTTTGTGCTACACGCGGAGACAAGTTGCCGGAGACTTCTGTATATTAAACAATGAGTGTTTCATGTGTGTGTGTGAAGAACGAACCCGTTCTTTGTGATTTTGTGCTTGTGTGCGTATTTTGTCGCCTTGTTTCTACTTTCGGAACTGGCAACATTAGCCACCGCTTCCCTCACTCCTCGCGCCTATACTTAAGAAAAGTCGCCGCTTAAAGTTGCCGTATGTAACATAGGCCTAAGAGTTCGCAAACCACAAGCGAATTATAATTGAATTATAATTGATTGCTTGAATTACAGGGTGAGTCACAACCACTGTCAGTGAAATTCAGGTATTAATGTTATGCACCTCTCGCATTTTTATCCAGCGAATCGGTTTATTCTGTATTTACCGTTACTCTGGCTAGAATAATTTTATTGTTTTTATTTTGTTATAATAAACATGGACGCAAAAAGAGAACTCGTTGTGATCCTGCTATCCTTAACCCTATTCCTGTCAGGCTGTGAATTTCGAACCAATATAGATGATTTAATACATGTTTTAACGCAAAATCAATTTAACAAAAAAACATAAAATTTATTCTATATACACTGAAAAAAAGGAATGTTTGGAAAGTGTTTGCGAACATCAATTCAGTGTTTGCAGTAATAATTATATGTTTCTGTAAAATAATAATTTTTTATAGCAAACAGGACATGTTCGTTGACAACAATTATTGTTTAATAATGTTTATTCCAAACGTTTAATACTTCAAAAAAACAATTTTTGTTTAGATTAAAAAATTCGGTGTTTGTCTTAAACACTTTTTGTCGTTTGTGACAAACACTTTTGATAAAGCCATTTATAAAATTTAAAATATTTATCAGAAACACTATATTTTTTCTTAGAAATATTTATATTGTTTAACACAAAAACTTTAAATTTAAGTAGTTTGTGGAAAACACAAAAATATTTGTGGTGAACTATGATTATTGAAACTGTTAGTAATAAACAATAAGTGTTGGCCCCGAATAATTTTCCTTTGTTGCAAATAATTCTTGTTTATAAATTAAAAATTGCAATTTTGTTGAACTGTCAAAAAAAATTAGTGAAAAAATGTTATTAGTGATTGAATGCTTAGTTTTGGTGAAAAATAGTGTAATTCTGGATTTTTAAATAAAGTGCTAGTGTAAATAAGGAAAGTGTTTTAAATTTGAATATGTTGAGCATATTTTCAATTGTGTATATTTTCAAGTGTTGCAGATAACCATTATTATTGGTTACTATAAACATTTTTGTATTGTTTGTAATAAACATGCATATTGTTTGCGTCAAATCTCGTTTGCGGCGAACATTCCTTTTTTTCAGTGTAACAGTAGCGTAGTGACCAATAATAAAATACATTAAATTGATTTTGCGTTAAAACATGTATTAAATCATCTATATTGGTTCGAAATTGAATAGTGACTCACAGTCACAGCCTGATAGGAATAGGGTTAAACGCCTTAGAGATGTTGGTATCAATGAAAGATTTATCTTCCGGACTATAAAACGATTTAGCGAGACAGGTACATGGAAAATTCTCCGCACAGGTGGACCAAAGAAAACAGCAAGAAGCATTAGTAAAGATATGGGATGAAATGCCACAGGAAATAGTGCGTGCCAGCTGCAATACATTTTCCAAAATCCCACCATTAAGGAGAAAGGAGAAAGATTTGAGCTGCGCAATTAATTATTAATTTTTTTTATGTCTTTAAACAAAAAATATATCACTCTTTGAAATCCGTACATTATTTTATTTTTTACAGGATTTTTATTTGCTGATAGTAGTTGTGACACACCCTGTACAATATTCGCTGAATCCTATTTGCATAGGAATGAGTTCGCCAACACTTAAGATTCGTTCCAGTTTTTTTTGTAGGACTGATTCCTACATAATATGGGAGTCACTTCTAAAAACTATGGGAACGCTTCCATTTCTTAATACAGACAGCATTGGTTCCCCATCAGTATAGGAATATCTCCAGTAAAAACTAGGAACGGGTGCTACTTTGGTTGAAATATGTCTATTCTTAGTAATGATTCCACGAAAATTATTCTACAAAATGGTATAACGAGTTATTCTATAGGAATTATTCTATAGGAACGTTTCCTATGCGGATTTTTTTCCGTGTATAGAATTTTTAAGTTGTTTCGCCTTTGGGACATTTCCGAAGAAGCAAAAAAAAAACGTTATCAAGCAGCATTAGCAATAGCGGAGCCAAAATAATATATTTTCTTCAACTTTATACAAATGGCGAAGAAGACAGCATAGTTACATCACATTCCAGCAATAAAACATCGCCATTTCTATAGGAATCTGTAGGAATAAGTGCCAGCGAAATAAATTAGTTAAATATCTACTTTAAGATGTCTAAATATATCTCGATGAAAACCTAATACATCTCGTAAAAGTGAAAATTCAAGCCCAACGTGGAATTTTATGGGAGAAAACATCAAAAGTAAAATGGGGGGTTTTTTTTAAAAAAACCCCTAGGGATTTTTTCCAGTATGTTTAGCTTAAATTTATTCCCCATATTCTTTATTCCCCACATTCTTGTTATGTTGTTGCCTCTTGTCTTCAAACCACCCCCCCCCCCCTTCCTCCGTCCTCCCTCCTTCCACCCTTATTTTTATAGTTTAGCTGGTGTCCAACATTATATTGCCTTTTGTTTTCACTTAAAGATATTGTATAACAAGCTGTCACCAAGTTATATCCTCAGGCAAAATTGTATCGTTCGAAACTAGCGCTATGGGGTAAGGATGCCATACCCCTAGTTCTTTTCATCATTATCGTCAAACCCTTGAATGTTACCTTCTTCTTCATATATTGTATATAGATATATTTTTGCCCGGTTCGTTGCCGTGATTACAGACACTCCAGAAGACTGTCTCACGTATCAAAACAACAACAAGCGACTTGGGCGTCCGAATGGCTAAAACCGCTGGCCAATAAGGATACATACTGCGGAGCCTTTAGGCTTTCAGGATGAAATCACGTCACACAAGTAATCAGTATCCACGCAATTCTTTTATACTGGAAACAGATGTACATATATTAGATTACAAAACAGAAAAATTCTTAATGTTTTTGTCGATTTTCGGTGCAAATAAATAGCTTAAGGTATGCTACACTCGGAAAAATCCGAAAAAAACTCGGAACCTTTTTTTTGTTTTTGAAACCCGATAGAAATCTTTTACTTTCAGGGACGTTTTTTTTCTCTCACCACACAAGTCTGTTATTTAGTGTTGTTTTTTTTGTCAAAAGGATAGGATTTTCTCTTGAATGGGCTGTCTGGAAAATATGTCAGGCATGGAATGAGGGTGGGGTTGAACAGGATTTCGAGATGGCCAGAAAATATTTAAAAACAGGTTTCTCCGGCGAAGAAATTACCAGGAGGAGGGAATTCTTTGAAATGAAGACGCACACAGACTTTTTGGACATCCCTTTTTGACATTTTTCGCAAATGTTGGTATGTGATTTCATTCCGATGCCACAATATCTCGACCTAACTGAGGACGTACACGTAGCAACTTTCAGTCTTCAGCCTCACCAAATTGTGGGAAAGAAACGAGTGCGGCAAGAGGAGAAAAGTCGCCACTCGAAAAGTGTTCTTCACATAGATATACTAGATCGCTCGATTTGCTGTCTCAAATGGTCCCATTTCAATACAGTTCAGTGGATCAAAACGAGTCAAGTAAGAGCGAGATAACCGTATGAAAATAAATATAGTCCTCTCGTTTAAACCGTGAGCTGTCAAAGGAAAATAGACTTTCGGAATGGTGTTGGCGCCTAAAGTTATTTGTTTGCGCCTAAAGTTAGTCTCAAACTTGTGAAATTTGAATTTCGCGGCAAACTAAATTTGAATTTCGCGACATTATACAGTTCAGTGGATGCGTTCAAGTACGATAAAGAGGGAAATACTTTTGGGACCATTTTTCAGCAGAGCTTTGTATGGTGACAGTTGTTCTATGTTATATAGTTCTGTGGTTTCGACGATAAACTAATAGAAAAAGTGCAAAAAAAGTGAAGAAGAAGTGATTCGTTGCCGTACCCAACTGTCACCGCATCGAACTGTCAACCGGACGCACGCATCGACGTACGATTCAGGTTCTAGCTTAAAAGTCGCCGCGACGGGAAGACAAATGTACGTCGGCACTAAGAGCATTTGACATTTATTTACGGGAAAAGGTATGGAATGGTGGTGGTGGACCAGGACCACAAGGACATAACGAATAAGACAAAGATCTCATTTGCTTTGTTGTGCCGCATTGTGTGTCGAATTTCCAGTTAAACTTTATTATTGTGGCTTTTGCTTGGTCAAAGCTTACCACGTTCGCCACAAGAAAAGTAAAATATAATTTTGGAATCAATATCACCTTTTATATTACTCGATTGTTAAGATATTGACAACAATATAGCGGACCCACAAACACACGCGCGGCTAAAAAAAAACTCATTTCGTATTATTCGTGTCCCATGTTCGTGCCACTGGGATGTCCCTGAGAATCTTGAATGGACACCGTTTTTGGGGCTATTGCGAATTCTCGTGAAGACCAAACCATGACCATAATCTCATGGTCTGGACAAAAATGGGTGAGAAATTTCAGAGAAGGGAATGTGTTAAAGTTGCTAAAGGGACCGATTATTTTGGATTCGAGAGCTATTAGCTACGCGAGGCTAAACGCCAAGGCTGCTGCCGCCACCATTCTCCAAGAAGAAGAAAAAAAAAAAAAACTTATTGTATATACAGTAAATGTTCCCAATATTGGAGAACGTGTCAGAAAAATATGTGACAATTTTATTGAATGTAGCACACATATGAGAAATCAACGGATATCAAATTTATCCTTTGATAACATCATCCTTTTGCTATATAATCGATATATGCTTTGACAATTTTTATACTGTACATATGTTGCACGTCGTATTTGTATGCTTACATATGCCGTACACCGACCCATCCTCCCCATTTCCATAGACAGACTGACTGCATTCAAAAAGAAAAAAAAACTCACACACAAGTCAGATGTGCTCAATTGTAAATTCCTTTATCAAATCAAATTGAAATACGCATAGAACATACGGAGTATATTTCTGTCGATATATGTACGTACGTATGTAGGTAAGTTATTTTAGTGAGCATCATAACATTTGACTGGGGAATGTTATTAAATTTTTGGTATTACGTTTACGACTTGAGCATTACAAAATTTTCAATCAATCTGTTTACATAATATTCGCCCCTTTTTTTCAACACAGCGTGCGAGATAGTGCTGTAAAGAGTTTGAATTTATTAAAAACTATAAAATCTAATTGAATTTGCATATAATATGTTCCAACATAAAATCATTAAAAATCGCTACCGTTTTATATGGAGCGAGTAATTCTTTTAGCTGAAAATGCGATGCATTATTTATGGATACATAAAAAATGATGAAACCATTTCGGGAAAATGTGAAAACAATCGCTTGATTAAAATCACACCACTCTTATGATATTAATGTAGCAATAATAAGCCGTGAAAATTGCAATATGGCATTCAATGAACGCGTCATAAATGGCTCATAAAATATTTAAAAAAAAAAAGAACCGGTAAATCTACCGAACCGACGATGGGGAAAATATTGAAAATTTTTCATACATTAGATATGACGTCTGGTACAGTTTTTATGCTTTCGAGGATTTTTTTTATGACGGTAACGTTGCTTGTCCGTGTTGTGTGTGTGTGTGTGACATTAAATAAAATAATTCCCTCAATAATCGTCAATTGAATTTTGTGGAATTTGTGACACAAATTGATTGTACTTACTTTAAATAGCCGTAAAATGTTGGCAACCATTATGGAAACTACACTAAACGATGCTCCAATAACACCCGTTACCGGTTTATGTGGAATAAATGCTGGTGGTTGTCCATTCTCACATTTATACTCGGACATATCCTGGAAAATTGAAAAAAAAAATATATATTTTATAAATTTTGTTAATATCTTTTACAGAGGATTTAATAATTTTAAACATATTTTGAATTAGTTGTCGTTTGGGGTGGGAAGGGGGGTTATGGATGGCCAGTGGAAAAACAATTCTACATCATATCCTAAATAACTTTTGTTCTTGCACTTTTTTGATAAAATGCACCGTTTTTGAGATATTTGCGAGAGATTTGCAAGAGATTTGAGATATTTGCAAAAAACATTTTCGTTCGTATGGGGGGTATCTCTCCCCCCCCCCCCCCCCCCCCTAATGGTCCATTTTTGCCCATTAACGAACTTAGCATTTTACGAAAAACGAATCTGCGAAAAGTTTCAAGTCTCTAGCTTAGTCCGTGCGCCTGCAATCCGCGCCACAGACGGACAGACAGACTGACATTAAAAATTTATTTATTTATATCATTCTAAACACACTGGTGTGATTCATTTTTGTGTGTGATGACGGGATCTTGGCATTACAAACGGTAAGACAAATTTAATATACCCTTTGGTTTCACCAGACGGGTAGAAACATTGATTTTTGCCATGAAGCCCGCCTGCTAGGGGGCTGAAAAATGTCACTCGAGGGTTTTTGGGGGCGTTGATCACGAGTCTGCTGTCACAATTTTTAAATTCGGACCGCAAGGATACTCTAAGGTTAACGAAAATTCCTTTCTTTTCATTTCTTCTCACGAAAATTGGTGTTAGGACTTTTCGGGGACGCTGATTTTCTATGCCCCATTCAGACTAAAGGGGCCCCTAGACGATGCAATATTATTGCACAATAAATCATTTTTCGTTTGATTCTTAAGCAGTCAACATAAATGACATTGAAGCTACTTGTGTGGCCATTGCACTGGCTGTGAACTTAAAAAAAAAGAGTTTTAAAAAGAGCGCAGATGGATGAAGGAGTGGTTAAAAAAAAGAAGTCAGTACACCCATGAACATTTGTTGAATTACTTAAAAATAAGCCATGGTTAGGTGTACTCTCAGCGTTATTTCATGCGATACTGAGCCAACGATACTGAGTGGCGTGGATGGCTCAGTCAGATAAGTGCTCGTCTTGTGATCTAGAGTGCAGTGGTCCATGTCCCACTCAGGGCAAAATAATTCGGTTTGAAAATTTAGAAACTATTCTGCTCATGGACCTAAACACGGACCAGTTTGGTCTTTACCTCCCGCCGCCTGAATACTCCTCCAAGCTCTGTAACTGGACACAATGGTCGATAAGGCTTTGTGTACTGTCTTTGTTGCAGTGGGATGAGGGGAGTATTCAGTGTGTGAATGGATTGTACTAATGGTTGTATGAATGAATGTCTTGAGTTGTGCTTCGGCATTAGAGGCAATTTGCCTAAACTCCTGGCATAAATATAAAAAAAAAATATCAGTTGTGGTCAACACAAAACTTTCTTCTACAAAATCTACGACCCTGTGCAAATTACGCTAGAGCCCTGTCGCGTTGTCAACCTAAGACGACCTCCCAATAAATTGTTGGTTCATCCAAAAATATCAAAAACGTACAAAATTTGAGATAACTTGAGAACGGTAAAAGATATCAATTTACGGTAAATGGCAAAAATGTAGAAAATGTTAACGTCTTTAATTATTCTTTTAAATGATATGTCGAAAAACCGTTAGTTTGCAAATTATTCGCAAAAATATGATTTTTTACATATTAATGAAAATATCTCAATAACGGTAAAAGATAACGGATAACGGTAAGAAACAAAATTGTGCAGAATGCCATTCTCATTAATTCACTTCATACATTCAGTCAGCAAAAACTCGTTAATTTTCGAGATAATCGCAAAAAACTGTTTTTTTGGAAATAACGGTTTATCTCGATAACAGGTGGAGATATCGAGTTATAGCTAAAGACAAAAGTGTGGGAAATTTTATTTTCTCCAAGTTTTGTCATACTTAAGGCCACTAAAAAACGCGTAGTTTGGGAGTAAATCGAGAAAAACGAAATTGCGATTTTTGAAAAACCGCCATTTTGGATACTTCCGGTTAACGGATTTCCACCAAAAGTTGATAGGATCGTCCCATTTCAGGACCCAACATGCCTATAAAATTTCATGGCGCTAGCTCTATTAGTTTTTGAGAAATCTTGTACACAGACTGACAGACAGACTGACAGACAGACTGACAGACAGACTGACAGACAGACTGACAGACAGACTGACAGACAGACTGACAGACAGACTGACAGACAGACTGACAGACAGACTGACAGACAGACTGACAGACAGACTGACAGGCAGACTGACAGGCAGACTGACAGGCAGACTGACAGACAGACTGACAGACAGACTGACAGACAGAAAGACATTTTTTTAATATGACTCCAATCGACTCAAGAGTGATCGGGAAATGTTTTTTAGGCAAAATTAAGAGGTCGAAATTTTTCATGAATACAATACTTTATTATACTACGTAGAAGAAAGTAATATTGTGCAATATCGCCCTCAGACTATAACAATAAAACCTTATTGTGCAATAAAAATCAAACCGATTTTGATTCCTTCAATATATTGCTCAACCGTTCAATATGGCCCCTAGACGGTCAATATATTGCACAATATTGAAATATTGCACAATAATATTGTACGTCTAGGGGCCAAATAACGATTGCAATTACGATTTCGATTGAAGCTTCTCGACCAATGAGATCGAAGCTTTCAACGATAGGAAAATGAACGCTTTCATCTCATTGGTCGAGAAGCTTCAATCGTAATCTGAATTGGGCTTTACCCTTGGAGCACAATGAACGCAACCAACCCTCAACTAAGGACGCTTCGAACTGTCACGCAACGCAGTTCAGGAGCGGGTGAGCACAATAGAAACGTCGTCTGTTGCGTTGTGAGACAAACATAGAAAAATTAAAAGTTAACTAAAGTAGAAAAATTTATAAAAAATGGGAGATTTTGAAGCGATAATTTGCTTTATTGGTCTATATCTTTGTTATTTGTATGTTATTACAATAAAGCTATCAATTTTTCCTCGAACGACATTTCCCCAATCTCACTTTATGAACTGTCAACGCAGACTTGTTGCGTTAAAGTTCAAAGTTTGGCAACTTTTGCGTCGATGGTTGCGTTCAATGCGTTCACTGTGCTCACTTAAAAACATTTCTGTGAAATAAACTCGTAAGTGACATTTGGATGCGTGATGGTTGCAGCGTGGTTGCGTTCATTGTGCTCCAAGGGTTAGAGTGTTTTCGGAAACGCTGATCAAGAATCTGGTGATGGAATTGTGGAATGAGAGATCCTAAAGGCATAACGATTTTTTTCTCAAAAGTTTTTAAGTTATTTCTTTGTTTTTTGTGGCAGAAAAAAACTTGTGCCAATAACAAGCTATCTTAGATAAATCAAACCTAGCAATAGTTAAAATTTGCCGCCACTAACAAGTTTTCAGGGGAAATTTGAACAACTTTTTGTTTTTATCATTTCCGGCAATACTTTTAAGTCACTTCCTGCAATTTGTCCCCATGTACCGCACCACTAATTCAGGCTCATGTCTTGTGAGGAAAGTCAACGGGGGAAAACTTGTAATAAATTACTTGTTTTTTCCGGCCAGACTTAACACTTTTCAGTCTACCCTCGTCTTATTCGTATATAAAATCGATTTGTATAAATATGCAGAGTTTGAGTGATTAAATTAGATCGGGATGACGATAAAAATAGAGAAAGTTTCTAATAGTTTGTCCCCCGTTGGCCATATACGAATAATAAGATATGTAGGATAATGAAAAGATTTGATAAAAAGTTTAATACTTTCAATTTAAACTTAGTCAACTTTATGATGACTTAACACTATTAGTTGTCTTCTTGTCAGTGTATTTACTAGGAATACACTGGATTCTATTCACATGTGTGATTTTTTTTCTTCATTCATCTCCTTTTTTTGCGTTCAACTTATTTCTCTCGCCCTCATTAAAAGTTTTGAAAAATTCTCTGGGAAAAATAAATAAAAATTTTGTGGGGGTTAAAAAAAAATCACAAACATGGAATTCAGTAATAAAAATGATGAAATGAATAAATGTTGGGCGAATAGTTGTATAGATTCTATGATATGAAGTTCTCGCACTGGAACCTAGCCCCCCCTAGCCGCACAATGGTAAGTTGGTATGTGCCTTTGCGATTCGTTTCTCTCATATTTATTCACTTTTATTGTTATTACTTTTCAAACAAAAGCCACATAACAAATAGATTTAACTGAGAAGATAACAAAATAGAGAAAATTTCGTTTCCCATAATAATATGACCTTCCTCTATCATCTACACCCTCGATTGACGACTGCCCTTGGGCGCGTCGCAGCCACCTTGACTTTCTGTGGCATTTCTTGTTGTTGTTGTTGTTATTACTGTTTCTGTTGCGCCCAGTTTGGAGTAACAAGTGAGGTTTCCACCATAACAATAGTCACCAATTTCAATCCATCTCATTGTCATTATTGACAATATTTGAGTTCGTAAGAGCCTGTTCACATTGGTTGAAATAGTCCGCCTAAATAGGACGGATGAAATAATGCTCGTGTTCAGATTGAGACTATTTGAACCAGTAGCTGTGAGCAATCCGACTGGCGTGGAACATTTGGGAAACGGAACATTTCTAATACGTGGTAATACGTGGCTGCCTTTTGCTCTGCGACGTGTTGCATCGACGATGACCGAAACAATAATGACAATGGAACACATTCAGTGTGGCAGCCACCCAATCAGAGCACGACAGGCGGAACTCTGAGAACGGAGATTTTAGTTTTGAGGATGATTTTCCTATCAGCAGTCCCACTCCCTCACCTTGTCTAAATGTTGCCAGTTTCTGTCCTATTTAGGCGGACTATTTCAACCTATATGAACAGGCTCTAAAGAACCACACATTCCCTGTTATGTTAAAATTGTATTAACCACCAGGAATGTAACATTGCTGACCTCCTTGCTTGCTGTGTATAAACACGAGTATTCTTTGAGGTGGTTACGCCACAAACCAGATTAACATACAGGTTTATAAATACAAAGATATGTATTCGAAAAATAAAGAATATCCTGCTGTTGAGTGATATTATCTTAATTCCACTCAATTGTATAATTACAATCAACAATGTCCGGATAATACGGTAACGAGTTTTATTTGTTTTGAAATTTAATTTATGTGCATTTATGTGTGATATGTTTGTAAAATCCATAGAGAAAAGCATTTCAAAATAAAATATTTACTTTTCGTATGGTCTATGTTACACATGGCAACTTTAAACCGATACACGATACCAAAAGTTGCTCGTTTGTGCTACACGCGGAGACAAGTTGCCGGAAACTTTTGTATATTACACAGCTCTATTACGCTGGAACACAAAAGTAGCACACAAGAAAATTTTCTTCCACAAGATTTACTGCTTTTTTACTGCTCAAAAAAAATTTGCTACTGCAGCCGTTTTCGAGACATTTGTTGTGTTATATCCCGAAAACGGCTGCAGCAGAAAATTTTTTTTGAGCAGTAAAATAGCAGTAAATCTTATGGAAGAAGATTTTCTTGTGTGCTACTTTTGTGTTCTAGCCACAGAACTATATAACATAGAACAACTGTCACCATACAAAGCTCTGCTGAAAAATGGTCCCAAAAGTATTTCCCTCTTTGTCGTACTTGAACGCATTCACTGAACTGTATTAGGTCGCGAAATTCAAATTTCGTTTGCCGCGAAATTCAAATTTCACAAGTTTGAGACTAACTTTAGGCGTCAAAAACGAACTTTAGGCGCCAACACCATTCCGAAAGTCTATTTTCCTTTGAAAGCTCACGGTTTAAACGAGATAACTATATTTATTTTCATACGGTTATCTTGCTCTTACTTGAGTCGTTTTGATCCACTGAACTGTATTGAAATGGGACCATTTGAGACAGCAAATCGAGCGATCTAGTATATCTATGGTTCCAGCGTAATAGAGCTATATTACACAGTGAGTGTTTCATGTGTGTGTGAAGTTGGACGAACTGTCAAATCGCAAAAAACTTTCACGAACCCGTTCTTGCTTGTGTGCGTATTTTGTCGCCTTGTTTCTACTTTCGGACTGGCGACACTAGCCATCGCTTCCCTCACTTCTCGCGCCTATACTTAAGAAAAGTCCCCGCTTAAAGTTGCCCCGTGTAACAGGGGCCTAAAATTCCATCGTTATTGCCAGATGTGATCCTTATGACCAAAGTGTCTCTAGCAAGATAATGAATAATTCGGATGTCGTAAAATTGGAAAGTTGAGAGTGAAAGAAAAACAACCTATATTTTTTATGTATGCTATTTAAGTCAGGTCCGGGCTAAAATCACAAATTCATTTGATAATAAATAAATTCCGTGGTACGGCTCAACCACCCACAAAAGAAATTTTAAGCAACCACCCACAAAAGAAATTTTAAGCCAAACATCAAAATCTTAAATTCCCCTTTTAATACAGTCTGTTGAAGCCTCGATAATATTAAGATATTGATATTAAAGCTCCTTCTCAACATGCCTATTAGTTCTAATTCCGTCAGATTTTCTAAATTACAGTCTAATCTGCCCAAATCTCATATCGTATGTTTCTTTTACGAAAAAAAGGGTCTCGTATTTTGAGAACGTGCCAAAATGTGTACAATCCAAGAATAATAAAAGAAATTCACAATAAAAGTTCATACTCATCAGTTTAGGCCGTTTCGTGAATTTCTTTTGCTTTTTCTTATAAGAGGGTAAGTACTTGAAAAGACCAACGTCTCCCGGACTGTAATTGTAGTTGGTGGTTATTTTTTTTTTATTTTCGTTATTACGGATCTTGATATTAAACTCCACTTGAGTAATTTAAAAGAATATCAGTTTTCTTTAATTTGGCATAACAAATGAATCTGTGTTAATCGCAAACACTGTAATCAATTTTTACAATGTTGAACTAACTGCTTTTGTTGTTGTTGTTGTTGTTCTTGCTGTTACTGATGCTGCTGCCCTTATACTCGTTGATATTTCGCATACAGGATAAAAGAAAATATCTGATGTGAACAGCACATGACTTCCTTATGCAAAAATTTGATTGTCTCTCAAAGTATAACAATAAGAACTACTAAAAACGCATAGTTTTGGAGTAAATCGCGAAGAATGAATTTGCGATTTTGAAAAAAAGCCGCCATTTTGGTTACTCCCGGTCAACGGAAAATTGGAAAAAGCAAGAGTTGATAGGTCCACCCCATCACAGGACAGACAGACTGACAGACTGAAAGACAGACTGAAAGACAGACTGAATGAAAGACTGAAAGACAGACTAAAAGATAGACTGAAAGGCAGACTGAAAGACAGACTGAAAGACAGACTGAAAGACAGACTGAATGACAGACTGAAAGACAGACTGAAAGACAGACTGAAAGACTGACAGACTGGCAGACTGACAGACTGACAGACTGACAGACTGACAGACTGTGACAGACTGACAGGTTGACAGATTGACAGATTGACAGACTGACAGACTGACAGACTGACAGACTGACAGACTGACAGACTTACAGACTGACAAACAGAAAGACATTTTTGTAATAATGCTCCAATCGACTCAGAAGTGCTCAAGAAATGTTTTTGATTTTTCATGAATACAATATTTGATTATAGTAGGGTCAGGTAGGTTGAAATGGTCCACGTTTTTATTATTGGCCATAAAATGGTCAAATATTAGAATTTTTGCATGATAAGATAGTCAAATCGCAAGCGCAAGACGTAAGCTAACTTTCTGCGTTCACAGATTGCCAACTTTTTGACATTAAATTTAATTTTTAGGCATTTATCGAAAACTTTGATTTTTCGATTTTTTCAAAATGGTAGGGAGAAGTGGTCCACCCACAAAATTTTTCCACAAATCGCATAAACAAAATTAAATGAAAAATAAAAGTATAATCATGAAGTTTGACCAAAAATATGGTTTATTCGAAAGTAACAAATGGGCATTTGGTCTGTTTTGGTGTTGGTTTCTTCGGTGTAGTTGTTAAGCGTGGTTTTCCGGTGGCTATTTCTGCTTCTCTAATTCAGCTCGATTTTCGGGAGAAGTTATAATCGAGCTTCGCATCGATTTTCGGCCACGATTTGAAATGCTCAAAAGTACTCATAAAAAAACTTGAAAACACGAAATATGACATTGACAGGGTGGACCACTTCACCCTACCGACGCTATTTTGCGCGGAATGACGCAGCTTCAACAATTGTGGGGAAAAAATGCAGAAATTCGGTGGATTTACAAAGTTCATAATGTAGACAACATTTTAAATTAATGATGAAGAATTCGTCAAAATATTGTTGAATGTGAATACTTGCGAAAACTTTCAACAATGTTTTTTTGGCACTGGTCTGTGAGAGTGAGTAAATATACGATTGCACACTTCAATGACTAATAAAAAACAAGCTGGCATCAAGAGAAACCGATGAGAGTTGCATATTCTGTTCTAATGTCACTATTACTAAAAAAAAAATTGTGGTGGACCACTTCACCCTACGGACAACTTTAGCCTACCCGACCCTACGTATAAGAAAGTAAAAATCTTAAAAGGAAAGTTAAACAAATGCACAACAGACAGAATCCTCCCCCCTCATGCCTCTCTCCTTTCCACTTCACACTGTTGGAAAATCAAAGCTTGTTGCTTTTGACCACTTAAGACATTGGATTAGTGAGGCAGATTGGCAAATTCGTGCAGCGTGTGCGTTGTCAGTCAGTCCTGAAGATATGGAGCTTGTGCGAAGAAGCATCAAAAGCCTATAAACTCGAATATGTGTATATACACACATATTATTATTTGGGGAAATAAAAATAAAAGGGAAAACCTGATTTGATGGCGTGGAAAATCCGCTTTGTCTCCCGAGATTAGTAAAAGATGAACTAAGAGCTAAGGTGCCGGCGTTTGGCTGGTATTTGCGTATTTGCTAGACTCACTGCCTATATGCTGGGAGGATGATGTAACGATGGATAAGCGCCATTATATCTATGGTCCGTTCCGTCGAGAGTGAGGGGTCGGTGCGCTGCAGAGGTGCAAAAGATACTGGATGATAGGATAGCCGCGAAGGACGACACCATCGAAGATCTCCATAAAGATGATGGCCCTAATTTCTTTTCACTTCCTCTACGCGTTCAAGGACACGAACCCAAGGGGCCGAATTTTTTTTCAATCCCATAGTCACGATCTCATTACGGCATTATTTCAAATTTCGTCGTTATCACCACCCCCCACCCCCTCATCCATCGCCCCCACTGGACAGACACTTGGATTTTGTTTCGTCCCTTTCGATAATGGAGCATTTTTGCACTTGGGTTTTTTTTTCTGGCTTCTTTTCTTTAATTTTTCTTTAGAAAACACGATTACTATTTCGAATGATGAAAGCACAGCGACTAAGAGCAAGAAAGTAATGAACAATTACGAGCCAAATACTCGCAAGCGCTTGTATATAAAATTCTGTAATAACATTTTAAGAAAAAAAAAATGGCAGTCGAATGGAATTGAAATTGTTCTATCCGCAGTGTTTCCAAGAGTTGTTAAATCCCTGGGCATTTCTTCCCCCTTTTATTTATTCTTTCTAATTATCACTACTGTATGCACATTTAATGGTTTGTCATGGACGAAACGTGCCATTGGAAATGAGATTAGCATAAATTTATTTTCTATTAAATCGAATCTTTTTATGATGCAGTCTTAAGATTCTTTATTTAAAAACAAGAAGAAGAAGAAAAAAAACACCACTTAATGGAAACAAATGGCAATCATCTCGATGTGATTTCATACTGAAAAAATGTGTGTGAAAAAATGCAAGAAGCGCTTGCATGATGGCAAGGTATTACTTGTTATTTGCACATCTGCTCGTATAATTGAATTTTTATTGAATTTTTCCTTTCATCCATAAATAAAAATTGTGTTGATTATGAGCAAATAAATACCACCAATACAAATATATGTATATCCTTTAAGATCTCATAAAAAAAAAAATATTGATTGAAATACAAATTAATATAACTCAACATTACATATCTTATAAATTAATAAAGCAAACCTCAAAAACAATACGAAAAAAAAGAAATCCATAAGAGAAATATTCATACAGCCTGGGTAAGAAAAAGAGTATAGGAAAAATTTCTGTGTGTGCGTGTGTGTACATAAAACCCTTGAGAAACGGGGAAAAATTATTGAATCACTGTATCATCATTTCTACGTATGTTTCAACCTACAGGCACTTATGCTTCGAGGAGATTACCCAAAGACAAACCATTATCCTCTCAACGTAAATTCTCTTTATCTTTAAGCCACTTTTAAACAACGAAGGAAAAAATTCATACCGAAAAGAAAATATCCTTAACCATGTTCAAACGTACAGAGACGTAAGCCTAAACTTGGTCCCTATATAGCCAATACCAACCACCGAAACCGCCTCCAAACACCATATATCGAGAGCGGCCCAACTTGTCCCTCGTATTTCATATTCGGGTGGTATGTACAAATCACTGGGGAAACCACACACACCCCTTTTCCTTGCCAGCAATCATTGGGACTAGTGTGTAGTACCGATTGGGCTTGATTCCAAACTCATCGCATCATCTCGAAACAAATTTTCGTTATCCCTTTTTTCCTGTTTTTTTTTTATATGTACTGTCGATCTTATTTTATTTCCCCCCTCCTCTCCTCATCCTCCTCTGTGAGCCTCTCAGCTTTGGGTATGTGTAGATTTTTCAAAAATAACGTAACGAAATGTTCACTATATGACTTTTCTGTAATCAAATATTGTTGGGAAATCTTTCCCTCACTTATCGGAAATGTCGTTATGAACGGAAATAGCCGGGAAAAACGTTATCTTAACCAAAAATAAAACTTTTGAACAGATTGATCTGAAATTTCGAGTCATGTTTTCTTTTTTTTTCTTTCAAGAAGGTACGGAATAGTATATTACGCTTCGCTCGTGCAGCTAACTTCACACTCGTGAAATCGTTGACTCGCTCCGAGTTGTGTATACAATTTTTCATAACAAATTCATTAAAAATATGACTTGAGATGCAATTTAAATGCGATTTTCGTATTGGAGAGTAACGTATACGGGGTCCAGGGGCGGAGCCCTGGTCAGGGGGTCCGGGGGGCGAAACCCCTGACTTCAGCAGAAGTAAATATTTAAAAGAAACAAAACAACTATCATATGTCTATGTCTGTCTGTTCTTCTTTCACGCAAAAACGGATGAACCGATTGACTTGAAATTTGGCATGAGTGTCTGTGGTGGTTCTGGTTCCAACATAGGCATAGGGAAAAGTAGCCGGAGGGGTGGGGGGGGAGTAAGGGGAGGGGGTAAAGTGATTTCGAAACTTAGTTTTCGCGCTATGTTACTCTTTCGCGGGGAATCTACTGAACCGATTGGCCTGAAATTTGGCATAGATGTTCGTCGGGGGTCCAGCCCCAACATAGACCCATTAAAAAGTAGCCCGAAGGGTGGGGGGAGTAAGGGAAGGGGGTAAAGTGATCTCGAAACTGAGCTCTTCCTATATGTTACCCTTTCGCGGGGAAACTACCGAGCCGATTGGCCTGAAGTTTAGCTCCAACATAGACGATCAAAAAAATTTGAAAAAACTTAACCCGGCAACGACGGGTATGCAAACTAGTATTCTATAAATTCGTTTTATTACTAAGAAATGTTGGTCAAAACAGATTTTAATTTTTAAATTTCTCTCCTCTGAAATAAAAAATCAACATAACAAAAAATGCTCAACTAAATCACATTTCTCTCGTGCAGCTAACTTCACGCTCGTTCAGTTTTATTCACAAATTTTCGGTTAGAAGCATATATGGCTGTACTGCTTACTCTAGTAAGTTTGTCTTCTGTATTCTGTGGTATTCTGTGGTACGAGAAACACGTCGCGAAAACATACTTTCCGCCAGCTGATCGTACTTTCGCCCCTAGGGCCGAAAACGTAACTTTCGACCCGCTACGGAGGCATCGAAAGGCATATTTTCAATGCATGTGTTATGAAAAATAATTTGCGAAAAATTGTGAAGTTTCTTCTGTGAGAAATGAAATTTTGTACCATTTGTCTTTCGTGAAACCACTTGACGTTGTTAATTACTTTCTTGTACGGAGTATAATAAAGTATTGTAATGACGTTTTCGACTGGTAGATTCAGGGCAGATTCAGAGCACGCTCTACCCCAGTTTAGAGCAAGGTATTTCGAGCAGATCTCGAGTAGATTTCGAGCACCTCTGCTTGGGAGTCGAGCATTTCTCAAAGAACAAGAAGAAGCATAAAACAAATTAAAATTAATTTTGATATATTCCCCTTAAGTTGACACTGCACTAATATATTTCTGACCAAATGAAATTCTTCTTCACTAGATGAAGAAGAATCCAAGAAATCAAAATCATAAATATCTTCCATTTACGATTCCACACGATTTTGTTAGCCTTAACCTCAAAAGAGCAACTCAAATCTGACTACATTAGGCAGATCACAAAATTGCTCGAAAAATGCTCTTTTAGTGCTCGCATACGGAGTACTTGCGTCACTCGAACACGTAACTCTTTTTCGAGCGATCAAAAAATCTCAGTCGAACACAAGATCTCAGAGTGAGCAAATTTAGAGCAACTTCAGAGCAAAAAGAGCATGCCAGTCGAAAACGCCATAAGTATTCATGAAAAATTTCGACCTCTTAATTTTGCCTAAATAACATATCTTGAGCACTCCTCAGTCGATTGGAGTCATATTAAAAAAATGTCGTTCTGTCTGTTAATCTGTCAGTCTGTCTGTCTGTCTGTTAATTTGTGTACAAGATTTATTAAAAACTAATAACGCTAGAGCCATGAAATTTTACAGGCATATTTAGGATGTAACGATCCTGACTAAAATTGCCTTTCACCGTAAAGGGATATCTTTTACCGCCCGCTATCGAGATATTTTAGATGCTGTAAAAGAAAAATTTTATCTAAGTGAATATTTTACTTGTCCGGTCATAGTATTTATAAATTGCGCTGGAACGTAGATTTTGTATAAGAAAATCATGTGCCATTTACATCAGATATTTTTTTTTAAATCCTGAACGGATATTTCAATGGATTTCATATGCTTTTAATTTTTTCTTTACATGGTTACAATCCAAAAACCATCACAATATATTTTTATGCTTCTAAATAGTAAAGATAAACACTAAAGATTTAAACAAAACCTGTGTAAGTAAGTCAGAGTCGTTTTTTTTTGAATACTAGCAGACCCTACGTTGCCAGCTTAAAGTTTTTTGTACAAATTTTAGAATGCCAAAAAGCCTTAAATAACTTAAAAACTTTTTGGAAAAAAATTTTGTCCTTACAGAAACTTCCGTTTCTTGAAATTCCAACACCAGATTCGTGATAAGCAACCCTGAAAACCTCCCAAAGCCAGTTTTTGCGAGAAAAATTGGAAAAACGACACATTTGCGTTATTCTTACAGGACCTTCCACTTAGAATTTTAAAAATCTAATATCGGATTCGTGATCAGCGACCCAAAAAACCCCCATAATACCCGTTTTTCCGGGCAAAAATGGGAAAAAGGATATTTTCGTCATCCTTACAGTTTTGAATTCCGTTTCGAATTTTGAAATTCCAACACCAGAGCCGCGATCAGCGAACACGAAAACCCCCTAACGCCAGTTTTTCGGAGACAAAATTAGAAAAAGGATATTTGCGTCAACCTTACAGGACCTTCTGTTTCGAATTTTGAAAATCTAAAATAGCTAAAAACCGGCTCCTGGCAACGCAGATCATTTTGCAAAAAACCGCGTAAAAATCAGTCCAGTAGTTTTTGAGTTTTGTAATCTCAAACCAACCAACAAACATCCATAGATTACCTTGATTTTTGAAGAATAGTTGCAGGGGTGGGCAGTAAGTCGATTGCGACCGACCGATGAACCGCCAAGACATTTTGGGGTGACCGCCTTTACTAACCTCTGTAGCCCAATGAACGCAACGCGAACGCAACTAAAACGCAGAAACTGTCACGCAGCGCAACATTTCAGCGGCAGAGCCCAATGGCATTTCGTAAAGTAGTACAAGTGACATAATATAAAGTGGTATACAAAAATGGATAATTTTGAAGCGATAATTTGCTTTGTTGGTCTTTATCTTTGTTATTTGTGTGTTATTGCACTAAGGCTATCAATTTTTCCGCGAACAACATTTCCCTAACCTCACTTTATGAACTGTCAACGCAGAATTGCTACGGCAAAGTTAGAAGTTTGCAAACTTTTGCGTTGTAGTTGCGTTCACTGTGCTCACTTCAAATGATTTCTATGGAACAAACTTGTGAGTGACAGTTTCTGCGTTCGCGTTGCGTTCATTGGGCTCCAGGCATAAGACCTAAGAACTAAGACACGCTCCACGGTCCAGAAGTCGCTCATAGTCGTTCCAACATTCAACTTGACAATTTTGTCTTACTTGTGTTTTTGTAGTAAAAATACGCCGCTGGGTGGACTGCAACACCTTGAAAAAATTATAAAAAGCTCGTACCCTGGAAAAGTCTGCCCACCCCTGCTCTATAGCTTAAGTGAGCATTAGCCAAGATCAGTAACGATCAGGAGGTTTAAAATTACCGCCCAGTGGTAAAATTCGGTTAAGATTTTAGCAAAAATTTATAGCACCCACCATCTATAAAACATTCATGTCAGTTTGTAAAATCCAAAAATTGTCCTCAAATTGTTTGGTATGCAAATACTTTAAAATGAAAACGCTTTCATTGTAATAACTTGATTGCATACTAGCATCTATGTACCTCCAGAATCGTTGGCAGAATTTCGAATTTCATGGCACAAAACCATGGAATTCATCCTTGACCTACTAAATCAAATATATCCGAACTACAGAAATAAAATTCATATCTAATCGCTTACTACCGCATCAGGAATATTGGATAAAAACGTCACAGTCGAATGCACTAAAATGCTGGGGAAATAAACGGAGATAGAGTACCTACTATTTTGAAGCCTTGTCCAATGGTAAAATATTGAAATTCGAATTGATTGCAATTGGTTTAAAACGTAAAAAACTTTCTTCTTTTTTTTGAACGTTGTTTCCGTTCTGATATATACATAGTTTGGGATAGAAAAGAAATAAAATCCTCATGAAACGTGCAATTTAAAATATTGTTAATGAGACCACTTTCTTCTTATATACTTTGCAAATCCAAGTGAAGAACTCAAATGGGACTCAATAGCTCAAAAGGGAATAATAATTAATTTTTATATACGAAGAAGCCAATTATAATAGAGAACAACTGAATAGAAATGAAGGAGAATACGTAGTTAATGCGTTTACATTAAAAAATTCCAAATTCCTTTCTTTTTTTTTTTTTTGTTCATCTTATCTCCAAATATAGGAATTAGATATTCCTGATGGGCTGTATTATGCTATTATCTTTTGGTCTCATTTGATTTCTTTCTTTATTCACTCACTAACCCACCAATATTATCGAATATACACATACATACGACGTATTTTCCGATAATATATATTTTCATCTTTTAACATAATCGTATTTCATTTTCATAATTTTTCGATTTACTCTCAAAAATAGCGCCGGTCAGCCACTTTGATAGCATTTCATGAATTTTCCCTAATTCACCAAGTAAATTGCCTCTACTCACTCAAATTCTCGCCCAACACCCCCGACCCCACCGATCCATTGCTGGGCTGGTTGGCTGGCTGTTTGGTCTCCCATTTATCTAACTATCGACGAAATGAATTTTCAATTGGAAAAATCATGATGAGACGGGAAGGGACGACCAAGAGACGGCAATGAATGATAAAATGTGGGAAAATGAGAAAAGTAAATAAGTTAAGTAATTTTGATTGATTCGATACTATACATATTTAGATACATAGCTCTGGTATTCCTTGTATTTATTTGATATAATGGCTCTCATCATAATCACCACCATTGGATCAATTTGTTGGAGAAAGCAGAATTGGAGGGGGACGATACGGTCTGAAGGAGTGTGTTTTTTGATGGTAGCCAACGTTTTGCAGATGCCTTGGAAAATTTCTTGTTGATATATTTTAAGAGTTTGCAATGACTTCCCAAATAGCATCGAAAAGCACGAGCACAAGAAGGTTTGTTCTTTGCGACCTAAAAATGCAGCAATTTACACAATCGGGTCTTAAGGTGAGAGTAAATCCGCGAGTAACTCTCAAAAACTCTCGAGAGTTACTCGCTCCACATGAGAGTAAATCCGCGAGTAACTCTCAAAAACTCTCGAGAGTTACTCGCTCCACATGAGAGTAAATCCGCGAATAACTCTCAAAAACTCTCGAGAGTTACTCGCTCCACATGAGAGTAAATCCGCGAGTAACTCTCAAAAACTCTCGAGAGTTACTCGCTCGACATGAGAGTAAATCCGCGAGTAACTCTCAAAAACTCTCGAGAGTTACTCGCTCGACATGAGAGTAAATCCGCGAGTAACTCTCAAAAACTCTCGAGAGTTACTCGCAGGTGGTTGTCCATTTGAGAGTAAATTTCCGCGATTTTTCAATATCTTGACCAATATCTTGATTTTTTTGACATCTAGATTTGGCGAGTTCTCGAGAGTGACTCGCAAAATTCAAACGCCGTTCGTATCTGGCGAGTCACTCTCTGAGAGTTCAGTGGAGGCGTGGTGGAGAGAGTAGAATCACTTTTGATAGCTCGCAGAAACTAGCTCGCGAGTTTTAGCGAGTTTCTGCGAGCGACTCTCAGGGACGTGTCCATTTGCGAGTAGCTGCTATCGAGAGGTTCTCGCCGGCATTTACTCTCATGTGGAGCGGCACCTTGAAGATTTAGACCTATAATTCACATTCGCGTACAAGAAGCGTAAAAGAAGTGACGAGAACGACACACGCATTAATGTGTTTGTATAACCACAATTGATTTAATCGGGAATTTCCCTAGTAGGTTTTTGCTCATCAGTACTCTACACTCTCAAAGGAAAAACGCACACAGTAACATGGTTTTTCAGTTGTGTTTAGCGAAAATAAGTTGGTGTGGGTGGGTATATACAGAATTATTTGTTAAAAAAACTTCAAAGTAAATGCTTTTAACCGCTTTGAATTTGACTTCCGATGAGCATATGATGAGCCTGAGATGAGTTGTCATTTAATGTCGACGAGGCGATGCGTTCGGCATCGATTCGTAACCCACTTCATTTGTTTCCGAAATTCGTTCGATATTACCGTTAACTCTGGAACTGAAATGCTTGAAACGATTAGTCTAAGTTAAAGTGCAATTGAAGAAAGAAGGTTAAAATAATATGATTTCATCAGTTTTAGTATGCTTGAGTTCTTCCACTTTAGGTATCAATTCTGGTAAATTCATCAAAAAAATGAATTCATCAATTCTGGTATTCATGAGTTCATCAATACGCTTGCTGATGAGGTAGCCAATTCGGCTACCAATGAGTTTACCAATGAACATCATCAATACATCATCAATACTCATCGAGAGGGTCATGCAGAGCTCATCGAAAGACTCATTGCTACAAATGAGTATATAAGTGAGCAGTAATGATGAGAATATTTCCCAGGCCTAGAACAAAACTCATCATGAGTATCATCACTTCGCGATAATGAGTTCATCGATGAACTTATCATGAACGATCTACTAGGGTTGGCCTTTGGGTCAATACCGCAGCGATAGAGCGGCATTTGACGGTTGTCGGCTCGTTACAGTGATTACCTGTGGAACCTGAATGTCTGAATGTCACTTTAACTTTGGAGAACCGTGTGTTATGGGAACAGGGTCGACACGGTTGCCACTAGAGTTACCTCAAAGCTCCCCGCTTTACAAACCAAAGAAAAAAGTTGATTTTTTGGTCCGAACAGGGTTTTTATCATCTTCTCCCTTATATTAAAAACAGTTATCTTTCTGTAAATGTTGTTTCTTAGCTCAAATTGTTCATAGTTGTAAGACATTGGGTGCATTCAGCGACCTCAGCTGCTCAGCATCGCTCTAGAGCGAAAAAAGGTGCTCAGTTACTGAACGCCATTCTAAGATTCACTAAGGATCTAGAAGAGGGGTGGCTAACGTAAAATGGGGAAGTCACAATAGATCTCAAGGTCGCGGTGACAAGGGAGCGAGAAAGCACCACCCCATACACATAAAATAAAAAAAAAATAAAAAAATACTGAACGCAATCGCTACAGAGCGGCTCAACTGAGCAGCTCACATTTTTTCTGAGCGTAAAAGAACTCCGCTCAGTAGCTGAGCAAATGTCAAATGAAGATTTACATAACCTCAATTCATGTGTAAAAATGACGACGGAAATAAATGGTGTTATTTATAATACGGGAAGCCTCATGGAGGTTCTTGCTGAGCAAACGGGAATGGAAATAGTCGGCGTTGCGGAAAATGTTGGCGAAAGAGTTCGGGAGTGTACTTGGGTATAGTCACCTCAAAATAATCCCGGTTTCTTTCATGCTTCGAACTTCGAATTGAGGTTACTTCAAAATGAGTATTACATTCGTCAACCAACATTGCGATGGGCTCCAAATTTAACATATCTGACGCGCAAGTACCGTATATTGTGGAAATAATTATATCTCAGTCCATCTTCCACTATAACCCCGAATATTTTGACAGTTTTATGTGCGCGGCTCTAGTAGCGGTGCATTCAGTAAACACTGAGTGGCTCAGCTGATCGGTTTTTTGACACGGATCGCTGAATGCACCCATTAGGCCATGCGAGACGGTACGTTAAATGGGTGCAAAAAAACCGGTTTTGAGGAAAAGACGCTCTCGGGAATTAGCGGGGAAATACTCCTCGAAAAATGGCAGCGCAACAAAGCAAAAGCACACACACATAAAAGACAAACCGGTTTGATTGAAAAATGCTGAGCCCTACACACGCACACATTTAAATGGCATGTGTGGTTACACGGCCAGAGCAAAAGATACTCCACGTACGATGCCGCAGTAATCCTGATAATAAACCATTTCACGTTTGCGATAACACGTAGCGTCTCGCATCGCCTATTGAGTCGATCTCTAGCATAAAAAAATATATTTTAAAAATTGTATTACGATGAATTTAATAAACCAGTAATAAAAAAGTTGATGCCTTCAGCCGCATCCCATTCGCAGCTTATTTTGTTGACGGGGGGCAGCGTCAGAATTACGTTCCTGTGTCATAATTGCGGCGTGGCAAACCACTGAAAAGTGTTCCCAACCACTGAAAAGTCTGCCCAACCACTAAAAAGTGTTCCCAACCACTGAAAAGTGTTCTCAACCACTGAAAAGTCTTCCCAACCACTGAAAAGTGTTCCCAATCACTGAAAAGTGTTCCCAACCACTAAAAAGTGTTCCCAACCTCTGAAAAGTCTTCCCAACCACTAAAAAGTCTTCCCAACCACTGAAAAGTGTTCTCAACCACGGAAAAGTCTTCCCAACCACTGAAA
Organism: Chrysopilus asiliformis; assembly: GCA_964034945.1. NCBI lineage: Eukaryota > Metazoa > Arthropoda > Insecta > Diptera > Rhagionidae > Chrysopilus > Chrysopilus asiliformis. The sequence goes on from OZ035964.1 coordinate 10,096,211, forward strand.
AGTGTTCCCAACCACTGAAAAGTGTTCCCAACCACTGAAAAGTGTTCCCAACCACTGAAAAGTGTTCTCAACCACTGAAAAGTCTTCCCAACCACTAAAAAGTGTTCCCAACCAGTGAAAATTCTTCCCAACCACTAAAGTGTTCCCAACCACTGAAAAGTGTTCCCAACCATTCACACAACGGCAATGTGCCCGCGATAAAAATCGTTTATCACCACGACTTGCATGGTGACGAAATATGTTAATAAAGACGACACGGCTGCTTAAAATGCTATTTGGGTTTACTTTGAGTCTGAAAATTTTACAGGGATTTTGTAACTAAAAACAACTGACAAATGTATGTATGTGTGTGTGAAAAACGTTATCGCCCCCCCCCCCCCCCCTCCATTCTCTGCCCGTCTTCTTATCTACACCATCCAGAGGTAAATTGATTAAGTAGGATCTCATTCCGAATAGCAGTAGGTAAGCGTTGCGTCTCATCAAAACAATTTATGAATTTTCCTAGTACAGATGATAAACTGATCAATTCCTTATTCGCGTAACGTAGGTACCTAGCTTTTAATATCAAAAGAAAATGAAACTGGAAAAAGGAGCATTTTTCATAAAATATTATCGCTTACGTCGTTTGCTACATGTTGACGTGACGCGACATTGTAAAAAAAAAAAAACTTCTACAAATCTGTTGTGCTTTCTTAAGACATTCATTATTATTTAGGCAATTTTCCGATAAAATTGAAAATCATCGATCGCCCAAACGATTCCATACTAGGACTGTTTTGTTTTCTGGGACGTAACTGCCATTAAATTCTAGTGGCAGATACGTTCCATAGATGAAAAATGCTATTAGGGCAATTGCGAATTTTCAAGATGACGAACGAGTTTTCTTTTTTCCTTGGTGGCTAACCTCAAATTTCAAATTAGACCAATCCAAAATTTTAACAATACTGAAGAGTCAGTTATGCACTTGATATACAAAGTGGAAAACTAATTTAAAAAAAAAAAATCACATTGGATAAGAAACAAAGTTTTTCACTTTCATCTTGTTATTAATTTGGAAAGAAAAAAATCCTCTAGGATTTCTTTTTGTATTTTTGAAATTTTTAATTTCTCTTTCAAGTACTTTAAGTGTTGTTTTCAAGGCACAGCCTTTCTGGAGACTTTCGTCTCTACCGTATTTGGTCGATCATTAAATTTAAATGCTCTAAAATGTTCTGTACTTGCGGAAGGTGAGCAAAAAAAAAACGTAATTGTTAACTAGAACTGAACATGTTAAGTTAATGCATGGATATAAGACAAACTGTCAACCGTAGGCGGTTCCGTTCGTTAGTTAGTCGCACACAAATTTATTCTTTTAGCAATTTAAAGTAGAAATGCGAAGTTTTCCATGATTCTTTTGTCGACAAATGGGAAATTGTTTTTGCCATCTCCAAGGAAACGAAATCCAATGAAAAACTGTATAATAGAGCAATATTGAATTCTGCATCTAGAATGTATGAAACTAGAACAGTTTTAAAATAATAAATTTACTGAAACATTTTTTCAATTTCTATTTTGTATGTATGTGTGTGTGTGTGTGTGTGTGTGTGTATTAATGTGTGTAACACTTGTCGTAAAGTAGAGATTTTTGTTGAAACAATTCAAGTCGAAGGCAAATAAAACTAGATAAGATTCTATGGCGCGCACGTGATTATATTGTGCAATTATATTTCATTGGTCTATAAAAGACTGAAACGAAACCAAATTAAATCATAGAAAGTATCATGAAAAACAGAAAATTTCTCCAGGGATCTAAGATTTATTCGATACGGTATTCTACATTCGACGATCTGGAAAATCGGTTTTTTTTTGTTCTTTTCCATTCATCTTGACTTCAAGCACACATAGTCGGTTAGGTTGTGAGGGAAGCGGCCACGACTAAGAAAATATAGCTTTCGTGTTAAAAACGCTTTTAAATATGTATTACGAAAGGCTACAATTGCCAGGGGCCAATCATCAACTACTCTATATGAGGGCAGAGAAAAATTTTATGAAACAAAACAATCCATTTGTCCGATTGGATTTTAATGTGTGAAACAGTTATTTAAAATTATATTCAAAACACATTAGGGATTTTCCAAAAAGTATGCCGAATTAGACTTCCCTTTTTATACACTTTCTATTAAGTTGATTTGTCGCGACCTAACTATGTGGCTATGTGTCTTTCTCTGGAATCTTTGGAACCTTATATCTCCGAAACTATGCAACCTATGAAGATGAAATTTTGTCACCTTGCGTAGTTCCGGTGACAGTTCAATATTTTTACTACTCCATCCTTGTAAGGACAATGGAAGGTCCTGTAAGAATAACGCAAATATCCTTTTTCCCATTTTTTCCGGGAAAAAAATGGCACTAGGGGGTTTCGGGGTCGCTGATCACGAATTCGGTGTTAGATTTTCAAAATTCAAAACGGAAGGTCCTGTAAGGATGACGTAAATATCCTTTTCCCGTCTTTCCCGGGGAAAAATTGCATTAGGGGGTTTTTGGGGTCGCTAACTCCGACTCTGACATTTAAAATTCTGTAACGATAACGGAATGTCCTGCAAGGATAACGTGAGTTTCCTTTTGCTCAAATTTCCCGCGAAAGATCTTTTCTGGAGGCTAATTCAAGACTAAAAAGTATAAAATTTAAAAAAAAAAACACTTTAAAAAACAAGTTTTATAACCTTATACACTTTCAAAATCCACTAAAAAGTGAAAAACAAGTTGAAAGTTTCACAAAACATTTTTTTATAAATTGCGTGTTGTTATGAAAATATAAAGTGTGCTGCGTTGTACAGTATGAAACCGCTATTACAGATTCAAGAGCAAATGCAACGTCACACACTTTATATTTTCACAACACGCAATTTATAAAAACATTTTTTGTGAAACTTTAAACTTGTTTTTTACTTTTTAGTGCATTTTGAAAGTGTATAAGGTTATAAAACATGTTTTTTAAAGTGTTTTTCCTTTTAAATCGAATCCTTATAGGATTAGGCGGGATATCAGCAGCAGGAGCAGGAAACGAGCCATGGGGAGCGAGTAGAGGATGATTCACTTCCGGTGACTTTTTATACCCGTATGGTGAAACCAAAGGGTATATTAACTTTGCTTTACCATTTGTAACGCCAAGATCCCGTCATCACACATAAAAATGAATTACACCAGTGTGTTTAGAATGATAAAAAAAATTGAATTTCGCATGTCCGTCCGTCCGTCTGTGGCGCGGATTGCGGGCGTACGGATTGAGCTACAGACTTGAAATTTTGCGCAGATCCGTTTTTCGTAAAATGCGAGGCTAAGTTCGTTAATGGGTAAAAATCAATAATTGCCAGAATGTCAATTATAACTTTTGTTATGTGTTTACCGATTCCATTTCACAATCAATGGAAAAATCAGAATTGAATAAATGTTTTTTTGTATTTATGCTGGTAGAAATGGCAAAATGAATTGGAATTTTGTGTTTTGCGACTTTTGTCCAACATTTTGAATTTTTTTTTTCTAAATTTAATTTTAAAATTTTTTGAAAATTTCCCAAAAAATCCCAAGAAAAGTCTGGAGAATTTTTTTTAAAAAAAAGTTCTACAGTTTCAGGAAAAATAAAAATCACACATCCTTTAGGATCCTTCAACCTATCAAAAACCGTTTTCCGTGAGTCCATAGGCCAAAAATTACGCGAGGGACAGACGGTTTTCCAAATATCGGATCCTTAAAAATTGTATCCTTTTATCTCGGGAACGGCTCAACGGATTTTCATGAAATTCGGAATCTCATAGTTTTCGGGGACGAGGAATCGATATCCGGTGTCCTTTTTGGGGAAAAAAGGATTTTTCAAGGACCTCGTCCTTGTACCACCCAAACTGTACCGCCCCCTTCAAAACGGACACCGGATATCGACTCTCCATCCCCGATAACCTCTAAATTCTGACTTTCAGCCCGATCGGAGGACTTGAATTTTTCGTCCTTAAAAAAAGTCCAGGGGTACCCCTTGCGATTTTTTTAAATTTTTGACACGTCTTAGATTTAGCTGAAATGTGGCGTAGGGGTGTTTTTCGGGCCTCTGATTAAGAATCCGTTGTCGGTTTTGCAATATCACTAATGGTTTGGACGGTGCAGGGGGCGGAGGTGTCTCAAGAGAAATTGAATTTTCACTTGCTGCACATAGAAAAATTTGGTGGTGTGAATTCGATCTCATCGGAATTTTTTTTAAATCCAAAAGGATAAAACTGTAAATTTTATCTAAACACGTTTTTATTTTACCCAATATGGATAAAAAATTCAAGTCATTGGGAAAATAAAATATAGTATATAAATCGGCTTGAGGTAGAAAAAAAACTCCGTATGATGTTTGGGATAAAACCTCCAAAAACACACATTGTTTAGGGTCTTTAAATGAATTTTTTTATAAACTCCAAATGGATCATTTTTAAACCCAAAATGCTCCAAATTTAAACACTTAAGTCAAGTTTAAAAGAGCACCTGATGGATTCTTTTATTTATCTATTAGTGTTCGTCCAATCCTTTCGATAGTTATGATGTTCACGGGTAGACAGCCGGACGCACATGCTGAAATGAACATTTTTTATCATCCCAAACATGCTGGTGTAGTTTATTTTGTCACCGACGATTGATTCGATGCGTGATATGATAAAGGGTGTTTTTTTTTTGCTTCGCTAGAACTTACGAAAGGGTTAACTGTCAAACGAGCTGTTATACTGCGCTCACTTTTTGACATTTATGATCAGTATAGTCTGGCAAATCATCATGAATAGACTTACGTGTGAACAACGTTGCCAAATTATCCAAATTTGCTTTGAAAATTAGTCGTATATCCGCGCCACATAAAAGCGACGTTTTTTTAGCAAAATTTTGTTCAGCGTTTATGCTCATTTTTGCAAAATTGCCGCATATGGAGTGAGACCAATCCACAAGAGACCCTACAGACTCCATTACATCCAGAAAAATGCACCGTCTGGTGCGGTTCACACGCTGGTGGCATCATCGGACCTTGTTTCTTCAAAAAATAGGCCGGAGCTCGCGCTACGGTCAATGGAGATCGTTACCGCACCATGATCAATGATTTTTTGTTTGAAAATATGGATGACATTGATCCGGACGAGATGTGATTGCAACAGGATGGCGCTACGTGCCATACGGCGACCGCAACCATCGACTTATTGTGCGTTTTCGTTTTTGACACGGTGCTAGCACCTTACGCCTGGTGCCAAGAAAAACTGTTCGAATTTGCCACTTTGGCGTCAGATGTCTCTGACACCGGCTGTTCGAGTTTAGTTCTTTTGACTCTAGGTGCTAGCACCGCTGACACCAGCCTTGGTACGGGAGCAATTGACACCGAAACAAAGAACTGTCAAAAGTGTGAAGCAGTGGGAGATATATATTTAGAATTAAAAGTTGATAGATTGCATATTCATCAATATCTTCCAATAAATGATTAATAATGGAAAAACTCAATCCGAGAATGGACCGCCGATCATTGAGTAGGTTTCGACAGTTCTTCACTCCGGCATACTCGAACACGGGGACAGCACTCTTGGTAGCAGACTTAATTTTTTACAGGTAGCAATTGCCAAAAACGAAAACGCCCATTGAAATCAAAATTTGGCGATAAATTGATTTCGAGAAATGGACCTGTCCAAGGTGGTGCGATTTGACACCTCTCGATTATTTCCTGTGGGGCTACGTGAAGTCACTGATAAACCAGCAACAATTGACGCATTGGAGGCCAACATTGTTCGTGTTATTCGTGACATACGGACAGCAGTGGTCGAAAAAGTGGCCCAAAATTGGACGTCCAGAATGCGATTCGTCAAGAACAGCCGCGGTGGCCATATGCCCGAAATCATTTTCAAATGTTAATGCCATGTATTGATCTTTCGAATAAATAAAAAAAATTTGATTAAAGTTTAATATTTTGTGTTAGTTTTTAAAATTTGAAGTTCTATCGGGCTTAAAAAACACCCTTTACATCATATAGAGTATCACAAACGGGGAATATTTTTTCATTGTTTTGAAAAACTTCTGAAATTTTAAAAATTGGTTGAAAATTGGCAACCACCAGACCCCTCAATTGAATAGTTAGTAATCCCAAGTAACAATTTGAGGTTACATTCTGGTTAAGAAACGTATTTGAAACCATAGTAACAAAACTCAAAAGTTTCACATTTGGTTTCTGTAACGTTTCAGAAACGCTTCAGAAACCCCCATTTAGAAGCTGATTTCAAAATAACCGTTTTTGGTGGATTTATTCGGAAACCAAATGTAACCAAAATGTCAGCTAAATAGAAGGTTTTTTTTATAACCACGGTTACAAATTGTTTCTTGGAATACTATCATATATATTTGGCTTCAATTTAAATATCAAAAAATTCACAACTCGAGTACAATATATTTCAGTTTTGTGGCAAAACGACTAATAAAAGGAATTTCCCAAAAAGTCTGGCATGACATTTTATAGCAGATTTATAGCACAGCTTTTTCTCATACATCTGATTTCTTAAATTTAATGCAAATTTAAGTATGGTGGAATACATTACGAATTTACGAAACTTACTTCTGATGGTCTATTCATCGTATTATAATTTTAATGCTTTAAGCTACTTGTTTGGTAACTTTGTCATTGTGCCGAAAGTGGAAAGAATTTTACTATGCGACATCACACCATACGACAACTTTCTTTAATTCCCATGTAGTAAGTGAAAAAGTTTTTCGGACGTGATTTCCTTCTTAAGATTGACGAGGGATAAACATATGTTTCCTAGTTTGTTAAAATTTCGCTTTCTATTTAAAATTTAATTTCAGAAACCATAAAAAAGTATTTCCCTAGGCAACAGTATACTGTTTTATACAATTTTATCAAGCGGGTGTATATCTGTCAGATACTCGGTGGCATATTTCGACGTGTCATACACAAGTACCATAATTGTGTTTTCCTTGTGTATATCTTTTTGTTGTTGTTGTTGTTGTTGTTGTAAGCAATTCTGCCCGCATGCTGCTATTTTTAGTATAGCTGGATGACAAGCTAACAGGACTTTTAAGTGTTGATGTGGAAACATGAATTTCATAATGAAATGAGACAAATATGCATTGTTCTGCAAATCAGTATTGGCATTTTACTGGTCGCATACTGAAAAATGTTTTGTAAAGGTGCTGCTCCACATGAGAGTAAATACGCGAGTAACTCTCAAAAACTCTCGACAGTTACTCGCAGGAGGTTGTCCATTTGAGAGTTAATTTCGGCGATTTTTCTATCGCGAGCTCTCGGCGAGTTTCTAGCGGAAAGCACTTTCGCGAGAACTCTCCAGACCCACATGAGAGTAAATACGCGAGTAACACTCAACAACTCTCGAGAGTTACTCGCAAGGAGGTTGTCCATTTGAGAGTTAATTTCGGCGATTTTACTATCGTGAGCTCTAGCGGAAAGCACTTTCGCGAAAACCCTCCAGACCCTGTCCATTTGAGAATGATGCACAACTGAAAGTGGAAAGTAATCGAAATGTCATCGCACTACAGGAAGGTTGCAGCAGCTGTGATTATCCTAATTAATAATAAGAGGCAAAAAAGCAGCCGAAAAAAAGTGCTGGGGTAAGTCCTGGATTCAAAGGAGAAATCTTTTGGGTGCCGGGAAAAATCTAATAAGAGAATTGCAAATTGAAGACGCGCAACAATTTAGAAATTTTTGTAGGGTAACAAGTTCGGAAATTGAGTTTTTAATTAAAATTGTCGGACCGGTTGTCGTCCAAAACAAACTACAAAAATGAGAGAAGCAATATCTTGATTTTTTTGACATCTTGCTTTGGCGAGTTCTCGAGAGCTACTAGCGAAATTCAAACGTCGTTCGTATCTGGCGAGCTACTCTCCGAGAGTTCAGTGGGTGCGTGTCGACTAGAGAGTAGAATCACTTTTGACAGCTCCCAGAAACTGGCTCGCGAGTTTTTGCGAGTTTCTGCGAGCGACTCTCAGACACGTGTCCATTTGCGAGTAGCTGCTATCGAGAGGTTCTCGCCGGCATTGACTCTCATGTGGACCGGCACCTTTAAAGCGCGGATCTAAAGAATTTTAGGTATTTTTTTTGCCTTGTTTTTTTCTAGACCACTTAACTCTCAAAGTCCCAATATATTACGACGTTGTTATTGCAAATGATTCCTTGTAGACTTACTAATTTCGATAAAGTTGTTCGTTTCTTGTTAATGTCATTTGGATTCTACTGGGATTTCGCAATGGCGATGGTGGTTAGCTGCTGATTCAAAGTGAATCCCCACGGATAGAACCCCAAAAATATTCGCTAAGAAGGTAAAGACCTCAATTAGTAATTTAAAAAAAAACATCCAACCAGCACACCTTGGTTGGTTGGTACGTACTTGCGGCGATACTAAACAAACTTCTCGTGTTATTTACGGTGTGTGGTGGAGTGTAGGTGACTCAAAATCAAAGACGACCGACGTACATATTCCGACCAACTTGAAAACCCAACCTGACTCTTAATGCAAACTTTCAATCTTGAATGCTTTACTACTCAACACATATCACATGGTTGGTCTATGGATGGATTTTTTTTCACCTTTCCCATTCTCACACAGGTTGAAGAAGGGCAATAAAACCAATGGTGTTGGGAAGCAAAGTACGATAGAGTGGTTAACTGCAGAGCTCTTGAGAAGGACCAAGAATTCCTACCAGGAAGCATTTTCAGAGACACTTTTTTTTTATCATCGTTTTTCAATGTGGTTTGGTTTCTCGTATGCGGTAAATTTTACCATGTGAAATCACTTGCTGGGCAACACATACCTACGATAGACCAAGTTTTATTCTACATGGATCGGCTATACTCGTATATCTATCGGTATATCTAAATATTCTGTATTTACACTATATATGGTATGGATATATTATGATTCTACAGCATTCCCAATGACACGCAAAAGAAAGAGTTTATATTCTGGTGACGGCAAAAATTCCAAATTGCTGTACGTGCACCTGTAATTTTTGGTCCAGAACTGCATCGAAATGACTTGTGAACCCTTAAAATAGCTATACTATGTGTCAACTAGAACAGTTTTATATCAATATATGCTATATTTTCTGCTCTTCCGGTGCCATCCGGAATTTAATGTTATTTTTGGCAACTATAATTTTTATCTTATTTAACATTGGAAACATTTTTAAAATTCCATTTTAGCTAGGAGAATGCTCGCGTACGCTTTTATTTGATGATTTACAATTCTGTAGATAAGTACCTACGTACAGTATAAACCATTCTTATGCGGTGTGATGTGGCAAACACTCGTAAAAATTTCTGCGCTCATGCCGAGTTAATTATTATACAGTTTATGGTGAATAAAAAACTTTGAATCCACTCTGATGTTAAAATTTGATAAGCAATTTGCATTCAATACTGTAAAGTGGTTAATTATTTAAACAAATATACTTTTCTTGGCTTAAATTTGGATAAACAAGTCATCTCGATTTGATTTATGAATATACTAGCTTGCATACCGGTAACGGCTTGAGATATGCAGTTCTAGTAAAAGACAAACGTCTAGGAAATTTTATTGTCTCCAAGTTCTATCATACATAAAACTACTGAAAAACGCGTAGTTTGGAAATAAATCGCGAAAAACAAAATCGCTATTTTTTAAAAAGCCGCCATTTTAGTTACTTCCGGTTAACGGATTTCACTAAAACTTAATAGGATCGTTCCATTCCATGACCAAACATTCGTGTAAAATTTCATGGCACTAGCTTTATTAATTTTTGTGAAATCTTGTACACATGCTGACAGACTAAAGGCGCCGCTCCACATGAGAGTAAATACGCGACTAACTCTCAAAAACTCTCGAGAGTTACTCGCAGGAGGTTGTCCATTTGAGAGTTAATTTCGGCGATTTTTCTCTTTTCAAGACCAATATCTTGATTTTTTTTTACATCTTGCTTTGGCGAGTTCTCGAGAGCGACTCGCAGAATTCAAACGCCGTTCGTATCTGGCGAGTTACTCTCCGAGAGTTCAGTGGAGGCGTGTCGACTAGAGAGTAGAATCACTTTTGACAGCTCGCAGAAATTAGCTCGCGAGTTTTTGTGAGCTTGTGCGAGCGACTCTCAGAGACGTGTCCATTTGCGAGTAGCTGCTATCGAGAGGTTCTCGCCGGCATTTACTCTCATGAGAAGCGGCACCTTTACAAACAGACAGACAGAGAGACATTTTTAAAAGATTTTATTTAGCTTGCCATCGCGTCTGTTTGTTTGTCTGTCAGACACAAATCTTGCAATTTTGACCCACTCATCCAATTGCCTTGAAATTTTTCACACATACGTAAGTCCAATGACACTACAATATTTTCTCTTATTTCGTCCTTGTTAGGATAAGGGAAGGCCCTGTAAGGATAACGTGATTATCCTTTTCCTCAAATTTTCTGGGAGAAAATCTATTCTGGGGGTTTTTGGGATCGCTGACTTCGATTCTGGCATTAAGAAGTCTGTAAGGATAACCCAAATACCTTAGGATATTGTGATTATCCTTTTCATTTAAGATTTTTTGTCATACTAATCAAATCACATACGAAATAACTATTTTTTTTTATGCCAGGAGTCAAGACAAATTGTCTCTAATGCCGAACCACAGCTCAAGACATTCATTCATTCAACCATTCATACAATCCATTCATACACTGAATACTCCCCTCATCCCACTGCAACGAAGACTTGGCGCGACAGTACATAGCCTTATTGACCATTATGTCCAGTTACAGAGCTTGGAGGAGTATTCAGGCGGCGGGAGGCAAATACCAAATTGGTCCGTGTTTAGGTCCATGAGCAGAATAGTTCCAAAGTTTTCGAAACGAATTATTTTTGCCCTTAGTGGGATTTGAACCACTGCTCGATTACGAGGCAAACAGTAAGCTGATTGAGCCATCAACGCCACTAAAAAAGGTAAAATAAAAAAAAGCACACAGTGCTAAAAATTTTTTTTTTCTTTTTAATGCGCTTTTTTAAATAAAAACTTTAAAAAAAATTCTTCTTCCATTCGACCGGGAGTGCTTGGGAAATGTTTTTTACCCAAAATTAAGAGGTCAAAATTTTTGATGAATATTTTGTTATATTTCGTATAAGAAAATGAAAATGATAAACACTGCTAGCATTTCATTTCCCTATCAAAGACTTACAATATACGTATGTGTGCATTATCGTATGTCTTTAAAAACAAACATGAAAAACTTTACAGTTTGGCCCTTTTTTCTAGAATAGGTAATCAGTCCATTAAATGAACACTCAACCCTTTCTGGCTACATCCCATCAGCTGGCATTTTATCCTCTTCGACCGCATATCATGAGCAATAAACGATGATTTCGTTTTTTTTTTTAGCATACTCGTATATAGTATGCTTTTTGTCAAGAAAAAAACAACCACTCAACCACCCATATTTTCATGTAAAAACCCTCTATACACTACCATCCCTTGATTTGCCTTTTTCTTTTTTAAACTCTTACTCACTCATTTATTGCGTAATAGTGCGGTATGATCCGGTATCCCAAAAATCTTTATTCTATCTTTCCTTTAACATTTGGGGCAACATCGGAATATACCCATCATCAAGCAGCCGCTATCATATACCCGTTGCGCGTGATTGCGTCCCGACAAGAACGAAAAAAAAACCCTTTTTTCCACCCATTTGCTGCCTTTCGATATTATTACATGTTGCCATCGAACCTTAATACTGACATTACGTAACACTTCTTCCTACTTTTTTTTTGTGCTGCCCTCCCACATTGTTATATTGTTGTTTTCACGCCAACTAAAACCCTTCGTCTTGCCATGCTGATATCGCTCAGAGTTGATCTTCTTTGGCCTATTGCAAAGTACCTACGGCAATATTATTGATGAGAGGAGCAGCTAACATCTTGTTGATGGGTTTTGTTGGCTAGAATGTATCTTGCGGGGATCGGGATGGTCGGGAAAGGAAAATGGGAAATTTTCCAGTAGCAAGAAAATAAGATATAAGTCGCTGGTATAGAAAAGGCTACGAAGCAGTACTTGCTAAACCCACCCACCTATAGATAGACAATCCTACCTACACCTAGACATTAGATCAGAGTGGCAGAAAAAATGATGTTAAAAATTGTCCTTCGTATTTGATACACGTTCCTGATATGATCAAAAAAGGTACATATTTCGTTTAGGGGCTTTTTAAGTTTTGTGTACACGATATAGCCGCCGAGTTCGCTTTATGCTTGTTTCGTGCAAGAACGATGTGTGACATATGAGTGGTTGATTTTTTTTTTTGTGAGTGTGGACCGGGTGTGGACGGGGTGAGTTTTAGCAGGGGGGAAAAGAGGTAAAATAGCTTAGCTCAGGAATAACGATAGAGAAAAATAAAATGAGTTTGATCCTTAAAAGAAGAGGTTTCTATTCGATTGGATGTAACTTTATTACATTGTAGAGGAAGAGATACGATAGAATAAATACATCTTTCGTATTTGTAAATCAGTATAGCAGTTTCTTTTCGCTATGATGAAGATAATTTCTCATAAACTAAGAAACTTATTAATAAATTATTCTTATTCACCTCGAATAAGAATTTTCAAACCAGATTTGATAACAATTTTTCATCCCACTTGTTTCGCGCTCCTGCAGCAGCAAAACGTCATGATAACAGTTTTACCTGTTGGTTGTTGTTGTTAAGGCCGGAATATAATTGGCCCGACACAACAATCACACACAATTCCACACAAGAAAGTCATGTGTTGTTCGCATAAGATATTTGAGGCGTTAAAAGCTAGAGTGGACCAACCCACATGTCGAAATCGTGAATTTTTTTGTGTTTGAATCACTATTGCGAGTGAGTTTTTAGACAAAAATGTTTGGATGCACCAAAAAACGTTTCAACATTGAGTAATAAAGTCCACAGAAATTTTATTTCCAAAAATTTACAGTCAATAATAGTACAAAAGTGGAAAAGCTTCAAAAACTCGATTATGCGGGTTGGTCCACTCTAGCTTTTAACGCCTCATTTGTTCTCTGATCTTGCCTAAGGGTATATCCATAGTGAACTAGCTTCTCGCTTTCTCGCGCACCAGCTTTCCGGCGAGATTTACGCCGGTTCTTATAACCAGCGTGATTCTAGCAGGTGATGGTCTCACGCCTGTACTGCAGAAACGATGGCACATTCACCTCAACAACTGTCAACAAAACGGACTTGTAGCTGGTTACCGGCGTTAACAAGAATTAAAAATTGATTCCGGTGAAAGCTATGAAAGCGAGAAACCGGTGCAGTATAGACGCGACAATTCATACTCGGGTTAATTTTTATTCAGCGTAAACCAGCGGCTGGAAAGCGAGAAGCTGGTTTTATGACCACTATGGTCGTACCCTAACGGAGACCGCTTTCATACTATCCGTACTGACAGATATTTAAAAAAAATCAACTCGTATGTTTATAAAGGATCTTTTTTCGTTGTACACGATATTGTATGGTATACAAAAATCGAAAAAAAACCATTGTGATGGAAAAACATAAGAAAAACTACCATTGCCAAAGCCCAATCGTCAAATACTCTATATGATGACAAACAAAATAGTAATTTAAAAAAATCATTTGTGGTTCGATTGGATTTTGATGTATGGATTCATATGTAGGGTCAGGTAGGGTGAAGTGGTCCACGTTTTTATTATTGACCATAAAATGGTCAAAAATTGGAATTTTTGCATGATGAGATAGTCAAATCGCAAACGCAAGACCTAAGCTAACTTTCTGCATTCACAGATTGCCAACTTTTTGACATTAAATTTAATTTTTAGGCATTTATCGAAAAACTTTGATTTTCGATTTTTTCAAAATGGTAGGGAGAAGTGGTCCACCCACAAATTTTTTCCAGAAATCGCATAAACATAAAGTTAAAGGACAAAACATAACAAAAGCTATAATTGCCAATCTGGCAATCATTGGAGACCCGTATGGTGATATTCGTATCAAAATTCGAACAGTTGTACCAAAATTCCACTTTGAAGTCAAACTTTCCAATAAGATTTTTTAAAATTTATTCTAATCGGATTTTGATGTATGGGAGTTTTATGTAGAGTCATATCCTAAATAACTTTTGTTCTTGGACTTTTTTGATAAGATGCTCCGTTTTTGAGATATTAAAAAAAACGATTTCGTTAATGGTCCATTTTTGCCCATGAACGAACTTAGCCTCGCATTTTACGAAAAACGGATCTGCGCAAAATTTCAAGTCTCTAGCTCAATCCGTGCGCCTGCAATCCGCGCCACAGACAGACAGACAGACGGACAGACAGACAGACGGACGGACAGACAGACAGACGGACGGACAGACAGACGGACGGACATGGAAAAATCAATTTTTTTTATCATTCTAAACACACTGGTGTAATTCATTTTTGTGTGTGATGACGGGATCTTGGCGTTACAAACGGTAAAGCAAAGTTAATATACCCTTTGGTTTCACCATACGGGTATAATAAAAGTATAATCATGACGTTTGATCAAAAATATGGTTTATTCGAAAGTAACAAATGAGCGTTTGGTCTGTTTTGGTGTTGGTTTTTTCGGTGTAGTTGTTAAGTGTCGCTTTCCGGTGGCTTTTTCTGTTACTCTAATTCAGCTCGATTTTCGGGAGAAGTTATAATCGAGCTTCGCATCGATTTTCGGCCACGATTTGAAATGCTCAAAAGAACTCATAAAAAAAACTTGAAAACACGAAATATGACATTGACAGGGTGGACCACTTCACCCTACCAAACGTGGACCACTTCACCCTACCGACGCTATTTTGCGCGGAATGACGCAGCTTCAACAATTTTGGGGAAAAAATGCAGAAATTCGGTGGATTTACAAAGTTCATAATGTAAACAACATTTTAGATTAATTAGCTTATTGAAATTGATGAAAAATTCGTCAAAATGTTATTGAAAAGTTTTCGCAAGTAAACTTTTCAAAATGTTTTTTTTTTGACACTGGTCTGTGAGAGTGAGTAAATATACGTCTGCACACTTCAATGACTAATAAAAAACAAGCTGGCATCAAGAGAAACCGACGAGAGTTGAATATTCTGTTCTAATGTCACTATTACTAAAAAAAAAATGGTGGTGGACCACTTCTCCCTACGGACCACTCCACCCTACCCGATCCTACATTTAACGTTAATAAATTTTTCAATGTGACTCACCGTTTTCGAGCAAATTGCAAAAAATGGTTTCGTTTATGTGGGAGAGGGGGGAAGGAATAATCCGATTTCGCCCGTTCAAGAACTTAGGCGAGCCATTTACGTTTCTAACGATACAAAATTTCAAAATGGATGTTTGTTGGTTGGTCTATTGGTTGGTTTGATATTATAAAACTCAAAAACTACTGGACCGATTTTTACGCGGTTTTTTGCAAAATGATCTGCGTTGCCAGGAACAGGTTTATGTTAGATTTTCAAACTTCTAAACGGAAGGTCCTGTAAGAAAAACGCAAATGTCCATTTTCTAATTTTTCCCCGAAAAAATCGGCATTAGGGGGTTTCCAGGGTCGCTGATCACGAATCCGGTATTAGATTTTCAAAAGCCGAAACGGAAGGTTCTGTAAGAATAACGTTTTTCCAAAAAGGTTTTAAGTTATTTATGGTTTTTTGGCATTCTAAAATTTATACAAAAAACTTTAAGCTGGCAACGAAGGGTCTGCTAGTAGAGTATAAAAAATTGTAGGAAATCCTCCGAGAAAGAAAAAAACGTCTATAAATCCCAGAAGAAAAAGAAAACCTTAAGCCATCTGACTTTTGTAGCACTCTTAGCCCACTTACTTTACGTTTCTTTTAGTTTTTACCTTTTTTTTTGTTATCGTTTTCCTCGGGTAATGGAGTTAATAATTTCGCAATAAATCAGCCTATGGTCGTTTCTACATTGACAAAACAGAAATAAGCGGGAAATACCATCAGGTCTTGGTTCCATTTCTCATACCTTGGTCCATTTCAGACTGTCGTAGACTATGTACGGAACGAAAGAAAAACACCCACCAACCAACCACCCAAACGAGAAAAATCACCTTTCCCTTGTTACAACAAAAGGGCCTCAAAATACACACATTTCAGGCGATACGAAAATAAAGACTCAATCAATTGGGGAAGGAAAGATCAACAGTAAAAAAAAACCAACCAACCGACATGACAGATATTTCGAATCACATAATTGTTACATAAAATATCAATATGTATTATGTTGATGTGTGTAGCCTTTTTTTCACAATTTCCACATTATTATAAGTTGGTTGGTATTAAAGGACATTCATTATTTGTTTATGCCAGGAATAGTGCGGATATTCACTGAACCATCCCTGTTGGCGATGACACAAACTTCCATATTTTTTAATTTTTTTTTTAAATAAATAATATTAGCTATGGTCGATGCTAAGAAGTCATTTTTTTCCCCATCAATAACAAAAATGCTGGGTCACTTTGGCTATAGTGTGGCATAACAAGCTTCGAAAAAACCAATAAATAGTCTTTGAAAATGGATATGTAGACGTAGTGTAGATATTATCAGATATTATAATAGAATATGACTTTCAGCACAAGATTTTGAATTTTACATATTCTTAGGATGGAAATAAGAGAATATTTTTTGTTAGATCATCATCTTTGTTGGAAAGTCGATTGCAATTCAGTGCTTAAGTTTAGGTATTAAGAAAAGGACAAGTTTTATTATGTGCATGTCACCAAAAACAGAAAAATGAGGGGTTTTCGTGAAAATCGAACAAATAAAACGATAGAAACTTTTGGTGGAGAAAATGTTTGATGTTGGATCCTTATAAAAAAAATTGCTTCAAGTCGATTTACTAAAACCAGGCGATTTATTTGCACTGCACGTGCGACGTATAAGGCGTTCGTTCGTTCCGCCAATATCCCAACTTTAAATCGGTTGCGATATTGAGATAAAAAGATTCCAAATAATGGATTTCTCCCAAGTTCTTCACAGTCAATAGAAATTTACTTGCAATTCTTGGATGTTCATTTGGGAATCTGAAGCTGCAGATAGCTTGGCATCTATAAATTTCAACGGAAGCTTGATTATTCACGAAAGGATTTATTCGTATTGTGGATCCATAAATAAGAATATATACTTTCTTAGCCATACGTTGCTGGCAGGGATGGCCCCAATTTGCCTTGGGAGGGAAGTAGATTGGACCAAAAATAGTAGTAGATTGATACTAATAGTAGCAGATTTTCAAAAAAAAAAACCTTTTCTACCTATGCCGATATACAAATTTGTATAACTGAAGCTAAATAGCTTTATCATTCATAATACCAAAATTCTATCAACAAAAAACTGGCTGTAGTTCAGAAAATGACATTTAAAAACTTCTTTTGTACTACCCGTCGTTGCCGGGTTAAGTTTTTTCAAATTTTTTTTTTGTTGGTCTATGTTGGAGCTAAACTTCAGGCCAATCGGCTCGGTAGTTTCCCCGCGAAAGGGTAACATAGAGGAAGAGCTAAGTTTCGAGATGACTTTACCCCCTCCCCTTACTCCCCCCACCCCTCGTGCTACTTTTCCGTATGCCTATGTTGGAACCAGAACCACCACAGACACTCATGCCAAATTTCAAGTCAATCGGTTCAGCCGTTTTTGCGTCAAAGAGGAACAGACAGACAGACACCAACTCATTTTTATACCCGTATGGTGAAACCAAAGGGTATATTAGATTTGCCTTACCATTTGTAATGCTAAGATCCCGTCATCACACAAAAAAATGAATTACACCAGTGTGTTTAGAATGATAAAAATATTTAATTTCTGCATGTCCGTCCGTCTGTCTGTCCGTCCGCCTGTGGCGCGGATTGCGGGCGCACAGATTGAGCTAGAGACTTGAAATTTTACGCAGATTCGTTTTTCGTAAAATGCAAGGCTAAGTTCGTTCATGGGCAAAAATGGACCATTAGGGGGGGTACCCCCAGACGAATGAAAGCGTTTTTTGCGAATATCTCAAAATTTATTTATGATATGATTCTACATAAAACTCCCATACATCAAAATCCGATTGGAATAAATTTAAAAAAATCTTATTGGAAAGTTCGACTTCAAAGTGGAATTTTGGTACAACTGTTCGCCGTTCACTTAAATCACCCTACGGGTTTTCAATAATTGCCAGATTGGCAATTATAGCTTTTGTTATGTTTATATATTAGTATGATATGATTGGCTGCCTCATATTTAATTTCGTTAGAAGCTTTTTACATTTAACATGTATAATACAATTTTTTGGTTGATTCATGTATTTTACAAAAAATAGTAGTAGATTTGATTTACTACGCACTAAGCGCGGTATTACACACGGCAACTTTCGGGCTTACTTAAGCCGATTTTCGGGAGAAACGACTGCGGAGGGAAAAGTTGCCACTCGAAATCATGGCTTATCGACAATCTGCATACATGCAAAGCGTGTGAACCGGTTTGGGAAAAGTAGTAGGCAGAAATCATTTTCGTTCTGACCGTCAGCAGGTAAAGATCTTGGGAAGTATATGAGCAACAGCAATTTCAATGGTTTGAGTTCACACACACATATGTAAACTTATGTAGCATATGCAAACAGGATTGGCTTATTTAAGCCACAAATGTAAGCACGTTGGCTTATTAAGCCCAAAAGTTGCCGGCTTACTTAAGCCAAGTGTAATACCGGACTAAGGCTTTTGAAGGCGAAAATAGTAGTAGATTTACTACAATTGTAGGAGAGGGACATCGCTGGTTGCTGCGCGTTGTTTGTTGTTGTATTGTTGTTGTTTTTACAGCAATTTGCCGACAATGGCAAAAATTTACGGCGTTATTGTTATTGTGTTAAACAGTCAGAGGAAATCGATGCAATTTTTATGTGTGTGTGTGTGTGTGTGTGTGTGTGTGTATGCAAATCCAGATTTATTTAATAAAATTTACCAAAAAATTTCTGATCGACTCAAAAATAGCAATTCCAACAACAAACCCGCTCCCCTGTACAACTGGATTTGTAGAAAAAAAATTACGTTCTTGAATATTATAATTTTTTTTTTCCTAAAATCTGATTATACGACCTTTAGCTGAAGGGTAAGTTTGAAAAAAATTATATTCTTTACAGCAGGACATTGGCAAATCTTATGGCGGCGTTTACATTGCTTTTCCGTCTTAATTTCACTTGAATTGTGGTAGTACTACGTTCTAGGTTTCAGTTTCCTTGGGTGAATAACATTACGTAACCCACCTGCCCGTTTGCTGTTATTGCGGCTGCCATCAAAGAATTTCACTTGCTTTTTACCCCTTCTACACACAGAAAAATTCGGTGTGAATTTAACTCCAAACGTGTCTCAATAGGGTCCAACCGCCGTTTGGATAACTCCGATTTTTATTCCATTTGGACGAAACACTAATAGATAAATAAAATAATCCACAGATAGGGATGCAACATCGTTCATAAAACCACGATATATCGAAAATCGATGCTTTTTTTTAAGGCGACATCGATGTCAAAAAACATCGTCCTGAAAACATCGATACCTCGATGTTGTTTTTACCGATGTTTTGAAAAAGTTAAATTTAATACACAATTTAGCCACTTGGCGGATTCTCTACTGTGGGTGGAGTGCACCCAGGTAGAATTAACACGGTTTTAATTCTTCTTATACGTTGAACCACCAAAAACCCGTTAGTTTTCGAGATATTCCCGTTAGTTTTCGAGATATTCTCGTTAGTTTTCGAGATAAAAAACTATTTTTTTTAAATCCCGGCATATCTTCATAACGGAGTTCTAGTAAAAGACATAAATGTAGCAAATTTTATTATCTCCAAGTTTTGTCAAACATAAGACTACTGGAAAATGGTTAGTTTCGGAATAAATCGCAAAAAACGAAATCGTAGTTTTTAAAAAGCCGCCGTTTTGGTTATTTCCGCATCAGGACCAAACTTCTCTGCAAAATTTCATGGCTAGCTCTGATATTTTTTGCGAGATCTTGTAGAAAGATGAAACCGAAAATTGATACCAAAGGAAATTTAAACTAATCTTTAAGTAGAGTGGCTATATTAAATCTATCTAAAAACTAGTCCCTCTAGTCCTAAAATTAGTCTCTCTATTAATTTTATGAAGAGTAATTTTCTAACATCGCGGATAACAACATCGATACCTCGATATATCGGCCTGTTCAACATCGAGGTTAAAACTCGATATTTCTCAACGATACCTCGATGTTTTGCAAACGTTTTGCAAACATCGGGGTATCGTTGGCATCCTTATCCACAGATGATCTTTTAGACTCCACTTTGGTGTATAAATTTGAAGCATTTTGGGTTTAAAAATTATCCATTTGGAGTTTATAAAAAATCCATTTAAAATTTAAAATAAAACCATTTAAATTTACGCAAACGAAAACCCTACAAATGTTTGATTTTTTTTACAGCATTTGTGAGATTATCGGGGTAGATTTAAAAAAAAAACTCTCATTATGGCTGTGTTGCTGATTCATAATTTTTAAATTATATATTTTGCTTATATTTTATTTTTTTTATTCTGTTTTTATATTTTTTCCTATTTTCGTTTATACAGCAGAGTCCCGATAATTCGTATTTCAAGGGACCAGCAAATTCATACGAATTAGCGGGATATACGAATTATCGGGGTACGAATTATCGGGATTCTACTGTATTTATTAAATTATTAAATTATCTCTATCCTATAATATAATACGAGGAATGTCTGTCTGTCTGCACAAACGATCTCGAAAACGAAAAAGGGATTTTCGGGAACAAGGAATCGATCTAGATAGGTCTCACCTCTGAGAAAATTCCCCTCAATACCCCTCGCCTGGTATCTTCGAATTGGGTGATCCGATCTTAATGAAACTTTATAGTATTTCTAAGGGGGCTAAGAGCTTTCGATTTTTCCACTACAAGCCTGACTTTTCCCTCCCCTCGATAGCCCTCGCCTGGTTTGTGTCTTGGAATTACGTGAAGGTATCTTAATGAAAATTCGCAATATTGCTAAGGAGTAAGGTTTTTCGATATGCATTCTAAAAATACCACTTTTTACATATCTATCGGCAGCGATAAATAGGTGATATTCTTTTTTCTCGCGGAAATTAGCAGAGAGGTTTTTGCATCGGGGGTTTCAAACCCAAGGTAAGATACTGCAGACATAACGGGAAAATCTTTTTTTTCCCTCTATATAAAAATGGATGTTTGTTGGTCTGTCTGTTTGAGATTACAAAACTCAGAAACTACTGGACCAATTTTTACGCGGTGTTTTGCAAAATGATCTGCGTTGCCAGGACTTTTAGCTATGTTAGATTTAAATAAAATATCCAGTTTTATCCTTTTGGGTACGGAAAAACTTTATCCAGCTTTACGGAATTAAAAATGTTGAAATAAGTCCATGCGGATTTAAAATGTAAAAAAATTCGGATGAAATCGAGTTCACACCAGGAAATTTTTCTGTGTGTAACCATCGCATCGGCGATATAAATTTGCGTTCTGTAGCCCCCCACCACCGCATAGTAATTTCATATAGCTATAGTATAGATATTTTATTTTCCGCCGTTTACCCAGCACCTGTAGGTGGTGGTCTATAAATCCATATACTGTAGCCGTTTCCATTTTGTGTGATTCATTGTTGGAGTGTAAAGGATTTTAATATATTTTTTTTTCTAATACTAATTAGAAGGCGGCGGAGTGGGGCTAAGAAATAAATGTTATCGTTTTCATCCCCCAATCTTTTGGCATCTTTTACAATTTTCAACTTTTTTTTTTGTTGTTTTTAATGCGGTTACAAAGTGGCCAATGCCATTTTCTAAGAACGGCGGGCGGAATTTTCGGAGGTCTTTTCCGTATCAAAAAAAGGAAATTTCTACAGGTTAGTTAGTTAGGCAGGCATTGGCCAAACGAACGAAGGGTCGATTATAGAAAAGGGCACAGGAAGATAAACGGGTGAAAAATTTGTGGTGGCGGATGGCATATTAACCGGGGGCGCAGTGAAGAAAACGAAAACAGTGTCTAAGGAGATGAAATAGCCTAAAGGATTGAAATGCCGCCAAAAAGGTATCAAGACGGAGTGCCGATGCCACCGAAAATGTATTTCGTTGTTAACCGGGGTAATTTAAAATTAAATCAGATATTATGCTTTTTAACCGTGATCCCTATGGCATCATATAATTCTTCCCTTCTTCAGTGGCCAGCGACGCGATATCATTGAATTTTCTTTTTTTCTAATTTGGAAAATATCTTTCAAATTTCCCCATAAAAAATTACTTCTCGTATCTAAAATTAAAACTTAAATACCCCTAAATTATGGCTCATAGTTGAAGATTTTACCATTGATTTTCTTGAAGATTTTTTGTCTATTTAACCGACTTCCAAAAAGGAAAAGGTTCTCAATTCGACCTGAATGTCTGTTTATACCCGTATGGTGGAACCAAAGGGTATATTAACTTTGCCTTACCGTTTGTAACGCCAAGATCCCGTCATCACACACAAAAATGAATTACACCAGTGTGTTTAGAATGATAAAAAAAATTGAATTTTGCATGTCCGTCCGTCTGTCCGTCTGTGGCGCGGATTGCGGGCGCACGGATTGAGCTAGAGACTTGAAATTTTGCACAGATCCGTTTTTCGTAAAATGCGAGGCTAAGTTCGTTCATGGGCAAAAATGGACCATTAGGGGGGAGGGGGGGAGGGGGGGTTACCCCCCATACGAACGAAAACGTTTTTTGTAAATATCGCAAAAACGGTGCATCTCATCAAAAAAGTCCAAGAACAAAAGTTATTTAGGATATGATTCTACATAAAACTCCCATACATCAAAATCCGATTGGAATAAATTTTAAAAAATCTTATTGGAAAGTTTGACTTCAAAATGGAATTTTGGTACAACTGTTCGAATTTTGATACGAATATCACCATACGGGTTTTCAATAATTGCCAGATTGGCAATTATAGCTTTTGTTATGTTTTTTTTTTTTTGAAAATACGCCTAACTTTTTACTGGTTTGACCGATTTTGGTCGTCCCAAAGAGAAAGTTGCAGAGAAAGTTCCTCGTTGGGCACCGCCCCCGTGGCGCGATGCTTTCATACCCCTTCGCCTGCTAGATTCTACATCACTTGAGATATCGAGCTGAAATTTTTTGTGTTGTGTTCAGTACAACGCCAGAAAGAATATTTTAAATACTTCCCCGCTGTTGACCCACTCTCTCAAACCCCCTCTCCCGCTAGATTCTACATCGTTTGACACATCGAGTTGAAATTTTGTGTTTTGTGTTGAGTACAGCACCAGGAAGGTTGTTTTATACATTTCCCCTCTGTCGACCTACCCCCTTTAACTCCCTCTCCAGCTAAATTTTACATTGTTGGAGATAACGAGTGGAAATTTTTGGTGAGATGCTCAGTACAATACCTGGATTCTTTTATATATTTCCCCTCTTCGCACTTATCCCCTCAAACCACCCCCCCCCTTCCCCCTCTTACATTCTACATCGTTTGAGATATGGAGTTGAATTTTTTGTGTTACGACGCCGCGGCGGATATTTTACTTCAAAAATTTTGCTTTTTGGGAGTGGCGGTAAATTTGCAACTAAAAAAAATTACAAACCTTCTAATCCTTAAGGCAGATTGTGTTGTTGCTGCCTCTAAGAACGAAGATCGACTTCAAAAATTGTTGCCAAACAGATTAACCATAGACACGGCTCTTAGAAGTACCAACGCTATGTTCTTTTATGCCCCAAGTTGGATTCCCTATTTTTAAGCAATCGCTATAAAAAAGCCCACTGTCTCATATGTTACTATTTTTTTATAGAAATTTAACGCCACTCCCAAAAAGCAGAAACATTCAGGGTATTCACAGTCCTCTTTTAAATTGCGAGTAAATTTACCGCTCGGTAATTCAGTCAAATTTAACAGATTTTTATCGAGACGGTAACTTGATTCATGTAAAAATGAATTACCGGATTCGGTAATTGTATACATGCCTTGAGTCGTGTTTTCCGGCCCGGTTATTCGGTGTCAAGAATCAACCGCGAGTGGCGCTAGTAATGTTTTTAGTTGTCAAATTTTCTCGCTGGTTTTTTTAATCTCATCGGACTGCAAATTTTTTCAATTTTGATAGCCGTTGCCACAATAGAAATTCAAAAGAATACATCAAACATGGATTTAAAGGTATGTGACATATTTTACAATCAAATTCGCAGTTCATGATTTGGTCACGTATCAAATAAAAGCGCTGTTCTCAAATCTGTGCTGTGGGATGCTCACAGCAGAATATTTTCAGTCTTTTAATATTACCGAAAATACCGAATACCGAAAATTAAAAGAGGATTGTGAATACCCTTGTTATGAACTTTGTAAATCCACCGAATTTCTGCATTTTTCCCCACAATTGTTGAAGCTGCGTCATTTCGCGCAAAATAGCGTTGGTAGAGAGAAGTGGTCCATGTTTGGTAGGGTGAAGTGGTCCACCCTGTCAATGTCATATTTCGTGTTTTAAATTATTTTTATCTTTTTAGTTATTTTTTTAAAGTCGGTTTTATTTTTTTTTATTTTGATTGCTTTTCTAGCCGCTATCCCAGCCGGGTCGAAATTTCAAAGGTCCTCTAAATTTATCGTAATTTGAGACGTTTATTATTCGAGTCTATCAAACAGATTTAAAGTTTTTCTCTTCACAGTAAAAATAAAAACCCATTAAAATCATTTGATATTTCTCTTTTCTCACACAATTTTTTTTTTGCCAACTTATTTCACTCAGACACAATGCCGTGAATTAAATCCATTCATTTGTTAAACTCTTGGAAGAAGATATCTTGTTTTTCAATGCCAAAATGAAAAGGAAAGCCAATGCCAAGGAAACTAAAATTTTACCCGATAAACTGTTCCGTTTTATCATCTCTACTATAGCATAGTTTTCCCCCTAGTATTGCAATAAAAACAAAAGGGAAGTGTCTATTAAATGGGAAATGCTTAAGAAAAGGAAAATACTTGAGAAAAATTGTCAGAGAGATAAGTTTAAAACCGATTTACATACATTTTATCAACGTTTTCTTTTCGATCTCTGAATCAGTCCTTCCTTTTACATAGATCTGGATGAAGTCCTTGTTTGTTACAACAAACAGGAAGAAAATAACCCCAGCGAGAGAAAGAAAGAAAGAACAAAAAAAAAAGGATTTTATGAAGAAGATGAACCAAAATGACATTTCTTTCTTCCTGACGACCGACGCGACGGTGTGGTGTGGAGGCCTTTTCTTTCCTATCAGTAGCAGCATCCTTGCAAATTTTACAACATAAGACGACTCTCTAGGATGTGGCCTTACGACAAAAAAGAAATTCTTTTAGAGGTAGTTATCCAATTCCCTGAATTTTAGCTGTGGATTTGTTTTCTCATGTAACACAAAGCACAATATAGACGATTGTTAACTTTTTTTTTGTTTTTTTTTTCAATTCGCCTGTGCTACTTTAGAGCCGTACAACAATCTCTATTACCATCTGTATTATTGTCACTCAAAATGGATTACTGTCGATATTTTGTAGAAAAATTGACGGAATTTGAAGATAAGAAACCAGTAAATCTTCGATACTCATTTACATGTTGAATAACAGTGATTTATGTTAAAAGAATTTGTGAAATTCCTTTTAATATAAAATATTTTTCTATAATTTATATATTTTCATTTACACTTGGATTTGTTTGTTCATTTTTTCCCCCGACTTTTTTCTCATTCTGTGTGTCTTGTTTTTTTAAAAAAATAACACTCATATAATTAATGTACGTATTTTTAGAATTTATTATGAAATTGCAAGAAATAAATGCGAAATTATATAAAGTAACTCCTCAAAATGCTTCCAATAAATCACTTGTTTGTGACATAAATCCGTTTCTGTCACAGATATTCAGGATAAAACACTGAATTCTATGTACTCGACTATACAAAGTATTTTTTTTTCTTTCTTTTTTTTTGATACTAAGGAGCACGACATGATTTGATAAAATACGAAAGTCATATACACATGTACGATAGTATCTTGTATTTAAACGGCTATATCAAGTAAAAAAAAAACATGTTTTTAGACCCCATTGCTTAAACGCTCAACTTTTTATGTCATTCTACATCATAAACAGGGTATAATATAGGTTTCCTGTAGCACTTGTAATGGCTAGAACTAATCATGGGACAAAACAAATGAATTTCACGAGTTTGTTTAAAACAATGAAACGATTTTTGTATGCCTGTCTGTTTGTCTATCCATCTGTCTGTCTGTCTGTCCGTGAACATCATAACATTCGAAAGGACTGAGCTAGAGACATGAAATATTGTACAGTGGCAATCTATATATATAAAATCGTTTAACCTGATTGACTGACTGACTTATTAACGCCCAGCCCAAACCCCTGAAGCTAGAGACTTGAAACTTTCACAGTATGTCCCAACCATCGCGTAGGCGCTCACTAAGGCTGGGTTTTCCGAATTTTTACCTCTAAGGGGGTGAACGGGGGGGGATAAAGGGGGTTCGGGTGTTTTTAAACCGTAATTTTCGCCATGAATCCTGCTCAATAGGAGGCTGAAAAGTTTCACTCGGGGGTTTTCGGGGTCGCTGATCACGAATCTGGTGTTAGGTTAATTCACAACTGAGAGTCCTGCAAGGATAAGATTTTTCTCAACAGTTTTTAAGTTCTTTCCGGTTTTCTTGGTATTCTAAAACTTACAAAAAACTTAACCCGGCAACGGCGGGTATGCAAGCTAGTTTTAGTAAATAGCAAGTGAAAATTCAATTTTTCATGGGACACCTCCGCCCCCTGCACCGCCCAAACCATTAGTGATATCGAAAAACGGACAACGGATTCTTAATCGGAGGCCCGAAAAACCCCTCTACGCCAAGTTTCAGCGAATTCGAGACGTGTCACAAAATTGAAAAAATCGTAAGGGGTGTACCCCTTGATTTTTTTCAGGACGAAAAATTCAAGTCCTCTCATCGCGCTGAAATTCAGAATTTAGAGGTTATCGGGGACGAAGAATCGATATCCGGTGTCCGTTTCGAGGGGGGCGGTACGATTTGGGCAGTGCAAGGACGAGGTCCTTGAAAAATCCTTTTTTCCTCAAAAGAGATTCCGGATATCGATTTCTCGTCCCCGAAAACTATAAGATTCCAAATTTCAAGGACATTCGTTGAGCCGTTTCCGAGATAAAGGGATTCAATTTTTGGCCTATCGACTCACGGAAAACAGTTTTTGATAAGATCAAAGGATCCTAAAGGTGCCGCTCCACATGAAAGTTTATTTGCAGAAGTCGCTTCCAGAAGAGATTTCTGGTGGCACAACTTCTGGAAGTTCACTTGCAGTTAATGTTTCCACGGGAAAAACTTCCAGAAGTCTCTGCTAGAAGCGACTTCTGCAAATAAACTTCCATGTGGACACAGGCCTTAAAGGTGCCGCTCCACATGAGAGTAAATGCCGGCGAGAACCTCTCGATAGCAGCTACTCGCAAATGGACATGTCTCTGAGAGTCGATCGCAGAAACTCGCAAAACGAGCTAGTTCTGCGAGCTGTCAAAAGTGATTCTACTCTCTAGTCGACACGCACCCACTGAACTCTCGGAGAGTAGCTCGCCAGATACGAACAGCGTTTGAATTTCGCTAGTAGCTCTCAAGACCGATAGAAAAATCGCCGAAATTAACTCTCAAATGGACAACCTCCTGCGAGTAACTCTCGAGAGTTTTTGAGAGTTACTCGCGTATTTACTCTTAAATTTTCGGTTAACAAGAAAACTACTTTTCCTGGGTAAATATCGTATTTGGCGTTGCTTGTAATTATTTTAAAATTCCGATCAAGAAAACTGATTTTTTTTTAAATAATTTTTGATCGAACCAACACTATTGAATGCTAACATGAAAAAAAAAATAATGAAAATGGAATTCTCGTAAAGATTTATTGAACTACAATTGAGCGCTTCTCCGAAACATCGTCGTCGCCGTCATCGTCTTACTTATATTGGAGAAATGGCGAGCATAAATAAATCAGTTGAAAGAAAACATTTATTCAAGCTACTTTATACTTTCTATAACTAGGATATGCTCCTTATCAAGTGTAATAAAGTTGAAGCAGCTATGAAAGAGGGGAAAGAGTCGGGTCTGGCAAAAAAAAACCCCTATTCGTGAGAACACAAAGTATGATTGATGGAAAAGAGAAATATAGACTTCAGTTCGGTTTAGCTGATGGTTAAGTGATGGCATTGTCTTGGCCTAAGGTTTTTTCGAGGGGTCAATGTTGACTGATTATGGTGGTGGGCGATGGGTTTATAGACTCATTCTTTATCCACTACTTGAACTCTGTGTATTGTGTATACAGTAGGGTGGCAAGGTTCTTTTAATATCAACACGCACCAATCACTAACTCTTGGAATCTTCTTCTGTATGTCTATTTTTTTTAACGATTTTAAATACCTGTTTCGAAGTGTTTTTTTTTTCTCTTTAAAGATTTACTTTTTTGTACCAAAAAATTACACCCACTTTGCCCCATCGTTTTTCTTCAAAACTTTGCATGAAAAAAAAATGCCTTGGTTGCTCCTTAAAACTTTACTTTTCCGTTTTGTTTTCTTGCGCCGCTTCCGTTCTGTGTCGACTACAATCAATCAAAAAAATACGATTTTTGCTCATTTGACATTACCCGAGAGAGTAACATTTTATATTTATGTATTTTTACCTATATTTTCATATTATCTGTTTTCCGTATTGTTGTTATTGCTGCTGCTGCTGCGGCTGCTGTTTTATTGTCTATATCGTGTTTTCTTTTTGCAGTTTGCTTAAAGAAAAGTAAGAAAAAAGAAATTTTTGTTTTGGAATTCTTGGATCGCAGAACATGACGACATTTTGCACAATTGAATGTTGTTATTCTGAAATTTCTTTTTGTATTACTAACCGCAAAAAGGTGGTAAAAACCAAATGTTACCCGGGGGTATTTGGTATTTTTTTTTTCGTTAAGAAAATCAAAGAAGGAGTTAATGAGACGGGCACGATTGAAGATGGAATTTTGTTTGATTACACAATCATTGTTAATACCCGGAAAAAGACATATCGCTACTCCGGAGGAAGACTGTCACAACTCAAAAATTGTAAATTTTGGGAAATGACGTTTTAAAGTTATTCTGATATTTTGTGTTAGTATTTTTGATATTTAGAAAATATCTACAGTAACAAGCTTTTGCTTAAGTTACAATTGTGACACTCTTCTACAACAAAGTATACCATATTTACCACTCTTCCGCACCTTTAGTACAAATTCGACATTTTTTAAGTTGTGACAGTCTTCCTCCGGAGTAGCGAATGGGAACCATTCCATAAAAATGGCATGCTCCAGTCCCGTATTTATGGGAAGAAACGGCATAGTGGCCAAATATGAAAGTTGTTCCCATAAAAAAATTGTTCCCATAAAAAAATTGTTCCCAAATTTGTTGTTAGGTGTCCATAAAACATGTCATAAAATTAGAGTGAAATCGTGCCGGTCTGACTAGCAATCCACACCTGCCATGAATTCCGTCACTGTCGCTGTTACATTTGATGTTACGCGTCTAGTGAAGATTGAAATGTTAGCTGTTACGACAGAAAAGTCAGACAGTTTTTGCTGACATCTTTAAGCCTGTTTAGATTAGCCGATCCAGGCGCCAGGCGCATTGAACGAAACTGTCAAAATACAGGCAAGACGAGGAAGTGGGGGTGTCGATAGGAAATTGCACCACAAAACTAAAATCTCCATTTTCAGAGTTCCGCCTGTCGTGCTCTGATTGGTTGGCTGTCAAATTACTTGTGTTCCACTATCATTTGTATTCCAATTGTCGAAGCAACAACTTCGTTAATAGCCTATAATATAATACGAGGAATGTTTGCACAACGATCTCGAAAACCCGCCTAACGATTTTCACGAAACTTGGTGGTTAGGGATTTTCGGGGACAAGGAATTGATCTAGATAGGTCTCATCTTGATACCCCTCGCCTGGTATCTTCGAATTGGGTGGTCCGATCTTAATGAAACTTTACAGTATTACTAAGGGGGCTACAAGCCGAACACCCGAAACCGACGACGGACAAAATCAGCGTCTCGAAGTAGATCGCCATCGTCATTCTGTTTAAAACCACCAATCGAAAGATCAAACTTTTTCTGCAATTCCACAACAGCGATTTTCAAATCAAGAATGCCAGCAGGGATTTTTTTCAAAAAAAAAAAAAAAAAAATTAAAACGAAAGGTCCTGTAAGAATGACGCAAATTTCCTTTTTCTCTAGGTCTGAAATTTAGAAACTTTGGAAAAGGTATGTAAAGATAATGTGAATTTAGTTTTTCCCCAAAAAATCAGCAAAAGTAGGATCTTGAGGTCGCCGAGCATGGCTCGGTCTTCCTGGTACTATTTTTAAATGGTTCTTTCACTTTTTATTGTTTATGGGATATTTAAAATTTATTTCACTCCAATTCAATTGTGATATTGTCACAGAATTTTATGTATTTTATACCGATTGTCAATTTGTTCAGTTCCCACGTTTTACATTGAAACTGAAAATTTTGCGTTTAGCGTTCAGTTTTTTTTTATTTTTATTTTATATTTATGCCAGGAGCTTAGGCAAATTGCCTCTAATGCCGAAGCACAGCTCAAGACATCAGTTCCAATCTAAATGTAAACACGAGCAATACACGAGTTCATGGCCAGGCGCCTGGATCAACTTAATCTAAACAGGCTCTTTCCTAATGGTCCAAAAACAGTGAAGGCGGCAAGCGGCAGCGCCTGGTGGCATTTTTTTTTGCATCAACGTAGCGCAACGAGAGCTGCTACAATACAGCGGCAACACCAGCGCACTTTTTCCGTCGCCGCCGAGTTTGAACCAAAGTCAAACTTGCCGTCGCCGCCCAAAATGTTTTATGAAAACTACCACATTCGGCGCCATATTATATGCAGATTTTTTGACATTTTGATTTCGCAAGATGCCGACAACGGAGGAAAAATTAAAAGAGTTCGTAAAAGGAAATCCAATGCTCTTCGACTTGGCCCATCGTCAATACAAAAGGACAGACATAAAGGAAAATAAATGGAGTTAAGTAGCGGACGAATTAAATAAGTTTTGACGTTTCAATTTTGACAGAAGCATATGCCGACGGTGCCGCTATAATTGTAGTTGGCTCGGCGGTATGTGTGGTGGCGCCATGCCGTCCGCCATCTCCCCTGCCGCTTACCGCCTTCATTGTGGTTGAACCATAACAGAAATGGTGACGGAAATTTGACATCCGTGAATTTAAGATGGCGGATTGTAATTTTTCATGTGCATAGGCGCTCCGTTCTATCAACGAATGCTGTTTAAAAGTAATTTTTACAAAGAAATGATTTGAAAAAGGCATCGTGGGAACAGCTGGAGGCCGAATTTCATTTTAGAGCGGAAGTTTTAAAGAAAAAAGTGGAATCACTGAGATTGTAATTTTTTTTTTAATTTAAATTAGGTTGGCCCAGTAAAAACTATATGGCCATGTGTACGTGAAAGATCGTCATATTTACTACTCTCAGTTGTTTACTGCTCAACGAATTTCTGAAACTGAAACGTCATGCCAAAATTAGCCCGTCTACCACCGTGTCTTGACTTGGGATTTTTCATCGCAGAGATTTTGTAATTGACCAATCAGAGCTCGAGTTGACGGCGATATCGTCATCAACTCGAGCTCTGATTGGTCAATCATAAAATCTCTGCGATGAAAAATCCCAAGTCAAGACGCGGTGTACGTCACAACAAAATTTTCTAGTGACATTTCTGTTAACAGTTCTGTCAATGTTTCCGGTACGTCTGGATGGCGTGTTAAGTGCGCTAAAAAAAATTTTTTTTTTAAATGTAGGTTTGTGGATGATTTGAAAAATCCCTTATTATATTATATTTCAAACACACCGAATTCTCTTCTCATCATACACACCACTTTTCATCTATTTACTTATTCATTTATCTTTTCATCCAACCATCCATCTGTGCCCGTATCTGGTGTCGATACAAACAAGTATCGATCTATCGATTTAAAGATCCGAAATTAATTTAATGGAGTCAACACTATTCTGTACTGTCGCACCCTCTCTTAATAGAAATTGATTAGCTCCGGTCTCTAGATGGATGTGGCCTGAATTCAGAGGGACTTTAGGGTTCGGGTTAATCGTTTCTTCAATTTACCAGTATCTACTAAAAATGAATACGCCCTACAAAATGGCATGCCATTACTATCATTTCATTATTGCCTTCTTGTAATTTTACTTTTATAGTATAGTAGGTATAACTCTATATAAAAAATACTGCTTAAATCTTCCTGTATGTAAGTACATGCTTAAAGTCAAGGAATTAGAGAACCAACAATCAATATTATTTGGCGGGGAGGGGAGGGGGGTGGAATGATGGAAGAAAGGCAATGCCAACAATGTCTATTCTATATCGTACTGTATATAAGACACCTTTTCGGTAATGAAAACCCCAACTTCCGCCAAATAAGTCTCTTCGTGTAGTACCTATATATAGGTATCTCCGTCAATTTGCTTGAAATACCTGCTCCCAATGTCTCAATGTTCCTCGTATTCATTAAGAAAAGCGGCTAAAACAACAAACCAACACCCAAAAAATTGTTTCTTTTTTTTCACTTCATTTTATTCATATCTCTCCTTATTTTTTTTTTTTTTTTTGCAAGTAAAAATGAAACCCCTTTGCTTTCATTAATATAAAAGCCACAAAATTTCAAATAATCAGAGTAATAATTAATTTCTAATTAACCTCTTACTTATGCAATAAACTCCCACACTTACCACAACCTCTGGAAAACCCTTTTCTAAAAAACTTCAATTCCATGGCTGGCTTTCCGTTTTGTAAAACAAGGGAAACGTAAATGAAGTAAAGTCGATACACTCGACAGCATCAGGCAGAACAAACTTTAAGGATTACTTAAGGGGTAAAAATTAATGAAAATACCAATTTAGTTTTATTTGATTTTAGTTACAAAGTAGTTAAAACACTATAAGTTGCAATAAGTTGGGGAATTTTGTACGTCTGCTTCCATGGGAATAAAAATTACATTAAGCTTATGTTGTTGTAAAGAAATGTTGAAATTTTCAACGCCGAGGGGTAGCATTTTTTTTTTCAAATGTTTCCCTAGAAAATCATAAACGGCGCCAAATTTTAGTATGCGCCCCGGGCGATTTCAACTTTATCGATGCTAATGCTTGGATATCAAAAATGATTTGTTGCCACTTTAATAATATAGGAGAGTTGAAATTCTCACAACAAGTAATGTGTCTGGACAAAAATTTGATGAATTTTTTTTTAAATTATTTAAATTTCTATTCATTTTAAACGTCCGTTCATTTTAAAGGATATTTTGCTAGTTTCTTACCCTCATAAAATAAAGGGTGATCCAATTGGAGGTACTTTTTCCAAGAGGGTTGTTTTGACAGTTCTAATGTGTGTCAACGGGCTTGTCTATATGACGTTTGTGTTCAGTATTCAGTGCTATTTCATCATGAATAGACTTACGTGTGAACAACGTTTACTAATTGTGGAAACTTATTTTCAAAATCAGTGCTTCGTCCACATTTTGGTCGTCATAATCGTCCCACTGAACGCGCACTATTCGTGAAACCATCACCAAATCTCGAACTAATTTTACACTAGTTGCGTTTTTTTAATGTTTTAGAACACAAAACATTAAAAAAACGATCTAGAGTAAGTGGGAAATTTCATCGAGTTCGAATCGCAACTAACTTCACGTTGGTTACATCAGTAGGCCGTTACTGCTATATTTTCTTGATATAATCACGATTCGCTATCTCCCATGATTAAAACTATTTCGCTGTCGAACAGAACCACCACGAGAAAATCCTCAATTGAGAATAAAATTTTAGATTTATTATGTTGAAGTTAGCAGCATTTCATTACCGTACATTACCGTATAAACTTTCCCTTTGTTCCAAACGCTGTCCGAGATGAAAAGGTGGTGCAGAATTTTGTATGGACAGTTTGTTCTGAACTGCTTCAGAACATTAAAAAACCGCAACTACTATTAGACATTCATCCATAAACCAGAGTGCGTGCAGCCCGCAGTAATGAGAATATTGCTGCAGTAGCAGAGAGTGTTCGTGAAGACCGTGATCAATCAATTCGTCGCCGTTCTCAAGGTTTGCGCATCTCCAATAGAACGTTGTAGCGTATTTTGAAGCATGATCTTGGTTTAAAAGCGTATAAAATACAGCTCGTTCCGACGGGTATGCAAGCTAGTTTAAGCCGGGTGACCTTGGTTTACGTTTTAATTTCGGTTTATGGGCCTTGCAACAGCTTGAAGTTGATCCTTTTTTTATCGAAAAATTGTGTTTAGTGACGGAGCTCTTTTTTGGTTAACAAGCAAAATTGCCGTGTTTGGGCCGATGAACAGCCAGAAGCAATCCAAGAGCTACCAATGCAACCCGAAAAATGCACTGTCTGGTGAGGTTTATGGGCAGGCGGCATCATCGGACCGTATTTCTTTGAAAAATGTGGAAGGACTGCGTGTTACTGTCAATGGAGGTCGTCAATGGAAATGGAGGTTGCCAAAAATTCAAGATTTTGGTGTAGCTGACTTGTGGTTTCAACAGGATGGCGCTACGTGTCATACAGCTAACGATATAATCGCTTTATTGAGGGAAACGTTCGATGAAAACATCATCTCAACAAATGGTCCTGTTATTGTAATTGGCCGCCGAGATCTTGTGATCTGACACCATTGGATTACTTTCTGTGGGGATATGTGAAATCTCTTGTTTACGTCGATAAACCCGGAACGATTACAGCTTTGGAAGCAAACAAAACCCATGCTATTCGCGGAATACCGACCGATATGTTTGAAAGAGTGGTCGAAAACTGGACCCACAGAATGGACCATTTAAGAGTTAGTCGTGGGCAACATTTGAAGGAAATTATCTTTAAACATTAAATGGCATGAACCAAACTAACCACTTAAATAAAGATTTTCCTCAATATATTAATTATTATGTGTTTTATTTAAAAAAAAAAAACAGGAAGCTCTTTTTGGATCACCCTTTATAAGCAATATTTAGACAACATTCTTATGTTTCTCTCAAATAGAGCAAAATAATTTATTTGCTTAGTTTAGTTCCTCAATAATGCTTCTTTTTTTTGTTTGTCTTTTCTCTTTTTTGTTTTCCTTTTCTCTTTTTTTCCCTTTTTTCAAAGGGATGAATGAATAAATAAATTATTTTAAACCCATTCGAATTTGTTCATCAGCTCCGCCCCACCCCCTCTGCCCGAATAAAGTTTAAGCATCAGGAAATTAAAATGGAGAACAAATCTTACATCATTTAACTTGTGTCATGTGGTACATTTACATGAAGGCCAGCCCTCAAAATACAACCAACCGTTTGTATATAATATTTATTCATTCCAATCTATTTACGAGTATCTACATTTTCTGTACTGTTATACAAGGGCTTGCAAATAGATTTTGATGAAACTATCTGCATATACACACGTAGAATAGTAGTATATTTGAGAATATTTGTTGACAGCAGCCGAACTCATTGTATCTGAGTAAAGTGTGTCTATCTGATGCCTACCAACCGACGCGACAGATAGACATGATACTGACGCTTTTCTACACCACATTTTTTTTATAAATACATTTATTTATCATTTATGTATATAAAAAAAGAAACACGATGGAGACTGATTCCAATTTCGTTCGTTGTGTGGTGGGAATAGGGAGAGAGATGAAGGTTGACCCAAAATAAAAATAAATAAATAAAAAATACATTTATTTTAAAAAGCTTTTATTTAAATAAAAAAATGCACTAAAAAGGAAAAAAAATAATTTTTTTGGCACTCTGTGTCAGAAATAAAAGCAAGATAAATATTTATTTTATTTTTTATGCTTTATGTTGGTGGGGTCGACGAATCCGACTAATTCTAAGCAAACTCGTGAAACTCATTTGTCTGCCCGACGATTCGTTCGAAGCTTTACAAATGCTAGAACAAACTTATTATACTCTGTCCATGGTTTCACCTAATCTCTATCTCTATAAGACAACGTCTATCTGTCTGTCTGTCTGTCTGTATGAATTGGCTCGAAAACCACTGGACCGATTTTGATGCGGTTTTTTCGTATATCTCCACACGTTCAATGTTACTTGACAAGCATTATTGATGAAAATGATGGAAATTGCCTGCAAACGTAACATTGAAGAGCATCCAAACGATCAATGTTACTTGAAACATGAGTCATTCAAGTAAATGTGTCAAGTAACATTGAACGTGTGGAGGCGCCTTTAGACTATGATTAGACGCAGCCACACTGAGCTTCCACACTGAACCTCTCGTGATTACAGAGGTTGAGCTGGACCCAAACGAAAATGAAACGAATGGAAATTGGGCCATTTTGTTCTCAATTTCGTGTTTGTGAGAAGTAAGCTGTCAAATATCAGTGAAATCAGGAAGTTGACCAAAAGTAATGCAAAAATTCCAATTATAAATAAATTTTTAAAAACTATGTGTTGTGTTTCTAGTGGACCAACAAATGAAAGACAAACTCTTGGCTTCAGCTGCATTGTTATAGGTAGCCGTTTCTGGTCTCATGGCTTCAGATAGTAATGCTGAAAACAAAGATTGGCAAAAAAAAAACGCGAATGGGTTAAATCCTGGAGACGTAGAAGACAGGATTGAGAGCACACTTTTAGCAATTGAGAGCACACTTTTAGCAATTGAGAGCACACTTCTTGCAATTGAGAGCACACTTTTAGCAATTGAGAGCACACATTTAGCAATTGAGAGCACACTTCTTGCAATTGAGAGCACACTTCTTGCAATTGAGAGCACACTTCTTGCAGGAACGAAGTACGCTTACTTCTAATTCTATAGTCAGGGTTTTGAATGTCATATAAACCGCGGTGATGCTCGTATGCTTCAATTAAAGCCGTTGTCTGACTTTTATACCAGGGTGCCATTGGATAAATAAGTTTTATATTTCAAATGCGAAAAAAATATTTCTCACTAAACGAGCTGTCAGATTCACTCGCTAAACAGCATGTACGTATTCTACGACGATCACAGAATAAATGATTTCTTTGTAACAAGTGGAAATGAATCAGCCAATCAGCATTCGTTCCGCTTCTTGAGCAACTGAAATTTTTAGTTTGGGTTAAGCCTGGTTTATACATTTCAAGTAACTTGCGGCAAGTAAAGAGAGGCAAGTAGTTTGCTTAGTTTACACGTTTCAAGTAAATCATTTCAAGTAGAATGACAACCGAAGGAAAACATAACCTAAAATTTTCTGAGAAAAAATATCACGACTCTTTTTTGTGGAAAAATTTGCGAATTTTGACCTAAAACTGTTTGTTGCCGACGAGTTTTTTATACCCGTGTCGTTTTTTCCTTAAAATGTTACGACGTTTTCTGGCAAAGCAGCAAATATAAAATGAACCGAAACACACACACATAAAACCACCTCTTGTGTACACGGTTCCATGTTGTTGTATTGGTTTTTACTTGCCACAAAAATAGAATAGCTGTCTATTATTTTCGAGAGAGCGGCAAGTATTCTCACACATATGCGAGCGTCGCACACTAGGTCAAATCGCATGTATTTACGTCTACTTGCCGCAAGTTACTTGTCTCGTCTAAACCGAGCTTTAGATTTTTCGTGTCGTCGTTCCCACTTTGTCCCTCGCCTGAAAAGAGTCGATTTGTTGCACCACACTAAGCGGGTGTAATCGTGGTCTTAGACTTCTGGTTAGGTTACAGGCTATGACCGTGATTACACACGGACTAAGTGAACCGCCCGCTTGAACCTTTTGTGATTACACGAGGTTGAACTGGACCCATAGATATACTAAATCGCTCGATTTGCTGTCTCAAATGGTCCCATTTCAATACAGTTCAGTGGATCAAAACGAGTCAAGTAAGAGCAAAATAATCGTATGAAGATAAATATAGCCGTCTCGTTTAAACCGTGAGCTGTCAAAGGAAAATAGACTTTCGGAATGGTGTTGGCGCCTAAAGTTCGTTTTTGACGCCTAAAGTTAGTCTCAAACTTGTGAAATTTGAATTTCGCGGCAAACTAAATTTGAATTTCGCCACCTTATACAGTTCAGTGGATGCGTTCAAGTACGATAAAGAGGGAAATACTTTTGGGACCATTTTTCAGCAGAGCTTTGTATGGTGACAGTTGTTCTATGTTATATAGTTCTGTGACTGGACCCCACACCGACAAGTGGAACGAATAGAAATTGGGCCATTTTTACTTCAGTAACATCGTGGTCAGAGATAATCTATCGGAATTTCGTAGGATTGTGGGGAAAAATTAAATTTATTAATAATTTTTAAAATATTAGTGATTGTATACAGACAAAAAATGGTGGAATTGTTCCATAAATAAATATAGCACACATCAATAAAAACGATTCGAGACGCGCACGCTATGGCGTCTAAAAACCGAATGATTTTTTTGAAACAAGTGGGAATAGGTAGCCAATCACACGTCGTTCCTCATTAACTTCAAATTGAAATCTTTATTTTCCGTTCTTCTTTTCTCTTGTCCAGACTTCGTCTCTTGTCCAGATTTTGGTGAAGTCAGACGCCTTCCTGCTCCAATGTCGTCACGGTCTATGTATTATTTTGCTACATTCCCCCATTTTTACCCCACAATCATTTATCCCCATCAGAAGTCATTTAACAGAATAACGCGTAAACCAGTGGACCAAATTAGCTGAAAATTTATACAGGGGTACTATACTCGTATACTCCGAAATTATTGATTAGTTTTGCGGTTGACAAACATTTTTCTCCTCTCTGACCCCCTTTTCTGCTATCTTCTAAACTACTGAATGGATTTTGATGATGTTTTCATTATTGGGGGCATCGTATATTAGGAAAAAATTTTCCCCACTAAATCCAAATCCACCCCGTTTCCGTAAACCCCCTCTCCTGCTATTTGCTAAACTAGTGAATGGATTTCGATACAGGATTCTTTATTATAGATGTTCCTCTGTCAAGGAAAACTGTCGCTATCTAAAATGTACTCGCTCCCAACGCGGGGATGGACCGCGAAACAATTCGGAGCGGGGCCCTTAGTCTTAATATATTAAAATGGATGTTTGTCTGCCTGTTTGAGATTACAAAACTCAAAAACTACTGGACTGATTTTT
Organism: Chrysopilus asiliformis; assembly: GCA_964034945.1. Classification (NCBI taxonomy): domain Eukaryota; kingdom Metazoa; phylum Arthropoda; class Insecta; order Diptera; family Rhagionidae; genus Chrysopilus; species Chrysopilus asiliformis. The sequence continues at coordinate 10,135,407 of OZ035964.1, forward strand.
ACCCAGTTTTTTGCAAAATGATCTGCGTTGCCAGGAGCAGGTTTTTAGCTGTTAGATTTTCAAAATTTGAAACGGAAGGTCTTGTAAGGATAACGCTTTTTCCCAAAAGTTTTTAAGTTATTTATGGTTTTTTGGCATTCTAAAATTTATACAAAAAACTTTAAGCTGGCAACCGTAGGATATAATTGCAGATAACATCTCCTGGTTGAAAAGATTTTTTTTTTTTGGAAAATATCACAATAGAACCTACGCTTTATATCGGGAAATTCATTTTGCGGCTGTGAACAAAATAATAGGCAGAAACGAAAAATGTTGTTACAATTTTTCTTGTGTTTATTAGAATTTATTTATTCCATTCCGTTGACAAATACTTGAGTACACTACCTGGTCTTGTAAATTAATGTTAGGAAGACATAATATTTATAGTGGCTTTTCCTAACCAGTAATGAAGTCATTATAATTTAATGCACAGATACTGATGATAGTAAATTTTCGAAATCGACTAACATATCATTTAATCATTTGTCACTTGGTTGTGGTAACCCTTCTACATCTTTGTTGCTATTTTGTTTCATTTTTTTTTCTGTACCGGTAAAATCGTATATAGTGTATAGTGGGTAGAAAATTCAAAAGCTCCGGCTTACTTTATCATCAAATAACATGGCTTTTGTTTCTTTGAAGATACATTTTGGTATATCTTTTTTGTCTATTTGGCCTGTCTGTCTGTTTGCCTCCCTATCCTAGTTTGGTATATCTATCTGTCTGTTTACGTCTGCTGACTTGTTTTTCTCTCATTTTGTGGTACTTTTTTGTTTACTTCAGCTAATCGCTTTGCTCAATTCAAGTAGAATAATTCCCTAATTCAACGCACACACAATTTTGTTTTCAGAAAAAGCGACATACAAGCGAAATATACTTGGATATAAGATCTAAGGACCAACGAGTGGCTGCTGCTCACTTTACTACCACCCATCTATAATATAGAATGAGTGAGAGAGTAATGTGTGTTATTTTATTGGTGGAGTTCGGATACTATTGTATAGAGAAGGTTTGAGAAAATTATTTTTCTAACATTGTCAGCACTATTTTCAATTCAATTTACCTACTTACGATTACAAATGCCATATATACAAGTCCAGAATTTGTGCTGGTGTTTAATATTTCTACAATTTTCAATCTTACTTGTAAATATCAGCATTGTAAAAAAAAACTGTATCACAAAGATTGTAATTAGGCTGATATCCATTACGAAAAAAAATATCTGATGTGAACAGCACATGACTTTCTTATATAAAATCTACTAGCTTCCATACCCGTCGTTGCCGGTTAAGTTTTTTCAAATTTTTTTTTTTTATGGTTTATGTTGGAGCTAAACTTCAGGCCAATCGGTTCAGTAGTTTCCCCGCGAAAGAGTAACATAGCGTAAAAACTAAGTTTCGAAATCACTTTACCCCCTCCCCTTACTCCCCCCCCCCACCCCTCGCGCTACTTTTCCGTATGCCTATGTTGGAACCAGAACTACCACAGACACTCATGCCAAATTTCAAGTCAATCGGTTCAGCCGTTTTTGCGTGAAAGAGGAACGGACAGACAGACAGACACCAACTCATTTTTATATATTAGTATGATGATACATATATCTGTGGCAACAAGTCATAAGGGCATAAGTCTGTTTTTAGGCTAAGCCAAATTGCTCTGTCTATTAAAGTACATACAGATCTTTTTATCTTGATCTGAAATCGACATGAATATCATAACTTTCGAAAGGATTGAGATAGACGCTTGAAATTTTGCGTAGTTACGTTTCTCGTAGATGGCTAGGCTAAGTTCTTGAACGGTCAAAATTGGACCACTCTTTCCCCGCTTTGTATTGACAAACGAAACAGTTTTTTTTTACAATGTTCTCGAAAACGGTGAGTCGTATTGAAAAATTTATAAAGGTAAAATCTGATTAGAATCTGATTTTATATAACCGTTCCATACATCCAAATGTAATTCCTTTCTCCCTCTCCTATACAAATGGATTTTTTTTAAAAGAAACATTTTGTCTGTCATCATATAGAGTACTAGCAGACCCTTCGTTGCCAGCTTAAACATTTTTGTATTAATTTTAGAATGCAAAAAAACCATAAACAACCTAAAAACTTTTGGGAAAAAACGTTGTCCTTACAGGACCTTCCGTTAACTCCGGATTCGTGATTACCAACTTCGGAAACCCCCTAATGCCGATTTTTCCGGGCAAAAATGGAAAAAAGGATATTTGCGTTATCCTTACAGGACCTTCCGTTTCAAATTTTGAAAATCTAATACCGGATTCGTGATCAGCGACCCCAAAAACCCTATAATGCAATTTTTTCCGGGGAAAAATGGGAAAAAGGACATTTGCGTTATCCCTTCAGGACCTTCCGTATCGAATTTTGAAAATCTAACATCATTTTGCAAAACGCAGATCATTTTGCAAAAAACCGCGTAAAAATCGGTCCAGTCGTTTTTGAGTTTTGTAATCTCAAACAGACAGACAAACATCCATTTTTATATATATAGATAAAATTAACGATTGGCAATTGTAGCTTTTTTATGTTTTAAATTTAAAATGAAAATTAGTTTTTTTTCCAACCACTAATCTATTTTAGATAAATTTTTCTTGGTTCGAAAAGACGTGTCCTGGAAAGTCAGTGGAAAACCCTTGACTTGTGCCAAACTTTGCCTAATTTTAACAGATTTCGTATATTTCGTCGAAATTGCATAACTCTGGGCGTAATGCAAAACGCCTCAGAATCCCTGAGATTTAAAAAAAAAAAAAAAAAATTAACGCCGACTAGGCGTTGTCCGTTTTTGGGGGGAAAAAAATCTCGTTTTTCAAATAAGTTTGAGTCGATGATTTAAAATTTAAAGATTTTGCTTAGATGAATGAAATGAAGTGCCTCGCTATATTATCATTCCTTTGATATTTTCGAAATAAATGTGGCGAAACAGACGAAATGAAAACCGAAAGGAAACGATGGCAAATAAATACAGGGATCGGCGTAAACCTATAAAACTTCCGATTAATTTTCCTGCCATCAGCGAAAATCTGCTTTGAATAGAAAACAAATCATAGACATATAGACGATGCTTGAGCCCTAAAAACCTATCTAACCAAACCTAACCGATCCTACCTATCTCTGCTATGATAGCTTTATAGTAAGCAGACTGTGTACTTCCTGTATTTCTCGAAATATTCGTATAGGGCTGAGAATCGGTTGTTTTTTTTTTGTTGTTGTTGGTATTGAGCGGTGGTGGTGGGCCGGGGAGGGGGAGGAGGCTCCGGATGGAATCAACTTATCGGAGCGATGTCGGGCAATGTTCCGGATGGCATCAGTGAATTTATTTGACTTCCAGGTATTTCATTCTACACCTTATTTATCCATCTTTACACCACAATATTAGAAGAAATGGAACGAATAGAAATGTCTTTAAATGGACCTATATATATATATATATATATATATAATACAAGTAGATTGAGATTTTCCTTATAGACATTATTATTGTCGGTAGCTTAGGAGACCGAACCACATCTGAAAAGAAACACTTCACATAAGACTGGATCTTCATAAAAAGCAATAAAATGAAACCATATCAATATACCTTGCAAAAATAGTCTCAAAGATCTGTGGACATTAAAAGAAAAAGGAGTTGTGGTAGTCGTCGTCATTAACAAGGACGTGGTGCTATTATGATGGAAGAATTAAAATGGATAAACTGACCGTATCGATATTGCGGCTTTATTAGCACGAAAGAAAAAAAAAATGATAGATTAATTCTGGTAGTTAACGCACTAAGTAAGGATTCTCGGTTTATCCAGTCCTGGGCAAATACACCATCCACCCATCAAATTAACTCAATCCGTGCGCGTCCTACTTAAAAGTTGTCATCGAATATCTATACTTTTTATACTCTATATGATATATCATACAAGTATATGAGTATACCATTTGTAACGGATCGAACCAATCATCGGACTACACCAGGGTGTTGGTCTGTCCGTCCGTGAACATCATAACTTTCGAAAGGATTGAGATAGACACTTGAAATTTTCTCTACAGGGTGTCCCATTTAAAAATTTAATAAAAAACAAACGGCTTCCAAATGGTTTGTTTTTATTTGAAAGTTCAATCCTTCCGGTTATTTTTGGAATATGATTTCATTCAAATGTGAGCCGCGGCTGGCCTTGGCGTACTCCATTCGGTCGGTCCAATTTTTGGATTGTGTGCGGCTCTATTTCGGCAATGCCTGCTTCAATGTTGGCCTTCAAATGGTTAATTGTTTGTGGATTGTCCGCATAACATGTGTGCTTCACGGCTCCCACAAATAAATCTCCAAAGGCGTCAAATCACAGCTCCTTGGCGGCCAATTGACATCACCATTTCGACTGATAATGCGGCCATCAAATTTTTCACGCACTTCGGCTATTGTTAGGCCCACTGTGTGGCACGGAGCACCGTCTTGTTGGAACCAAAGGTCGCTCACATTAATATTTTCAAGATAAGGCCACAAAAAAGATGCATGGAAGTGCGGCTGATGTTAATTTAAGATGCACGATGGCGAATCGATGTTCTCGGCCGTTGGCGGACATTTTCGGCCATCGCGGCGATATTTTCGGCCGAATGAACAGGACGAACACTGGTACGCGTTGGTTTGTCAATTAACAAGCCCGTTTCACGCACTTTATGCACAAACTTCTTAATACCGTTGGCTGAGAGCGCCGTTTTTCCACCAGACGGCATTTCTTGCGATTTCGGACCAAAATAAATTTCCAACATTTCCCACTTTTGCTGAAGCGTTAAGCGACTCATTTCGTCAACCAGAAATATTATACTGAATTTCTGTGAAAGAAAGAATGACATTAGTGTTGCCAGAGCCAAAATAACCGGTATATGAAATCTGAACCGATAGATGGGACACCCTGTAGTCACGTTTCTCGTGGATGGCTAAGCTAAGTTCTTGAACAGGCAAAATTGGAGCACACTCCTTTCCCCCTTTGTATGGACAAACGAAACAGTTTTTTTGCAATGTTCTCGGAAACGGTGAGTCATTTTGAAAAAAATATTTAACGTCAATTGTGTTTAGAATAAGATTTTACATAACTCGTTCATACACAAAACCCTATCGGACCACTCCTTTCCCCCTCTGCCAGTGTTGCTCCTCTACGCGTAGACTTGTCTACAGTCAGACAATAGCGTAGACTATAGATTTGGGGTAGACAATCTAGACATTGGCGTAGACAATGTAGACTATCTCATATCTGTCAAAACAAAGTCATCAGTGAGTCATATATCTAATACTATACTATATAGGAAATGGCCAATTACAAGAAATGGCGAGGCGCTGGTGTCCCTAAAGAGTTAAATTTATATGAAAACTCGCTAACTGGGCTCCTAAGCGACACCAGTGCCGTGCCTTTAGATTACATGCATAGAATTAGAATCAGGGTTTAAATTGCTTTGCTTAATTCTCGTGCTGATGCTGGTGCTTTGCTGTGCTGAGTAAAATGTAAATTGCTTTGCTTAAAGCAAAGCACTTCAGGAGCATTAAGCACCAGCAAAGCAAAAAAATGCTTCGTCGAAGCAATCAAGTGGGAAATGCTGCGCTGAAATTTGCTTAAGCAAAATTTAAGCAGTGGTGAAATTTGCTTAAGTAATGCTGATTTGCTTTCCTGCTTTATGTTTCTTATACACGAAAATCGATTTCTTTTTTTTGGAAAATAGTATGGAGCAAAATAAAATTAGGGAGGAAATTTCTAAACAGCACATGACTTTCTTATACAAAAAATCGATTCTTAAATATAAAAATACACTATTTTAAAGGCACGGGTTTTTTATTTTGTATGTTGATTTGCATATAAAGTGGGGCATTGATGAACTGAAAAATAAAATAAATTTACCTACGTTGGTGATACACTGAAACATATATTGGACGCGATGTGTATTTTTGTATTTAAGAATCGATTTTGTTGTATAAGAAAGTCATGTGCTGTTCACACATTTCCTCGAGAATTTTCTTTTGCTCTGCACTATTTTCCAAAAAAAAAAATGGATTTTGCTCTAAAAAAAAGTCAAGCGAAAAGAAATCAACATTGCTTAAGCAAATTTCAGCACTGCTTAAGCAGCAGAACGGAGTACAAAAAGCAAAGCAAAGCAATAAAAATTTTCGATTCTCAGCACAGCACTGAAAATAAGCACAGCATTTCTCCGTCACAGCAAAGCAAAGCAAATTTTGGCTTGCTGTTTGCTGATTTGCTTTGCTTTTTCAATCCCTGTTCTTACAGGACCTTCCGTTTTGAATTTTCAAATTCCAACACCGGATTCGTGATCAGTGAACCCGAAAACCCCCTAATGCTATATTTCCCAAGTAAAAGCCCCTTGCTTTTAATTGGCTAATTTGTTTAACAAAAAACGTCTTCCTCAAAAAAGCCTTCCCATGAAATTCTTCATGTTAAGGTCTTATAAACAACTTGACCTCTTTTCATTCTGAATGAAGACGTCAAACGTACTTGTTTAGATTGGATTTTTGATTGTCGATTTGCGTTGAATTACAAAACTACGGTTTTGATATTAATCCTTCACCCCTAAACATGACACTCGAATCTCTTAATGTTAATGGCGAAATGGTGCCTCATAAAATTCTTCCCATCACAGGTGATGGAGCCTGTCTTTTCCGAACTCTCTCATACGATTAGCTCGCGTAAGATCTCTCTTGGGGCCATTTCGATGCGTATCTATCAATTAATTCTGATCTTCTATATATAAAATCGTTTAAACTGATTGACTGAGTCATCAACGCCCAGCCCAAACCTCTGAAGCTAGAGACTTGAAACTTTCACAGTATGTCCCAACCATCACGTAGGCGCTCACTAAGGCGGGGTTTTCCGAAATTTTACCGCTAATGGGGTAAACGTTTTTAAACCATGATTTTCGCCATGAATTCTGCTCAATAGGAGGCTGAAATGTTTCACTCGGGGGTTTTTGGGGTCGCTGATCACGAATCCGGTGTTAGAATTTTAAAATTCGGAACGGAAGCTCCTGAAGGCATAACCATTTTTTTCAAAAGTTTTTAAGTTATTTCTTTGTTTTTTGGCCGCAAGAAAATTTTTGCAAAAAACTTTTACCCGACAACGGCGGGTATGCAAGCTAGTTTCAAATATTTACGTTGGTAATTAATTTTTAGTACTGTTATTGAATAAATGAATATTACAAACATTATGATATTTAATAAAATAGCACAATCCATTAGAGATGTTCAAAAAGTAATGAACGATTTAAAAGTAAGTGTTACTCACAAGTAACGATATGAAATCGTTACCAAGAAGCCAAATCATTACTTTTCACTTTCGTTACATCGTTCTTTCTCCCACCACAAAATTTCTTACTCAAAATGAACATGCGTCGGCCGCTCTGGTCGTGCTTGTTCGTGCAGTGCTTCGGCCCCATTGAATTTTTCTTCTCTGCTTTGTGCGATATTCGTCCCATCAGCCCAACAAGTAACGATAGTGCTGAAAGAACGATTTGAGTTCGTTTCGTTAGTAATGATATGAACGAAGTAACGATAGTGCTGAAGGAACGATTTGATTTCATTTCGTTACTTTATGAAACCTTTTCGTTTTCATTACTTTAGCAGGAATTTGGGATATGGGACTCATTTAATAAACGAGTTAGAGTTGTTCAGTCCACACCAACATCCGAGGTTATCATTGAATTACGGCAATTCGGTGAAGAACACGCCATTGCAAAGAACCAAAATCCTCTTGAGTGGTGGAAAACACGGGCGCAAGCTTACCCTAGATTGGGAAAATTGGGGAAAAAATACTTAGGAGTACCTGCAACTTCTGTCCCAAGCGAGAGAGTATTTTCCAAAACGGGTCAGATACTTTCGGACAAACGCAGCAGACTAAAGTCCAAAAATGTGCAGATGATTGTTTTTTTAAATGCAAACAAAAAGTATTTAAATTGGAATTGAACTTTTAGGCTTTTTTATATTTTTCATTTTCCAAATAAAAGAAATGTTTAAGTTTATTGTTGTTTTTGTATCAATGTGAAGATGAACGGAAGTTTATCATCTTTTAACCAATTTTTATGGCTTAATGAGCATAAATGTAGCTATTTTTGCAGAGAAACTGGTTCCCAACTTCACGAGTATTGAGTTTCATTACTTGCGATAGAAAGTATATCGATTTTACTGAAATCGCAGGAAAAGTAACGAAGTAACGAGTAACGAAATAAAAGTAATGATTACCGTCATCAAAAGTAATGATTCGTTATCGTTACTTAAAAGTAACGAAACTCCACACCACTACAATCCATCAAATAGGAAATTAATCTATCAAACGAACTCTTCATGATTATGTAGAATTTTTCTTAAGTGTGGCGAATTTTCACGATACAATTCTTTCAGTGTAGATACTCGATTATTAGCTAAAATTAGTCCATAGAATTATTCATCACCTTAGAATTATTTAACTCTAAATTTAATAGTGAGCGATCCTGTAATAGTTAAATTTTATTAATTTTAAGTTAAAAAAACAACCATTCTTACATCCAAGAAATTCTTCTTAATTTTTTTTTTGAAATCCTTTTTAAACAAATCGGACAATTCCAATTTGTTCGTATCGATCTTAAACTACACCGTTGGCAAATTACATGTCCACACGGTGTGGCATATAATTTGAATCTAGTTTCCAAACATATTGGGAAGACTTAAGAAATTATTGGTTGAGACATTCTGTTGATTGTGGTAAATAAAAAGACCGCTGATTAAAATAATGAGAAGTTTATTGGTTGGCATTTACATCATGACTAAAAAATTCAGTTAATTTTTTAAAAATCCACTTAAAAATTTGACTTTCATTGAATTAGAAAAAAAGTTACTGTTAATTCACAGCAATGCAAAACATTTGTTGCTGCGATTCAGTGACGGCTCGTGTATATTTGAAATGAGGAGGCAAAGTTTTTTGTAGGAAGACCTATTTTTCTGGAGGGGAAAAGCGAAACAAAAATATAAACATCAATTTACGGTAAATGGCAAAAATGTAAAAAATATAATTGATGTGTCGAAAAACCGTTAGTTTGCAAATTATTCGCAAAAATATATTTTTTAATATTTTAATCTAAATATCCCAATAACGGTAAAAGATAACGGATAACGGTAAGAAACAAAATTGTGCAGAATGCCATTCTCATTAATTCACTTCATACCTTCAGTCAGCAAAAACCCGTTAGTTTTCAAGATAATCGCAAAAAACTGTTTTTTTGGAAATAACGGTTTATCTCGATAACAGGTGGAGATATCGAGTTATAGCTAAAGACAAAAGTGTGGGAAATTTTATTTTCTCCAAGTTTTGTCATACTTAAGTCCACTAAAAAACGCGTAGTTTGGGAGTAAATCGAGAAAAACGAAATTGCGATTTTTGAAAAACCGCCATTTTGGATACTTCCGGTTAACGGATTTCCACCAAAAGTTGATAGGATCGTTCCATTTCAGGACCCAACATGCCTATAAAATTTCATGGCGCTAGCTCTATTAGTTTTTGAGAAATCTTGTACACAGACTGACAGACAGAAAGACATTTTTTAAATATGACTCCAATCGACTCAGGAGTGATCGGGAAATGTTTTTTTGGCAAAATTAAGAGGTCAAATTTTTTCATGAATACAATACTTTATTATACTCCGTAGAATAAAGTAAAAATTGAATTTTGCATGTCCGTCCGTCCGTCTGTGGTGCGAATTGCGGGCGCACGGAGTGAGCTAGAGACTTGAAATTTTACGTAGATTCGTTTTTCGTAAAATGCAAGGCTAGGTTCGTTAATGGGCAAAAATGGACCATTACGGGGGGGGGGGGGGGGGGGTACCCATCATACGAACGAAAACGTTTTTTGCGAATATCTCGAAAACGGTGCATCTTCTCAAAAAAGTGCAACAACAAAAGTTATTTAGGCTACGATTCTACATAAAACTGCCATACATAAATATCCGATTGGAATAAATTTAAAAAAATCTTATTGGAAAGTTTGACTTCAAAGTGGAATTTTGGTACAACTGTTCGCCGTTCACTTAAACTTCGAACAATGCCACATCACCATACGGGTTTTCAATAATTGCCAGATGGGCAATTATAGCTTTTTTTATGTTTTCAAATAAATATTTTGTCTGTCGTCATTGGCTCCTGGCAATTGCAGCTTTTCTTATGTTTTATTATGATTTTTCTTTCTTTTTTTCTGAATTTTGCCAGTATTTTGTGGTGACGGTTGAGCGTTTGGCAATTAGCATTCGCCGAGGTTTCTTCCCAGCAGTGTTCCCCTTTTTTCACTCTGTTGACATGAACAAAAATGATGATAACAAAGGTGATGCGACCCTATTATGAAATTGGCACTCTGTATCAGTCGTATAACAATGAAGGGTATATCGTCGATTATGATTATGGCGGAAGTGATGATGATGATGATAATGGTTTGGGGAGGATTATTAAGAAATTCGAAAATTTTATGAATTGGAAAAGAAACAACCATCTTGTTTTAGTCGGGCGTGGTGGTGGGTGGTGGAAAAGGGCGAATGATTTTTAGCGTCTAATATTAAAAAATACATCTCAGCCCCATCGCTACATTAAGATTTCCAATCGTCATCGTTGTTGAAAATCAAACGAAACAATAAAATCGTTTGAGAAGGTAAAAAAAACCCCACGAAAACAATACGCAAAATAAAAATCAATACGATAAATTTTAAATCCTGTGAAACTCAACAAATGAAAGCAACACCACAGAAAAATATTTAAATCTTTAGCCTAAAACCAAATATTCTAGATATTGAATTGATGATTGAAATATGATATACTCGTATGTTGACACAAGTATATAAAGTATGCGAAATGGGAAACCATTTTTCTCGATATTTTCAGAATTACTTAATAGAAATAGCAGAAAAGCAGCGCACACACGGGATAGGATATGGGAGAGAAACTTTTTATTACGATTGGGGTGGGGGTGTGTGAGGAGGAGAGGGTGAAAAAAATTATGCTTGTCGGTTTGCTTATTTTTTGTGTGCGTATTTATGATAAAATCGCACTTGTGTGCGCTGGATTTTTTTTTTTTTTGAGAATTGGTTTAAATTTTTGTATAAGTTTTAAATGAACAAAATTGAGAGTTTGTTAATAAAATAGGCACAATTGTCGTCAAGGACTGTGTCTATTCGAAATTTCCCCTTCGTCACGCTTTTCCACATATTTTTTTTTCACTTATTGCCAGCGAAAAGAAAATCCCACACTAATTGTATTAAATAAAGAATGTTTATTTGTCTATTTGCTCTAGTGGGAATTTCCGGTTTCCCTTCATTATTAATTTGGCGAATTTCACTTCCTCTGCGTTAAGGAAATATGTCTTGTAGAGAAATGCATTATTTGGTGAAATCATTTTCCGGAATATAAAGAAATGCTCAACAGATTCGTATACGAGTATGGAATGTAGTATGTGTCATTTTTGGCAATTGATTCATATAGATATAGTATCTATAATAATATCTGTTAGTCGGTAAGGGTCCGAAAGTTTATCACCATGAGGGGAATTGTAGCACACAAACAACGAGCAATTTCTTAATAACCATAAAAATAAAATATCTGACATGGTCATCGTTTAGTTTTTTCATTCAACGATCTTTAAGTAAAAACCTACGGTATTCTTTTGGTTGCCTTTACAATTTAAATTGTCCAGGAAAATTTATTACAAATTTTATACGGTCCAAAAATGATCTTTCCTTACTCGTAAAAACTACATTGCATATTTCTAGGCGTTTCTGAAATATCAGACTTCTGACACTTGATAAAATAGTATATTACGCAACAAGGGCGAAAGTCAACGATTCCACGAGTGTGAAGTTAGCTGCATGAGCGAAGCGAGGCCAGATATCACACGAGTGAAATCGTTGACTCGCTCCGAGTTGCGTATACAATTTTTCATAACAAATTCATTGAAAATATGACTTGAGATGCCATTTAAACGCGATTTTCGTATTGGAGAGTAACGCCAAAGGGTTTTTGAGGGGCGGAGCCCCCCATACGGGGTCCAGGGGCGGAGCTTCGCTCGTGCAGCTAACTTCACACTCGTGAAATCGTTGACTTGTTGCGTAATATACTATTTCGTATAAGAATTTTTTTTGGAAAACTTTTATTTAAAAAAAAACTTTTTGGGCGTTATTCATCAGAAATAAAAGCGAGACAAATATTTATTTTATTTTTTATGCATTATCTCACTTTTGTTTCTGATACATATAGCGCCCAAAAACATATTTTTTTCCTTTCTAGTGCATTTTTTTAAAAAATAAAATTCCATTATCCTTACAGATTTAAGGATCGGATTCAGCGATCCAAAAAAAACCCTCAAAAGCTATTTTTTTTGTTTGCGGGAAATTTTATGAAAAAGGATAATCATATTATTATTATTACAAGACCTTCCCTTAAGGTGCCGCTCCACACGAGGGTAAATACGCGAGTAACTCTCAAAAACTCTCACGAGTTACTCGCAGGAGGTCGTCCATTTGAGAGTTAATTTCGGCGATTTTTCTCTTTTCAAGACCAATCATGGCTATTCTGGAATCCGAAGTTAAAACGTAAAACCAAACTCAGTCAATTGGTATTCTGGAATTCTGAAATTTGCAACGAGTAATTCTACTCTCAAAACGTTACTAGATCACACGTAATCGAACAAGCGTGAAACGCAGCGGATTCAAGAATACAAATTGAGGGGAAATCGAACAAATTTAACGCAACTTCGGATTCCAGAATAGGCATGAATATCTTGATTTTTTTGATATCTTGCTTTGGCGAGTTCTCGAGAGCGACTCGTAAAATTCAAACGCCGTTCGTATCTGGCGAGCAACTCTCCGAGAGTTCAGTGGAGGCGTGTCGACTAGAGAGTAGAATAACTTTTGACAGTTCGCAGAAACTGGCTCGCGAGTTTTTGCGAGTTTCTGCGAGCGACTCTCAGAGACGTGTCCATTTGCGAGTGGCTGCTATCGAGAGGTTCTCGCCGGCATTTACTCTCATGTGGACCGGCACCTGAATCCTTGCAAGGACGAAGTAGAGAAAATATTGTAGTGTCATTGGACTTACGTATGTGTGCCAATTTTTAAGTGGACCAAAATTGGATTGCGAAATTTTAATCTGGCAAACAGACAAACAAACACGAAGGCAAGCTTTTAATTTTTTCTTCTTTTTTTGGCAGAATTTTTGAATATAACTAAACATTTTTTCACTTGGTCAAAGAAATTCTGATTTACGAATCACAATATCAGCTTAGTTATGCTGCAAAATAGGAAAATGAAACTATTGTAACCAAAACCACTCATGGAAAATCTTTATCCTGCGATAATTTATTCATTAGCAATAGCAGCAGTGATTCCGAAAACAGGAATTTCAGTCAACAGCTTCTTATGGCAGTAATTTGATGCCGTCCCTGTGTCTTACATAGTCTGGTGTGGTGCCCAATTGCATAAAGAATATAGCAAAAATGAACCAGGATAATAATAATAATAATAAAGGAAATTGCTTGCGTGATTGGGATTTCGGGAAATCGGAATTTGTGAATTCTCTGCCGGAGTATATTTCACTGCCTCCCACCCCTCCCCCCTATCTAGCTCTTTTCGACAGCTAACAGGGGGTTTGATGGAGAAAATATAAGACGTCATCTGGTGTCATTGTGTATAATTGACTGCATATGGTCTAGATAGATTTTCCAACCCCCACGAAACTAAAATCTAGTTTTATCATTCACCCATCTGCCAATTGCAGGCCTCGTTTATACATTTTGACTTTATCCAGTATGAAAGGCAAAGCACAATCGGTTCAAAAATCCATAAACGTCAAGGTGACAAAAGGTGTATATGCCACTTGTATAACCATTTGGCATCGAGAATTTAATATGTTTATTTCAAATTATTGAAAACAATTGAATACGTTTCATTTTGTTGTGCATTTTCCATTGACAATACGAATGGTTTTCGACTGTGATTCAAATGAAATGAACATTTGTTTTTGTAGTGTTGCACTGGACCTAATTCAGGTTTAACAGAAAAAACTTTCACGACTGATAAAGGCAAAGGTAAAACAAAAACAAATGTTCATTACGTTTCGTCATCGGTGACCCCGGAAACCCCCTAATGCCGATTTTTCCGGGGAAAACCGGAAAAAGGATATTTGCGTCGTCTTTTCAGGACCTTCCGTTTCGAATTTTCAAAATCTAACATAGCTAAAAACCTGCTCCTGGCAACGCAGATCATTTTGCAAAAAATCGCGTAAAAATCGGTCCAGTAGTTTTTGAGTTTTGTAATCTCATATAAACAAACCAACAAACATCCCTTTTTATATTAGGGAAAACACGATCTACTAATTGATTTGGTAGCTTGATTTTTAGCGCTTAACCCTTGAGCACTCGCGCATGGGTAAAAAATAATCGAAACAACTTTACATTGGAATATTTCACTTCAATGAATCGCATATAACGGGGCTTTCCTAGTAGCTGAGTTTTTAACCGTTACGAGCAAGTTAGGCAATTTTCATTTGTGTTGTGAAATTCTAAGTGACAACAACCGTTCTCAAATTGTATTGTCTCCGTAGTTTTTAAAAAGCCGCCGTTTTGGTTACTTCCGGTTAACGGATTTCCACATCAGGACCAAACTTCTCTGTAAAATTTCATGGCTAGCTCTGGTATTTTTTGCGAAATCCTGTAGAAAGATGAAACCGAAAATTGATACCAAAGGAAATTTAAACAAATCTTTAAGTAGAGTGGCTATATTAAATCTATTTAAAAACTAGTCCCTCTAGTCGTAAAATTAGTCTCTCTATTAATTTTATGAAGAGTAATGTACTAACATCGCGGATAACAACATCGATATATCGGCCTGTTCAACATCGAGGTTAAAACTCGATATTTTTCAACGATACCTCGATGTTTGGCGAACATTGAGGTATCGTTGGCATCCCTAGTCCCACACTTGTTGAGAGCTTCATGCCTCAAATTTGCAAATGTTGAGAACAAATTAGCGCGAGTGCTCAAGGGTTAAAAGAAATACATTTTCAGTCGCGACAGTAGTTTTTCTTTTCAAGATTCTTGTATCATCTCGCAATGTATTGCTGCACTGTAAAAAAAACCCCCCAGTGGTTCAAGTCTTAGAAATCGTTAATAAAAGTTCCACGGTCTCCGTCAAGTCCATAGAAAGTAATTCTTATAAATTAAATTACCGAAAAAGGTACCACGCCCCTTCTATGTGTGATGATCTTTGGAGGATCCTCTGCTGGTGGTTTGAACACATAAAAATCGGACTTGTTTATATCCGTCGATACTCGTAGATATAAAATAAGCCCTAATAAAAGGCAACTTTTGGCAATTCGAGTGCTAGAAGCGACAGATAATATTTTTGAATTTTCGACATGGTATCGTGTAAAACGGGGGAAGGGGCGAGCTGCGGTTTTTGGCAGGCCGCGAGATATCCAATCCATCGAAAGTTTGTTATGTCTGTTTTGTTGTTTTCCTATTGAACAATTTGATAATATATGCTGGGCGAAAATATATACCTATACCATAAATATAACTTTTTTATTTTTTATTATAGCATTGATGGCAATCAAACGGTTGTGTTTTTATATTATATGAACATTACGTAAAGATAGAAAAGATACAAGGCTGGCTTTATGTTTATGTCGTGGCCAGCAAAAGTTCATGGCCCTACAATACCGAATCGACCGACCGATCGACCTTTTTCTTCTTCTACTTTCCTATATGCCTTTCCATACTGTGGATTGTAATAAATACAGAACGGCGGTTAAATAGGCTGGATATCATGTACCACCCATTCACCATCTCAGGATTTTTCATTCGGTCCCCGAAAATCTTTTGCTGATACACAAAAAAAAAATAAAAAATCAGGAAAAGCACGAGAATTTTGTTTTTTTCTGTCTCTATATATAATATACGTCAATCTTTATATAGCTGCGTGTATTGTATCTATATTTTTTATTTTTCATATACATTTATAGATACTCTTACATAAAATGTATTTTGAAATTCCCACCGGAATATGGTCCTCGTCGGTCGCCATTATCCAATAGCCACAATCTTCAATCAAGTTGAAATTGATCCATCATTATTGTAAAAACGATGTTCGACCGAAACCAATAATTCCATCGAATGGGCAAACATAAAAAACACCGGAAAAATATAATAAAACTTATTAACATTGTTTGAGATTGGTGGTAAAAAAGTGATTAGATTCACGGAAAAAACATATAGGAACCGTTCCACCAAAATCGCATGCTCCAGTCCCATATTTATGGGGAAAAACGGCATAGTGGCCAAATATGGGAGTCATTCCGATAAAAAACTTGTAACAGCTCCCAAATTTTTTAGGACACATTCCAACAAAAAAGTGGTAGTATTATTTTTTTTGGTGTAGCCATTCCCAAAATTATGACAAAGACTCCAACGTGTTACATGGGAGAGATTACTGTATATGTTAAGCGGCCCACACACTAAGAGGATACACGACGCGCCATGAGGATACAAACTTGAGTTGTCGTGTATCCTCACAGTTTGTGGGCCAAAAAAGAGTACAATCAAAGCTTGAACGCCAAGATTGTATCGTTCCACGGCCGCCTGAACTCGTCGCGATTTATGACAATCTTGTTGGGTTGTCGCGGTAGTGTGTGCGCACTCTCGATGTAAACTGACCGAGAGTTACTCTAGTAGCACGATCATCATGAGCTCATCGATGAGCTCATAATCGCGAACAGGTGAAAGTCAGGATGATTTTTGTTCTAGACCTGGGAAATATTGTCATCACACGGCAAAAAATCCTGGAGTATTTTTCAATCCAAAAATTATATTGACGAAATCTTAATACATATTTTGGATTGGAATTTAATACATGCGAATTTTTGAAAATTTTTAACCCTTTTTTGCAGTCATATTTGAAAAGTTTTTTATTATGTATCGAACTTAAGTACTTCTAACATTAATGTCTACAATTTAATCAAAATTTTAGACTTTAATACTGAATTAAACCAAAAATAAATTTATAAAAATTTCCAATCCATATTATTGGATTAGAATTTTCCATTGGATTACATATAGGTCCAGCGTAATCCAGTTTTGATTGGAATTCACTCCAAGATTTTTTGCCGTGCATGACTCGTCATTATATACTCATTTTTACTCATGATTCCTTCGATGACCTACGCATGAGCCTCTCGATGAGTATAATGGCGCGCCGTACACTGATGATGTATTGATGACTGCTCATTGGTAAACTCATGGCTAGCCGAATTGGCTGGCTGATCAGTAAGCATTTTGATGAATTCATTATCTTGATGAATTCACCAAAATTGATGAACTCATGAAACCTAAAATTGAAGAACTGAAGCATATTAAACTTGATGAACATCTTTCTCCAATTGCACTTTAACTGCGACTGAAAATAAATCGTTTTCAAGCATTTCAGTTCCAGAGTAAACGGTAAAACCGAACGAACTTCGGAAACACATGAAGTGGGTTACGAATCGATGCCGAACGCATCGCCTCGTCGACATTACATGATCAGTCATGGACGGCTCATGATGAGTCAAACTCAAAGCGTTTAAATCATAGATATACTAGATCGCTCGATTTTCTGTCTCAAATAGTCCCATTTCAATACAGTTCAGTGTATCAAAACGACTCAAGTAAGAGCAAGATAACCGTATGAAGATAAATATAGCCGTCTTGTTTAAACCGTGAGCTGTCAAAGGAAAATAGACTTTCGGAATGGTGTTGGCGCCTAAAGTTCGTTTTTGACGCCTAAAGTTAGTCTCAAACTTGTGAAATTTGAATTTCGCGGCACACGAAATTTAAATTTCGCGATCTTATGCGGTTCAGTGGATGCGTTCAAGTACGACAAAGAGGGAAATACTTTTGGGACAATTTTTCAGCAGAGCTTTGTATGGTGACAGTTGTTCTATGTTATATAGTTCTGTGGTTTAAATCCATTTACTGTGAAGTTTTTTCTCACAAATAATTCTGTATATAAGCACACCACCTTATGTTCGCTCAACACAACTGAATTGTGTGCGTTTTTCCTTTGATAGTGTAGGCTACTCATGAGCCAAAGTTGCTAGGGAAACTATACAAGAGTTCGCAAACTACGTGCGAATTATAATCGAAGAAAAAAATCGGCTTGAATTATCATATTCGCTGAATCCTATTATAGGAATGAGTCCGCCAACACTTAAGATTCGTTCCAGTTTTTTTTGTAGGACTGATTCCTACATAATATTGAAGTGACTTCTAAAAACAGTGGGAACGATTCCATTCCATAATATAGCATTGGTTCCCCATCAGTATAGGAATATCTCCAGTAAAAACTAGGAACTGGTGCTAATTTTGTTGGAATGTGTCCATTCTTCTATCAGCCCTATTTACATAGTAATGATTCCACGAAAGCTAGGATTAATTCTAATATTTATACACGCCTTTGCTACAAAATGGTGCTATGACTCCTATAATCGGTTTCCCATATTTTATAGGAACGATTACTATGCGGATTTTTTTCCGTGTTTAACCCTAGACCCGTGTACTGGGCACTGACTGCCCAGAACGATTTTTTGGGGTTATATTTTCCCATTGTATTTCTTACTTGTTTAACGAATAAACCACATTTTTATGATTTTTAAACAAACAAGCCATACATTTTCTATTAGAATTACATCTGAGTGCCCAAGTACATAATATATGGAAGTTTTATAGTACACGGGTCTAGGGTTAATAGGGGGAAGAACATCATAGTCGTCTTCTAGATAGCAAAAGTATCTCAATTTTGCCACCTGAAATGAAATATTTTTCAATATGTCTAGGATATCTAGAATAGTACTCAAAAAAACCGACACATTATTATTTTCAGAAAATTTCCTTATATAGCTCTTCTCAATAAAGCGTTAATATGTAATTACAAAAAAAAACTTGAAAGCAATTATTTGTCGAAATGAGAATGAAACAGGCTTTTCATTTCAATGTTTGAAATGGCTGTGAAAATCTTGGCGGGATTCAAAGTTGGAGCACAGTTTTAATAACAGCCAGCCAAAGTCGTAGAGACAAACCCCTATTATGAGCCCAAATCCCCAACAATCAAGTGTATAATCTTGAGTTCAACAAGTGACGGTTTTAGTAGGAGTTGCTCTAAGTTAAGGGAGTAAGAAAGTCAACGACGAAATATACTAAAGGAATCTAATTCACTTCACAAGTTTGCCTAAGACAGAACAATCTTTTATGTTTGCGCCTCTCTAGTACAAAGCCAAGAATAAAAAAAAACTTTTTCTTATTCTTGTTAAGGCGAGAGAGTTGAGAGGCAAGATGACGACAAACTCACTTCTCTACCCGCCGCCGTCGGCCAAAAACAAACAGAAAACAAAAAAAAAAAGTGAAAAAATTCAATTCCTTGTGGCTATACTATGAGTGTAGACCAAAAATACGAATATAAATACTTTCATATGATCATATTAAATCTCTCTTTAATACGAGATAAAATAACATTTACAACTTTTCCACAGTAGGCTGAGCAAACAGGGTTTGAATAGCACAAAGTGAGGTACTTTGGTTAGGACTAATTTTAAGGGATGCCTTACGGATTATACCTAGTCGAATGTCGTATTATTGGGCAACATAACATAAATATAAATATATACGTACAGAAATCCCAAAAGTGACCGTTTCAAAAGTATATTAAGGTGTGTAGTTGATGGGGTAAAACTGTCTTGTCACAGGTGAACTTTTCTTTGGGAGATTAACTAATTTATTTTATTTTTTTTTAATAAAGTTTTGTCAATCTATTGAATTTGAAAGGGTGAAAATGTCCATGAAATACTTTATGAACATTTTCTATGATAATGATTGGTTTTTGCGGGTGCACCGAAAATTGATTTTAACTATTTTATTATTGAAGACATTTTCAAAAGAGAGTATTTTTGGTGGGTCGAACATTTTAACGCTTTGTGGACCAGGAAGTGAACAACAATAAATCAATAACAATGACTTTTTTTTTCATTGAAAATGGTTCCAGAAAGCATTTAAAAAAAAAAAGACATGAACTAATTTTATGGAGGAGTGGTATTTACGCCTGTGGTATATTGAAGTACAGTAGAACCTTTTAATTGGGACACCTCTAAATCGGGACACCCTCTAAGCTCTCTCACGCATTTTCCATAGACAACAGCCTCTGTAATCGGGACAACTCGAAATTGGGACACCTCCAAATCGGGACAGTAAATTGCCCTCCTTACTTTGTACCTCTTCAATCGGGACATTATAAACATAACTAGTCTTTTATCACTAGATTGGCCACCTTTTAAATTACCCCAGGCGCCCAGGCATCAAGTTCAGATATCCACTATTATAAAGTGCTTCAGAAGACCTGATTTTCTAGAGGAAATCGCCGAAATTGTTCATATTGATGAACAACTTGCTGCTTGCGTGTCTTTGTCCGAAAATTGGGAAACAGACTTTTTTCAAAATCTTCAAAATAGAGAAACTATTGAATCTGACGATGCGAATCTGGATAACGCCGAGGAGGAAGAAGCAAGTGAGCAAGAAAACAGATGTCCTCTGCAACAGCTTTAAAGTAAAATAATTGATATTTCGAAATTTGAGCTATGCAATATACCTGAAATATTAGTACATTTAAACTCTTGTGAAATCGCTGTTAAGCCGAAGATTTCAAAAGAAACAAAGCATCAAACCAAACTTATTGACTTTTTTAAATAGTATGTTTGTATTGTATTGTACTATTTTGAAAATTTAATTTTAATTTGTAGGGTTCATAGTATCGATCAACATCAGTCAATAAATAGCCTTGGTCCAGACAAGTCTAGTTTTAATTCGTTCTCCTCTTTAAAGTCCTACAAATTAGACTTGAATGAATGAATATATATTATTTTTATAAATCTAGTACTTTTTTTTGCGTTACATACAAGCCTTTTTTTACAAATCTCTCTAATCGGGACAGGAATCCGCGGTCCCGTCGGTGTCCCGATTAGGGAGGTTTTACTGTATATAGAAATACATAGAATGTTGATACTATTGGATAAGCAAAAAATATAAAGATTTAAAGTTGGTGGTACTTAAAAGTACCGGCGGTCAACAAAGGGTTAAACACCAGAAGTTTTGAGCTTGCTTATGTGCGAATCGATTAATGATTGGTAATTTTCATACGAGTACAATAACACCTTATAATTCCTTGTATGGTGAATTACTCATATTCGTAGTTTTCTTTTATGCTACAGCAAGTTTAAAGGGGTCCCTAGACGTACAATATTATTTTCATAACATATGCATTGAAAATATGCCTTTCGATGCCTCCGTAGCGGGTCGAAAGTTGCGTTTTCGGCCCTAGGGGCGAAAGCACGATCAGCTGGCCGAAAGTGTGTTTTCGCGAAGTGTTTCTCGTACCACAGAATACCACAGAATACACAGAAGACAAACTTCATAGGCAGAAAACACTAGAGTAAGCAATACAGCCATATATGCTTCTAACCGAGAATTTGTGAATAAAACTGAACGAGTGTGAAGTTAGCTGCACGAGCGAAGTGTGATTTAGTTGAGCAGCATTGCCGATCTCCATTTTTTGTTATTTCAGAGCGAAATTTAAACATAACAAAAGCTATAATTGCCAATCTGGCATTTATTGAAAACCCGTATGGTGATATTCGTATCAAAATTCGAACAGTTGTACCAAAATGCCACTTTGAAGTCAAACTTTCCAATAAGATTTTTTTAAAATTTATTCCAATCGGATTTTGATGTATGGAAGTTTTATGTTGAATCATATCCTAAATAACTTTTATTCTTGGACTTTTTTGATGAGATGCACCGCTTTTGCGATATTTACAAAAAACGTTTTCGTTCGTATGGGGGGTACCCTCCCTAATGGTCCATTTTTGCCCATTAACGAACTCAGCCTCGCATTTTACAAAAAACGGATCTGTGCAAAATTTAAAGTCTCTAGCTCAATCTGTGCGCCCGCAATCCGCGCCACAGACGGACGGACGGACATGCAAAATTCAATTTTTTTTTATCATTCGAAACACACTGGTCTAATTCATTTTTGTGTGTGATGACGGGATCTTGGCATTACAAACGGTAAAGCAAAGTTAATATACCCTTTGGTTTCACCATACGGGTATAAAAATTAAAATCTGTTTTGACCAACATTTCTTAGTAATAAAACGAATTTGTAGAATTTGTTTTGTTTCTTTTAAAAATTTACTTCTGCTGAAGTCAGGGGGCTTCGATTCGCTCGTGCAGCTAACTTCACACTCGTGAAATCATTGACTTTCGCCCCCTGTTGCGTAATATACTATGACATGCCCCTCGACGATGCAATATTATTGCACAATAAATCATTTTTCGTTTGATTCTTGAGCAGTCAACATGTCCCTAAATGACATTGAAGCTAGTTGTGTAGCCATTACACTGGCTGTGAACTTCAAAAAAAAAAGAGTTTTAAGAAAAACGCAGATGGATGAAGGAGTGGTTAAAAAAAGAAGTCAGTACACCCATGAACATTTGTTGAATTACTTAAAAATAAGCCATGGTTAAGTGTACTCTCAGCAATATTTCATACGATACTGAGCCAATATTGTGCAATATCGCCCTCAGACTATGCAATAAAAACTTATTGTGCAATAAAAATCAAATCGATTTTGATTCTTTCAATATATTGCACAACCGTTCAATGTGACCCCTAGACGGTCAATATATTGCGCAATATTGAAATATTGCACAATAATATTGTACGTCTAGGGGCCACATTAAGTTGACCTCAAGCATCACATGTGATAAATATAATGTACCCGAATCGATGAAATATGTCTAATTCCAGACTTTGTTTTAATAGCTTTTATAAATCTTTTTCTATATAAAAGTTGATGTGAGGTTTACAGCATATTATAAATCCATGCATTTGTAATACTTTTGAAAGTATTCATCAATTTTGAGAGCTTATTGTACAAAACTGATATCGATTGGTTTCCTGTATTGATGAGCTCAAATGATTCTTTTATCTGGTATAATTTGGGAAATTTTGTATGCGGGCCCAGGCTGAACACTTTTGATATACAAAACAAAATACGCAAAAAAAAATTATAATAATAATAATAATGTGAATGTGGGAAGCAAAAAGTAATTTATGAGTATATCTTAGGGTCTTTATAACAACCGTCCTCTCTCATTCCTAGATTTGTAACTTATGACTAAATTATCTTAAACATGTTGCTAAAATTCCCATATAACTGTTGGTGTTCATTTGTACGCTGGCACAGCAAATTCCAAAGATATTAACCTGATATCCAATGCTACGCATGCATGCACGGTAGTAGGTACTAGGATTCTGTGCTGGACAACAGAGGCATAGAAAAGGACTCGAAATACATATAATATATTTCTATTCTTGGGAGTAAAACTTGTGTCAGAGATGCCGGCCTCCATGCAATTCAGCAATAGTCAGCAACACCTCGTGTTCTTGCAGAATCCCTTTTCCACCACACAGTTTTTCCCCCCAAATCATGCCCCATAATCGAGGCTCACGGGAGAATAGAACACGACAAGCAATCTTTTTCGAATACTTTTCCGTATCCTATCATTATTACTAGTAAAACCCTAAGCCTAAGACTACATTACACTTCATGCTTCGTCTATTTACGAATCGAGATCGAGATGAAAAAAAAAGGAATTTGTACGATTCCCTATTTTCCTGCCGCACCATGCACGCACACACACACACACACACACACACACACCCCATTCACTTTAGTATCACATGACATTTTTGGAGGGAAAATTGAGGGAAAACCTACACGAGGTAGGCACGATGAGAGGAGAACTAACCAATTGCTGAAGCTAGACACGCACTAAGCCCATATTTGCACTAGGCACAATACTTTTATTGACATATAAATAATTACAAGATCCAGATCGTTGTTGCCATCTAAAATACCTACTGGTATACATATATACCTACGAACAGGGCCGTAGCTATAAGTTTATTATATGGGGAGGATTTTTGAGTAACAGCCAAATCTGCTAAATGTAGAACAGATCTGTCGAACTCAATTGCGTTTTCGACACCAAACCGCGGGCCGCATCACAAAAAAAAACATTGATTCTTTAACCCTTAAATTATGAGATGAAAATATGCGTAAATGATGAGGTGGAGTCCACGTTCACTACGTTCTAATCACATACCAAATCCGTGCTTTTAACTCGGCATGCAACACCATACTGTATGAAGGTACTGTAGTTTTCAGAGTCACTTTGCTGAAAACATGAGAGATAGCAACTGGACCCACCTCATCAATTAAAGGTTAATATTAGCACTGAAATTTTTAACGAAAAATTCAAAAAAAAAACACCCTCAAATTAGGGTTTCCATTTCGTCCTCCTTTTCCAAGTACGGTGTCTTCTATTTAATGGCGTCCGGAGGTTTCTCTTTAATTAATTTGGGGGATAGCAAAATCTAACCCCAAAAAGCAGCGGCGCGACGTATTAAAAATAATCCCCCGGACAATTTTTTCTTCACTTTTCTTTAATATTTCGAACCATCTATATATGAGGCGTTAAAAGCTATAGTGGACCAACCCACATGTCGAAATCGTGAATTTTTTGTGTTTGAATCACTATTCCGAGTGAGTTTTTAGACAAAAATGTTTGGATGCACCAAAAAACGTTTCAACATTGAGTAATAGTCCACAGATTTTTTTTTCCAAAAATTTTCAGTCAATAATAGTACAGAGTGGAAAAGTTTCAAAAACTCGATTATGTGGGTTGGTCCACTCTATCTTTTAACGCCTCACATATAAAATCGTTTAACCTGATAGACTGACTGAATGACTCATCAACGCCCAGCCCAAACCCCTGAAGCTAGAAACTTGAAACTTTCACAGTATGTCCCAACCATCGCGTAGGCGCTCGCTAAGCCGGGGTTTTTTCCGAAATTTTACCCCTAAAGGGGTGAACGGGGGGTTTGGGTGTTTTTAGACTGTGATTTTCGCCATGATTCCTGTTCAATAGGAGGCTGAAAAGTTTCACTCGGGGGTTTTCGGGGTCGCTGATCACGAATCCGGTGTTAGACTAATTCGCAATGGAGTGTCCTGCAAGGATAAGATTTTTCTCAAAAGTTTTTAAGTTCTTTCCGGTTTTCTTCGTATTCTCAAACTTATACAAAAAACTTAACCCGGCAACGACGGGTATGCGAGCTAGTATCACAGATATCGTACTACTAGATCAAGCCATTTGCTATCTCAAATGGGCCACTGAAACGTCAAAAAGCTATGTCGAAAAAAAGGGACAAAGCTAGTAATTCTGGGAAATAAAAATTCTGGAAAAAAATGCTTATGCAGGTCCCCGACGGAATATTATTCAATCCCTATACCGATTATTCATGTTAATATTCAGAGCTGCCGCATACATTAATATGCAATTCCCTAAACCTGTGTATAAGTCTTATGAGTTCGACGTAAAACATATAATTCAAGTGTTATTGAGTTTGTTAATTCGAACATCTGACATCACTAAAGTTCGAAAAATAAATGAGACAACCATAGTCACGCTGTCCCATATTTTTGCTATGGAATTGTTCGAGTGCCGCGATCTAGTAGTACGATATCTGTGGCTATATGAATTTTAATCATAGATGCAAAGTAAATGTTTTTTGAGTATGGTCCGGTTTTGGTTCAAAGGTGAATTGGATTTCTGGTTTTTGGTTTATAAAAATACAAAAATTTGGTTTTAGTTTACTGAATTTTTAATATCCGCGCCGAATCATTAAAAAAAATCTGGATTTTGCATTGGTTGGAGCATTTGTTTTTAAGTCTGGTTTGGTTTTGGTTCGGTTCGGCCATCTTTTTACTTTCTTCTACGGAGTATAATAAAGTATTGTATTCATGAAAAATTTCGACCTCTTAATTTTGCCTAAAAAACATTTCCCGATCACTCCTGAGTCGATTGGAGTCATATTAAAAAAATGTCGTTCTGTCTGTCAGTCTGTCAGTCTGTCTGTCAGTCTGTGTACAAGATTTCTCAAAAACTAATAGAGCGAGCGCCATGAAATTTTATAGGCATGTTGGGTCCTGAAATGGGACGATCCTATCAACTTTTGGTGGAAATCCGTTAACCGGAAGTATCCAAAATGGCGGTTTTTCAAAAATCGCAATTTCGTTTTTCTCGATTTACTCCCAAACTACGCGTTTTTTAGTGGCCTTAAGTATGACAAAACTTGGAGAAAATAAAATTTCCCACACTTTTGTCTTTAGCTGTAACTCGATATCTCCACCTGTTATCGAGATAAACCGTTATTTCCAAAAAAAACAGTTTTTTGCGATTATCTCGAAAATTAACGGGTTTTTGCTGACTGAATGTATGAAGTGAATTAATGAAAATGGCATTCTGCACAATTTTGTTTCTTACCGTTATCCGTTATATTTTACCGTTATTGAGATATTTTCATTAATATGTAAAAAATCATATTTTTTCGAATAATTTGCAAACTAACGGTTTTTCGACAAATCAGTTAAAAGAATAATTAAAGATGTTAACATTTTCTACATTTTTGCCATTTACCGTAAATTGATATCTTTTACAGTTCTCAAGTTATCTCAAATTTTGTACGTTTTTGATATTTTTGAATAAACCCAGAATTTATTGGGAGGTCGTCTTAGGTTGACAACGCGACAGGGCTCTAGCGTAAATTGCGGAGGGTCGTAGATTTTGTAGAAGAAAGTTTCGTGTTGACCACAACTGATATTTTTAAATCTGGTTCGGTTCGGCCATTTTTTTAAAAAATTTGGTTCGGTTCGGCCCACAGAGTACTTCGGATGTTTGTTGGTTTGTTTGATTGTTTGTTCGAGATTACAAAACTCAAAAACTACTGGACTGATTTTTACGCGGTTTTTTTTTGCAAAATGATCTGCGTTGCCAGGAGCAGGTTTATGTTAGATTTTCAAAATTCGAAACGGAAGGTCCTGTAAGGATAACGCAAATGTCCTTTTTCCAATTTTTCTTGAAAAAAATGGTTTTGGGAGGTTTTCAGGGTTGCTTATCACGGCTCTGGTGTTGGAATTTCAAGAAACGGAAGGTCCTGAAAGGGCAACGTTTTTTTCCCAAAAGTTTTTAAGTTATTTATGGTTTTTTGGCATTCTAAAATTTATACAAAAAACTTAAAGCTGGCAACGAAGGGCCTGCTAGCATAATCTCAAGTTGTTCCCGACAAAACTGTATAAATAGTTAATTAAATTACTGAACATTCAATTAGAAAATCTTTTTACCATTTTCATTTCGTATCTACCTAAAAAGTTCCAAAAATACTGACAGTACATATCCGCGTATATCAAAAATATTAACAACTCAATTTCCTCATACCGCCGACGTGTACACGTACAGTACGTACAGCACCCACGTACGTACAGGCAGCCGCTAAAATGCCATCCTCTGATCGGTCGGTTTGTGGCCCCTTTTCTGCCCCCTCCCCCACTCCCCCATATATTATTATTATTATTTAATTTACCTTTTAATTTTTCCAAGTGGCTTAAGGAAATTCAAGTGCGCGCTTTTTTGTGCTGACTGCTAATATACACAACATTCACATAAAAACTGATATGTGACCGTAAAAACAAACAAACAGCGCGGTACGTTAGCATGAAGGCAGCCAATGCTTGACGAATTGGAAAAAATTACATCATAACCACATCTCCTTTATTATTCCAGGAACTTATGGTGTGTGTGTGTGTGTGTGTGTGTGGGTGTGTGTGAGTGTTTTTCGCATCGTTTTTACATTACAAACAAATCAGAGATTATGTATCATTTTTGTTGGATAATCTATAAACGATAGAGCATTCACAAATGTTGCTACCAGTAGTAGGTATAAAACAATGACTAACCCGTCGAGGGCGGGGGGGGGTGGCTAAACAAATTGTTGACTCTAAGCTGGACGCTATCGCAGGTTTTCTTTTTTGTTTTTCAAACCCTTGGAGCTGTTCAGCGTTTTAGAAACGATTTAAGGTCGGTTTATGTAAACAACATGTTAAAAAATAAAAATACATCTCATATGTCGCCATACTCCTTCCGCACTAATATTACTTTCTTATACGTAGTTTAATCAAGTAATGGTATTCATGAAAAATTTCGACCTCATAAGTTTGCTTAAAAATCATTTCTCGACTAGTCCTGAGTCGATTTGAGCATTATTATAAAAATATCTTTTTGTCTGTCACTCAGTCTGTTTGTCTATCTGTCTGCAAATCTGTCTGTCAGTCCATCTGTCAGCCTGTGTAAAAGATTTCTCAAAAACTAATAGTGCTAGAGCCATGAAATTTTACAGGTGTATTTGGAATGTGACGATCCTGACTAAAATTGCCTTTCACCGTAAAGGAATATATATTACCACCCGTTATCGAGATATTTTTGATTTTGTAAAATAAAAATTCATATTTTTATAAAGGGTGTTTTTTTTTTGCTTAGATAGAACTTACGAAAGGGTTAACTGTCAAATGAGCTGTTATACTTCGCTCACTCTTTGACATTTATTGAGCTGTTATACTTCGCTCACTCTTTGGCAAATCATCATGAATAGACTCACGCTTGAACAACGCTACCAAATTATCGAAATTTATTTTGAAAATCATTCGTCGATTCGCACAACTTATAGACGACTTCGTGATTTTTATGGCGCACATAATCGTCCATCTGAGCAAGCCGTCCGTACAAAATTGCCGCATATGGATTGAGACCAATCCACAAGAGACCCTACAGACTCCATTAGATCCAGAAAAATGCACCGTTTGGTGAGGTTTACACGCTGGTGGCATCATCGGATCTTATTTCCTCAAAAATGAGGCCGGAGCTCGCGTTACGGTCAATGGAAATCGTTACCACACCATGATCAATGATTTTTTGTTTGAAAATATGGATGACATTGATCCGGATGAGATGTGGTTTCAACAGGATGGCGCTACGTGCCATACGGAGACCGCAACCTTAGACTTATTGAAACCAAAATTTGGCGATAAATTGATTTCGAGTCAATTGGCCTCCAAGATCGTGCGATTTGACACCTCTCGATTATTTCCTGTGGGGCTACGTGAAGTCACTGGTTTATGCTGATAAACCAGCAACAATTGACGCCTTGGAGGCCAACATTGTTCATGTTATTCGTGACATACGGCCAGCAGTGCTCGAAAAAATGGCCCCAAATTGGACGTCCAGAATGCGCTTCGTCAAGAACAGCCGCGATGGCCATATGCCCGAAATCATTTTCAAATGTTAATGCCATGTATTGATCTTTCGAATAAATGAAAAAAATTGATTAAAATTTAATTTTTTGTGTTACTTTTTAAAATTTGAAGTTCTATCGGGCTTAAAAAAAAACACCCTGTATAAGCGAATATTTTACTTGTCGGGTCGTAGTGCAAATTGCGCAGGAACGTGGATTTTGTATAAGAAAGTCATGTGCTGGTCACATTAGATATTTTTTCCAATTCTGTCCGGCCAAAGTCTTAAATAGAAATAATTAAGCCAGACAAAAATTACTTAATTAGCATTAATAGCGAATACTTAGCGAGGGCGCACACGGAGCAACTTTTGGTCATCAGCATGCCGCAACTTCACCAAATTGTAGAAAAGAAACGAGTGCGGCAAGAGGGGAAAAGTCGCCACTCGAAAAGTGTTCTTCTCGTCTTCTTTTACGCACACAAACGAAGTCGCTCGTGTAGCACGTCAGCATGCATGTATGAGTAGTTTCATTAAGTCAGCCGGTGCTTAGCCACCGACTCGTAAACATATCCCAAATAAACAAAAATTGAATGCAAATAGTGAAATCCCAATTGCAGGTAGTTTTATTTTTCAGGTAGGTAGGAAAGAGTAAATGCCATAACAAATTACCAGTCCTTATTCTTCTAATTTTGGCAATTGATGTTGCCTCGGTGCTAGCTAGAAAGGAAATGAGCTGGAAATACAACACATATATGAGAACCACACACGCATGAGCGATCGCTTGTTGTACACCATTTTTTCCTACTAAAAAGTGAAGAAGCGTGTACGTCGGAAAGGCATTTTGAGGACCAAAAGTTGCCGCGATGAGAAGAAGCGTGTGCGCTCGCACTTATATGTAGATTGAAATGAAATCAGGATAATGAAATTACCAACCTTGGCAGATACAGATTTTTGTTTTTTGGCGGGATCCCCTTTGAAAACTTCTTAAAAATGTTTTTTGAAAACAATTTTTTCCTCCTCCCCCCGCCAAATATTTCTTACCAAAGCGAAAAAAAGTCCACCAATTTATCGATCATGGTACAAAGTTTTGTATTAAAGGCACGAACCGAACCCTAAAAAAAGGAGTGAAAATAGAGTGAGTACCTGAGAGTCTGCCCGCAAGCTATATTAATGGCATACTATGATTTATGGAGTAAACTAAATGATAAACTCAATCGGTATATTGTCTAAATAGAGTAGGGAACAATATCTCGACTACCTTTGAATATGAATGGTGGTAAGTGTGGCAAAAGGACCTTTCTTGGTGATTTTTTTTTGGGGGTATTTCTATTTTTTTTTTTTTTTTGAATAACTACAAGCAAGAAGGGCACAAACGACAGGACAAATAATGAAGGCGAATAGGTTGCTAAGCTCAAATTTAGGTTTTAGGTTAAGGTTCGGTTCATTAGAGCCTTAGGGCTATCACCGTAGAGTAGTAGACTTAAACTCACACAATATCAATCTCATCTAACTTCATCTATATAAAATCCCCCCAGTGGACATAACCCTAACGGCCTCGATGGTGTATTGGGGAGGGGGGACAAAACAAACTCCCAAGCAAGCAAAAAAAAGGGGGGAAGAAGCAGAAGAAAACTGAAAATATTGAGAAAAGAACTCTGCACAGAGGGATACGGAATACTCAACGAAAGTGACGTAATATTACTTCGGGGCCAAATGATTAAGAATAGTAATTTTTTCTCGTAGGTATTTTTTTTTTGTGTTTCTTTGATGGTGTATTCTTCCTCTACCTTACCTTAAGATGGTTCCCAGATAACCTGAAGGGATTTTGCAGAGTACTTGTTTATTTGTTATTCCTTTAACCAACCTACCTTTTACATCTTTTTCACAATTTCGCCCCCATTTCACTTTAATTTTATGTTATTTATCAAGGCTAAATGCTAGCTAGGTTCACCATTTTCTTTCTCTCGGTGGTGTTTTTCTTTTGTTTCTTAGCGGTGGTGAGGGGAGGTGGGAAGGGGGGTTTCTTTTCCTTCTTCATTTTGTTTTTACTTTTTTTTTCTTGTTTTCTGTTTAGTATTTCATTTCAGACGGTAATTTCCTACGTCTTCACGTACCTGTTTAAAGTGTATTTTAAACAAGTCAGTCGGCCTAGATCCTGGCCCGGTCGCTTTTGATACATGTCCGACGATGATGATGATGTGTTCATTATCCAAAAGAAAGAACAAAAAAAAAACAAAAACGAAATGTTGTCGTCCCGCCCCGTCCTAGCCACTGACTGACATCTCACTCCAACTCAATTCCGTACAATAGTCGTAACATCAAAAGTGCTGAATTTTAAAAGTCACAGCACGTTCGCTTACAACATTTTAAAATTTACTTAAATATCACAATCACAATAAAGCGAATGTTTAGTCTTTTTCCGTCCGCAACAAATCCTTAAAAAGGCAGTTTTATAATACAGAAACACTGGTGTTTTGTTGTTACCTTCTTAAAGGGTAAAATATTCATCATGATGTGATCATTTCATAAAAATCATCCCGAAAATTCAGATCATTTCTCGTATTTTAAGGCATTAGATTTTTTTATCCCCAACAGAAAAGTTATAAAAGACATTTTGTTTATTTATGTACTTGCAAAATACACAATAAATGATTATTATTTAATTTTTCATACGAACTATAATTAACACGTTGGCTACCAGCCAAAAAAAAAACGCTTACTCCGCTAGTAGACACTGGGAAAAAACCCAAAAATCATTTCTGTACTTTGTGAGTCACCAGTGAACACAAGATCAATAGAGACAAAAACGAACGAATCGAATAAAATATAACGGAAAAAACTTACCACAACAAATTTTTCACATTAAATATGCTCCACAAAAAAAACCCCCCTTTGTACCGCACGAGCGACTGCACTAAAATTTTTGCCGTTTGTGTATTGTAACTTGAGAAACTGACGGTAATGACAATAGTGTGTGTACACCGGTGACTCACATTGTCTCTGTGGGTGACACGCTGCGATCACCGGTGACTCACATGGTAGCCAACGTGTTAAGTATTTATAAAAAATTTCGACGTATTAATTTTACCGAAAAAAAAAACATTTCCCGAGCACTCCCCAGTCGATTGGAGTCATATTACAAAAATGTCTTTCTGCACTCAAAAACAAAACAAAAACCTTGTGCCTATTGACAAAATTTGTGTTTTTTTTTTGTTAAATTGATAAAGGAATTACTTAAAAAAGAAAAATTTTGTACAGGGTGAGTCACAACTACTGTCAGTGAAGTTTAGGTATCAATATTATGCACATCTGGCATTTTTCCCCAGCGAATCAGTTTATTCTCTATAGAATAATTTTATTGTTTTTTATGCATTATAAGTTATAATAAACATGGACGCGAAAAGAGAGCTCGTTGTGATGCTGCTATCCTTAAACGCCTTAGAGATGTTGGTATCAATGAAAGATTTATCTTCCGGACTATAAAACGATTTAGCGAGACAGGTACATGGAAAATTCACCGCACAGGTGGACCAAAGAAAACGGCAAGAAGCATTAGTAAAGATATGGGATGAAATGCCACAGAAAATAGTGCGTGCCAGCTGCAACACATTTTCCAAACGTTTACATCCCACCATTAAGGAGAAAGATTTAAGCTGCGCAATTAATTATTAATTTTTTTTATGTCTTTAAACAAAAAATATATTACTCTTTGAAATCCGTACATTATTTTATTTTTTACAGCATTTTTATTTGCTGACAGTAGTTGTGACTCACCCTGTAAATAAAACAATTTGTAATCATTTCGACAAATTAGGGATTATTAATTTCACAATTGTTTTTTTTTATTTAACAAAACATCATTTGTAAGTTCATTTTTGTTAAAAAAAACAATTTTTTTTGTTGAACAAAGATTTCCCTCAAAAAATATTTGTTGATATTTTTTTTTTGTGATTCCAACAAAAAATTTGTTAATTTAACAATGATTTTATCCATATGACCAATTGTTTCACTGGGTGTGTTTGTCAGTCAGCCTGTCAGTCTGTGGGCGCACTTAGACCGGTACTAAGTTGGCCGTTTTTTTCAAAGTAGCGCGGGTATAAATGCGTTTTAGTTCAGCAATATCTGCCAGCTTAGCTGAGATATTTTCACTATGCTATTACCATTTTTAAAAAGTCGCCATTTTGATTACATCCGGTTAACAGATCTCCACCAAAAGTTAATAGGATCGTCCCATTCTAGGACCAAACATGCCTATAAAATTTCATGGCTCTAGCTGTATTAGTTTTTCAGAAATCTTGTAAAAAGGCTGAAAGATTGAAAGACTGAAAGACTGAAAGACTGAAAGACTGACAGACTGACAGACTGACAGACTGACAGACTGACAGACTGACAGACTGACAGACTGACAGACTGACAGACTGACAGACTGACAGACTGACAGACTGACAGACTGACAGACTGACAGACTGACAGACTCACAGACTGACAGACTGACAGACTGACAGACTGACAGAAAGATATTACCCGGCCCTTACACGCGTCTGTAGAGCTGACACAGTCTCGTGTAAATGCACTGACTGCCAGTTCCCTAAATGTCTTTTAATTCGTTGTCAGTAATTTGACATTTGAAGTATGTGCTACTGACAGACTTTACAGTCGCGTGTAAAGGCCGGGTAATTGTATTGAATGGTCGCATATGACTTTATCGTTTTTCAATAGATGGCGTAACTCATACTATTCGCATTCATGCCAACTCGTAACAATTTTATTTGACTGTTCTAGAATTAAGCTTCCAACGTTAGTATGTGGCATTTGTTCAGAGTTTAAACAAGCATTCTTTCTATTGGATTGAAAATGGCTAGTTTCGTGCCAAAAAACAACATTTGCGGGAAATTTTACTTCACTATTTTATTGCTAAGAAAACGGCTCGATTACTTGTGGATATTTACGGTGAACATTCTCCATCAGAAATATCCTGCAGAAAATGGTTTGCACGCTTTAAAACCGGCGATTTCGATGTGGAAGATAGAGAGCATGGAAAACCACCAAAAAAAATTTGAAGACGCCCAATTGGAAGCATTATTGGATGAGGATGCACGTTATCGACAACAATAAATGCATTTGAAGAGATCTCTGACTGAAAAACGACCAGAATGGGCCAATAGACTTGATAAACTTATTTTTCAACATGACAACGGTCGGCCTCATGTTGCTAAAGTTGTTCAAAACTATTTAAATGGAGTGAACCCCACCCGCCCTATTCACCAGACATTGCCCCTTCAGACTACCATTTATTCTGGTCCATTAGCAACGATTTGAGTGAGCAGCGATTTAATTCTTTTGAAGAAGCCGAAAAATGGATCTCTGAATGGATAGCGGCAAAAAATTAAGATTTTTTTTCGACGCGGGATCTGTCTTTTACCCGAACGATGGGAAAATAGTTGTAACTTATGATGGTCAATATTTTCAATAAATTATACTTCATTTTCGAAATAAACAAACGCCTATAATTTAATGAAAAAAAAAACGATAAAGTCATATGCAACCACCCAATAATTATGTTCCAATTGACTCAGGAGTGCTCGGAAAGTGTTTTTTATGCAAAATAAGGAGATCGAAATTTTTCATGAATGCAATACTTTATTATACTACGTATAAGAAAGTAAAAACTCAGAAAAGCTAAATGAATAATGGGAAATTTTTTTTACAAAATAAGTATGCCACAATAATTGGTAGGGTTTTTTGTGTTATTATGTTTGTGTGCAGCGAGCGCCATGTCAATTACTGTCTGTTCATCTATTCCTCCTGGCCTGGCCCCTAATTCATGTTTATCCAGGATGTTTATTTGCCTCACCAGATTTCCATCATCACACTGTGGGTCTGATGTCCGACGACGACCCCCCCCCCCCCCCCCCCCCACCGTCGTCGTCCTGTGTCGGGTCGCCATCGCCTGCGGCATTCCCTACGACAAACATTTATTTTGGGGACGTTTTTCAACACAAAAAATGGTGGCATGACACGAAAAAATATATTCCATAATACAAAAAAGGGATAAAATTTTTCCCATTTGTGTATTGTGGGCGCGGACGGACGCGTGGATAAGAAGGACATCTCATGCCTGCTGTTACAACTTACATATCTTTATATCTCACGTTTAGTGGTTATAGTCACGTCGACTGTTTAAGCTTTATTGCATTTTAATTTATTCGAAATCACTTGAGTCGGATGGTCGTGTCCCCATCTACGTCCTTTTGGATTGCCCGGGCCGTACCTACTGTTTCCGTAGGAGTTTTTTTTTTAAAGGCTGGTATTGTAAGCGTAGTGCCATTTCCTGATTCCGTATTCTTTGTGATTCTTATCGTCTATTTCTATGCGAGGTTCTATTATGTTGATATTGTTATCTTTATTTAGATATTATGACGTGTTCGCTTTCCTCTGTATCATTTCAATTGTTGTCACATTTAGTTGACGCGATCCCCCTTCACCGGCCTTTGATAATATCTCGTGAAAATCTAGTATCATTGCTACAGCGCCGATCTTATTTAGGGATAGGATAAAATCGAGGAGTACACGGGAAAAACATATTGGGAATCGTTCCACCAAAACTGCATGCTCCAGTCCCATATTTATGAGAAAAAACTGGCCAAATATGAAAATCATTCCTATAAAAAAGTTGTGACTGTTCCGAAATTTTTTAGGACACATTCCAACAAAAAAGTTGTCGTATGCTTTTTTTTTTGTGTGATCATTTCCCAAATTATGGGTGGGACTACTGTATATGTTAGACATGTTACGACAAAAAATTGGGGCACATTCCCTTTTGTTTTAGGGACTCAATCCTAAAATCAAAGGAATGAATCCTATAAAAGGTTGTAATGTCTGAGATTATTGGACTCTATTTGGAGATTATTGGGTCTTTCAAAATGAGTTTTCGAAAGTACGCCTCTTTTTAACACACTTTAAACATTGAACGCACCCATATTATATGTAATTTTGAAAGCTGAAGGTTTGCCATTTATAAAAATGGAGTCGTACAGATCATTCCATGCGTCGCGACTTTGCCAATTGGATACTGGAACAAAACGACGATTTTTCCAAAAAAAAAAAAATCATCTATTCGGACGAAGCACATTTCGAGATCGGTGGCTACGTTAATAAACAAAACTGCCGTATTTGGGGAAAGGAAAACCCTCACGTGATCCAAGAGAGGCCAATGCATCCACAAAGAGTCACTGTTTGGTGTGCATTGTGGTCTGGTGGTGTGATTGGTCCGTACTTTTTCGAAAATGATGCTGGAAGAGCCATAACCGTTAACGGTACCAGATATCGCGACATGATCACAACTTTTTTATGCCCAGAACTGGAAAATATCGATACTGAGGACATGTGGTTTCAGCAAGATGGGGCTATGTGCCATACAGCCAGAGAAACACTGCAATTACTTCATACAAAGTTTCCAGACCTTGTTATTTCCAGATTCGGTGACGTTAATTGGCCATCAAGATTCTGCGATTTGACACCGTTAGACTGCTTTCTCTAGGGCTATGTGAAAGGACAGTTCTACAGAGATAATCCTCGAGCCGTTGAAGCATTGAAAGCAGGAATTATTCGAGTTATTGGTGAGATATAGCCACAGCTATGCCAGAATGTGACCGAAAATTTTGATAAAATAATCAGGGGCCTTATTCTAGAACTTGTACCGGGTCAAATCTCTACCGAGTGGTACGAAAAGCGATTCTTGAACTCGGAAACGAGCGATTTCTTGCGAGTAAATACTCGGTGACGTTAGCCTGCCGAGTGAGGTCAATATGAATCTGAAACTATCTTTTGAGAGAGATCGCTCGTTTCCGAGTTCAAGAATCGCTTTTCGTACCACTCGGTAGAGATTTGACTCGGTACGAGTTCTAGAATACGGGCCCTGGTACGCAAGAGGTGGTCACATCGGAGATATCATTTTCAGAGTATAAATGGCAAACATTGTAAATACCTCAAAAATAAATAAAAACTTTTTCAGTTTCAATGCAAATTGTATGTCTTTTAATCATTTGCTTTCGAAAACTCAATTTGAAAGACCCTGTATTTGCGTGACATTTTCATTTGAAATAGGATTCGTTTCTATAATTATAGCACAATGTCCTATTCCAATAGGATTGACTACTTTTTTACTTTCTTCTACGGAGTATAATAAAGTATTGTATTCATGAAAAATTTCGACCTCTTAATTTTGCCTAAAAAACATTTCCCGATCACTCCTGAGTCGATTGGAGTCATATTTAAAAAAATGTCTTTCTGTCTGTCAGTCTGTCTGTCAGACTGTGTACAAGATTTCTCAAAAATTAATACAGTCAGGGCCATAAAATTTTATAGGCATGTTGGGTCCTGAAATGGGACGATCCTATCAACTTTTGGTGGAAATCCGTTAACCGGAAGTATCCAAAATGGCGGTTTTTCAAAAATCGCAATTTCGTTTTTCTCGATTTACTCCCAAACTACGCGTTTTTTAGTGGCCTTAAGTATGACAAAACTTGGAGAAAATAAGATTTCCCACACTTTTGTCTTTAGCTATAACTCGATATCTCAACCTGTTATCGAGATAAACCGTTATTTCCAAAAAAAAAACAGTTTTTCGCGATTATCTCGAAAATTAACGGGGTTTTGCTGACTGAATGTATGAAATGAATTAATGAGAATAGCATTCTGCACAATTTTGTCTTTTACCGTTATCCGTTATATTTTACCGTTATTGAGATATTTTCATTAATATGTAAAAAATCATATTTTTGCGAATAATTTGCAAACTAACGGTTTTTCGACAAATCAGTTAAAAGAATAATTAAAGATGTTAACATTTTTCACATTTTTGCCATTTACCGTAAATTGATATCTTTTACAATTCTCAAGTTATCTCAAATTTTGTACGTTTTTGATATTTTTCGATAAACCAAGAATTTATTGGGAGGTCGTCTTAGGTTGACAACGCGACAGGGCTCTAGCGTAAATTGCGCAGGGTCGTAGATTTTGTAGAAGAAAGTTTTGTGTTGACCACAACTGATATTTTTATATTGGATTCTGTCCAATCTAAAGGGGACAGACAAAAATTCGAGTTATCGAATATACGATATATTACGGAAAGATCGAGGAGCTTGAAAATATTCGAGATATCAAACAGCTCGAGTAAGGAAATGCCCTGTAATTAAAAAATTTCTTGGACACAAGTGTCAGAGTGTGGTGGTAGGCAGGTATAAACTATATAAGAGTTCGCAAACCACGTGCGAATTATAATCGAAGAAAAAAATCGGCTTGAATTATCATATTCGCTGAATCCTATTTGCATAGGAATGAGTCCGCCAACACTTAAGATTCGTTCCAATTTTTTTTTGTAGGACTGATTCCTACATAATATCGGAGTCACTTCTAAAAACTATGGGAACGCTTCCATTTTTTAATACAACATTGGTTCCCCATCAGTATAGGAATATCTCCAGTAAAAACTAGGAACTGGTGCTAATTTTGTTGGAATATGTTCAGTCTTCTCTCAGCCCTATTTACCTAGTAATGGTTCCACGAAAACTAGGACTAATTCCAACATTTATGGAAGCCTCTGCTACGAAATGGTGAGTCCTTTAACCGCTTTTGCGATATTTTATAGGAACGTTTCCTATGCGAATTTTTTTCCGTGTACTATTACGTAGGAGAAAAAAAGACATGCTAAACGATGCCACCTTTAATCACTATCCGAATCGGTTTCAGTTTTGTCTCGCCCTATTTCAGCTTTAGTTGCTAAATTACCACGACGAATACGAAATTCTATACACTAAGAATCTAAATTAGGACTAAATCGGGATAAAAACGTTGAAAGGATTTTCTTTTTCGTTTCGTTTCGTTCCGTTTGCGTCGCTTGAAACTGGTTAATAGTTGAAAAACACTATTTACAATTATGATGTTTTGCATAATTAGTCGCTATTATGCCATTTGTTACAAAATTATACACGAAATAAGCGTTGATAGTAATGTTTGTATCGTCGCATTTGATTTCATATTGGCTCCATATTGCGGGTGTTATTTCAACTTCTTTCAAGTTAAATTTTACCAGATGGCTGAACAGCTTTTTTTTTTTTAAACCAAAACATGATAAGATTTTCTCAAAATCAAAAACATGTATTGTGTAGGTGTTTTTTTAAAAAATATGACAAGAAATATTTGTTATAACAACGTTTTGCGAAAAACATGTTTCTTGGTTTTAATGCATTTTGTAAAACCATTCTAGCGGACAATTTCCTAGTTTTGAGTCGTTTTCTATGAAAGAAAAATTTCTGCACTGTCGGATGCATCATTATTGACATCAAAGGTTTTTAAGATTATCCTTTAGAAGCAAAATATAATCCTTTGACATAAATTGCTAAGAAAATAATTCTCTGACGGATCAAAACATTTCATACGGAAGTAATATCGCGCGACAATCATAAACTGACGATAACACTGTAAAGGACTACAGGATAAAAACGGGATAGCGCGGGAAATTTAAAAATGTCAGTCGTTAAAAAATGTCAGTCGTTTAAAAATGTCAGTCGTTTAAAGACAAAAAAAAAACGATACACGTTAGAAAGGTATATTCACTGTACTGTTTGCCATCTGTAAAACGGAAATTGTGCTGACCTGACCGTAAGCCGATGATGAGAATATATCTTGTCGTTTTTCCCATGATTTTTCTTAAAAACATTTCTATGTTTTTTTTTTTTGTTTTTGTTTTTCGTCTTCATCTTGTGAATTTGTCGTCTTATAAAAAATATCTCTTCTGTGTTTCTTTGCGGCCGGGTGTTATTATCCTAACTGGCTATGCTGTTATTGGTATTATTATTATTTTTATTGTTTTTGTTATATGAATTTATATTTCATATCGTTAAGGCCACAATGGAAAAAGTTTTATCCTGTTTAATGGTACGAAAGTAATATGAGAAATAATAAAATTTGAAGAGTTCGAGAATAATAATTTTTTCATTCTTTATCTGGCTTGATTCAGTGGTGGTTATGATGCGCGGGGTGGTGTGGTGGTAGGGAGGAGGAAGGGGGGTGGCAGGACGATGGTGTAGCTAGCTGTCATTATTGCTATTCCGCTTGGTTATTTGGTTGTTGTTGTCATCGTCGCCATTGTCGTCGTCGTCGTCCTTATTGGCGCGTTCCATACATTTTTACGTGTACCTTTAGCATAAACTTGAGTTTTTTTTTTACCCATTGATCCTTCCGCCCTCCAAATCGAACAGTAACAACATTAAGTGTGTAATAGGGTGGTGGAGAGGTGCAAGTTTAAGATGTCCTGGTCTCGCCATAAAGTTGCTGAAAATCCTAACAGCGCGGCCCATCAGTTTTACCCGCTTCATTGCTTATTCAGATTTCATAAGCTATAGGAGAATGTGGAAGTCTGATTTGCAAAAACCTGACACTGGTAAAAGTACAAGCAATGGGGAAAAAAAACACAGACAGGACAAAAAAAAAAGAAAAACAAAAAAAAAATATTGGCGCTAGAAAAGTTTTCCTTATTGCGAAAATTTCCTCAATGTTAGCTCGACATCGTCACCTACTTGGCCGCATCGCTCCCCAACACATTTCAACTTTTTTATACCCTGTATCTCTGACAACCGTGGGCACCACCAAGTTTCATTATTTTCACGTTAAAGGTGTAAATGTCTGTTGCGTTTTGGTTGTTTACGAACAATAAAAGTTTTGCACGTCTAAAACGGGCAGAGAACGAAACGCTGCCGTCACCGGTTGCCGTCTCACGACATTGGCTCCATCATAGATGAGCCTCCTTGGCAATTGAGGAGCAAGCAAGGCATGATAAGATGAATATTTAAATAAATCAGACAAGAAATTACAATTATGAACAAATTCTTTAAGAAAACGTTTCTTGGTATTATAAATATCTGCCCTTCGCTATCCATAATTTGCATTAGATTACAAAATAGCACATATTTTCGTGAGAATTTATGATTTGGTAATTTTTTTTTTGTGTTGTTTCACCATTTCTTTGGTCTACAGATGTTTGTCCATATTTACTCGGCATCCAATTTACGCAAAGTTCTTCAATTGACACGTTTTTTTTTTAGTGTTTCTAATTTAGATAATTGGGAAATACGCGAAAAGTTCCAATGAAATGAATTTCACAGCATCTCATTTCGATCACGCTACCGTGAATCTGGTATTCTA
Source organism: Chrysopilus asiliformis (assembly GCA_964034945.1). Lineage (NCBI taxonomy): Eukaryota > Metazoa > Arthropoda > Insecta > Diptera > Rhagionidae > Chrysopilus > Chrysopilus asiliformis. The sequence continues at coordinate 10,176,916 of OZ035964.1, forward strand.
TTAGTTTTGATTTAATCAAACTTTTTTTTTTGTTTTCAAAACACAGGAATGTATTTTACGCTGTACTGGATTTGCAATTAAAATACGCATAATGAGTACTAAATCAGTCCGTACGGGACTACGAATGCATTTAGGATCCGGAAAACCAATTAGCGTTTTATGTGACGGAATATTCAGAAAGAAAACTACCGCCTGGTATGTTCCGCAAGGTAAAAAAAAAACTGACAGAAAACCTAAATAAACATTAATTTTCTTTTTTCTGGCCAAAATCAAAAACTTTTTTTTACGGCAGGAATAGAAAATCATGACGGAAAATGTTCTGAAACCGAAACGGAGCAAACAAATTCCGATTTTGTAAATTATAAATTTCTAATTGGAATGAATTATACATGACGTATATACACTACTTAGATGAATCATATGATAAGGCAATTAGAATGTTTTTGAATGGAGTTAGATTTTAGGAAAGGATATCCGCCAGCCATAAGTTTTTGCCATTTATAGTATGAACTTTTATAGATTAAACTTTTTTTTGTGTTTTATTAGAACAAAAAATGCTTACAAAAAAGTTGTGTGACGACTGAAATCGATTACAAAAAAAATATGATCCTGTAGGCAAAATCCGACAGTCGCATTGCATATTTTCAGGTGATTATAATAGAAGTGCAAATATTTGCTGAATGAAGTGGAGATGGGCATTTTTCCTATATTTTCCAAGAGTTTTTTTTTATTAGGCGTGATTATTTTCAATTTTCCTAACATTTTTACCAGGACGGAAAATTATTTTTCTATTTTTTTTTGTGAGACCTTTTTTTGTTGGAACAAAACACAAAAAGTTAGTTTTCTCCCCCGTTTCTGCAAGGCTCTTCTTTTGTGTGATTGGCTTTTTCTTAAGGTCCTTGCATGCTGCTGCACTGGAATAGTATATTACGCAACAAGGGGCGAAAGTCTCGCATCGATCGTGCAGCTAACTTCACACTCGTGAAATCATTGACTCGCTACGAGTTGCGTATACCATTTTTCATAACAAATTCATTAAAAATATGACTTGAGATGCCATTTAAACGCGATTTTCGTATTGGATTTTTCTTGCTGCCGGCTGCTAGCCTGGCATAGTTTTTTTTTCGGATTTCAAATCAAATGAAAACTTTCAAATTGGAATTTTTCGAAATTTTTCTGATTTTTCTTGCTGCCGGCTGCTAGCCTGGTAGAGGTTTTTCGGATTTCAAATCAAATGAAAACTTTCAAATTACGGTGTCCAGGGGCGGAGCCCTGGTTAGGAGGTTTGGGAGGGGGCAAAGCCGCCTGACTTCAGCAGAAGTAAATTTTTAAAAGAAACAAAACAACTATATTCTATAAATTCGTTTTATTACTAAGAAATGTTGGTCAAAACAGATTTTAATTTTTAAGGGCCAAACAGATGACGGCAGCAACTGCGACTGCGGCGTCGACTGCGACGTCAAAAAAATTAGAAACCATGAATTCACTGCGGCTTCGGCTTCAAAATAAATTTAGCAAAATCTCTAAATTCGACGCCGTTGTCGTGGGGGTGCCACCGAAAATTTTAGAGAAAATGAGGACTGACAACACCGATATATAATAAGTGAACGTCAAAGGTGTTTTGTGCAATATAATAACATTAATTAATAATAACATTATAATAATGCAAAAACGCGCACACAATTAACATCAATTTTTGAAAATTATCGTACAGAACGATCATTTTTTATATCTTGCAAACACGATTCAGAAATGTCAAAGTTGTTGTTATTGGAACGCTGCCCGACGTCGAGTTTCATGCATGTGTTCCACTCGACTTTTCAACGCCCAAAATGACGTCGCAGTCGACGCCGCAGTCGCAGTTACTGCCGTCATCTGTTTAGCCCTTTAAATTTCTCTCTGAAAATGGAAATCGGCAATGCTGCTCAACTAAATCACACTTCGCTCGTGCAGCTAACTTCACACTCGTTCAGTTTTATTCACAAATTTTCGGTTAGAAGCATATATGGCTGTACTGCTTACTCTAGTAAGTTTGTCTTCTGTATTCTGTGGTATTCTGTGGTACGAGAAACACGTCGCGAAAACACACTTTCGGCCAGCTGATCGCACTTTCGCCCCTAGGGCCGAAAACGCAACTTTCAACCCGCTACGGAGGCATCGAAAGGCATATTTGCGATGCATGTATTATGAAAAAAAATGTATCTATTGTGGGTGGAAAAAAGATTGGATGGGAAAAAATGCCAAAGCGCTCAGTTGTTATTATCCCCAGCCCAAAAAAAACCCCCACTGAGTTTTTTTTTAAAGCCCACCCAAAAAAATGCTCTGAAACACCAGTAAAAATGCAATAAAACCCAGCCAAAAATATAACTTAGCTTTTTTCATTAATTAAAAGAAGTTATGTGGTTACAAATGAGGCTTTAAAAGCTAGAGTGGACCAACCCACATAATCGAGTTTTTGAAGCTTTTCCACTTTTGTACTATTATTGACTGTCAATTTTTGGGAAAAAAAAATTCTGTGGACTTTATTACTCAATGTTGAAATGTTCTCTTGTGCATCCAAACATTTTTATCTAAAAACTCACTCGCAATAGTGATTCAAACACAAAAAAATTCACGATTTCGACATGTGGGTTGGTCCACTCTAGCTTTTAACGCCTCAAATGATAAGGCAGGAAGTGGTCCACGTTTTTATTAATGGCCATAAAATGGTCAAAAATTGGAATTTTTGCATGGTAAGATAGTCAAATCGCAAGCGCAAGACCTAAGCTAACTTTCTGCATTCACAGATTGCCAATTTTTTGACATTAAATTTAATTTTTAGGCATTTATCGAAAACATTGATTTTTCTTTTTTTTTTTCAAAATGGTAGGGAGAAGTGGTCCACCCACAAAATTTTTCCACAAATCGCATAAACATAAAGTTAAAGGACAAATAAAAATATAAACATGAAGTTTGCTCGAAAATATGGTCTATTCGAAAGTAACAAATGAGCGTTTGGTCTGTTTTGGTGTTGGTTTCTTCGGTGTAGTTGTTAAGCGTCGCTTTCCGGCGGCTATTTCTGCTTCTCTAATTCAGCTCGATTTTCGGGAGAAGTTATAATCGAGCTTCGCATCGATTTTCGGCCACGATTTGAAATGCTCAAAAGAACTCATAAAAAAAACTTGAAAACACGAAATATGACATTGACAGGGTGGACCACTTTACCTCACCAAACGTGGACCACTTCTCCCTACCGACGCTATTTTGCGCGGAATGACGCAGCTTCAACAATTGTGGGGAAAAAATGCAGAAATTCGGTGGATTTACAAAGTTCATAACAAGGGTATTCACAGTCCTCTTTTAATTTTCGGTATTCGGTATTTTCGGTAATATTAAAAGACTGAAAATATTCTGCTGTGAACATCCCACAGGACAGATTTGAGAACAGCGCTTTTATTTGATACGTGACCAAATCATGAACTGCGAATTCAATTGTAAAATATGTCACATACCTTTAAATCCATGTTTGATGTATTCTTTTGAATTTCTATTGTGGCAACGGCTATCAAAATTGAAAAAATTTGCAGTCTGATGAGATTAACAAAAACCAGTGAGAAAATTTAACAACTAAAAACATTACTAGCGCCACTCGCGGTTGATTCTTGATACCGAATAACCGGGCCGGAAAACACGACTCAAGGCATATCTACAATTACCGAATCCGGTAATTCATTTTTACATGAACCAAATTACCGTCTCGGTAAAAATCTGTTAAATTTGACTGAATGAACTGTGAATACCCTTAATGTAAACAACATTTTAGATTAATTATGAAGAATTCGTCAAAATGTTGTTGAATGTGAATACTTGCGAAAACTTTTCATAATGTTTTTTTTTGGCACTGGTCTGTGAGAGTGAGTAAATATACGTTTGCACACTTCAATGACTAATAAAAAACAAGCTGTCATCAAGAGAAACCGATTAGAGTTGCATATTCGGTTCTAATGTCACTATTACTAAAAAAAAATGGTGGTGGACCACTTCTTCCTACGGACCACTTCACCCTATCCGACCCTAATAAAAAATTGAAAAATTTATTAATATAATTTATGTTCTAAAAAATTTTGATTTTTCTTATTTATATTAGAGTCAGTGTTGTGCCGCGTAGTCTACGTGATGTAGACTACACCATTGTCTACGCGTAGACTATTACTGTAGACAATGGTCTACGCGTAGACAATGTAGACAATCAATAAAATAAAGGATAGCTGATTTACTTTTAAAATCTCATTTTCTTCAATAAATTTTAACATAATAAAGCATAATTTCCAGGAAGCAATCGTCAAATGCTGTAATTGAGAACTTCGGAGCAAACTTTAATGGCAATTCTAATTCTATGCATGCAATCTAAAGGCACGGGCGGCGCTGGTGTCGCTGAGGAGCCCAGTTAGCGAGTTTTCATATAAATTTAACTCTTTAGGGACACCAACGCCTCGCCATTTCTTGTAATTGGCCATTTCCAATATAATATAGTATTAGATATATGACTCACCGATGACTTTGTTTTGACAGATATGAGAAAGTCTACATTGTCTACGCAAAGTCGACATTGTCTACATTGTCTACCCCAAATCTATTGTCTACGCTGAAGTGTAGACAATTAAAGTCTACGCGTAGAGGAACAACACTGATTAGAGTACCTGTTATTAATTATAGCTTTTACGGTTTTATTTGCAATAGAAAAATACAGGATCATTTTTAATATTTGATGTTAGTCAAAATGTTTTTAAAATCCAAAAAAAACCCAATAAAACCCGAAAAAACCCCCAGTGGGTTGGGATTAAAAAAAACGAGTTTTTCACAACCCTGGCTCAGTCGCAGGTGAACAGCAATCGTTGAATCTTTTCTGGTCGAAATTTTTATGCTTGTAAAGCACAATTTTCATTAAATTAAGATTCTTTTATTATCATAAATACATCCGTATATTTACAAACAAGGAAGGAAATTTGAAATTATAATCGTATTTTTTGAGTTTCTTTAATAATCGTACTTAAATCAAAAATAGCTTAATTTCGGGTTAACTTTCCGAAATTCTTTAACATAGATTTGAATATACGCGTTCAATTGCTACCTACCATGTATTCGGTAGTTATGCTGTGTTCTATCGATCATAACTTTTTGAGATTGTTTTTAAATTTAACCAAACTTAGGCAGGAGTCCGTATAAAGTACCAACTTTGAAATGATGCATAGAAAGAGAGAGATTCATATAGAGATATCAGCGACAAGGATTAAAATATATATATATATATATTTATATTGTTTGTACATCGCATTAACTAATTAGTAAGTAATTAAATTGCCATAAGAATGTAAACACGACTACGAGCACAGAGCTGAATTTAGATTAAAGAGGAGCAAGTGAGCATTGGATATTTTGCCGTTGGGTACTTAGCTACACAATTAACTTTTTGTCTAAGAATAATTTGGGGAAATTTCCATCCTTGAGTAAAATTAGCGTATCCTATCTCATCTGCCAAACCAGCCCCCCCCAGCCCCCACCCATCTCGATGCCAAACAAGACTAACTTAATAATTTTACCATAATGCGATACTTGTCTTGCTTCACTTTTAAAATCAGTAAGATGTTCGTCGTTTGTTTAAACTTTAAACAGTCAGTTAGTTGGTGAAATTTTCATCCATCGATCGCCTCCGCCCTTCAATTAAATCTTTTTGCGTGGTATTTCAAAGAGAAGAATTTCAAATGGACTCAAATGAAATTTTTCTTGAAATGATTTCGGTTTTTAACGAATTCCTTCAATCAAATCATGTATTGGCGCAATTGTTTTGGATTTCGACATTAATGTGGGGGGGCGGGGAAGCTAGATATCATTTTCCACACATCACCTTTAAATTTTAAATTCAAGGAGTTCGGTGTGGTTACAAACGTATAACCTTCAAATATGTATGCACACACATTGTACATATTTTAGCTTATGCTTTTATATATTCTATACCTGTTATTCTTATGTAATGTGAAACGTTTCAATAAGTTGGTATATTTATAACTCGGCAAGATTTCAATTTCAATACGAAATACAATCAAAACAATAATATATTATGGTTTTATTTTTTTGTGTGTTTATCAACGTATCAAGTACCATAAAAATCAATGGAATTAAAAAAAAAGATCGTAGAAAAGTTCATTTTTACTTCCTATACGAAGTGTAATTTACGTATTGTGTTCATGAAAAATTTCGACATCTTAAAATTTAATTTCTCGAGCACTCCCAAGACGATTTGAATCATATTACAAAATGTCTGTCAGTCTATCCGTCTATCAGTCTGTCAGTCTGTCAGTCTGTCAGTCTGTCAGTCTGTCAGTCTGTCAGTCTGTCAGTCTGTCAGTCTGTCAGTCTGTCAGTCTGTCAGTCTGTCAGTCTGTCAGTCTGTCAGTCTGTCAGTCTGTCAGTCTGTCAGTCTGTCAGTCTGTCAGTCTGTCAGTCTGTCAGTCTGTCAGTCTGTCAGTCTGTCAGTCTGTCAGTCTGTCAGTCTGTCAGTCTGTCAGTCTGTCAGTCTGTCAGTCTGTCAGTCTGTCAGTCTGTCAGTCTGTCAGTCTGTCAGTCTGTCAGTCTGTCAGTCTGTCAGTCTGTCAGTCTGTCAGTCTGTCAGTCTGTCAGTCTGTCAGTCTGTCAGTCTGTCAGTCTGTCAGTCTGTCAGTCTGTCAGTCTGTCAGTCTGTCAGTCTGTCAGTCTGTCAGTCTGTCAGTCTATCCGTCTATCCGTCTATCAGCCTGTCAGTCTGTCAGTCTGTCAGTCTGTCAGTCTGTCAGTCTGTCAGTCTGTCAGTCTGTCAGTCTGTCAGTCTGTCAGTCTGTCAGTCTGTCAGTCTGTCAGTCTGTCAGTCTGTCAGTCTGTCAGTCTGTCAGTCTGTCAGTCTGTCAGTCTGTCAGTCTGTCAGTCTGTCAGTCTGTCAGTCTGTCAGTCTGTCAGTCTGTCAGTCTGTCAGTCTGTCAGTCTGTCAGTCTGTCTGTCTGTCTGTCTGTCTATCCGTCTGTCTGTCCGTCTGTCCGTCTGTCAGTCTGTCTGTCTGTCCGTCTGTCTGTCTGTCTGTCTGTCTGTCTGTCCGTCTGTCTGTCCGTCTGTCTGTCTGTGGCGCGGATTGCGGGCGCACGGATTGAGCTAGAGACTTGAAATTTTACGCAGATCCGTTTCTCGTAAAATGCGAGGCTAAGTTCGTTCATGGGCAAAAATGGACCATTAACGAAATCGTTTTTTTTTTAATATCTCAAAAACGGAGCATCTTATCAAAAAAGTCCAAGAACAAAAGTTATTTAGGATATGATTCTACATAAAACTCCCATACATCAAAATCCGATTGGAATAAATTTTAAAAAATCTTATTGGAAAGTTTGACTTCAAAGTGGAATTTTGGTATAACTGTTCGAATTTTGATAGGAATATCACCATACGGGTCTCCAATGATTGCCAGATTCGCAATTATAGCTTTTGTTATGTTTTTTATTGGATCCTGTCCAATCTAAAGGGGACAGACAAAAATTCGAGTTATCGAATATTCGAGATACGGAAGTCCGGGGGCTTTGAAATATTCGAGTTATCAAATAGCTCGAGTAAAAAAATTCCCTGTAATTTAAAAGAAAAATGTTAAGCTTGTCCCACAATTGGAGCTGTGCGGCAGCGGCGCGGCGCGGCGCGGTTAGCTCAGAGCGGCATAGTGACAGCCGCAGTCATTGTCTAAACCCCAATTACGCGGTGCGGCAGCGGCGCGGTGACAGCTCAATTTGTGTTTTCATAACCTACAAATCGCAGAGAATTTGAAGTTTATTAATTTTTCGGTTTCATTTTCCGTTTCAAATACGTTTTCAAAGTTCACTTGTTAAAAATATTTGCTGCAACACTCTTTCCACTACCATAATTCACCACTTGTGACATCTCTGTTCTGTCACCGCTTCGAACCGCGTCTGAAAGTAGAAACTAGACCTACTCTTTGCGTTTGGTCACCGCGCAATTATAAACCAACTCATATAAACCTATAGTTTCTACTACCATCTGTCACCGCGCCGCGCCGCTTTGCGCGTAATTGCGGTATAAGCTTTAGAGTGTGGCATTAAGCGGGTCCAAGCTACATAAACCCCGAGTTCGCAAACCACGTGTGAATTATAATCGAAGAAAAAAATCGGCTTGAATTATCAAATTCGCTGAATCCTATTTGCATAGGAATGAGTCCGCGAACATTTAGGATTCATTCCAGTTTTTTTGTAGGACTGAGTCCTACGTAATATTGAAGTGACTTCTAAAAACAGTGGGAATGATTCCATTCCATAATATAGCATTGGTTCCCCATCAGTATAGGAATGTGTTCACTAAAAACTAGGAACGGGTGTTACTTTTGTTGGAATATGTCTATTCTTCTCTCAGCCCTATTTACATAGTAATGATTCCACGAAAACTAGGACTAGTTCCAATATTTATGGAAGCCTTTGCTACAAAATGGTGTTACGAGTCCTATAATCGTTTTCCCATATTTTATAAGAACGATTACTATGCGGATTTTTTCCGTGTGGACTCGAAGAGTGTCTGCTTTATTCAATACGATTTTGTAATAAGAAAAATTGTCAAAATTTTCTATTCGGAATACGCCATAAATTTCCTGAGTCTGGTTCGAATGCATTGACTGTGTTTACATTAGGACTCATTTTGAGGCGGCACGTCTTTCGTCACTTTTCTGCCGTGTGCACACGGTTCGCTTTATCTGGATTCATAAACCGGTTTCATCAACAAAACTAAACCACAGGTTTCAACGACCAGACTCAAAAACCGGTTTGCGGCCGATAATTTTAAGTGAATCTAAACTTCGTTCGCTCTTTTTGGTTTCCCGCCCCACTGCGTCCCTCACTTGGCCGGAGCGAAAGACGTGCCGCCTCAAAGTGAGTCCTAATGTAAACACAGTCAAGTGAATCTAAACTTCGTTTGCTCTTTTTGTTTCCCTCCCCACTGCGTCCCTCGCACTCACTTGACCGGAGCGAAAGACGTGCCGCCTCAAAGTGAGTCCTAATGTAAACACAGTCATTGGCATCACAGATATTCAAACGCCCAATCGAAGGGCAAAAGTTGTCATTTTTTGTTACAAAAAGTAACGTTTCCCAAATATATACAAATATTTCTAATGTTTATTGCACGGTAATTTTTTCTGGTGGCGTTTTTCTTCTAATATGAGCAACAAAAAAAGGCTAAAATATAACATTAAACGCAAGCATAACCCCTGTACACAAGAAGAGTATTTTGTAACATTATATGCTCAACTAAGTGAGAGGAATAAAAAAATGGACATTGCTCGGGGCAAAAAATCAAAATCATATATAAATCATGAAGTGCCCCTTATATTGTTTGTACCTAGTATTGTTCGTATATGAACCTATTTTTTCCACTATGCTACCATTGTTCTTATGTATTACAATACGATGGTATACCACCAACATGATATAAATAGTGGCTAAGCACCATTTAGTAGCAACTTAACAACAGGGCCCCCAAAAACCTAGCAAAAAAAAAAAACATAAAAAAGTCAGAAAAATTTATTGCTTGTCTGAAATTAGCTATAAGTAAAAACAAATGGTGAGATTCCATAAAGTGGCCGCTTTTGAAGAACAATAAACTCGTGTGTATACATAAAACCGTAGAGTGAAGGTTAATAGTAAAGAGAATTTTGTGAAGTATAGTTTGTTGTGATTGCAGAACCACCCACCAATCTTACATTAGCCGATGATGATCTTTAGTTTCGTTTTTGGTCATACCAAAAAAAAGAAAATAGTTTACTTGATCAGATTAGTGTCCCAGTCGCCACCCCACATAATTTTGTGGTGGTGTATTTTATAAAACAGTCCTTTTTGCCAAATTTAATCCATTAACATTACTTTTCTTGTTGAAATGGAATATTCTGAATTTTCGTTGAAATAATATGCAAATATCAAATGTCATAAAACAAAACAGGAATGAAGAATATTTAGTTATGCCAGTATCCTTGCGATTAAATGTCAAAAGGATGTGTATGTACATCGGTATAAAATACTGTACGTACCTATTATTTGACAACAAAAAAAAATTAAGAGGTGGGGAAGGGGGGCAAACATTCTTTACTTTCCCTAAATGCACCTCCCAACAATACAGGATTCTAACGTTTACAGATTTCTACGGTACAGATTTCTTGTTATTCCGTGTATAAATCTCAATCCAGGTATGTGTAATACTTGGCTCTTGAACAACCTTGCCCTTTTTGTACAAACTTTTGTTAAGATTCTGATTGTACCATGCATAATAGTTGTTTGTACTCGACTCACATAAATGCAGGTTAGGTACATATTTTCAACCTCTTTATTTTAGTCGACTTTTGTACCACGATAGGTAGGTAGCAATGTGTGTGTGTGTGTGTATTTTTGCCATTTGTTAACATATCCATCCACGTACATAACTACGTACCAAACCTATTCTACTACTATAATAAAATCTCTCCGATTTATGTGTAATTGCTCTAAAATCCCCGAAACAATGGTTTTCCATTTACATACACTTTCTCCAACATGTTTACTATTTCTGTTTCTATTTCGCTATTATTTTATTTTATTTTATTTTTTGTTCAATTTAAATTTTACTTCCTCTTCAAGAAATTAAAGTTTATACAATGTTTAATATAACAGTTAACCATGATCAAGAATTTGTACTCATTGTAGTACATTATTTAAGAAAAATTGCAACAAATGAATGAAAATAATTGAAAATGCCCCTAAAAATATCTCCAAATGGATAAAAATTAACAGGCTCAACCCCTTAAGGTGCCGCTCCACATGAGAGTAAATACTCGAGTAACTCTCAAAAACTCTCGAGAGTTACTCGCAGGAGGTTGTCCATTTGAGAGTTAATTTCGGCGATTTTTCTATCGCTACCAGCGAAATCGAGCTTCTAGCGAAATCGAGGTTCTAGCGAAATCGAGGTTCTAGCTTCTAGCGTTCTCAAGAGCTACTAGCGAAATTCAAACTCTGTTCGTATCTGACGAGCTACTCTTCGAGAGTTCAGTGGAGGCGTGTCGACTAGAGAGTAGAATCACTTTTGACAGCTCGCGAGTTTCTGCTAGCGACTCTCGGAAACATGTGCATTTGCGAGTAGCTGCTATCGAGAGGTTCTCGCTGGCATTTACTCTCATGTGGAGCGGCACCTTTACACTCAGAAAAATAATAAAGCTGATCCAAGTCAACTGTTTGACAAGTCAACTCTGGTCTGGAGCAAGCAGTCGGAGTTATCCATTACATGACATCACATCCTCGAATTATCTATGTCAGCTCAATCCATGCCATTCCTTAAGATGCCGATCCACATGAGAGTAAATGCCGGCGAGAACGTCTCGAGCTACTCGCGAGTAACTCTCGAGAGTTATGTGGAGCGGTATCTTTATGCCCGACTTTACTTGTTACAAGTTTAATTTTTGAATTTCTCCCGCTACAAGTTGACACATTTTTACTTACTTTTACGTAGTATCATACAGTAGTGTATTCATGAAAAATGTCCACTTAATTTTGCCTAAAAGACATTTTTCGAGCACTCCTGAGTCGATTGTAGCAGTCTTTCTGCCTGTCTGTCTATTAAACCCAATTCAGACTAACGATTGCGAGTCACATTGCGACGACAAGGGGACACGCGACTTCGACGAGAGACGTCGGAGTTGTCAAAGTAATTTTCAACGTATGCTTTTGTATTGAATTGATTACATTGCGACGACAGCCACACGACAACGCCACCAAAGTTTTAAAAAATAAACTTTTGTCGCGACGACATCGAATGACAGTTGAATTGTTTGGTTAGGTTAATTGTGTTTGAGTTGCTCTCTTTTGGTGAAAAATTGGCAATTTTATCAAAATGCAGAAATTATCCATAGTAGCATAATATTTTCTTTACTTTCTGCACTCTCATCTTTTACTTTCAAAAAAATTTGTTAGGTTATGGGATTGTTTGTCGCGTGCTCGCAGCTCTGGTAATGTAACTTGGATGACGATAACGAAAATGTCGCGCGACTATCGTCGACGTCTCGTGTCGCCTTGTCGTCGCAATGTAACTCAGGCTTTAGTCTGTCAGTCTATCTGTCTGTAATGCTGGGTTTACACGAATGACAGATAATGACAATCTGTCATAAAAGAATGGATCAGGTTCATTCTTTTATGAGAGATTGTCATTTTTCTGACAGAAATAATGACAAAAATGATACTATTTACACGATAATGACAATTTATGACCAAAAAAAATGACAAATTTGTCATTCGTGTAAACGCAGCATTAGTCTTTGTACAAGATTTCTCTAATGAAATTATTCAATAATGAAATTATTCATTGATATTTGGTTTTGGAATAGGACGATCCTATCAACTTTTGGTGGAAATGTGATGGATGTGATGGACTCCCACTTTTCGGAGAAAATCTTGCTGAGTGTTTGTAAAATATGTTGGAGGGGGATTACGGGGGGTAAAAATAATTGATACACCACAAAAACTCGCAAAAAACCAGAATAATTCATGAAAAACTGGGAAAAAAACCTGCAGAAAACAGCGCAAAATCTGCGAAAAAAGCAGAAAAAAAACTACAATTCCCAGGATTCCGATCGTCAAATACACCACGATTCTGATAGTTGTGTCGTTTTCGACAAAAGTTTTTTTTACATATTGTTGCTAGTGCTTTTCTACCAACAAAAATACACGTAAAACGACTCCTGCCGAAAATGGCACGTCATTCAGAATCGGGGTAGTACTCTATGTGAGAACAGACAAGATTTTTATTTAAAAAAAAATCATTTGTGCAGGAAAGGTGAGGAAGGAGTGGTCCGATTGGATTTTGACGTATGGATCGATTACGTAAAATTATTTAGAACAAAAAGAATACCGAATTCGGCTCCCCTTTTTCTTTTTAAATCGAATCTCTACAGGATCAGGCGTTAAGGTCTGTGTCCACATGGAAGTTTATTTGCAGAAATCGCTTCTAGCAGAGACTTCTGGAAGTTTTTCCCGTGGAAACACTAACTGCAAGTGAACTTGCAGAAGTTGTGACACCAGAAATCTCTTCTAGAAGCGACTTCTGCAAATAAACTTCCATGTGGACACAGGCCTTTACATGAGCCGAAGGAGCAGGAGACGAGCCAAGGGAAGGAGTGGTGTCTCACGAGAAATGGAATTTTCACTTGCTGTTTAATAGAAATGCAACTGTACAAAATTTCAAGTCTCTAGCTCGATCCTTTCGTGGTCCAGCTGGATGTTGAAGTTTAGATAATTTAGGCCTAGGGAGTTCACAACAGTTCCCTGTGCTGTTAATTTTTAACACTTTTTCGGTGTTAAATCACCTGTAGCTAAAAAAATAACCTCACATTTTTTTCGCAAGCATTTCAAATGTTTTGATTTCATTTCGTTTTTCAAAGTTAATATTTAGTAGTTAAGATCTTTTTTTTTTAGATATCTCCACCGGGACTCGAACATGGGACCTCTTGATTTGTAAACCATTCGCCTTCACAATAGGCTATTGAAGCCACTTGATAAGCCTTTTCTAATCATGGACAGCCTTTTCAATAGAAATAACACCTATCGGATCTTCAAATAAGGACATAACAATTTTGTATTTAAATAAAACACAGAATAATTGAGATATCGGGCTGAAATTTATTTCAGATGTAGTGGACATGTTATATTTAAGTATGAAATTCGATGTCGTTCATATGGCCACCGCGAGCACGTTTGCACCACAGAACTATATAACATAGAACAACTGTCACCATACAAAGCTCTGCTGAAAAATGGTCCCAAAAGTATTTCCCTCTTTATCGTACTTGAAGGCATCCAGGTCGCGAAATTCAAATTTAGTTTGCCGCGAAATTCAAATTTCACAAGTTTGAGACTAACTTTAGGTGCAAACAAATAACTTTAGGCGCCAACACCATTCCGAAAGTCTATTTTCCTTTGACAGCTCACGGTTCAAACGAGATAACTATATTTATTTTCATACGGTTATCTTGCTCTTACTCGACTCGTTTTGATTCACTGAACTGTATTGAGATGGGACCATTTGAGACAGCAAATCGAGCGATCTAGTATATCTATGGTTTGCACTGATTGATTCTTTGGAGCCAATTTTCCACCACTCTTCCACACATATCGGCCGGAACGTTGGTAATTTCGCGTTGGATATTGTTCCTGAGCTCCTCTAACGTTGTTGGCATAAACCAACGACTTAACATAACCCCATAACAAAAAACCAACGGCGTTAAATCGCATGAGCGAGGTGGCCATTCGACCGGACCATTTCTCGAGATTACACGATTACCGAACTTGTCCTTCAGTAGATCAATTGTTTGACCAGCTGTGTGGCATGTAAGCCTAAAAAAAACCTTAAAAATAAAAAAATGTAAACCTTGACTGACGTTTTAGCATTGCCAGATCATAAAAAAGTTTTAGGGTGCGTTTTTATTAAAATACAAAATTATTATGTCCTTGTTGAAAGACCCTTTAAAAAGAGTTCGAGTAAATATTTGACTACTTTTCGGAGTTAATTCAAAATTAATGTCAAAACGGTGTTAAAGTAGAAATGTCAAAATAGCTCCGCGCTACGGGGTTAAATTTTTGCTGAATAACACTGCGAGGTGCTTACTTTTAGTTATGTTTTGGGGCGGTGTTAATTCCTCCCCGGATTTTTTCGATAGTGCAGTTTATCAAACATAAAATAATATTATTAATAATAATATTAATAAATAAATAAAATAAAAATCATTAGTAATTGTTGGTTTTGTGAAACGACAAATATTTTATTGATTTCGTTTCACGATTTTGAGTAAAAAAAAAATGCACAATAATAATAAAAACAATTACCTTATATAACTTTGTAAGAAATACTTACCGTTTTTTGTTGAAATTTTCAATTTTGTCGTGAGAAATGTAAAAAATTTTGTTGTAAATCGACTGAACCAATACAAGGTGGCAACGAATAATAGTAGTAACAAATCAAAATTTAATACTATTCGTTTGACTTGCTGTTTGGCCTTTAGATTTTTTTCCCATTTATCTATCATAAAGTTGACATGTCCCCAGTTTCTGTTTTTCTTTTCTTTTTCTTGTCCTGCCGTGTTCTGTGGGTGGTTTTTTCATCCAGAAAATTTGTTAATAAATCTTTCCCTTATTGTGACTTTAATGTGTCGTACTTGGTACTATTGTGATAGGAATCGAAAACACGCATACACACACGCGCGCACGCAAAAAAAAATAAGAATCAAATTCTATAATATAAGCCGTGTAAAAGCCAAGATAAAAAAAAACACTGAAGATACTAAAAATGGTGAAGATGATACGTTGTAACTCTTAGTGTTGCTTTTATTCGATTTTTTTTTCGTATCTTGCGTAACCTTTTTCCATCAGAGAGTCCCCTAATTTTCTATACAAATTGGGAGGGAGAGAGTGCCGAGGAGGTCATAGTTTAGTTTAAGAATCTTTGAAGCAAAACAACCGAAACTCTGAACCAAACATAAATTCTAAAAGGTATGTGATTCTAAAAAGGTATGTGTACGCATATAAATATAGGGTATAGAAGAAAGAAAAAAAAGAAAGATAAACAGAAATTCTAGACAATTTCGGTGGTGGAGAGGTGGGACTCGATTGGGGGTGGGGGGGGGGGGGGGGGGGGGGGGGAAGCATGGCCAGTTAGAAAGTTGCAGGTTCCAGGTCTGTTAACTTCCGTTTTAGATACGCCAAAAAGAATGAACAAGACTAAAAGTTAAGAAAAAGTTAAAGAAAAATTCTTTTCTTTTCACCTTTTCCCTTTGTATGAATGAAAGAATCTTCTTTCTATAAAAATAAAACCCAAACTCATGGTTCGATTTTTCCCTTTTTTTTCTCTCTATCCTTATTTAATACCGCTAGCATACCATTTTTTATATTTCTTCTATATATGTGGGCATAATATTTTTTTTTATTATTCCCTTTTCACAGTCAGTTTAGGTACACATTCCTGGTTACGTCACTGACTAACAGGGGCGAGTTAGAAGGGGGATGATGGCAAAAAATCTTAAACCTTCATTTTATTTCACCCGCACACAGTAGTGATAATGATCCGAGAATCAATTGAGGTCATTTCTGTTCGTGTGTCTTCAAATGACACATTTCTCGTCAATTATTTACCTCACAGGAATGTTACACAGTTTACAAAATTTCGATCATTCATCTTTAATGAAAATGGAAAAAAAAGAGCCTGAAAAAATGTGAAAAAGTGTCCGCTATATGAACCCACATCATATACACATGTGAAAAAAGTTTCACAATCAATTTGATTTTTCCTTTTAAATTTAGCACAGAACCGACCCAAACATGTTCCTGTGGGCTAGACCAGACCGTTTTGCTTTTCATTTAATTTTGTGTCCTTTTTTCATTTAAAATTTTACTATTTCAATACGGTAGCCTGTAAACAACTTGTTCACCCAATTTAGTGTAGGCTGTGGATTTATTTGAAAAACGAATCAAAATCACACTTTTCGCCCCCAACGAAATTTTCCAAGTGCCTCAAAAAATTTCCCAACAAATTTTTCAAAGATGTACGGCGGCGTTGGCTTCGTTGTATTGTAATTTTAGTATCATTTGTTTAAAAAAAATCAATTCTTTTGCATTTTCTTTTTATCAGGGGATTACATATCGTATTTAAAGAAAAATTCTTTTCGCCGATTTTTCAAGTTTTCCGGACAAGGAATTTTTTCCCCATTTTTTTTCTAGGTCTCTTTTCAATGAGGAAAAACTGTTTTCTCTACTTTGTGGGGCGTTTCCTATTTTATAAAAGTTTTCTTAAGGTCCTTGGGTGGGTGCCCGCTTGATTGAAAAAAAACTAGGGTCAGGTAGGGTGAAGTGGTCCACGTTTTTATTAATGGCCATAAAATGGTCAAAAATTGGAATTTTTGCATGATAAGATAGTCAAATCGCAAGCGCAAGACCTAAGCTAACTTTCTGCATTCACAGATTGCCAACTTTTTGACATTAAATTTAATTTTTTGGCATTTATCGAAAACTTTGATTTTTCTATTTTTTCAAAATGGTAGGGAGAAGTGGTCCACCCACAAAATTTTTCCAGAAATCGCATAAACATAAAGTTAAAGGACAAACAAAAATATAATCATAAAAATTACTAAAAAAACATTGTGGTGGACCACTTCTCCCTACGGACCACTTCACCCTACCTGCGGGATTTAACGGCGGCCTGCAACCGATCAGTGCTAGACGTTGTGGGCTGTAGTGATGGCAAAAAAATATTATTAATCGATTAGTGCATCATATGATTAATTGAAAGGTGTTAATTGCAATACAATTAAATCGGTAAAAAATAGAAAATAATCGATTTATTAATCGATTATTCAAAAACAGGTTAAATACGTGCAAAAGTACACAGAAATTTTTTTTCTCAAGCTATTAGATATTTAAAATTTAAAATTGCTGCATTAAAATTGAAATACTTCCGCTAGAATTATATTAATTTCATAAAATTCAATAAAAATAAAACATTTTTGCGAAAGAATGCCTTTTTATGCAATTTCATCTTTCCGGAGATAGCATCGGTTCGCGACTCTCCTGTAATTTCAAAATAATTTTTATCTGCTAAAGAAAAAAAATGTTTGTGATAAAATCATTTTTATTTTTAATATTATTTAGGAATATAAAGCTTAAGATACTAAATTTTTTTTTTGTTTCAAGCCAAGAATTTAAAAAAAGGATTTTGTTTAGCCGTTTTGTTAAAAGCCTATTTCTCTTTTCATTTGCTATGGCTCCAGCTTTCGAAAAGAGCCGTTCGGATGGTACCGAACTTCCGACAATGGGATAATACTTCCTGGCTAAGTTATAGAGCTTCGGATACACACCCTTCATTTCATCCCAGGCTTCTATAGGAGTTTGTTTTACACTGTGGGGAACTCTAAATAAATTTGTAATAGATCTAAAACGAATAACTGGGAGAGGAAATAATAGTAGATCTGCCAGTATAGTAGTAGTAGCAGGTTCAAAAAAAAAAATAAAAAATCGATTATTTACCTATTAATCGATTACATATTTTTAAATTGAAAGGAAAAATGTGATATGATTAATCGACATATCAAAACAAAATAATCGATTAATGCAATCATTTGATTAATCGTTGCCATCACTAGTGGGCTGCTCATTAAACCCAATTCAGACTAACGATTACGATTACGATTGAAGCTTCTCGACCAATGAGATCATAGCTTTCAACGATAGAGACATGAAAACTTTGATCTCATTGGTCGAGGAAGCTCAATCGTAATCGTATTCTTAAGGTGCCGCTCCACATGAGAGTAAATACGCGAGTAACTCTCAAAAACTCTCGAGAGTTACTCGCAGGAGGTTGTCTATTTGAGAGTTAATTTCGGCGATTTTTCTCTTTTCAAGACCAATCATGGCTATTCTGGAATCCGAAGTTAAAACGTAAAACCAAACTCAGTCGATTCGATTCGCCACTCAATTGGTATTCTGGAATTTTGAAATTTGCAACGAGTAATTCTACTCTCAAAACGTTACTATATCACACGTAATCGAACAAACGTGAAACGCAGCGGATTCAAGAATACAAATTGAGGGGAAATCGAACAAACTTAACGCAACTTCTGATTCCAGAATACGCATGAATATCTTGATTTTTTTGACATCTTGATTTGGCGAGTTCTCGAGAGCTATTAGCGAAATTCAAACGCCGTTCATATTTGGCGAGTTACTCTCCGAGAGTTCAGTGGGTGCATGTCGACTAGAGAGTAGAATCACTTTTGACAGCTCGCAGAAACTAGCTAGCGAGTTTTTGCGAGTTTCTGCGAGCGACTCTCAGAGACGTGTCAATTTGCGAGTAGCTGCTATCGAGAGCTTCTCGCCGGCATTTACACCTTTAAGCCTGAACCACAATTACGCGTGCGTACGTGCGGCACCCACGCGGTGAAAGTAAAAACTACGCATTTATATGAGTAAATGTATAATTGCGTGTTGCTCAGACGCGTCGCCGCGTCCGTGCCGCATAAAGTAGGCTCAGTTTCTACTTTTAGACGCGGTGAAAACTACTACATGCCAGAACTAAATAATGCCGCACGCACGCACGCGTAATTGTGGTTTAGGCTTAAATTGCAATTGTTAGTCTGATTTGGGATTTACCCCCGTCGCACACTTCAGCTAAGCGAGCTCAACTACGTGAGCTAAGTTTCTCGCTGAAAGGAAAATCCTTAGCATTTACGTTGGTGACCGCACACTTAAGCGAAACTATGAAACTACGTCGCCTAGTCACGGACTAAGCTCGCTCGCGTAGTTCAGACTTCAACTACGCGAACTACTTCGCTGGCATCGCTGACACTCACATATACACACTTTCGGCGTTATACAGTGTTTGCAAAAGTGTAGTGTAGTATTTTGTGGACATAAATGTGTAAGTGCCAATTATCGAAAATATCGCCGCGTAGTTTAGCTCAAGTGTGCGACGATGTGAGCTAATCCAGCTAAGCTATGTAACTATAGCTAGCCTCGCTCACATGGCTTAGCTGAAGTGTGCGACGGGGGTTAGGCTTGGAGCACAATGAAGGCAACTAAGCCGCAACCATCACGCATCCAAATGTCACTTACAAGTTTATATCACTGAAATGCTTTTGAGTGAGCACCGTGAACGCATTGAACGCAACCATCGACGCACAAGTTGCCAAACTTTGAACTTTAAACGAAACAAGTCTGCGTTGACAGTTCATAAAGTGAGATTGGGGAAATGTCGTTCGAGGAAAAATTGATAGCCTTAGTGCAATAACATACAAATAACAAAGAAAAAGATGAAGAAAGTAAATTATCGCTTCAAAATTATCCATTTTTTACATATTTTTCAACTTTAGTTTACTTTTAATTGTTTGTGTGTTTGTCTCACAATACAACAGACGACGCTTCTATTGTGCTCAACCGCTCCTGAACTGCGTTGCGTGACAATTCGAAGCGTCCTTAGTTGCGGCTTGGTTGCGTTCATTGTGCTCCAAGGGTTAGCCCCGTTAAAGTCGCTAAATATTTTTCAAATATTTATTAAAAACCAAAAATGTTTTCATTTTAAATTTAAAATGCGTGACGTGATGTGTGACGAACCGAAAAAATCCCATTGAATGTGCAAAGAATTGACGTAAACATTCAACAATTGATTGATTATTAGTTCGTAAATTTCATTTAGTCCGTGTAGAGTTTTTGGATGATTGCTCCAAACGGGCAGTATATATTTTGTATGATTCACGCGTAAACAAATTTTATTGTTGATTACCCAGGAAAATTAATTTGGGAAACGCAAACCAATTAAACACATCGAAAATACATTTCTCGATGGGGAAAAAAATCAATCGTTTGTAGTCTGATCCGTTGGCAAAACTAATAATATATTAGATATATTGTGTATTTAGAAAATATCATCATCGGTTCTTTTTCGATTCACTATCATATCCATTTTATCCTGGAGAAAAACCCTTGTCTTGTCGGAGAGTGGGGTGGGGGGCAGAGGTTTGGTGGCTATTGTTCGGGGTAGTTTTTGATCGTTTTTCTGCTACTTCTGCTGCTGTTGTTGTTGTTTCTGGTGCCCTTTTTTTTGTTGATGATGGGGATGGCGATGGTGATGTTGCTTTTTTTATATTATAAATGCTCTTTGCAAGCCTTGGTCCACACATACCGAAATGATCTCAATTCCAAGTGCACCCCACAGCATCACCACAATTGGTTTGATGTCTTATACTTAGTTTTTCATCTTTTGTTAGTATTGTTGTAGCAAAATACGACGTTTTTCGATATTTCCACAAACATTTGTATAAGATTATCCGTTTATCGTCATCATTTCGATCTCTTCAGTAGTACACCAATCACATATGTTGGCTACAGTCGTAGAATTTCACAAATCCACAAAAGCTCATAAACCACAAAACAGAACAGAACAACAATAACAACAACAACAACAAAAAAAAACAGACAAAATAAAATAAATATGGGAAATATATGTATGATGGCTATAAATACATATTTATATTGTAAGATGAGGAAAATCAATATAGAAGATAACGGTGTAATATTTGTAACATTGTCCTGTATACAACGCGTTATCCGCATGTTATACTATAAATAATAGTCGTGTTTTTGTCTACATACCAGGCTATAATCGACTTACCCATAATATCCATACCAAATTTATGGCCAAGGCGTTCTTCGATCAGCAAAAAAAAAAGAAAGAAAAAATTCGATCTTGGAGCCCATCATATGCAAAAGCATAAAAGCCACACACTACCATTGGACGAAATTTATGACTTCGATGGGATAGATCAGAACGATTTTCCACAGTATTTACATTTAATACAGTTAGTTTAGTTATTCATAATTTATTCCTGACTAAAATCCCATATATAGATTGATTGCTTTCCATATGTCATTTTACACGGGGAAAAACAATCGGAAGTTCCAAATTAGACACAAATGTGGAACTACGTTCCATACCCTAAATCTATACCATTTATTTTCAAGCGGCACATAAAATATTCTTGATGTAACAACAAATATCTGGTGAGAAATAAATAGATCTCTAAATTAGATACAAATTGTTCTCCTAGTGAAACAAGCAACAAATTATCTCCAAATTGAATTCAATTTGTGTGTGCTTTGGAATATTTTTCCCAATATTATTTGCCAATATTTGACATTCATTTCAGGTCATTTTGAACTTTGCAATATAAAGTCAGTAACGGTCGCCGCCAGACTTGATCCGGATAAAAAATCTTGCAGATTTTTCTTTTCGTAAATGTTTTGGGTTTCCTTGATCTATTGATATCTTCAGCAAGTTGGAAAAGTAAAAATTTGTAATATTTTATTATTATGCATGT
Organism: Chrysopilus asiliformis; assembly: GCA_964034945.1. NCBI lineage: Eukaryota > Metazoa > Arthropoda > Insecta > Diptera > Rhagionidae > Chrysopilus > Chrysopilus asiliformis. The sequence goes on from OZ035964.1 coordinate 10,198,838, forward strand.
AAATCCTTAAAAATGTCCCTTTTTGCCTTAAAATCGCCTTTTCTTAAATGAATTCTTGGTAATTTTTTGAACTTTGGTGCGATTTTCTCCAAATTCGAATTCCGTTTATGTGTCTAGCCCAATTCAGACGATTGCGATCACGATTGACGCTTCTTGACCTTTCATTTTTCTATCGTTGAATTCAAAAATTTACACTCGATTGGGATTTTACAGGGAAGAAATCCGAATAGAAACATAAGAAATGCAGAAAATATTGTCCCCCGCCTCTTTTCTGGTCAAAAAAATATTCTCCCAACGTTTTTCACAACATTTCCAAATTGGAAACAAGTCTATCTCGAGTATTCCGAAATTTCATTAAAAAAAATCCTTAAAAAAATAATCATCAAATATGTTTCAAATTTTTCTTCGTTAAATTTCGCTTAAACGTAGCCCTGAAATTCGATAGGAAAACCAAGACGACACGATATCGACGAAAATAAATCGTATCGCCGCGCTCATACCGCCGATTTTGGTCTAACCTACGCCAGTTGCGATTGCCATCGATGATGAACTTACGAAATCAAGGAAGGACCGGCCATTTTGTTTGCTCTCGTAGATCGGAGGCTAGTTCAAAGTAAAATCGGCGATAAAAATCGAGTTTTCGGTGGTAAAAATCGGCAATCGGGTCGTAAATAATGTGAAAAATTATATTATCGGGATTTTTCTATTTAATAGGAAAAAAACGCAGTGAAAAATTCGTCATTTTTGTATTAAAATCGGAAAATTAAAATCGCGCAAAAGAAACCGTAGCCGAATTGTGGCAAAATGGAGTTGAACGATCTAAATTTCAAGTGAAGTGATAATAAAAAAAGTGTTTTTAGCGTTTCGTAATTAAAGTGTGGAAATCGAGTGTGAAAAGGAATTACGAAAGTTTTTAGAATTATCGTTTGATTTTCGATAAATTTCCGGTTTTGCTGGTGAATTAGGGGGGGGGGGGGGCGTCGGTAATGGAGTCTCCGCCACCGCTAGACTCCATCCGGTCAAGGATTGTCGAGGCTTAGAGACATTTTCCTAGTGGCATTCAACGTTTCCTTGATCTTCTGGTGTCGTCAATAAGTCAGTAAGTTGAAATTAAAAATTATCAATATTTGAAAAATATGAATCCTTTTGATTGTTGGGACTTCAAAATATCCATTTTCATCTAAAAATCGTCTTTTCTCAATTGAATTCTGTTGTTTCTTAGAAATTTGACGAGATTTTTTCTGGAAAATAGGTAAACCACTTGAAATTTCGTTTAGGTGTCGGTGATTTTATTTCCCTTCATTCATCATTTTATCTTTAAGAAGAATTTATAAAAGGCCTGAAAGTATGCAAAGTCGGCCCTTTTCTTGGAAAAGTCAGAAAAAAAAACAATTTTTTTCCACTCTTTAAACTTTTATTCACAGAACCAATCGTCAGACAAAAAATACTTGTCTGTCTGTCTGTCTGTCTATTTTTCATGTCTTGAGAATGAATTTGGCTAAAGACTTTTGTTTCGTACAGTGGAAAGTCGAGCTGGTTAACGGACAAAATTGGGCCACTGCTTCCTCCTGCTCGCATACAAACGGAACTGCATTTTCGATTTTTCTCGACAAAAAGACGTCGTATTGAGGAAGTTATAAAGACAACATTGTTTATAATGCAATTTTACTTAAGTGCTTCTCATACATGAAAATTCAATCGAAGCCCCTTTAAGAAATTTCAATCGAAATTGTTATAATGAAATTGAATCTATTTGAAAGTTTACAGTATAGGATATTTCACAAAGCTAAGCAATCGTAATTTTTATTATGTTTTCTAATGGATTTGCACCTTTTCTAAGTCCTTTTCCCAAGGAATTTCTTTTCCCACTTTTTTTTATTAAGTATTTTTCTATTTTCCAGAAGTTTTCTCAAGATCATTTGGGTGATCGCTGCCTTGGAATGTTGTGTTGTTGATGAATGGGGCCCGCACGCTCAGTGTATTGTAAGGATGAGGGTAGTTTGGCTAGCGGATAGGAGATTTCAGAATTCCTTGACATGAATTATTAGGAATCTCGAATATTTCAATCGCAGTAAATCTTGATGATACTGAACTGGGCGTAGTTTTCGACTTGTGTGAAAGGGAAATTCTAATTAACAGTTTTAAAGACCGTAGGTATTAAAATACCCTCCAATTTTCGAAACTGAATTTCATCGGTTCAAACTTCGAAAATATATTTGCAATTAAAAAGTTCTGTCGATTCCAAAAGTGCCCTAAAATTCATTTTCTCATTGATTTTTCTTTTAATTAATTTGGCGAATAATTATGTATAAAACGGTATGCTATGATGATGCCATATCGCATTGATCAGCATAAAAATGTATAAGTAGGGCTGGAAATTTCATTTGTATATCGACGATTAAACTGCTTTAACGGAAATTTTATTGAATAATGATCCCATAATGTTGTCGAGTTCAATTTTCTATTGTTGACAAATTTATTTTCGGGACCTTTTTATCATTCGTTTTCCTTGACACAATAAATCCTAGAAAGTTTATTAAATGCTCATTTGAAGCTTCATCCCAAATAACCATTAAATAAGAGAAAAACTCCGGAATTCAGGGATGAACAAAAAAAGTTCATGGGAGAAAATAAGAACTTGCCATTTCCGTGCCTTTGTTACGTGGTAAATAATAATCATTAAAAGATTAGCAGTAATATAGCCGCTAAATGACAGAATCTTGCAATTGTGCTTATTCTTTCTCATTTACTTTATACCAGTAGTAGTTTCTTCTATATAACATAGAAATATTTGTATATACATATATTGTAGCTCTGTTAATATCCCTTCTTTCTCAATAGCCCTTGTTGTGAAATGAGAAATTCTTATTCCGTATTCCCTTTTGTGAAATTTGAATTTATTTAGCCATTGCTACAATATTGAATTGTCGGCTTTTAATAATATTTTTAAGAATTTTTTTCTTCATAATTTGCTAGCGACATAGAGAAGGGAAATATCAGAAGATGTCACGGAACTTGGGAATAAAATTGGAAGCCTCGAAATTGGTAAGGCTTGATCAAATTCAACGTTTTCATTGATTTTATGTTTTTTTTTCAGATCAGAATTACACTGCAGAAGTGTGGGAAGTTTTCTGAATTGTTTTCTATGGGAAAATTTTTCTTTCCCCCTAATTTTGATTTATTCCCTAGTTTTTCAAAGTTTTCTTAACCCTCATACTGTCCTCGGGTCATTTCTGACCCAAATTCGATTTTAATTAAAAGTATCTTCTCAACTACATGAACAATGTTTGTATGGTGTAGGCTCTGTGAACAAATTGCTTTTGAATACCGAAAACAATATTCTATTTGTTCATATTTTAATCCATTGAAGAGCACTGTAGTCTTCATGGGTCATAAATGGGTCATTCTTGACCCAAGAAGACATCATACGTTATTTTTCTTAAGGACAGTATGAGGGTTAAGGTGTCTTTGAAAACTTGATCTGTTGGTGGAAGGTAGGATAGGTTAACAGCGATCGAGGAGAGATCAATTTTGTGTAGTACAATTGGCTAAGGAATCGAATCCTTTAGGAGAGTTTTTCTAAACTTTTTTAAATCTTAAGGACTATAATTATCCAAACCAGTTTGTGGGCGATAGTTTTCGTAGACTGTATTATTATTTTTCTCACTAATTTCGATAACTTTTTACGCTTGAGGAGCGATTAATTTTGGTTAAATGGGAAAAGCGAGTGCAAATGATAAGAATATTTGTTTGGATAAATGATTTGGCAATCAGAGAATTCTCAGATTTCTCAATCAGAGAATAACTCAGAAATGTTATCACCGATTATGTTTTGCTATCTATATATATATGAGGCTATCAGAGCAAGAGTGGACCAACCCACATGTCGAAATCGTGAATTCTTTTGTGTTTGAATCACTATTGCGAGTGAGTTTTTAGACAAAAATGTTTGGATGCACCAAAAAACGTTTCAAGATTGAGTAGGTAATAAAGTCCACACATTTTTTTCCAAAAATTTACAGTCAATAATAGTACAAAAGTGGAAAAGCTTCAAAAACTCGATTTTTCGTTATTGCGCTGAAGGCCTCATATAATCGTTTAACCTGCGATGGTATTCCGTAACTTGTTTCAAGCGTTTGTTTCGAGTTAGAAGAAAAAGTGGTATTCGCTATCTCTGTTTCGCCATGTTATTTATTTTGGTCAAAACAGAGAATCCGGGGACGAATTAACTCCGCCTGAAAACATAGCTTAAAATTTAACACCGTAGCGCGGAGTTATTTTTACATTTGTATTTTACGGAGCTAAATATTCAATTTAACACCGTTTTGACCTAAATTTTAAATGAACTCCGAAAAGGAGTCAAAAATTCACTACAACTCCTTTTAGGAGTTATTTAATTGTAAAGGGTGTTCACGTTTAGAAGAGGCTTGCCAATTGGCTTCAACAGCCTATTGGGAAGGCAAATGGTTTACAATTCGAGAGGTCCCGTGTTCGAGTCCCGGCAGAGACATGCAAGAAAAGTTTTTAACAAGTCAATATTAACTTTGGAAACACGAAAAAAAACATCAAAACATCTCAAATGCTTGCAAAAAAAGATAATTTGCGAGGTTTTTTTTTTGGGCCATCTAATAAGTTGGTTTAACACCGAAAAATTGTTAAAAATTAACACCCATAAGGAATTGTTGTGAACTCCCTAGCCCGGTGCTCGATTTTCTCCAATAGGTGATGGACCCCCTCAAACTCCCTTTCGGTGCGTAATCGACTCCATTTTTTCGAGAGTGTACTTGTTCTTCTAACTCGAAACAAACGCTTGAAACAAGTTACAGAATACCACTCCTGATCAACGCCCAGCCCAAACCCCTGAAGCTAGAAACTTGAAACTTTCACAGAATGTCCCAACCATCACGTAGGGGCTCACTAAGGCGGGGTTTTCCGAAATTTTACCGCAAAAGGGGTAAAGGAGGTTTGGGTGTTTTTAAACCGTTTTTTTCGCCATGATTCCTGTTCAATAGGAGGGTGAAAAGTTTCACTCGGGGGTTTTCGGGGTCGCTAATCACGAATCCGGTGTTAGATTTTCAAAATTCGAAACGGAAGGTCCTGTAAGGATAACGCAAATATCCTTTTTCTCATTTTTCCCGGAGAAAAATGACATCAGGGGGTTTTCGGGGTCGCTGATCACAAATCTGGTGTTAGACTAATTCGCAACGGAGAGTCCTGCAAGGATAAGATTTTTCTCAACAGTTTTTAAGTTCTTTCCGGTTTTCTTCGTATTCTAAAACTTATGCAAAAGACTTTACCCGGCAACGGCGGGTATGCAAGCTATTGGTTAATAGTTTGAAAAATATTTGCTTTTCTTGAAATGAAATTTTTATATGAACAAACGATTGTACCGAATTTCTCATGGCGAATGATTTCATATTTTAAATTAATTCAATAGAAACAATGAAAGGAAAATTATTAAGGACGCGTCAGCCAAGTTTCGTGTCCAAAGTCTAGCATGGACCATTTTTAGAACAACTACTAAAGTTCGGTTGAAACTCGGAAAATTTCTTTCTTGAAAAAAATCTCTAATGAACTTTCCAGAACGTGCTTCGCTCCTGACCGTTTCGCGGGGAGGGGGACCCCAAAGCTGAACACGAATCTGGTGTTAAAATTTCATAATTCGATTTTTTTTCGGTTTTTGCAGACGCTGATCACGAATCTGGGCACGAATCATAGTCACCGACGCGTCTGCAAAACACCTGAATCGACGCGACAGATTTTCCAATCTTGATTACCGACACGTGATTTTTTCAGTTCAATGCAGTGCTTTGATTGTCACATCTGTCAAAATGTTTGCACTTTTGGAAAACTTGTTTGATTTTGGGGAAAACAATAACCCTGAAGAAAATTTAAGACGCGTTTTTGCAGACGCGTCGGTGACTATGATCGGGCCCCTGGTGATGAAATTGCCAACGGAAGCTCCAGTAAGACTAACCCAAATATCCTTTTTACCATTTTTCCTAAAAAAAACTGGCAATAAGGGGATTTCGGAGCCGTTCATCACGAATCTGGTGTTAGAATTTTAAAATTCGGAACCGGAGGTCCTGAAGGCATAACGATTTTTTTCAATTTTTTATACCCGTATGGTGAAACCAAAGGGTATATTAACTTTGCCTTACCGTTTGTAACGCCAAGATCCCGTCATCACACACAAAAATGATAAAAAAAATTGAATTTTGCATGTCCGTCCGTCTGTCTGTCCGTCTGTCTGTCCGTCTGTCCGTCTGTCTGTCCGTCTGTCTGTGGCGCGGATTGCGGGCGCACGGATTGAGCTACAGACTTGAAATTTTCGGCAGATTCGTTTTTCGTAAAATGCGAGGCTAAGTTCGTTAATGGGCAAAAATGAAACTTTAGGGGAGGTACCCCCCATACGAACGAAAACGGTTTTTGCGAATATCTCAAAAACGGTGCATCTTATCAAAAAAGTCCAAGAACAAAAGTTATTCAGGATATTATTCTACATAAAACTCCCATACATCAAAATCCGATTGGAATAAATTTTAAAAAATCTTGTTGGAAAGTTTGACTTCCAAGTGAAATTTTTGTACAGCTGTTCGAATTTTGATACGAATATCACCATACGGGTCTCCAATGATTGCCAGATTGGCAATTATAGCTTTTGTTATATTTTTAAATTATTTCTTTGTTTTTTTGGTGCAAGAAAATTTTTGCAAAAAACTTTTACCTGGCAACGGCGGCTTTGCAAGCTCATAAATTTAAATTAGGAGTTTTTCTTATAAATTTAAATCAGGAGTTTACCATATTTAGTATATATGTTTGTAACGCATCGAACCAATCATTGGACACAAAAATGAACTACACCTGGGGCCTATTCCACAAAAGTACAAGACTTGTATTTGTAGCTATTTTTCGCAAATTGTAGGACTTGTAAATGCATTTTTATTTCTTAAAATACGATTTATAAATCACAAGTACAAATTCGGAGTAATTTTACAATCCGAAATGTTTTCACAAGTCTTTATTTTCTGTTCCTCAACACATTTCGGCAAGCGTACAATTGCAAGTGTTGTTTTTTTTTGGAAAATTGGGGGAAAAAATACCGCTTGTAGTCCAATACCGTTCTACAAAGACATTTTTTTGCAGGAATCTAACCACAATTGTTAGAAATATTTAGCAGTGTCTAAACGCCTCTAAAAGTGATCACAAGTGTATAAAAAATGGATACGGACAGTAGCAATAGTAGCGAAAATGAAGCTAATATGCAATTAGCAACTCGTCGCAGAAGAATTTATCCTCTAAGAATAAATTTCAACTTAACTTCTGTGTTTCAATTCAACGAAAAAATTCCGTTGATACAAAAAATTGATATACAATTGTATAAATCGAAATTGTGAAAATGTAAAGAAAAAATATTTACAAATCTGTGAGTTCCTGAAACGGGGTTTTTTTTTGGATTTGTAATTGTGAATATACAATTTAACAATTTGTGAACTGTAGAATTGTACTTTTGTGGAATAGGCCCCAGGGTGTTAGGGATGACAAAAGTTTTTGATTTTCGTATGCTCGTCCGTCTGTCTGTCCGTGAACACCAAAAATTTCGAAAGGATTGAACTAGAGACTTGAAATTTTGTACAGTTGCAATTCCTCGTAAATGGTTAGGCCAAGTTCTTGAACGGACAAAATCGAATCACTCTTTCCTCCTTTTGTATGGACAAACGAAACAGGGGAGACATTGTGGATCTCGAAAAACGAGACCAGCGAATTCGAAAGGCAACTTCGATTTCGAGACACAATGGAATTACGTATCTCGAACATGACAATTTCGAGATTTCCCCAAGGGAAATATTTTTGACAGATAATGTTTATTTATTTTTGTGGTGTTAAAGTGAAAAGTTGCATTTAATTGTTCCACTTTATTCAGTAAAATGTTTCTTCCGAACATTTCCCACAACTGCCGTCTAAAACCACAACTGCCGTCTCGAAAGCACAAGACCTTTCGAGAAATATCGGTAGAGAGAAATGTCAGAAATCCTCGATTTTCGAGATAAGCAATCGAGATTAAATTCGAGAAACCGAACGAGCCCAAGGGAAATTTTTAGGAAATTTCAAATGCCATTATATATTTTTAAGTTTTTCGCAGTTTTTTGCTTTATGCGGATAAATTCTTTCAAGTAGTATGCTACAAAACCCTTTAAATATTTATTTGGGTTTTATAAAAAAACCACTAATAACAGAATTTTGTATTATTCTATGTGCGTTCAGTAAAAAATTATTACTTTCGAAACAACATTTTTTTATGGTTTTTAGGTGTTTTTAAAAGCCAGCACCCACTTTTTACTTTCTTCTACGGAGTATAATAAAGTATTGTATTCATGAAAAATTTCGACCTCTTAATTTTGCCTAAAAAACATTTCCCGATCACTCCTGAGTCGATTGGAGTCATATTTAAAAAATGTCTTTCTGTCTGTCTGTCAGTCTGTCAGTTTGTCAGTCTGTGTACAAGATTTCTCAAAAACTAATAGAGCTAGCGCCATGAAATTTTATAGGCATGTTGGGTCCTGAAATGGGACGATCCTATCAACTTTTGGTGGAAATCCGTTAACCGGAAGTATCCAAAATGGCGGTTTTTCAAAAATCGCAATTTCGTTTTTCTCGATTTACTCCCAAACTACGCGTTTTTTAGTGGCCTTAAGTATGACAAAACTTGGAGAAAATAAAATTTCCCACACTTTTGTCTTTAGCTATAACTCGATATCTCAACCTGTTATCGAGATAAACCGTTATTTCCAAAAAAAAAACAGTTTTTTGCGATTATCTCGAAAATTAACGGGTTTTTGCTGACTGTATGTATGAAGTGAATTAATGAGAATGGCATTCTGCACAACCGTTAACCGTTATCTTTTACCGTTATTGAGATATTTTCATTAATATGTAAAAAATCATATTTTTGCGAATAATTTGCAAACTAACGGTTTTTCGACAAATCAGTTAAAAGAATAATTAAAGATGTTAACATTTTCTACAATTTTGCCATTTACCGTAAATTGATATCTTTTACCGTTCTCAAGTTATCTCAAATTTTGTACGTTTTTGATATTTTTGAATAAACCAAGAATTTATTGGGAGGTCGTCTTAGGTTGACAACGCGACCGGGCTCTAGCGTAAATTGCGCAGGATCGTAGATTTTGTAGAAGAAAGTTTTGTGTTGACCGCAACTGATATTTTTTCTTTGGAAATGCGAATTTTCCGATATTTATGCAAAAAAATGTTGTTTCGACTAAATTTCGAGAAATTGGTATGCAATGTCGAGCACAAAATCGAGATAGGCAATACCAATTCATGGTTTCTCGATCGTACTATCGTTTGTTCGAGATCCGCAATATGCCCCCAGGTTTTTGCAGTTTTCTCAAAAACTGTGAGTCATATTGAAAAATTTATGAAGGTAAAATGTGTTTAGAATAAGATTTTACATAACTCATCCATACATCAAAATCCAATCGGACCACCACTGCTTCCCCACTTTCCCAAACAAATGGAATACATTTTTTTTACAATTAGAATACCGTTACATTCATCAAAATGTAATCGGACCACTTCTTTTCCAATTTTTTTTTACTTTGTAAATAAAAAAAAACTATTAACACTCTAACTGCCACGACAGTCAAAAAGACCTGACACCCAATTGTACACAACGGCCACAATGAAAATTATTAAAGTGTTCGTTGCAACCGCAACGATTTTTTGTAGTTGCACACATTTGCACACATTTTATGGTAATAAAATAACATTTATTTTTATGTAAATCGGTTTAGAATAAAACTACAAAAGAAAAATTGATGCTTTTTATTTAACACCTCTTAAAGCTAAATTTGGATCGATTAGCCTGTCGAACACACCATAAATAACATTTAGGTATAATTTTGTTAGAATTTTTTTTTCTCTTAGTGCATCCTTTTTGACTGACAACTAAATATTCGAAAAAGGGTTAAAACTTAGAGTTAGAGTGTTATAACTGCCACGACAGTTTTAAGCCTTTTTCGAATATTTAGTTGTCAGTCAAAAAGGCACTAAGAGAAAAAAAATTGAAACAAAATTATACCTAAATGTTATTTTATTATAAAGTGCGATTTTTTAGTTTTCAGTTTCAATACAATGTATAACGAAATATTAACGTAACGAAATCTGTGGTCACAAGGAAAAACTGCTTAAGTCGAAAAAGCGTGTTTTGAGTAATTTGGGTTTAAAGTTTTGATTACGTTCTGGGAAAAATTGGTTATTCTTTTAAACGAAAAATGTTTTCCGGTTTGAAGTAAACATATTAAAGGCTACTTTAAACTCAAAAGAATCTTAAAATCCAATTTTATCATAAAAAAGGCGTTTCTTCCATATTTATGAATAAGTTTTCCCAAAACCATAGTATAAAGCAAAACTGACTTAGATTATATGGTTTTTGCTCTGCCATTCCTCAGAGGGGTACAGCATGAAAACCAAATTTTGACAGAATATAGAACTGGATATGGAGAATTCAAATATTCACCAACCTTTAAAACTACATAACTCGACTTAAGCGGTTTTTCCTTGTGACCACAGAAATGAGATTTTTTATCGTCACAAAACGAGAAAACGCAACGAAATAAAATTCGAATTTTCGTTACATAACGAAACGTTACGATTATTTTTTTTTCGTTTGCCATCCCTGATCACAAAAGGCTCGAGAACGCGTTGAGCTAGCAACTTGAATTTTTTTTTGTAAATGACTTTTACGAAAATCGTGGTTTTCCGGCAACTATTATAAAAGTACCGTTAGCTAAAACGGGTATCTCTCATATGTAATAGGCTAAGTTTGAACTACTGTTTGATTTTAATTTTCAGTAGGCAAGAAAATTAGAAAGTTTTGAGTTTTATTATTCGCACTTAAGATTTTCAAGTCAACTGTCGGAATTTTTAAAATTGTAAAAAAATAAAAAAAATATGAAAAACTTGAATAAATTAGTCTATTATAATCTAGTATAATATTATAATAGACTAATTTATTCAAGTTTTTCATATTTTTTTTATTTTTTCACAAAAAAAAAAAAAAAAAAAGTTTATACTAAGAATAAAAATCTATAAAATCAAGAAAATAGCCTGAGGCTAAAACTTGTAGAATATAAAATAATTATATATACTATGTATTATGAAACATTCAATAAAATAAAATTTCTTATCTTATCTTATTTTTTTACAATTTTAAAAATTCCGACAGTTGACTTGAAAATCTTAAGTGCGAATAATAAAACTAAAAACTTTCGAATTTTCTTGCCTACTTAAAATTAAAATCAAACAGTAGATAGTTTTTTTTTTTTTTTTTTTTTTTTTTTTTTTGAAAAAATACAGTTTTTTTGGAAATTTTTCGGAACTTATGCACTTTTAGGAAAAAATGTATATAAACGAATTAAGAGGAAATAAAGTTTCCAACATTTTTTGCTTTAACGGTTTGTACGTATCTAAAACGGGTTGTGAGATATTTGAAAAAAATATTGTTTTTCACATATGTATTTTTTTTTTTTCGGAAACTAAATATTGCAGATGAAAGTTTTATGTTGATCACAACTGATAATTTTTTTTTTGCTGAATTTTTTATTATGTATTGAATTATATTATTTTATGTAAATTAAACTCACCTGATTCATATAATAACGCACGAATTCCATGGATTGTTCCAATGCATAAGTGTCGCTGCTACATGAATCTATAATTAATACGCCGAGTGTGATATTTGGCAAGATATTTGGATCTTTATTAATTAGATCGATTGCATATAGCATCGCTTCAAGACGTTGGACACCCTTTTCTTCTTTGACGGCGCCACATGGATAATCGGGATTACCATTTAGGCTATGCTCATGCATTGGAAATATCCCGCCTAGGACAATGTCACCTTTAGTACGGATGATTTTACCTTCGTGCTCCAATTTTTCACATAAACATATTAGCATTATGCTAGTTTTTATATAAATTAGCAAAAGCCAAATCATACGGCCTAAGCCCTTTTTATACATTTTTAAATGTTGTTGCTGTCTTCCTCTTGATGGATCTCTCTAAAAATGCCTGTTTTCAACTGGGAAATACACATTCGAGAATTATAACAAAAGCACGTCTTGCTGTCCATTCTTAAGCCAATCTTTGAAGGGCTCCGAACGTTTGCATAGATGATCATTTTTTTTTTTGAATGGTGACTTTTTTATGCCTAGTTTCACTATTATTTGATTTATTTTAAAGTTTACACAATCTCTCGATTTTTTTTCATCGAGTTTAGTTTTTATGCACAAGACTTTTTTTTTTTAGATTGGATTTAGTTTTTTAAGTATTTTATTTAAAAAAAAAAAACACTAAAATAATTGAAATTTTTCAACTTATCAATGATGAACAATTTTGTGGTCATTTTCACGTGAAATTTGGGTGAAAAAGAAGATTCCGAAAAAGAATTTGACTGAATTTAATCAAGAGGCAATTGAATAAATTGTAAGGACAATAGCGTATTTAGTGTCATTTAAAAATAATCCGATATTTCTTTTACAGCAAAAAAAAAACTACTTTTGGAGCGAAGAAACAAAATTAAATTAAATTTACATCACATAAAATGCACTATGATGTTACAGCACAATAACTGTGCTGTACACAGTGTATAAAATTGAAGATAGATTTTATTTTTCTACATTATTATAAATTTTATTGATGCTTGGAAATAATATTAGGTTTGATTTTTATGTTCTGAACGTAAATGAATGAGAACCGAAACTGACCTTTTTAACGGCGGGTAGTCGCTTTTAAATGCTAGTTGCTTGAACTTCTTGTGCCAAGTGCCAAGTATACTATAGGATGCTGTACCAAAATCATCGAGAGCAGTTTTTTAGCATATAGCATCATAATCAGACCATACGACCAGCACCAGAGAAGCAGGAGCATCCAGCAGAAGCAAGCACCACCGGAGCAGAATTTCCCGACCACCAATTTTTTTGTTTTTGGGGGTAAGGATTTCAGCTCAGCAGTAGTAATAGGGATGCTGCTGCTGCTGCTTTTTCTCTTGTACAAAATCCGTGCCATGTGTGTCCTTCAACATTTTTTCTTTCTTTTTTTTTTACTAGTCTAGTTAAATGTTTTGAAATTTCCTCACCAAATTTAATAGTTTTGCCTGTATATAAATTATGCTCACAGACAATTTGGAGACTTTTCATTTTTAATATTGCATAAATGGAAATTTCCCGAAAATGTGCTTCATTTATAATGGGGAAAGTCGGATTTTCCCGGCCAAACGGAATTCTCAATCCTTAATACGTCCTTATATTAAGCATTTTGCTGTCCCAGGCGACCTTCATGAACCTCTCGACTCTCTCGAACAGTCATCGGGAGGGGAAGATTTTTTTTTCTCCACTTTTCTCAAACTAAAAGAGAATCAAGGACTACAAGTAGGTGCCAAGGACACCAACATCACAGCCAACATTAGAGGGGGGGTTTGGCCTCCTAGGGAAGAAAATATCAAGTAAGCCAACAATAATAATTTAAGAGAGTTTTCTCTGCGTTCCCTAGTTGTTTTTCATCTCTTAGTTTAATTAAAAGTAAAATCAAATTCTCTTGTAAATGCAATTTCAAAGTTATTTTCCTTTCTTGGCTACATATTTCATCTCCTTTCAGGTAATTTTACTTGAATTTTTGTAAGATGCGGAAGGAAATATAAACGAATTTCAATTCTATGCGATTTACTCAATTCCAGGTGCGTCATTATTTTCAAATACTCATTGGTTTTATTCATTTCAATGGAAAAAATCTCAACTATTTTGGCGTTTAAAAATTGCTACGCATTTATCCATCACTATTCCATCAAATAATAATTCTCGAACATGTTACAAATTTATTGCTGAGTTTATAGAAAAAAAAATCAACGTTTAGTCTAAATAATGGGAATAAAACATGCGAAGGAATCCTTTTCCACTAATAATAAGGTGGAGATGTAGTCTTAATATTTATTCTCTGAGACGTTACAAAAGAATCTAAATGTTGAGTTGAATTAAATATTTAGGGATTGGATGGATAGATGGATGGATGGATAATTCTCAGTCTTACTTACCATCATGAGAATAAGATCCAAACGAATATGAATTTCTTGTGGTGATTTCGCGCATACTCGACATCAACTCTCAGAATCTCTACCTATAAAATCCTCGACACGGAACTGGATTTTAGAATCTCTTTCCTGTTTCCCCATCGGCCACCAAAAAAAAAAAAATCTCCGATTCCGAGAGGAAAATAATATCTTAAACGACATCATCCAGAACAGTACCTCCGTCATGCTTGGACATTGCTGACTATGTTACGACATACGGAATTCATTTTCAGTCCCGGAATCGAAAGATTCTCGTCGAATTTACGTCAGGAATTGGCGTTTTTAAGTATTTTGAGGTTGTCTAAGGAACCACGGCCGCCGTTTGTCTTGACTTTACCAGGCTTATAAGTTTATCCCTTTCAAAACAAATTTCTTTTGCATCCAATAAAATTTCCCCACTCATTGCTGGGATTTTTTCTCAAATTATTGTAGTTTACACAAATTTCAATAGAAATCCTATCTTAAAATTGTTTTTGGCTAGATTTTGGCCATCTTTCATCACAGAATTTCTCAGGTTTTTTAGTTAAAAATGTTCTATGGAAATTATTTGCTATTGTAAAAAAAATTAGAAACCCTTTTTTAGCCACTTTTGTTAAATGATTGTTCTGATGACTTTTGCAATTTAAAAAACACGAGAAAGCTACAATTGCCAGTGGCCAATCGTCAAATACTCGACACGGAATAAAATCCGCATCTGAAACGGTCCTCTAAAATATGGGAAAGCGATTATAGGACTCGTTACACGATTTTGTCGCAAAGGTGCCCATAAATATTGGCACTAGTCCCAGTTTTCGTGGAATCATTACTATGTAAATAGGGCTGAGGGAAGAATGGACAAAAGTAGCATCGTTGCCTAATTTCTGCTGGAGACATTGCTATACTGAGGGTGAACCAATGCTGTATTAAGAAATGAAATCGTTACCATAGTTTTTAGCAGTGACCCCGATAAACTTTTGTTCGTGAAGACCGTGATCAATCAATTCGTCGCCGTTCTCAAGGTTTGGACATCTCTTATGGAACGTTGTGGCGTATTTTGAAGCATGATCTTGGTTTAAAAGCGTATAAAATACAGCTCGTTCAAGAATTAAAGCCGGGTGACCTTGGTTTACGTTTTAATTTCGGTTTATGGGTCTTGCAACAGCTTCAAGTTGATCCTTTTTTTTAATCGAAAAATTGTGTTTAGTGACGAAGCTCATATTTGGTTAAATGGCCTACGTTAACAAGCAAAATTGCCGTGTTTGGGCCGATGAACAGCCAGAAGCAATCCAAGAGCTACCAATGCAACCCGAAAAATGCACTGTTTGGTGAGGTTTATGGGCAGGCGGCATCATCGGACCGTATTTCTTTAAAAATGCGGAAGGACTGCGTGTTACTGTCAATAGAGGTCGTCAATGGAAATGGAGGTTGCCAAAAATTCAAGATATTGGTGTAACTGACTTGTGGTTTCAACAGGATGGCGCTACATGTCATACAGCTAACGATACAAGCGCTTTATTGAGGGAAACGTTCGATGAAAACAACCTCTCAAGAAATAGTCCTGTCAATTGGCCACCGAGATCTTGTGATCTGACACCATTGGATTACTTTCTGTGGGGATATGTGAAATCTCTTGTTTACGTCGATAAACCCGGAACGATTACAGCTTTGGAAGCAAACATAACCCGTGCTATTCGCGGAATACCGACCGATATGCTTGAAAGAGTGGTCGAAAACTGGACCCACAGAATGGACTATTTAAAAGTTAGTCGTGGGCAACATTTTTGAAGGAAATTATCTTTAAACATTAAATGGCATGAACCAAACTAACAACTTAAATAAAGATTTTCCTCAATATATTAATTGTTATGTGTTTTATTTAAAAAAAACAGGAAGCTCTTTTTGGATCACCCTTTATATAGAATAAAGATCTAATAGTTGTGAGGCCATGAGAAACTACCTGTTGGGTGGGTGGTGGACATGGCCACATGCTAAGCCACAGGTGAATGGCGATCGGTGATCGAACAGTTCTTTGCGAGACGTTGTTGTGTGCTGTGGGTAGCGGATGTGGGCACCAATCATGTATTCCGACGCGTCTCTGTCTTTCGACTTCGACGCAACTTTTAACTCTTGACTTCGCCATATCAGCAGCTTCAAATTTCCTAGAATGACAGTCAGAATCACGTTTCGATTCATAGTGACGATTCCGCGAAATTTCAAGCTGCAGATATGGCGATGTCAAGAGTTTAAAGCTGCGTCGAAGTCGAAAGACAGAGACGCGTCGGACTACATGATTGGTGCCCAGGTCCTTTACGCCCATCAAATCTTTTCTGAATGTTTTTCTACCGACTTCAGTTCAAATAATTGACGTGTAGATTTCAATTAATTGACACCTTTATGTTTACATGACCCAAAATTAATATTTGATGAGAAAAGTTACAAGGAAAAGGAACAGGGTCACCTATTAAATGAACTCGTAGCTAACACTGAGAGAAAACTCTACGAAAAACGTCAATGGTTTTGATTTGAAAACGAAAAACATTTCTCAGTGTATACAGGCTTTGTTAATAAAAAAAAAAGATTAATAAGAATTGTCAACTATTTCCTGTGTTCTTCAAATATCAACAAAATTAATAATACCAGAAAAGTAAATTCATTTCATTTCATGCTCAGGTAAATTCACTCCGTTTCTCCCGCTTCACCCGTAAATTCGTTTCAAAACAGTTTTGTATTTCTACGTTCTACCTGCTATTTTTTTTTGTTTTTTACTAATTATTAATTTTTGGATGACGAAATGACTTGTGATTTTTCTTTATGCGTATTCCTCCGTTTCTTCCTTCCCCGCTTAACAAATGGTTTGGAGGAAAATAACAAATGTTTACCCTCAGAGGACACATTACGACACAGAATGTAGTCAAACAGAAGAAAGACACCTTTCTACCTTAATGTCGGTTCATATCCCTCCGTGTCAGAAATTATTATGTGATAATTAAAGCTAATTTTACCATATTTTTCGCTCATTTTCCTTACATTAACAAACGGAAACAAATCTCAAATTCCGGAGCGAGCCCAATTCATTTTTATTTAATTTACCCTGAAAAACTCCGTTAAAACAGGAATAGAGGGGGGGGAGGTTTGTTTTATCAAATGCAAACTCAAAGATGATTCTACGAGTAGTCGCGTATGTAAATCATTCACATTTTCATAATAAAGTGTTTTCCGTCGGCATTTTTAATGAATTTGTCATGAAAAGATTTTTTTTTTTGTTGATTTGTAACAAGGTTGGACGAATTTACCTGCAACTAACGATTAAATTCATTTTTTTTTTGCCACGGCTAACGATTATAACTGCATGCAGTGTAGCTCGATTCTAACGTACTCTCGCTTATAACGTATTCAATCTAAAGTCCCGAGAACCATTCCTTCATGTAAATCCTACTTCTATAACGGATTACCAGGGATCAGAAACACTATCGTAACGTAACGAAAAAAAAGCGATTTTCCATTTTTTGTCCCTCTAAATTGCGTTATCTATTTAGAACAAAATTTCGCACAACTCATCCATACATCAAAATCCAATCGAATCACTCCTTTCCCCCTCTCCTATACAAATGGATTTTTTTAAATAAACATTTTGTCTGTCATCATATAGTGTACTAGCTTGCATACCCGCCGTTGCCGGGTTAAGTCTTTTGTATAAATTTTTGAATACGAAGAAAACCGGAACGAACTTAAAAACTTTTGAGAAAAATCTTGTCTTTGCAGGACTCTCCGTTGCGAATTAGTCTAACACCAGATTCGTGATCAGTAGGGCTGCCAAAAATATTCACTAAAAATGGCAAAATATGCACTTAAGTATGCAATTTAAAAACATTCAAAATTCGATATGTAGTATATTTCACCCAAAATAGTGAATAGAACTTGTTAAAATGTGGTTAATTCGACTTAAAAAAATTAAAATACAAAAAATTAAAATACCATTGAATATTAGAAGAATTGAAAAAATAATTTCAAAAAAGATTGACTGTAAAAAAGATTGACATTTTGACTGACAAAAAAAAAATTGTGTCTAAATTGCAACTGTTAAATTTTAAGATATTTCGAAAAGATGTTCAATACTTCATACTATCTATGGTATAATCGGGGTTAAAACTTGTAGAAAAATATCAGTTGTGGCCAACACAAAACTTTCTTCCACAAAATCTACGACCCTGCGCAATTTACGCTATAGCCCTATCGTTTTGTCAACCAAAGACGACCTCAAAACGTATAATATTTGAGATAACTTGAGAACGGATTTACGGTAAAAAGTAAAAATTTGGAAAATTGTATTCTTTCGAAAAACTTAGTTTGCAAGTAATTCGCAAAAATATATTGTTTACATTTTAATAAAAATATTTCAATAACGGTAAAAGATAATGGATAACGGTAAAAGACAAAATTGTGCAGAATGTCATTCTCATTAATTCATCTCACATATCGTCGGCTTGCTGCAAAAACAGGATAACTACATTTTTTGAGTTTTGAGATATACGCGTTTTAAACTTCAAATGGTCATGAAAAATCGTTGAAACCAAAAACTTTTTATTTCTTTGCACATTGCCTTGAAAAAACATTGTATCATTATGACTAAACAAAAAAAAGACATTTGTCTCCAAATTATTTTTTTTAAGCAAAAAACCGTATTTAGCTTGTTTTTGCAGTAAAAATTGTGTTGAGTTCATTTTGGATCTAATTCTGCCACTTCCTCCTCTATGTCGCTATCTGCTGTTGCGGGCTCTGGAACTAAATCTTTTGCATCTTTTGAAGTCGGTAAAGACTTATAATAGTGGTGAAATGCTTCGGGAATAGCCCCAGTTTTGCAGAGCTTTGTCAAGTCTGCTTTTTTCGAGCTTGTTATAGGTCTAGGTTTTTGGTATGCTTTTCCTAGTTTATAAGTCTTTAAATTTCGAGGGCGGCCTTTACCAAAGACATTAATTTCCAGGTATTCCGATGTGTGGTCGTATCTGTATTGCATAATTCCGGGTTTGCTTTTAAGGTACCTGAAGCACTTGACTTTCAGCCAACTTACTTTTTCGCCCAGAGTGTTCTTCAGTTTGTTCTTCATTATTAGTTTTGAGAAGCATCTAGGTCCAAAAAATCACTATATTTTAATTCTTTTACATTGTATGGGCTTTTATTTGACCTAGATGTTCTGGCCCTGCGAAAAATTGTCATCCAGTCGTGGATGGTGTAAACTGGGACATGTTTTTTTTTCTCTTTCAATTGAGCTGTGCATACTGTCGACTTCCATGTAGCTCTGACCACTTTCTAAAATTTTATGCTCTATGATTTTCAGATTAGGATTTGCTTGGACCAGATAGAGCAATAAGGCACTAATATTTTGGTTGCGGTTTCGACCGCTGCATGTATCCGAAAATAGCGATACTTCAGTAATTTTTTCAGAGAGCTGCTCGATGTAATTAAATAAACAGCTTCCGATTTCCAAACTTCCTCTTTTTTTTGTACTTGTAAAACAATTTTCAAGGTTATGTTGTTAATCTATTGTTAGCCGCTATAGCAATATAGCACATGGCTTGCTTTGACCGCGTAAGGCTTATATTGTTTTCATAATGTCGCACATCTAAAACCAGATAAATGCCACATAGCCCGTTTTAGCTGTTTAAATTTTGAACAAAGTGCACTTAGCTTAATTTTACACATGAGTATATACCCTTTAGAGCTGTAATAGACTTACCTTGCCTTTGGAGTAGAAGCAGGTCACATTATATGGCGCAGAAATGCACTTAACTCAAAAACTCAAAAAATGTAGTTATCCTGTTTTTGCAGCAAGCCGACGATATACAGTAAGCAAAAAACCATTTTTTTTCGAGATAATGGCAAAAAACTATTTTTTTTGAAAATAACGGCGAATATCTCAAAAACGGTACATGTTATCAAAAAAGTTTAAGAACAAAAGTTATTTAGGATGTGATTCTACATAAAACTCCCATACATCAAAATCCGATTGGAATAAATTCTAAAAAATCTGATTGAACGGTTTGACTTCAGAGTGGAGTTTTGATACAACTGTTCGCCGTTCACTTAAATCACCATACGGGTTTTCAATAATTGCCAGATTGGAAATTATAGCTTTTGTTATGTTTTTTAATTTTTTTTGCTGTGTTCCAGCTTCAACCTGAAGCTGGAACACAGCAACAAAAATGAAAAAACAAAATATGGAAAATGTTCTGCTAATTTACTGCTCTTTTACTGCACAAGAATTAAATTTACTGCTGTAGTCGTTTTTGAGATATTTGTTGTGTTCCAGCTTCAACCTGAAGCTGGAACACAGCAAATTTCTCGAAAACGGCTGCAGCAGCAAATTTTTTTTTGAGCAGTGAAGAGCAGTAAAAAAGCAGCAAAACTTGTGGAAAAAATTTTTTTTGTGTGCTACTTTTGTGTTCCAGCGTAATAGAGCTTTAAAAATGACTTCAGACAAAAATTATTTTTTCATTCATTCTTTGTCAATATTTTAAAAGCGTTAAAAGTGTTTTTGAATGTTAATAAAATTTTTAATTAAATTTTAATTATTTGAGTTTATAATTTAAATATTAAATAAAATTAGCTTTTGAAGCTATACCCGTATTATACGACGATTCATACGAGACAAGATTTTTTTCAAAAATTCAATTGTTCAGTTTTGAAATTCAATGATTTTTTTTTTAAACTTAAAGTATATTTTTTTATATCCGCTTACATAAATGAAGACCATTAGAAAAACGGACGAAATTAGAAGTAATGTGAAGCGGGGAAGGGGTCGTCCCATGAATCCCGGGGGCCCCAGCCGCCGTGAGAAACGAGTGATGAGGAAGAGGGGCGGGGGCGACCCCGTAAAAGACGTCAATTATTAAGACAGCAGCGAACAAGAAGCACAAATGGCGCCAAATTTGAGTAATCAGGTGATAGAACCAGATAATACGCCTGTAGAAGTAACACCAACAGAGGAAAACATTCAAATTCAGGCAATAGAACCCCAAAATACGACAAGTGAAGAATCTAGGGCAACAGCAAGTGACCTTCATTCGCTTCTAAACTTATTGATTCGGATGAATAAAAAACTCCCGGAGCCGAAATCATAACGAGAAGAAATATGCAAATGCATATTTTTGGCAGCCCTAGTGATCAGCGACCCCGAAAACCTCCTAATGCCATTTTTCCCCGGGAAAAATTGGGAAAAGGATATTTGCGTTATCCTTACAGGACCCTCCGTTTCGAATTTCGTAAATCTAACACCGGATTCGTGATCAGCGATCCCGAAAACCCCCGAGTGAAACTTTTCAGCCTCCTATTGAGCAGGAGTGGTATTCCGAAACTTGTTTCAAGCGTTTGAATCGAGTTAGAAGAAAAAGTAGCATTCGCTAGCTCTGTTTTGCCCTGTCATTTATTTTAGTCGAAACAGAGACAGCGAATACTACTTTTTCTTCTTACTCGAAACAAGTTACGGAATACCACTCCAGGATTCATGGGGAAAATCACGGTTTAAAAACACCCGAACCCCGTTTACCCCCTTAGCTTATTGTAAGGTTTTCTTATGTTTTTTTAAACTATTTCTTTTTCCACGATTTTTTTACGATTCCCGTATGCATTCGAAAACACTTTACCTTGTTTGGGGAGGGTTGGGGTAAAGTGAACGTGACTACAGATTTAGCGACAGATAACCAACGATCATTGCTATTGCTAGACGATGCTGTGCGCGGATCGAATAACCTTGGCTAACGGTAAGTGCCCAAATCACATAATTATTGGACCTGTTTTTGTTGTTGCTGAGATGAGGTTCTCGGCAATCAACCTCAAGAATGATGGTAACACTAAATTGTTGTGGTGATTTTTTTTCAGGTCAGGAAAGTCAAAAAATAACCAAACCTAAACTCAATAAAATACAAGGGCAAATAAGCATAAAGAATATTTGGAGATTTCCCCCAATACTTAAAGGGTCACCTTAATGCTAATATTATTACTAGCAATTTACCGACCCAATCTTTTTCCTTGCCCCTTTGCTTCTTCGCTATGAGCAAAACAAGAACAAAAAAGAATGAATAAAAAAAATTCCAGACGACAAGTCGTCCTGGTTCTTGTTGTGTCCTATTGCAGAACTTTACGAGAGTTCCTGGACCTCACTCGCGTTGAAACTTGACTACTGTTCAGTTCAGCATAAAACCAGCAATGAAATCAAACGACAGTCTGAAAAAAGGGACAGTTTTTTTATGAACTTAACATCGGAAAAGGGTATTTAAATTTCTATTTCTTTTAGTGCCCAACATAGATTTCACCTATTACGGGATGAATATTGTGGCGTTAAAGGGCTTATAGTTGTTATAAAACCGGGAGCATGGTGGGGTTAGTATTGATGCGGAATTTTATAGAAACTCTTGTAAGATTTCTCAATTAGTTTTTTTTTACCTATAGAGTATAGGTAGGTAGGTAGGCAAGCAGGCAAAAGTCTTATTCATTTTTGCGTAGGCACGAATTCACTGAATCTTCTTAGATGATGCTGATAAAAATATCGGTAATGTCGGTAAACTTATGGACGAAAACAATGAGAAATAGGGGTTAAAGGACAAAAATACGTTAATATTTACACATAGCTTGGAAATTTCATCTATTGGCATGTATGTCGGTTAGATATATTCCTTGAATAGATAAGGATTTTCCCAATGAATTCTGCTCATCACATATAAAAGATACACATCAGGAAAATAAATAAGCAAGCGGCGCACATGATTAGGATTTAAATTTTATTCTTTTATTTCTTATGTGTACCAAGTTAACTGTTGGATTCCGATATACTAAACCCTTATCCTTGAATGCCTAGAATTCATTTATTCCTCTTCTATTCCTCTTTCCTCTTCTTCATTGGCGAGGTAAGCGGAAGTTTGATGAAAAAAATCTTTTACATCCAATAAATCATACTAGACACCATCACCATATGAAGCAACCCACAAATTGGCGCTGGTTGTCTGTCAGTCGTCCATCCATCGATAAAGCAGGGCACTTTTGACCTTTACTGCCCAATCCCCAGACTCGCCGCCTATAGGGATTTTTCCATCGTATTCGGGAATCATGTGTTGTACCAGGGCCCAGAACAGCCCGCACTCCTTTTCACTTGTGGGCTGAGTTGCTGATGCTGCCTACGTCATGAAAGAAAGGATCTTTAGAACTCAATCAAGTTTTAGTTGAGAGGATTTTAAGTAATGTTTATCTCAACAAATTTGGGGTTCGATTTTTTTTCTGTAATTTTGCATAATCCTTTGACCCAAAAATTTGATTTTGATTGGAGGTTAAAAAGAAAACAATCTGTGAATACATAAGAATTGAACATTGGTTCACATACGCACAAGGGCATTGCATAAAATTAGGTAAATATTCAAAAATGTGTTCACATTATATCCATCACGTTATTGTGGGTGTGTTTTTTTTTGCTTTTATACTCTACTAGCTTGCATACCCGTCGCTGCCGGGCTAAAGTTTTTTTTTTTAAAGTTTTTTGCACAAAAAACCCAGAAATAGCTTAAAAACTATTGGAAAAAAGCAAGGTGTCTGTCTCGTAAAGACGGCCAGAAGACGTGGATCCGCCTACAACGATCGCCAATGGGCGCATCCAACTACCAGAGCGGCTCTGGAGCGAAGCTCGGCTGTCAAAAAAAACGCCTCAGCTGAGCAGCATTTTGTGTCCTGAATGCACCGCTCATTTATATATGCGCTGTCATTGAAAGAAATTATTGTTCAAGATGGGCCGCGATGTAATTATCTCCGTAACGTTAGAAATTTGTGCTTCTGATACGATAAATCTGGAAGCTATTTCACTTTTGGTTGAAGAGTGTAATACTTCAGTTGAAGTCGCCCCAATCCGGAATGCGGCACCCGAAAGAAACCGGGATTATTTTGAGGTGACTATGCCGAAGTACACTTCCGAACTCTTTCGCCAACATTTTCCGCAACGTTGACTATTTCCATTCCCGTTTGCTCAGCAAGAACTTCCATGAAGCTTCCCGTATTATAAATAACATAAATAACTATAAATATTATAAATAACACCATTTATGTATTTCCGTCGTCGTTTTTAGACATGAATTGAGGTTCTGTAATTCTTCATTTGACATTTGCTCAGCTACTGAGCGGAGTTATTTTACGCTCAGAAAAAATGTGAGCTGCTCAGTTGAGCCGCTCTGTAGCGATTGCGTTCAGTAATTGAGCACCTTTTTCGCTCTAGAGCGATGCTGAGCCGCTCTGGTAGTTGGATGCGCCCAATGCTTTAATGTAGGCCGGATCTCATAACACAGTTTCTGTTCGGATGTCACAACAAACTATCGAGTATCATCGATTGCAAATTTGTTATCATGGCAGCAAGCCGATTTTCTAATTTGTACCCCCATAACCAAAATCCAAGACGTATCCACGTCAAAATCGTGATATCTTGAGAACCTCCCGTTCCGAATTTTAAAATTCCAACACCGGATTCGTGATCAGCGAACCCTAAAACCCCCTACTGCTATATTTCCCAAGAAAAAGCCCCTTGCTTTTAATTGGCTAATTTGTTTAACAAGAAACGTCTTCCCCAAAAAAGCCTTCCCATGAAATTCTTCATGTTAAGGTCTTATAAACAACTTGACCTCTTTCCATTCTGAATGAAGACGTCAAACCAGTGATGCTATGTACCTTTAGTAAAATTCCCCTTTCCAAATGACGAAATCCCCCTTTTTCCCCTTTTTCAATGACGAAATTCCCCTCGTTTTTCCCCTATAAAAACAACGAATTTTAAATAAAGAATTCATTTATAAAAACCAAAATTATTGTCATCGGGACTCATGTTAAATTCACAAATTAGGAAACAATTTTATATTTTGTAAAGCTTCAACAAAATACTCGTTAATTGTATTCCCGATAACAACGTCACGGGTCTCCAACCAAACGTCAAATAGGATATGAAAAGAAGCCGGGATTCACAATTAGATAATAATCAAAGCAAGTCACAAATTTATAAATTAAGGTAGTTTCTTTGCTTTCGAGCTTAAAATGATCCTGTCCTCCCTAAATTCGGTAAAAATTATTTCCATATTTTGAATTTAAAAAATATAAAAATATCAAAAAATGGAAAAAAACGAAATCAAGTCGCGACTGGAACTCGATTTTTGTATTCCGGGCACTTTATTACTGGTCCATGCATTCTTCTGGTGAATATTGGTCGAAATTGGAACATTAAGCCAAATTTTAAAGATGACCAAGAAATTACCGATTTAATTGATTTTTACATAATTTAAACAAAGCACTTCTGCTGAGTTGCAATTGAAAATATTTCTATTGAAAATATATTTAGGAAATCCGAAAAACGAACAAAAAATATGTGTCAATGAACTTTCATGGAAACTACTTTCCATCAAAGTCTTTTAAAGTAGTTTAAAGTCATTACTTTGAATAAGATGAGAAATGGTACTTTTTAATGTGGTTTTTTCAAAGCGGTTAAAAAGTACACTGAAAAATCGGTTAAACGTACATTTCAAAGCCATTTTAAAGTGCTTTTGTTTAAAAGATTGGTGTGTACTTTACAATTGCATTAAGATCATTATAAAGTGGCAAATGCATAAATAAGAGCATTTCCTTTACTCTTTACCATTGCCTAAGCTTGGAATTGGATTGTAATTGTTTTTATTTATTTGTATTTTTACTTTTCCGTAATTTTTTAAAAGTATTTCGGATTTAGTTGAAAAGCGAAGATTTTCCCCTCGTTGTAAATCGTTTCCCCTCGTTTTGAAGCGTTTTCCCCTTTTCCCCTATTAACAATTTTTATAGTCAAATTCCCCGCAAAAAGGGGAATTCCCCTCGATATAGCATCACTGCGTCAAACGTACTTGTTTAGATTGGATTTTTGATTGTCGATTTGCGTTGAATTACAAAACTACGGTTTTGATATTAATCCTTCACCCCTAAACATGACACTCGAATCTCTCGAATCGAATAATTTGCAAACTAACGGGTTTTCGACAAATCAGTTAAAAGAATAATTAAAGATGCTAACATTTTCTACCTTTTTGCCATTTACCGTAAATTGATATCTTTTACCGTTCTCAAGTTTATCTCAAATTTTATACGTTTTTGATATTTTTGAATAAACCAAGAATTTATTGGGAGGTCGTCTTAGGTTGACAACGCGACAGGGCTCTAGCGTAAATTGCGCAGGGTCGTAGATTTTGTAGAAGAAAGTTTTGTGTTGACCACAACTGATATTTTTTATATGGAATTATATTTTTTTTGAACAAAGGTGTTTCTGACAGTTTCAGAGTTGAATTTACGCTTGGAGCACAATGAACGCAACTAAGGACGCTTCGAACTGTCACGCAACGCAGTTCAGGAGCGGTTGAGAGAAGCGTTGTGAGACAAACACAGAAAAATTAAAACTGAACTAAAGTAGAAAACTATATATAAAATATCAGTTGTGGTCAACACAAAACTTTCTTCTACAAAATCTACGACCCTGCGCTAGAGCCCTGTCGCGTTGTCAACCTAAGATGACCTCCCAATAAATTCTTAGTTTATTCAAAAATATCAAAAACGTACAAAATTTGAGATAATTTGAGAACGGTAAAAGATATCAATTTACGGTAAATGGCAAAAATGTAGAAAATGTTAACATCTTTAATTAATTTTTTAACTGATTTGTCGAAAAACCGTTAGTTTGCAAATTATTCGCAAAAATATGATTTTTTACATATTAATGAAAATATCTCAATAACGGTAAAAGATAACGGATAACGGTAAGAAACAAAATTGTGCAGAATGCCATTCTCATTAATTCACTTCATACATTCAGTCAGCAAAAACCTGTTAATTTTCGAGATAATCGCAAAAAACTGTTTTTTTTTTTTTTTGGAAATAACGGGTGGAGATATCGAGTTATAGCTAAAGACAAAAGTGTGGGAAATTTTATTTTCTCCAAGTTTTGTCATAAAGGCAACTAAAAAACGCGTAGTTTGGGAATAAATCGAGAAAAACGAAATTGCGATTTTTGAAAAACCGCCATTTTGGATACTTCCGGTTAACGGATTTCCACCAAAAGTTGATAGGATCGTCCCATTTCCGGACCCAACATGCCTATAAAATTTCATGGTGTTAGCTCTATTAGTTTTTGAGAAATCTTGTACACAGACTGACAGACAGAAAGACATTTTTTAATATGACTCCAATCGACTCAGGAGTGATCGGGAAATGTTTTTTAGGCAAAATTAAGAGGTCGAAATTTTTCATGAATACAATTACTTTATTATACTCCGTAGAAGAAAGTAAAAATGGGAGATTTTGAAGCGATAATTTGTTTGTATATTTGCTATTTGCATGTGATGCGAATAAATAAAAAGAAAAAAAGACCATATTGGGTGCGCCCACTGAATTTAACCCTTTCGGTATTTTGATGCCATATGGCAACGCAGTTAAAAATTTTAAATTACTTATTATTTATTTATTTTCAACACTCTATTCTCATTCAGTGCACCATTAAGTGCATTTTTGATCCAATTTTGATTTTTTGAGTAAAAAGCTGAACCACAGTGGACGTATTTGAAAAAAATTAAAATTTTTAATTTTTTTTTTTTGTTTTAAATGAATACTAATATCTTAAACATCATTAATTTGTATAGAGAGTATTTTTAAAACCCATAGAAAAAAACATGTACCGAAAGGGTTAACACTGCACATTGCTGGATATTTTAAAGTTTCCTTCAATAAAATAAAAACTTCCGACCCGGAAGACTTTTACTGCGGGCTGTTAGCTGATGCAGCACTTCCGGACGGTGCATTTTCAACTGAAAAATATTTAAACATTAAAGGTCGCCATTTTTTAAAAGTATGCCTGTTGCTGACAGCTCCGCAGCGATGTTTTCCCACATTCTCAATTTTAAGGATACATTTTTTGTATTCGCGGCTACATTTCGTATATAAAATCGTGTTTTTCCGCAATTCTTCAATTAATTTCTCCTCGAACGACATTTTGATTGGCACTGTACACAACTGTCAACGCAGACTTGTTGCGTTAAAGTTCAAAGTTTGGCAACTTTTGCGTCGATGGTTGCGTTCTATGCGTTCACTGTGCTCATTGAAAAGCATTTCTGTGAAATAAACTCGTTAGTGACATTTGGATGCGTGATGGTTGCGGCTTGGTTGCGTTCATCGTGCTCGAAGGGTTAATGAAAAAAAAGTTGGCCCTTTCCGAGCGTCTTTTCGATAATTTTGTGGAACTTTATTCATCGCGGTTGTAAAATATGATGTTGGCATATTACGCAACTTCAATTTAATTTTATGTTTCAAGGTGCTGATGTTTTTAGGTCCAAAATTATTTGCGTTTACTCGTCTTTTTAAATTGGCCCAAAAATCTTCGATTGGGCGCAACTGGGGGACGTTTGGTGGATTTTCCATCTTTGCGATGTATGGAATTTTTAGTGCATCCATTGCTTCCAACGATTTATTTGAATAATGACTGGATGCAAAATCCGTCCAAAAGACCACTTTTCTGTTTCTATGGTACTTCTTTATAAAATCAGCCACTTTTGGCAAGCAAAGCCGAACATATCTATCTCCAGTAAGTGCTAGACCGGACTCGAAAAAGAGAGAATTTGACATGCCGCGAGGACTGATGGCAAGCCACAGCAAAACTTTCTTGGGACATTTCGTATATTCAATAGAGGCTGTTTAGATTAGCCGATCCAGGCGCCAGGCATTGAACAAAACTGTCAAAATGCAGGCAAGACGAGGAAGTGGGGGTGTCGATAGGAAATTGCACGACAAAACTAAAATCTCCATTTTCAGAGTTCCGCCTGTCGTGCTCTGGTTGGTTGGCTGTCAAATTACTTGTGTTTCACCGTCATTTGTATTCCAATTTCCAAAGCACCAATATTGCGGGAAATTTAAAAGAAAACTAATATATTTTTAAATGGTTCTTTCACTTTTTTATACCCGTATGGTGAAACCAAAGGGCATATTAACTTTGCCTTACCGTTTGTAACGCCAAGATCCCGTCATCACACACAAAAAGGAATTGCTCCAGTGTGTTTAGAATGATAAAAATAATTAATTTCTGCATGTCCGTCCGTCTGTCCGTCTGTCTGTCCGTCCGTCTGTCTGTCTGTCTGTGGCGCGGATTGCGGGCGCACGGATTGAGCTAGAGACTTGAAATTTTGCGCAGATCCGTTTTTCGTAAAATGCGAGGCTAAGTTCGTTAATAGGCAAAAATGGACCATTAGGGGGGGTACCCCCCATAGGAACGAAAATGTTTTTCGCGAATATCTCAAAAACTGTGCATCTTGTCAAAAAAGTACAAGAACAAAAGTTATTTAGGATATGATTCTACATAAAACTCCCATACATCAAAATCCGATTGGAATACATTTTAAAAAATCTTATTGGAAAGTTTGACTTCAAAGTGGAATTTTGGTACAACTGTTCGAATTTTGATACGAATATCACCATACGGGTCTCCAATGATTGCCAGATTGGCAATTATAGCTTTTGTTATGTTTATTGTTTATGGGATATTTAAAATTTATTTCACTCCAATTCAATTGTGATATTATCACAGAATTATATGTATTTTATATCGATTGTCAGTTTGTTCAGTTTCCACGTTTCACATTGAAACTGAAAGTTTGGCGTTCAGCTTTCAGTTCCAATCTCAAGCCTAAACCCCAATTACGCGTTCGTGCGTGCGGCACCCACGCGGTGAAGGTAAAAACTACGCACTTAAATGAGTAAATGTATAATTGCGCGTTGCTCAGACGCGTTGCCGCATCCGTGCCGCGTAGAGTAGGCTCAGTTTCTACTTTTAGACGCGATGACAACTACTAGATGCCAGAACAAAATCATGCCGCACGCACGATCGCGTAATTGGGGTTTAGGCTTCAATGTAAACACGAGCAATATTTTTCGTTCATGACCTGGCGCCTGGATTAACTTAATCTAAACAGGCTCATATATTTTACTTTTTGGTCAACTGGAACACTGTTCCAGCTTTGGTCAACTTGGAACACTGATCAAAGAGCGTCGTTTTTAGCCTGAAATTTTTTTTCGTGCCAAAAGGGTGAGGCATTGCTTTTGGCTCACATTTTCTGGCTCGTTTTTTGATTTTCATTAGCGAGAGATACTTTTTAATAGTTTTCTTGTCACAGTTAAACTTCTTTTCTCGCTCTTTGTATGATTGGACCACGCGACCAACCGTAGTTTTCTTTAATTTCACCCTCTGCTCTGGGACAGTTAAAATGCAGCTTTTCCCAGAGCCAGGTTTTCTGAAGAAAGTTTTTTTTGTCTGAATATGTTGACAGAATGGTATAGACCAGTGGTTCTTAACCTTGTTGGTGGTACTGACCCCCACCAGTTTCATATGCGCGTTCACCGAACCCTTCTTAATTGGAAAAATAAAATATGATTTTTTCAAATTCAAAACATAGGTATATATTTATACATAGGTGCACAAAATGAACAAAACCATTAAAGAACAAATAACATGATTTTCACATAAAAACAAAAAGTGTGTGTTTTGAGCTCAGCTGAACCCCGGAGACTGACTCACCGAACCCAGGTTAAGAACCACTGGTATAGACAATACTTACAAATAATTTTCCGACGCCTTTCTTCTTTATTTTCCATATTTTGGAAAACACTTCACACTGTTTTAAAACTTCAATACAATACTGATTAACAAGCCACACGCTATAACCCGACCATTTAAATTGGATTTGACTAGAATTTTGCATCATTAAGCTGGGGGAGAAAATTTTCCCCTACCTTAAATAGACTAAGGTTAATTACCTTAATAGACTGTGCTACTGGTGACAATTATTACTGCCAAAAAATATTGAAAATTTTCATTTTATTTTATTTAATCTAACCAAAATGACATTAGAAACTACCCGACATGTTCCTGATATCAGCTATGAGTAGGTCAGTTTAGAAAAGTCTTGGTCACGCAGCTGCACATTTTTTGCTGGCTGTGTGCCATGCGCCATTGGATTACATGTGCAACTGATGTCGGAATCAGGAGGCTGCAGCAGCTGATCGCCAATGTGACATATCGCTTAGCGATGACAAAATATTTTGATTTCCGCATGTGTGTCCGTCTAACTGTCCGTCCGTGAACGCCATACCTTTCGGAAGGATTAAGCTAGAGATTTGAAATCTTGTACAGTTGCGTTTCTCGTAAATGGACAGGCTCAGTTCTTGAACGGACAAAATTGGACCATTCCTTCCGCCTTCCTCCATGCAAACGAAACAGTTTTTTTGCAATTTTCTCGAAAACGGTGAGTCGTATTGAACAATTTTTTAGGTGAAATGTGTTTAGAATATGATTTTACATAACTTATCTATACATCAAAATCCAGTTGGACCACTCCTTCACCCCTTCCCCATAAAAATTGTATACTTTTTTCTATTTTCTCGAACACGATGAGTCGTATTGAAAAAGTTATAAAGGTAAAACCTGTTTAGAATATGATTTTACCATTCCATACATCAAAATGTGATCCCTTCATCCCTCCCCTCCTATACAAATGGATTTTTTTAAATAAACATTTTGTCTGTCATCATATAGAGTAGTTATTTGACGATTGGCTGCCGGCAATTGTAGATTTTCTTATGTTTTCTTCATATAGTCAGTCATATTGTAAAATGTGATTTATCGTGGCTGTACCGAAATTTTAAATCAATATATCTCGGTATAAAAATGGATTTTTGTAGGTGGTTTTCACCAAAGTCTGGCTTCTAGTAATATTTGTTATTGGATATGTATTCCACAATTGATTTTTGCCTTTTTCAAACCCTGAAAAAAAATTTCTTTTGACTTACATCATATTTCTTGTTATTCAATTTCATGATATATATTTTTTCTCAACAATCTCCCTTGGCTAGTTGTAGAAAATACTACAACAACGATCAACTGCTTATACAAAATTGTTTGGTAAAATTTTATTCCTACGATTCCTATGGTAAAAAATACACAAAAATTTAAATTCGAAAAAAAATACGAATTTCTTCCACGCCTTGTACAAAAATCCGATTGTAAATCGTTCTATGCCAGATTACAAGGAAACAGACATCAAACAGGGTTACAATCTAAACGCATAACCTGCTCGTTTCTCACTTGCCGCTGTCGCTGTCGTCGTAGACTTGATCAGGTATCCGGAACGGGGAAAACGTCCCCCATACCTGAAATTGAAGCAAGCAAATTGAGTTTGTTCTTGTTTCTGCCATTCAATCTGGCCATCTGTACGTTCCATCCGTTGCCTCCCTCCGATTCTAACAAGTACCAGTCGTTGTTCGGGCGAGGGCGGCGAAAAAAGGTGTCTGTTGATATATGATTTCTAAACGGAAATTTCACTTTGAACTTTGATGCTGCTACATGTTTAGCAACAAAAGCATGTCATATTTACACATAACGTGCCTATTGAACGTAACGGAAAACTTCAAGTATTTAATCAAACGGTTAGGCTAACCCATTATGCTGGGCCGGAGAGTGGGAGTGTAAATTGATGGTAGGCGAAATGATGATGGGTTCTGTTGTGCGTCGAAATAAAAGAAACTATAGATCCTTGCCCATAGCATACTGCTGCACGCATTTTCCAGCATATCCTTGACAGTAAGAGTAATCTTCAATCGAAATGCCTGTAGAAGAGGTGTGAAAACATTCACTAAAATTGAAATTGAGTTTCGCTCCAGCGCGCGCTCCCCTGAACTTTGTGAACATCACCCTTTTTTTTTGAGGATTGTGCCGCCCGTCGTCTACCTCTACTTCGTTTTCTCCCTTCCTGTTCATAAAAAAAAAATAGAAATAAAAAATTTGATTCTCGAACCGTTCACCATTGCTATTCACCTTCCGTCACTTACTTCCACTTGTCCTGGAAAACACTACATAAAACATTTTCATCCTGAATAACGTTTGCGTTATCACAGCAACAGCTTCTCAAAGACGTATTTAAAACAGTTTTCCCCAATTGCGAAATAATTTTATTACTTTATTGAAATGTTCGTGTATACAGGGTGGACCACAATAGGTGTCCCTATTTTTTGCAAGTGATTGGTACCCGCGAATATTAGTTTTATTTTAATAACAATTGTTTGTATTTTCAAGTGTTGCAATCACACGGTTAATTACCGCAACTAGAATTATAGGTTCAGTCTCTTTTAAAATTTTTAAAAGCCATGCATGCTGTACGGGAGCTAATCGAGAAATTGCATTTGCAGAATTTAAGACCGTGTCAGAATTTCAAACGAGTAAAAGAGTTCGGTGTGAGTCAAAAGTTTGTGTCTCGCGTTTTCAAACGGTACAGGGAGACCGAAAGAACTGCGATCAGTCATGGTGGTGGCGCCAAAAAAAACTGTTAGGACGAACAATGTCATCACATGCGTCAAAGAACGGATAAGGCGCAATCCGGCTCGATCTGGTCGCGCATTAGCAAAACAGATGAAAATATCGACATCATCGATGAAACGAATTCTGAAAAAGGATTTGAAATTGAAAGCCTATAAGAAACAGCGTGTTCATGGTTTAACGGATTGTCAAAAACAAGCCAGAGTCCAAAAGAGCAAGAAGCTTTTGCGTAGGCACGCTAACATTTGTTTTCCGACGAGAAATTGGGCGCATCCAACTACCAGAGCGGCCCTGGAGCGAAGCTCAGCTGTCAAAAAAATGCTCAGCTGAGCAGTATTTTGTGTCCTGAATGCACCGCTCATTTATATATGAGCGGTCATTGAAAGAAATTATTGTTCAAGATGGACCGCGATGTAATTATCTCCGTAACGTTAGAAATTTGTGCTTCTGATACGATAAATCTGGAAGCTATTTCACTTTTGGTTGAAGAGTGTAATACTTCAGTTGAAGTCGCCCCAATCCGGAATGCGGCACCCGAAAGAAACCGGGATTATTTTGAGCTGACTATGCCGAAGTACACTCCCGAACTCTTTCGCCAACATTTTCCGCAACGCCGACTATTTCCATTCCCGTTTGCTCAGCAAGAACTTCCATGAAGCTTCCCGTATTATAAATAACATAAATATTATAAATAACACCATTTATGTATTTCCGTCGTCGTTTTTAGACATGAATTGAGGTTCTGTAATTCTTCATTTGACATTTGCTCAGCTACTGAGCGGAGTTCTTTTACGCTCAGAAAAAATGTGAGCTGCTCAGTTGAGCCGCTCTGTAGCGATTGCGTTCAGTAACTGAGCACCTTTTTCGCTCTAGAGCGATGCTGAGCCGCTCTGGTAGTTGGATGCACCCATTGTTTCTCCTTCAGGATAGCCACAAACAACATAATGACCGTGTGTATCCTGCAGCTCTAGCCGATATCCCAAGAGATAAATTAGCCGTAGAACGATATCAGAACGTGTCAAAAATTATGGTTTGGGGAGCAGTTTCACGAAAAGGGATACTTCCACTCCTTTTCATTGATCCTGGCGTGAAAATCAACACGAAGTACTAAATACATCGAGGAGGTTTTGAGCAAGCACTTAGTTCCTTATGCCTCTCAGGTTTTTGGAAGCGAGCCATTTTGCTTTCAACAAGATTCAACACCAGCGCATAAAGCGAAGAAGCCTGGTGCACAGAAAATTTGCCAGACTTCATTTCAAGTAAAGAATGGTCAGCAGCATCACCAGATCTGAATCCGTTGGGCTTCTTCGTGTGGGGATATATGCTTAAAAGGATTGGGAGCACCAAAGGATTAACTCTGAGCTGTTTTAAACAACGTTTGGTCAAGATATGGAATGAAATCCGTCAGAAAGCCGTACGTGCCAGTTGCTACGAATTTTTTAAACATTTGCGCCGAGTATTCTAGGAAAAAGGGGAGCGATTTGAACTAGACTAAAATTTTTGTACATAACAATTTGTATTTTAATAAAAACGCACCCTAAGACTTTTTTTATGATCTGGCAATGCTAAAACGTCAGTCAAGGTTAACATTTTTTATTTTTAAGGTTTTTTTTAGGTTTACATGCCACACAGCTGGTCAAATAATTGATCTACTGAAGGACAAGTTCGGTAATCGTGTAATCTCGAGAAATGGTCCGGTCGAATGGCCACCTCGCTCATGCGATTTAACGTCGTTGGTTTTTTTTATGGGGTTATGTTAAGTCGTTGGTTTATGCCAACAACGTTAGAGGAGCTCAGGAACAATATCGAACGCGAAATTGCCAACGTTCCGGCCGATATGTGTGGAAGAGTGGTGGAAAATTGGCTCCAAAGAATCAATCAGCAAACGTGCTCGCGGGGGCCATATGAACGACATCGAATTTCATACTTAAATGTAACGTGTCCACTACACCTGGAATAAATTTCAGCCCGATATCTCAATTATTCTGTGTTTTTTTTTAAATAAAAAATTCTTATGTCCTCGTTGAAAGACCCGATAACTATATCTTGTTTAAAATAAATTAGTTTTTGAATTCAACAGAAAGATTTGGTTTTAGTCACAATTTTCAATAGGGTTACCTATTCTGGTCCATCCTGTACATACAAAAATACGTAGATGTGTCGAATTTTAAACAATTTAATTTATTATTATGGGATAAAATAATATAAATAATCTCAGTACTATTTACTAACAAAGTCGTCATCTCTACGTAGAATTTGCTAGATTTTATCAATTTTTCGTTGTGTAAATAAACAAATAAAAAAAAATTCTTGCCAAATAAACACAGACTTATGGTTAGGCTAAATCTAATAGTAAATCTTTCGAAAAAAAAAACAAAATCAAATCCGGTATTTTTCATGTTGAAATATCACGGAGCATCACTTGACACTAATAAGTTTGTCTCTTATACTGCGGCTTGTAAATCTAAATAAACATAAATTCCAATTCATCTGGGGTGCGTTCCTTTATTCCCGAGTAAAGTAAAGGTTGGGTTTGTCAAAGTTCGAACAGCTTATTGCCAAAGTTGAAATTTTACCGACGTTAACTCTGATTAAAAGAACGCGATTTGGTTAACTTTGACAGCAGTGATGTGCACAACAATACATTAAAAAAAATAAAATTCTCCTTGATGTCGTATTTCTCATTTACAAGGACCACAATAAAATCCTCCATTATTCTGCACAAAACTCATTCGAAACTACGAGACGAATTGACAGTTGATTGACAGTTGTAACCGTCTCGGTTAACTTTATCGCGTTCTTTAATTACAATTAAAGTTAACTTTCTCCAACTCAGCTCTCGAGCAGAGTTGAGAAAAGTAACTTTGACAGCTTAACTTTGGCATTTAGGAACGGCAGTAAAGTTTACTTAGCGTTAACCGTAGGCATTTAAGAACGCATTTCTGTTTACCGCGGTTAACCACGGTTAATAAAAGAACGCACCCCTGTTGTTCCTTATCGACCTACTTTTAATTAGTAACGCTAGTTGGTAATTAATATTTAAAACATTTCAAAAATTCTTTTTCGGTTAAAAGATTTCAGAAATGGTGTCAGGAATGCGGAAAAATCATTTTTCTGAATAACGATATTCTACAAAATCGACCTTTACTTTCCGAAAAAAGTGATTTTTCAGAATTTCGGCGTTCATTTCTAATGGAAAAAGTGAATTTCCTAATTGAAGGGCTCGCAAAAAGAAGAGGGCAATTTCATTTTTGATACTTTTCGGAAATTAGAAAAAAAAAATTCAATTTTTTCCCCCACAATAATATCAATTCGGAACGGGAGAAAATCTTTTAAATTTTGGAGTTTTTCTGAAAGTGGAGTTACCTCATTTTTGCTGCAAGCCCTTCAGATTCTTTCTGATTATTTCTTATTGCCATTTCCGTATTCTGAAATCTCTCCCAAGAAACACAACGAGGTTACAATCTCGTAACGTAACCGGTTTGAAACTATGGTTACAAAACGCAAATATTGCAAATTTGGTTTCTGTAACGTGGCTGAAACTTTTCCGATACCGCTAAGTCACCGGAACCGTAACGTTACATTTGAAACCTCACCTATATACACAGTTAAGGTAACAGCGAGGTGACTAGTAAACCGATATTATACATTTTGGTTTTCATTGTGTTACAAAAAAATTTCTCTGTAACTTCGACTGTTCATTATGTGTTACAATGTAAGACCGTGATAACATTGGCGCAGGAAGGCGTCTGACTTCACCAAATTTTGGGCAAGAGACGAAGTGAGAATGATGATACGAAAAGAAGAACGAAAAGTAAAGATTTCATATTGAAATTACGTTTGATTGGCTACCTATTCCCACTTGTTTCGAAAAAATCATTCGGTTTGTAGACGCCATCGTTTTTATTTATGTGTGCTATATTTATTTATGGAACAATTCTCCATTTTATTGTCTGTATACAATCACTAATATTTTAAAAATTATTAATAAATTTAATTTTTCCCCACAATCCTACGAAATTCCGATAAATTATCTCTGACCACGATGTTACTGAAGTAAAAATGGCCCAGTTTCCATTCGTTCCACTTGTCGGTGTGGGTTCAGTTCAACTTCGTGTAGTCACGGTTCACTGAGTCCGTGTGTAACTACGGTCAAACCAATCTGAAACTTTTATACACTACCCCCCTATTAACAAAATTAGCGGCCTTGAGCGCAATTCCTTGCCCAACGAGCCACATCCTGGCTGACAGACTGACTTTATGCGAGCGTCATCTGACGGCATTACATCACACAATTCATCGAGCGGAGTTTTCTTTCTCCCTCAAATGCTTACATAGATTGGTGACTGAACAGATATGAACAAATAAAAATGTGAACAGAAAGCGAACAAATTAATAGCGATTAATGGTAGATCTCCATTACTGAAGCATTCGACGTGTGCAAAAAATTGTATATAAATAGAAAGAGACAAATCTCTGTAATTGTCAGTGGGAAAGACAGAAGACGAACGCGATGTTTTTATAGGTAGTTTTATAGGATATACTTCATAGGAATTTGAACCTTATTCCATGACCACAAAACACTCAACTTTCAAACATTAGCTAGACTTCAAAAAAATCTCCCAACCGTGTGACAGTTGACATCGTCTTTAAATATTTTAATAAAATGGATTCGGATAGCAAAAAATTACTAATCGATATAATTTTCGATGAAGATAGCACAAGTGACAGTGACAATGAAGACCGTGTCGTAAAAAAAAGAGAAAGTTCTGGGTTCATGAATATTACAAGGATCGGGACATAAATGGGGCATTTGTGAGCGTTTTTGGAGCATTACGTTGTATACGCGATCCGCGTTTCTTCTGCAAATATTTGCGAATGACGGCCACACAATTTGAAGAGCTTCTCCAAACGGTTGGGCCATTAATTGAGAAGCAAGTAGTGATTAGTAATTTTACAGCAGTCAAACAAGAAATGTCAAAACACAACTTAAATGTATTGGACCTCACTATTTGTTTACGGAGAATGTGTGAGTTTAATTTTATAGTTGCACACGATCTTTATAGGAAAAGTTAAAGTCGTTCAACTTCATCTACAAACGCGACATCTGGCGACGTGTGCATCCTATAAAAAAACTACTAATGCGACATCTGGCGACGTATTGCATTTTTTTTGCACACGTTCTCTCTTTTACGAAGGCCTTTTTACGTAAGTGTGTCTCTATATTTTTGCACACGTCGAATGCTTCAGTAATGGAGATGCACCATAATGGCGATAAATTAATGGAAACTTTTTGTGAAGTATTATTTTATATTGGACTTTTCCTCCGTTAGCATGTCGTGATTTTAGTTGCAACTAAAAATTTTCGACAATATTGGATCTGAAATTTAAATAGATTTTATGGGCGCTCAAATTATTTCGTTTACGTCAAATGTCAATGGGGAATATGGCGGCTGAAGGCATCAACTTGGTTACGAAAATAACTGTTTCGGAA
Source organism: Chrysopilus asiliformis (assembly GCA_964034945.1). Classification (NCBI taxonomy): domain Eukaryota; kingdom Metazoa; phylum Arthropoda; class Insecta; order Diptera; family Rhagionidae; genus Chrysopilus; species Chrysopilus asiliformis. The sequence goes on from OZ035964.1 coordinate 10,237,838, forward strand.
ACGTTTCTTTGTGACTCAATTGAAACCATAGAAAAACAGATTTCACTAAACCTCCTCTGAAACCTGATGGTATCGAACGAGTTACTAAGCTTTTTTCTCCATTCGTTACAAATATGTTACGAAATTAGTGTAGCCTGTAAAAGCAAAGTTGAGAGTAGGTTTCAGTGAACCTTACTACAGACCAAAAAGTTCTATCCGTGTTATAAGACAACCATAAATTTCAGGACGTTACAAATAAGTTTCAAAATAGCAGTTTCACATACGTTACTTGGTAACTAGTTACATAGTACCCAATATGTACCCAATTTTGCCAAGCTCGAGAAGTTACATTGTAACCATGGTTACAAATTGTTTCTTGGGCTTCTATCTATTAGGGCAAAGGGATGACCAATTCTATTCGCTACTTTCAATTTCTGTGAAATTCCCTTTTGGAAATGCGATTTTTCCTGATTTCTGACTCCTTTTTTTATTAAGAAAAGCAATTTTCCTAAGTTTTGAGTCTTCTTTGACCAGGATAATCAATTTTCCGAGTTTTTTAAATCTTTTCCTATGGAAAGAGCATTTTCCTAATTTCTTAGTCCTTTTTGATCAGAAAAATCAATTTTCTGAGCTTTTGAAACCTTCTCCTATGAGAAGAGCAATTTTCCTAATTTCTGAGTACTTTTTATACCCGTATGGTGAAACCAAAGGGTATATTAACTTTGCCTTACCGTTTGTAACGCCAAGATCCCGTCATCACACACAAAAATGAATTACACCAGTGTGTTTAGAATGATAAAAATAATTAATTTCTGCATGTCCGTCTGTCTGTCCGTCCGTCTGTCTGTGGCGCGGATTGCGGGCGCACGGATTGAGCTAGAGACTTGAAAGTTTGCACAGATCCGTTTTTCGTAAAATGCGAAGCTAAGTTCGTTAATGGGAAAAAATGGACCATTAGGGGGGGGGGGGGGGTACCCCCCATACGAACGAAAACGGTTTTTGTAAATATCTCAAAAACGGTCTTATCAAAAAAGTGCAAGAACAAAAGTTATTTAGGATATGATTCTACATAAAACTCCCATACATTAAAATCCGATTGGAATAAATTTTAAAAAATCTTATTGGAAAGTTTGACTTCAAAGTGGAATTTTGGTACAACTGTTCGAATTTTGATACGAATATCACCATACGGGTCTCCAATGATCGCCAGATTGGCAATTATAGCTTTTGTTATGTTTTTATTCAGAAAAGCGATTTTCCGAATTTTTGATACCTATTCTGATGGGAAAAGGGAGGGTATCCCAACTTCTCAGTCCCTTTTTGCTATTTACATATTTTCCAGGAACTTTTCTATTTTCTAGAAATGTACTGCAAAAAACAATTTTGAAGTATTGTTTGAAGAGGGCGGACGCACAGGCCTAGTGACAGCTGAATTCCGATCGGTGATATGGTATGCGGATGTGTTTTTTTAGAAGCTCTAGCTTACCTTTCTTTTCACCCATTTTTTTTTATATATATTTTATGCCAGGAGCTTTTAGGCAAATTACCTCGAATGCCGAAGCACAGCTCAAGACATTCATTCATTCAACCACTCATTCAATTCATTCACACACTGAATACTCCGCTCATCCCTCTGCAACAAAGACTTGGCGCGACAGTACAAAGCCTTATCGACCATTGTGTCCAGTTACATAGGTTGGAGGAGTATTCAGGCGGCGGGAGGCAAAGACCAAATTGGTCCATGTTCAGGTCAATGAGCAGAAAAGTTCCAAAATTTTTCGAATCGAATTATTTTGCTCTGAGTGGGATTTGAACCACTGCTCGTTGGATTACGAGGCAAGCAGTAAGCTAACTGAGCCATCCACGCCACTTTTTACCTCTTTTTAACCGACTTCCAAAAAGGAAAAGGTTCTCAATTCGACTCCTATGTATTTTTTTATGTATATATTTACGCAAAGCTTTTTACTGCGTTGACCGATTTTGGTCATTCCAAAGGGAAAGTGCTAGAGAAACTTCCTTGTTTGGTGTCGCTGTAAGTTACTCCCCCGTACCGTAATACCGCCATATCCCCTACCCTGCTAGATTCTACATCGCTTGAGATATCGAGTTAAAAAATTTGTGTTGTGTTGTACAGTACAACACCAGGAAGATTCTATTATATATTACCACCCTCCTAACCCACCCCCTCAAACCCCCTCCCCTGCTAGATTCTACATCGCTTGAGATATCGAGTTAAAATTTTTTGTGTTGTGTTCAGTACAGCACAAGGAAGGCAATTTTGTATATGACCCCTCTGTGACCTTATTCCCTCAAACTCCTGTCTCCTGCCAGATTCTACGTCCTTAGAGAGCCGGCGCAATAATATGAATACTCATATGATGCCCACTCGTCAGTACTTATATATTAGAATTTTTTGGGAATTTTTTTTACTTTACTTCCAATCTCTAATCCTGGATTTCCTGGATTACCTGAAATGTTTTTAAATCGATTTTATGTGGGTCGAGATGGAAATGTTGGGATTGAGAATGGAGAGGATAAATAAGTAGTCATGTTTCTAATTTTTTTTGTTTGTATTTTTATTGATTTATTCATTTATATTTTCATTTTTCATTTCACGAGCGAATGCTTACTATTTTTCGTTTTTCTTGAATTGAAAATTATCATAATTTTTATATTATTATTATAGAAACGTATCACATTGACAATTTTATAAATTGATTAATCTTATAGTTAGGGTATTTTTGTTGGCCCATCTCTAATTTTTTTTAGATAAATGTTTTTGTGTTTTTTTTTGTCTGCCATCTCTGAGTTGTTAGTGACACTTAGAATGAAATTTCTATATCGTTTTTATTTTACATGAAATCATTCTTTGATGGGCGAACATTAGATATTAGCAAAAAACACTTGCAAATATTAAAATAACAAAAAGAAAAAAAAATGTAATCGAAATATTGGCTTCGTTTTTATTGCAAAAAGCGAGAAAGATTAATAGTACGTTGAAATATTAATATTAAAAGTTTTCTTCCTGGCAAAATGAAGAGGCTAAATGTATTTTTTTGAATATATTCTCATCGAATTGATGATTTCCAGCAATACCAGGAATTTTAGGAAAAGAAAACTATTTCCATTCAACAATAAATTTCTATCAAATGTTATTCCCGGTATCGCAACAATGTTAACTGAAATCAATTAGCCATAAAAAGTATTGTATTTGTTTGTTTTGTATCTCACATATATTACAGACTTACAACACAAAAAATTCCACTTATTCGATATTCTCTCAATTAATAATCACATATTCGTATTATTTTTTTTATATCAATTTTGCCTTTTACATAGTATTTTTTTCTTTTCTAAAATAAAGTGATTTTCAAAAAAAAAAAACGAACGAATTTCTTGATAAACGTTTTTATTTGATTTTTCATGATTAACTTATTTACGTTCTCTTCGTTTTTTTTTTACAACATTTATTGCTGTTACATTCATAAATAGTTAAATTTTTGTGCCATTTTACGATGATTTTTTGGAGCTTTTCGAATTGCTTCTGCTTTTGGAGCTAGAATTTCGAGAAAATTTACTAGTATTACTAACTGTTGGTGGGGTGGCCACTGGTGTTGATGCCACTATTGTTGTTGATGTTGGCAAAGCTTCTGATGACAACGATTCCTGTTGTATTGTTATTCCGGATCCGGATCCGGAAACAGACGAAGATGCCGTAACAGTAGTAGCAATTTCGAAATTCTTCTCCTCATTATTCCTAATACATATTTTACCACTATTATCACTACTAGAAATTTGGCCAGGATTGGCATCCGTATCGATGTGCATTTCATCTACTGTTAATTGCTTATTATTATTATTGTTGTTGTTGTTCTTCTTCTTCTTTAAATTTTGTGGAAATTTTTCCAAATTACTCTTCTCGCTGCTTTGTTCTATTTGGACATCTATGTTTGTATCGTCTGGACCGATTGCTAGATTAGCCAATGAGCCAGCCATGGTTATATTTTCATGGGTGGAGCTCGTGGGTGAATCCTTTTCTTCGGCAATGCGTGGCAGTAATTCACCTGGCGGCTGTAGGGATAATGTAAGGACACCGCCACTAGTTGTATTCCCAATTGGTGTTGCATTTTGACTACCCCCAATATTTGTTGTGATCGTAGCTGACATTTGCTGCTGCGGCTGCTGCTGTTGTTGTTGTTGCTGTTGTTGTTGTTGTTGAATCATTAGATTCGTCTTTGCTTGATTGGCCGACACAAAGTCTGTTTGATCGACGGCACAAGACGTTGTTGGTGGCAAATTGAAATTCTCGACATATTTTTCCAAATTGGTAGTAGCTACCGAGGATGAAGCAGCGTGACCAGCTATCATCGTTGCCGTTTGAGAGGGGAGAATTCCTACTCCGCTGACGTTCGATGAGGCTACTGTGCCAGTTAGCGGTACACTAGTACACCCTGTCACATTCGTTATTGCCGTCGATGATCGCCAAACGCCAGAGACGGGTCTCTGATTCTTAATGGGCGGTGGGCAGCATAATGGCGAGATTAGGGCGCATTTATTTTCAGCACTCCTTGGATGCAAACGATCGGGAGAAAGGGCTCGTCTCAATAGTGGTGAACTCGGTTCGGCGCTTTTTGGACGCGCAAATCCTTTTTTCGTCGGAACATTACCAGCTGCTGACGTATTGTTGCCGGGTGGCGGACCACCTGGACTGTACGACTGGGTTGTATTGGATGAACCTGGCTGGTGGCCGACAGGAAATGCCAATGGCGATGGGGATCTAGTCGGTGATGCTGGCAATGGTGAGGGTGATGGAGTTCGGGCAAGGGGGGATAATGGTATATGACCGACGGATTTGCGACGGTTCGGTACTGCTGTCGATGTGGAATGTAGATTTTTGCTGCTGCTGCATGCATTTGTATGCAATTTATGCTTTAGACCGTGTAGTGTTGATGGACGTTGATATAATTGAGCACCTCCAGCTGCCCCGCCAATCCCACCAGCTATCATATTTGCTGATGATGAGACGCCACCGGTGGGTGTATTGGGGGCTGAGGATGACGGCGAGCTCGATTGCGATGAATTCGATGCCGATGCATGGCAAAATGTGTCCAGCGGTGATAAACTCATGCGATTAATTGATGATGTGGTCAAGGTTGAATCTGTTCCAGAACGGGCAAACGATTGAAAAGATCGTGATGGGGTCACCATTGTTGGCGAGGAAATTCCAGCGGCAATCTAGAAATTAATAAAATTCATGATTGAAACAAAATGTATTTCTTGGAATATACTCGGGAAAAAACATGGGAACCGTTCCACCAAAATTGCATGCTCGAGTCCCATATTTATGGGAAAAAACATTATAGTGGCCAAATATGGGACACATTCCAATCAAAAAAATTGACGTATTCTTTTTTTTTTTGTGTAATCATTCCCAAAATTGTGGATGGGATTACTGTATATGTTAGACATGTTACGACAAAAAATTGGGGAACATTTCCTTCTGTAAGGGAATAAATCCTATAATAAAAGGAATGAATTCTATGAAACCTTGTAATGTCTCCTTTAATTATTGGACTCTCTCCTATACATATGCGACCCATTCTTATTTGAAATTGGATTCGTTCCTATAATTATAGCATAAAGTCCTACCCGAATAGGATTGACTACTTTTTTTTTATTGGATTCTGTCCAATCTAAAGGGGACAGACGAAAATTCGAGTTATCGAATATGCGTGATAGGGAAGTTTGGGGAGCTTGAAAATATTCGAGATATCAAACAGCTCGAGTAATAAAATGCCTCATAATTAAAAAATTTCTCCGACACAAGTGTTAGAGTATAATGATAGGCAGGTCCAAACTATATAAACCACTAGGAACATGTGCTCTTTTGTTGGAATATGTCCATTCTTCTCTCAGCCCTATATACATAGTAATGATTCCACGAAAACTAGGACTAGTTCCAATATTTATGGAAGCCTTTGCTACAAAATAGTGTTACGAGTCCTATAATCGCTTTCCCATATTTTATAGGAACATTTTTCTATGTGAATTATTTTCCCGTGTATAATTGTTTTTACACACCTGTTGAATTTCAGCGGATGCTCGCTTACTGCTAATCCTTCGAAACAGTGAAGTTTTACGCTTCTTTTCATTTTCCTTTTTCTGTTTTCGCTGTCGATTGACACCCTTTTTGGCCAATTTACTCTGCCACAATTCACGCTTTCGACCGCCACTCTGTATGCTGGTGTGTTCAAGCGGTGTCGCTCGCAAAGTCACATGCTCACCACCACTTAATAATAGCTGTAACACCTGCGTATGATAAAGTCCCTGTACTGTCTCGCCATTGACATGCGTTATTAAATCGGCTGGCCGAAGACCAGCTTCAAATGCGGGACTACCCTCATCCACCGCCATCACCAAGTGATGCATTGTATAGAAATCTGTATCGCCATAATAGACTCGTATCGTATGAACTGTGAAACCGAAACCTCTTGGGCCGCGTCGAATTATAATCGGTGGTTTGAGGTTCATAACAAGCGGCGATAGCTCACGACATGGTGAAGTGTCCCGAGAACTAGCCGTACTTGAGCCGCCGCCGCCACCACCTCCGCTTCCGCCGCCACTTGTACCGGGCGATTGCACATTGCCTAATCCAGTTGACTGCGATGAGCACGCCAAGGAGCCGCCATCTAACATTAATATCATAATAAGAAATCATATCGTAATAAAAAAATCAGTTGTGGTCAACACAAAACTTTCTTCTACAAAATCTACGACTCTGCGCAATTTACGCTAGAGCCCTGTCGCGTTGTCAACCTAAGACGACCTCCCAATAAATTCTTGGTTTATTCAAAAATATCAATGATATAACTTGAGAACGGTAAAAGATATCAATTTACGGTAAATGGCAAAAAGGTAGAAAATTTTAACATCTCCAATTCTTCCTTAAATTAGTTTGTCGAAAAATCGTTAGTTTGTAAGTAATTTGCAAAAATATATTTTTTAATATTTTAATCTAAATATCTCAATAACGGTAAAATATAACGGATAACGGTAAGAAACAAAATTGTGCAGAATGCCATTCTCATTAATTCACTTCATACATTCAGTCAGCAAAAACCTGTTAATTTTCGAGATAATCGCAAAAAACTGTTTTTTTTTTTGGAAATAACGGTTTATCTCGATAACGGGTGGAGATATCGAGTTATAGCTAAAGACAAAAGTGTGGGAAATTTTATTTTCTCCAAGTTTTGTCATAAAGGCAACTAAAAAACGCGTAGTTTGGGAATAAATCGAGAAAAACGAAATTGCGATTTTTGAAAAACCGCCATTTTGGATACTTCCGGTTAACGGATTTCCACCAAAAGTTGATAGGATCGTCCCATTTCAGGACCCAACATGCCTATAAAATTTCATGGTGTTAGCTCTATTAGTTTTTGAGAAATCTTGTACACATACTGACAGACTGACAGACAGAAAGACATTTTTTAATATGACTCCAATCGACTCAGGAGTGATCGGGAAATGTTTTTTAGGCAAAATTAAGAGGTCGAAATTTTTCATGAATACAATACTTTATTATACTCCGTAGAAGAAAGTAAAAAGAAATAATAATAATAATATTTAAACATACCTGTTCCTATCATTAATGACAGTCCTAATGCTGATGCGCTCTTAACCACCGATCGGGATCGATGTTTGCCACTGTTTGACATTTGAACATCGAGACCGGTGGATGTTGAGCCGCATGCACCTGTTTGTGATGAATTTTCTGGGAAATTTAAATGTAACAAGTGATGATCGCGTACATTCTCACTGCCGCTGTGTTCGTCCTCTATGGAAATGGAGAAACGTGGCAGTAAATCCCGGCCATGGGTAGTTTTCCGTTTACGCGTAATTTGCGGTGAAACATCATCACTATCGGTTTGCGATGATTCCGGTGTACTTAGCGTTTTGCGCGATGCTAGCGATGAAATCTGATGCATGTCAATTAGTTTTCGATTCTCGGGTATATTGGTTGCTGACGAAGATGTTGGCTGCAGAGATAGCTGATGTTGGCGTACCAATGAGGAAGTGGCCGCCGCACTAGTCATTACGATTGGTGTTGCACTTTCTGATGCTACATTCACGTTTTGCCTAAATCCAGAAACAGTAGCCGAGCCATCTGCCCAAATTGGCTGCCGTGATTTCCCTTCACCACCTGCGCACAATTGCGTCACGGATGAGGTCACTGATGTTGGTTTGCCAATATTGGCAGCGCCAGCAGATCCAATCGTTGTCACACAAACACCGCTAGGTAACGATTGCTGTTTGAGATATTGATGAATCGATTTGATTTCTTCCCTGTCTGGTGTATTTAGAAGCTCTGGCAAATAGTCTGTGTCTGGCGTTGACGGTAGCTTTAAATTTCTCGATGAATTCTATGAAAATCGAAAATAGATTGAAAAAATGTTGGCGTATTATGGAATTGTGAAATTACATCGAGTTTTCGCAATTCCGGTGTGGTGAGAACTTTTGTATATTCCAAACTACTAGAACTCTCATCACATGTGTTTGTCGATGACATACGCGACCAATGGTAGTGTTGCTTCCTATACTGCGGTGAATATGAGCTAAATGAACCGAATACTGGTGTATCATCGGTCTCATCGGTATCTTCACCAGCCAAATCATGATTATATCGATCCATGCGTGCTATATTTATTTAATGATTTTAAATTCAAATTAGGAAATTTTTTTTTATTTAATTGCCACTTACTATCAAAATAACTGGTATCATCTTCATTGGATAATTGCGGAAGAAATTCAGCCTTTTGGCGTAGCAATGAGTTCCAATCAAGGCCATTAAAGTAAATGTGATCTTTAACTTCGTGTGCACCACCAGTTCCGAGCCTATCTCTAGGATTCTGTTGTAATAGCTGCGTTATTAGTTCCTTACCTTCGGCCTGAACGGCCCAATCATCATTATCTGGCCATTCGATATCATCGTTGACGGTATGAGCGAATAGCTCTTCTGGCGTTTCACCAAAGAATGGCACACAGCCAATTAGAAATTCATATAGAATGATACCCATTGACCACCAATCGACTGGCTTTCCATAGCCCTGACGTAAAATCACTTCAGGTGCGATATATTCCGGTGTACCGTACACCTGTTTATCAGAAAATTGTCTCGTTTCACTATCGATATAGCCCTCGTATAGATTTGTTGCCAATGACATGAGACCCATTTTTGATAAACCGAAATCGGTTAGTTTTATATGGCCTAATGCCGTTATTAATAAATTATCGGGCTTCAAATCCCTATGGACAATACCATAACTATGTAAATATTCTACGGCTAATACTGTTTCGGCGAAATAAAATCTCGCCATATCCGATGGTAGTGGGCCAATATTTTTCAATAGTGTAGCACAATCGCCACCCTCAACATATTCCATAACGAGGCATAAATGTTTCTTTGTTTCGAAACTACAATACATGCTCACAACGAATGGATTGTCGGCAAAGCTTAGAATATCCCGTTCAGCAAATACCTGTTCGACTTGATTGCGTAAAATCAAATTATTCTTATTGATTTTTTTCATAGCGAATCGCTGTCGCGTTTGCTTATGCTTGACCAGGTAAACAGCACCATAAGCACCATTCGATATTAGCTTTACAATATCGAAATCATGTTCGCTCGGTATTTGCTGAATTGGTGGTGGTGGCGGTGGTGGTTGTGGGGGTGATGGTTGTTGCTGTAATTTCTGGGTAATTTTCTTAACGCCAACCGTCGATATTGTTGTGGCTGTTGTTGCCGTTACTTGATCAGCTGATAAATTTCCACTAGCGATATTTAAGCCAATATTATTATTATTGCTATTATTATTAGTATTATTATTATTGTTGTTATTTGCTGATGTTAGGACACTCGATAAGCTACTCATAATCGGTGCTGCCGCTCCGGTTTCACCACACTGATTCGTACCAGTCGCTGACACCGATAAAGTCTCAGATGGTACCAATGACATGCTGCTAGTTTTATCACAGATTATCCCAAGTAAATTATTATTACTACCTGTCGTTGTTGGAATAGTAATACCAGTTGCATCCTTATCTATTAGTTTTTAAATAAAATCACCAATAGTCATTTTAATAAAAAATGTTTTAAATATTTTACCTGTTTGCTGCTGCTGCTGTTCCCAAGCACAAACGCTATTGGTCTCCTGAATCTCTTGCTGCAATTCCGCAATCGGATCCCGATTTAATCCAAGCTTTTTAATTATATACTGCGGTATATCAGCCTTAATGCCTTGCAAGGATTTCGCTTGACCTTCGGCAGCCTCGAGCAGGTGATAGAACTCTTCCGGATCGAATTCCAGACATTCCAATAGGCGAGCTGGTCGGGAAATTATCAATAATAATTTCTTTATGACACCAGTTAATTCGGCAGCCGCTTCCGGGGATTTATCCTTAGTTTCCGCCAAAAGACGCTCCAAATTCTCACTCATTTCATAGAAATATCGACTAGTTATTAGCTTGGCGTGCGATTTATGAAGACAATCTCGTGCCATTTCCAAAACTTGATGATGAACAAATCTAGGATTTTTTATAGAAAGTTAAAAACATTAAAATTTGATTTTTATTTATCTATATTTTTGCACTAAAAAAAACAAAGTAACTCAAAAACTTTTGAGAACGAAATGTTTATGCCTCGAGGATCTCCCATTTCGAATTTTGTACAACCGTTTCTTAGAAAGGACCTATGAGGTAAGACTAACACGTGCATAAAAAATAATTTCCTCCTCAGAATTACAAATTCCCCACCCGAGATTTTGAAGACAAGGGCGAAAGAGGTGGATTATGATAGCAGGATTATTATAACAGAATTATGACAACAGGCAGTCCAGACCTGTGGCAGCACCCCTGGATATTTTTGTTAACAAATTATTAAAATAATAAATTATTAAATAATAATTAAATCATTAAATATTAATCATTAAAACATTTTTTCAATGTGTTGCGGTCCACCCAGTGGTGTAGATGTGAAGGTACATGTGTCGTCTACACATTCATCGAATCATTTGCTTAAGTAAACACAGACGCATCGTGAAAAGCCGATTCTCCAGTCTAGCTGTTTTATTTTACTATGCACGTCTTAGGTCATAGTAAAGGCGGTCACCCCAAAATGTCTTGGACCAGAGTCACACGATAAGTATTTTGATTCATGAATCACGGCAATTCTCTTTTAAACATTCACGAATCATACACGGTCATTTACACGGTACATGTTTTGACGTGCGTCTTTTTGACGTTTATGAAAGTTTTTGTCGTAAATTAACATGGGCGAATACGAATGAGAGCAAAAAGGAATAGAGAAAACGGACTTGCAATAACTTATGGTGAATCAAAAATTGGTGATTCACCAATTTCTCGCCCTTCCTACATCTCGCCCTTTTCGCCCTCGTTTGGCCGTGACGTGAAGCAAAAAACTTATCGTGTGAATCCGGACTTGGCGGTCCACGGGTCGATCGCGATCGATCCTGCTTTAGAGTATCGAATGAAAAGACATCACGCCTATAGAGTAATTGCGGGTATTGCGGACCAGGCGAGTAATTGTTCAACCACAGTGAAGGCGGCAAGCGGCAGCGGCGGGCAGCATTTTTTTGCACTAATGTAGCGCAACGAGAGCTGCTACAATACAGCGGCAACGGCGGCGCACTTTTTCCGTCGCCGCCGAATTTCAACCAAAGTCAAACTTGCCGCCGCCGCCCAAAATGTTTTATGAAAACCACCACATTCGGCGCCACATATTATGCAGATTTTTGACGTTTTGATTTCACAAGATGCCGACAACGAAGGAAAAATTAATCGAGTTCGTAAAAGGAAAAACCAGTGCTCTACGATTTGGCCCATCCTCAATATAAGGATATAAAATCAAGGAAAATAAATGGAGCAAAGTAGCGGACGAATTAAATAAGTTTTGATGTTTCAATTTTGACAGAGGCATGCCGCTATCATTGTAGCTGGCTCGGCGGTATGTGTGGCGGAGCCATGCCGCCCGCCGTCGCCGCTGCCGCTTGCCGCCTTCATTGTGGTTGAACCATAAAGTGGATCACTGCAATATCTTAGAAACTCTACGAGGAAATTAATTCGAGTTCATGTTCAAACATGCACCGGCGCGGCGACACTTGATCTGCGAAACCAATTGTTTGCGTTGAAAGCTCATTCAGTTTGAGAATTTTTTGGAGGAAGGTGATATTGCCAGAAAATTCGTGTTCTTTAAGTGATAAAGAAAATTGGTTTGTATGATCTGAGCACGCAAACATTGGTCCACATTACCCGCACGAAAAACAAATTGGATGATTGTGTCAATCTTCACATTTTTCGATTTAAAAAGACAAAAAAAATAATCAGATCAGGATTTTTTAATTTTACATTAAAAGATCACAATTTTCTCTTGGATAACAAACTGCTGTTTTTTAAAAAGTTCTTATAGCTGCCTCATATGAGTAAAAAATCGAAACGGTGGTCCGCAATACTCGCACTTACTCTACGTGGTGGAAAACAAAAAGAAAAATAATCAGCACATACCTTACGATCGGTTGAGAATCCCGAAAACTTCCGCATGCTGCATTTTTATTCTCGTTGATGAAATGCTTTAGACGTTCCTCCATTTGTTGTGTTGCCTTCGGGAATCGTTCCTTATACAGGGTGTTCATGACGGCGATTTCATTATCGATGATTGGTGAACGTGATGGACTCGAAAGTGATCTGGATCTGGGTCTATGGAATGGTGATCGACGTCCGCCACTAGCAGATCCCGGACTCCCGGAATCCTCTTTGCTGCTATTATTATTTGAGCTTATGTTCATTGGGCTACTGGACTGATGTTGCTGTTGCTGCTGCTGCTGCTCCTGCTGATAATGGTAGCTTCCTACTGGTGATTGTTGTGGTGTAGATGACAAAATTCCAGACGATTTACTCGCGGACGATGACGGAGATCCAATTGCTAAAGCTGATGTTGTGGATATGGTTTGATGATGATGCGGTATCGAACCACCAATTGTGGCCGATTTCATGACAGGATTCGGCTGGCCACAATGAAACTGCTGAGATTGTTGCTGCTGTGCTTGGCCATGGCCATGATGATGATGATGGTGATGATGGTAGTGATGTGTCACTGATGACGATGACGTTGAAGACGATAGCGAAGGATGATTCTGCGGGCAATGATGATAGCCGGCTGCTTGATGGTGACATTGACCCTCTACGCTCGGATTACTATCATTGCTGGAGAAATGATGCGATAGTATCCGGAGCTCATCACTTGTTGGAATATGCGGCAGCTGATGCAGGCGTTCCTGGCTTGAGCACTGAGACTACATTACATTTAATACGATTAACACAGGATTAACATAATAATAATGTCAATAAGGGTCTGTTCATAAAAAATGTGTACTGTTTTTTTTCTATTAGTGTAATATTTTTTTATGGACATCATTCCCTATTGAAGAATTCACAGATACGTTTTTTTTAAAAAAAACTCACCGACATATTGGAGCTACCAGGTGTTGTTCCATATCCAGACGATGGCAGCGATGCAACCGACCAACGACGCCCATCACCGCGACAGCTTGGAATTCGTTTGATAGGAACAAATGGGAAATGCAGCATACTTGGCGAATTCATGCGTGGACTATCAATGGGACTAGCTGAGATTGGTGAATGCGATCGTGGTGATGTGTTACCCAATCCGGTAACCAAACTCAATCGATGATGAGCAACACCGGTGCCCGTTCCCGTACAGGATCCCATCGCACCGCCGGCTCCGCCACCAGCATTTCGTCCTGTTATCGTGTACGATTTACGCGTTGGTAGGCCAAGCTCCTTCATACTGGCAGAGAGTGATGGAGCTGATTTGCCCAATGTTGAATTACGAACGCGTACCAAATTCGACACATCTATGTGAAAAGTCATGTCGTTTGAAAAGTTTTCATCAAAATTTCACTTACTACAATAAAAATGAGTATTTTTTTTACATACCACTTCCACTTGAGCGAAGCGAATATGAATGCTGATAGGATGGCTTCCGATGAAGTGCACTATATTCGCGTCCTGGAAGTGAAATTGTGCTCCCGGACAGCCCACCAGATGATGATTTCCCCGCATTACTATTGCTCCGCATTAGTGTTGTTGTACTGCTAGTAACTACCCCAGACGGGCCTCCACTTGCCAAAAACGTAATATCTTTGGTACTATGCTGAAATCCAGTTGTTGCAACAGTTCCGGTCCCAGTCAATGATGAGCTCCGTGTCACCGTAATTGCGGTTTTTGGCTGATTTGGCGGTGTTGTCTCCTGATCCGAATCGTCAAATATCAAAACTCTGGCTGAATTCACAGATTTTGGACGTAGTCGAGATAATGGTATGTGGCCACTAATTTGACGAAGTGGTATTGGACTATTCGATGTTGATTTACTTGAATTACTAGCCCCAAAACTTGAAGGTGATGAAGAGGATTCACCGCCATCACCGCTCATCTTTTCACCAAATATCGCTTGTTCAATTTATCTGCTTGAGATTGAAGATTTTTTTTTTTTTATTTAACAAAAGAAAAAAAAGTTCCTTGGCTTTGTTTTTCTCCAAGCTACGTTAATTTCACAAACCGAAAAATAAGAACAGAAAAAAATATGTACCTTGTTTACGATATTTCGATGTTGGTCTTTTACGACTCGGGCTTGAAATCCAACAGAAGACACATATAAGTTGAACAAATTAAAGAGCAACACAAATTTCCAGAAATAGTATCCTTTCGAGGGCAATAGAAATCTGACTTCTAGACGTTATCGCCGGCCAATCCGCAAAGTTCTTGATGTTTTACGTCCTTGTGTCAAGTACAAAATATATATATTTTCAGATAAATTAAAATAATATAATAGAAATTATTTCAAATATACGTAACCAAATATATTATTTAATTCCTTGATTTTTTTTCCCACGTGTAAACTATTTTATCGCGAATTTTGATTTGACAATTAAGTTTGATTTATTTTGTGGGTTGCTTATTGACTGTTCATAAAATGAGTGGCAAATTGCGGTGGCGAAAGTTAAACGAAATGAAATTCCATCCATACAACAAATTGTCGTGATTACGAAAAGAAAAACGTTTTTCGAAATTAGGGATAGAAAATATATCAGAAAATGGGAAAAAAAATATTTTCCCCAAAGAAGAGATCATACGGAATATGGGGAAAAAACATATTGGGTGATGTGAATAAAAAGATAGCTTTTGCTAAAACTGATGTTTTTTAGCTAACAGCATTAGCTAAAAAACATCAGTTTTAGCAAAAGCTATCTTTTTATTCACATCACCCATTGCAAAAAAAAGCTACAATTGCCAGGGGCCAATCGTCAAATACTCTTTGAGATGATAGACAAAACGTTTATTTAAACAAATCCATTTGTAGAGAGGGGGAAAGGAGTGGTCCGATTGGATTTTGATGTATGGAACGGTTATGTAAAATCATATTCTAAATTACATTAAGAATTTTCACAAAAAAAAAATACCGAATTTTAATCCTTATAATTCGCGGGACACCAGCTAAAAGAGCAGGAGATAATCCAATGTTAGGGGAGAGGCTGAAGAAATGATTTACCAATTCGATTTCACAATCAATAGGACATATGACTAAATTGAACAAATGACTAAATTGAACAAATGACTTCATGTAAAGGGTGTTTTTTTTGGCTTAGATAGAACTTACGAAAGGGTTAACTGTCAAATGAGCTATTATACTTCGCTCACTTTTTGACATTTATGATCAGTATACTCTGGCAAATCATCATGAATAGACTCACGCTTGAACAACGCTGCCAAATTATCCAAATTTACTTTGAAAATTTGTCGTATATTCGCGCCAATTATAAGCGACGTTTTTTTAGCAAAATTTTGTTCAGCGTTGATGCTCATTTTTGCAAAATTGCCGCATATGGAGTGAGACCAATCCACAAGAGACCCTACAGACTCCATTATATCCAGAAAAATGCACCGTTTGGTGCGGTTCACACGCTGGTGGCATCATCGGACCTTATTTCTTCAAAAATGAGGCCGGAGCTCGCGTTACGGTCAATGGAGATCGTTACCGCTTGATTTTTTTGTTTGAAAATATGGATGACATTAATCCGGACGAGATGTAGTTTCAACAGGATGGCGCTACGTGCCATATGGCGACCGCAACCATCGACTTATTAAAATCAAAATTTGGCGATAACTTGATTTCGAGAAATGGACCAGTCAATTGGCCTCCAAGATCGTGCGATTTGACACCTCCCGATTATTTCCTGTGGGGCTACGTGAAGTCACTGGTTTATGCTGATAAACCAGCAACAATTTACGCCTTGGAGGCCAACATTGTTCGTGACATACGGCCAGCAGTGCTCGAAAAAGTGGCCCAAAATTGGACGTCCAGAATGCGCTTCGTCAAGAACAGCCGCGGTGGCCATATGCCCGAAATCATTTTCAAATGTTAATGCCATGTATTAATCTTTCGAATAAATGAAAAAAATTGATTAAAATTTAATTTTTTGTGTTACTTTTTAAAATTTGAAGTTCTATCGGGCTTAACCCTTTATTTATGCTGCTAGAAATGGTAGAATTTGTTGGAATTTCGCATTTTCCAACATTTTGTAGCATTTTTTTTTTCGAAATTTCATGTACCTAAATTTAAAAAAAAATCTCAAGAAAAAAAATCTCAAAAAAGTCTTGAGAAATTTTTTTTTTGAAAAGTTCTAAAGTTTCAGGAAATACAAAAACCACACATCCTTTAGGATCCTCTAATCTGTCAAAAATCGTGTTCCGTGGATCGATAGGCCAAAAATTACGAGAGAGACAAACGATTTTCCTATTGTCAGATACTTTAAGATTGTATACTTTTATCTCGGAAACGGCTCAGCGGATGTTCATGAAATTTGGAATCTTAAAGTTTTCGGGTACGAAGAATCGATATCCAGAATCCTTTTTGGGGAAAAAAGGATTTTTCAAGGACCTCGTCCTTGTACCGCCCAAACCCTACCGCCCCTCTCAAAAAGGACACCGGATATCGATTCTCTGTCCCGGATCACCCCTAAGGTTTAAATTTCAGCCCGATTGGAGGACTTGAATTTTTCGTCTTTAAAAAAAGTGCAGGGGTACCCCTTGCAATTTTTTGAATTTTTGACACGTCTTAGATTTAGCTGAAATGTGGCATAGAGGGATTTTTTGGGCCTCTGATTAAGAATCCGTTGTCCGTTTCCCGATATCACTAATGATTTGGGCGGTGCATGGGGTTGGCAAACACTGATATGGAGTTTAAATATTTGTACGGAAACATAACAAAAGCTATAATTGCCAATCTGGCAATCATTGGAGACCCGTATGGTGTTATTCGTATCAAAATTCGAACCGTTGTACCAAAATTCCAGTTTGAAGTCAAACTTTCCAATAAGATTTTTTAAAATTTATTCCAATCGGATTTGGATGTATGGGAGTTTTATGTACAATCATATTCTAAATAACTTTTATTCTTGGACTTTTTTGATAAGATGCACCGTTTTAGAGAGATTTGCAAAAATCGTTTTCGTTCGTATGGGGGGTACCCCCCCTAAAGGTCAATTTTTGCCCATGAACGAACTTAGCCTCGCATTTTACGAAAAACGGATCTGTGCAAAATTTCAAGTGTCTAGCTCAATCCGTGCGCCCGCAATCCGCGCCACAGACGGACGGACGGACAGACGAACAGACGGACGGACATGCTAAATTCAACTTTTTTTTTAAAAGCTTTTATTTAGCTTGCCTTCGTGTCTGTTTGTCTGTCTGTCTGTCTGTCTGTCAGATCAAATCTTGCAACCCAATTTTGACCCACTTCCACTTGTCCGATTGACTTGAAATTTTGCACACTTATATAAGTCCGATGACAATACAATATTTTCACTACTTCGTCCTTGTAAGGATAACGGAAGGTCCTGTAAGGATAACGTGATTATCCTTTTCTCCAAATTTTCCGGAAAAAAATCTATTCTGGGGGTTTTTGGGGTCGCTGAATCCGAATCTGTCATTAAAAAGTCAGTAAGGATAACGGAAGGTCCTGTAAGGATAACGTGATTATCCTTTTCTCCAAATTTTCCGGAAAAAAATCTATTCTGAGGGTTTTTGAGGTCACTGAATCCGAATCTGTCATTAAAAAGTCTGTAAGGATAACGGAAGGTCCTGTAAGGATAACGTGATTATCCTTTTCTCCAAATTTTCCGGAAAAAAATCTATTCTGGGGGTTTTTCAGGTCGCTAAATCCGAATCTGCCATTAAAAAGTCTGTAAGGATAACGGAATGTCCTGTAAGGATAACGTGATTATCCCTTTATCCAAATTTTCCGGAAAAAAATCTATTCTGGGGGTTTTTGGGGTCGCTGAATCCGAATCTGTCATTAAAAAGTCTGTAAGGATAACGGAAGGTCCTGTAAGGATAACGTGATTATCCTTTTCTCCAAATTTTCCGGAAAAAAATCTATTCTGGGGGTTTTTGGGGTCGCTGAATCCGAATCTGTCATTAAAAAGTCTGTAAGGATAACGGAAGGTCCTGTAAGGATAACGTGATTATCCCTTTCTCCAAATTTTCCGGAAAAAAATCTATTCTGGGGGTTTTTGGGGTCGCTGAATACGATTCCCAAGTTAAAAAGCATGTAAGGACATCTCAAATGTAAGGATATATATTCGAAGACTAAAAAGAACAAAATAAAAAAAAAATAAAAAAATTTTTTTTTAAAAAAAGCTTTTATTAAAAAAGAATGCACTAAAAAGAAAAAAATAATTTTCTGGACGCTGTGTATCACAAATATAAAAGCTTTTAAAAAGCGAGATAAAGCATAAAACAATAAAATAAAAAATTTTCTCGCTTTTAAAAAGCTTTTATATTTGTGATACACAGCGTCCAGAAAATTATTTTTTTCTTTTTAGTGCATTCTTTTTTAATAAAAGCTTTTTTTTATTATCATTCTAAACACACTGGTGTAATTCATTTTTGTGTGTGATGACGGGATCTTGGCGTTACGAACGGTAAGGCAAATCTAATATACCCTTTGGTTTCACCATACGGGTATAAAAAGGCATGAAATCCCGTGACATAAAGGAAAAAAATTCTTATTGAAAATAGCGAAAATATTTATGGACAGTCAAAAAAACAATTATCGCGAAAAACTAGAATACAAAATCGAAATTTAACTTACCTGCTGTATTTTACAGTTGAATTCCATGATTTAAAATAACTACCTTTTAGATTGTAAAAACTTATTTTTTTACGATGGCATGTAAAACACTCTGAATTATGATATTTAGCGAGTTGTTGTTGTTTTTTTTTATGTTTTTATTGATTAGATTTTTAGGCTCGCTTTGGTTTTTGTTTTTTTCTTTTTCTTGTTTCTTTGTTTTATGGTTTAATTGCAATTAAAGAGAATCACAGCAATTCGGTATCAGCAATGGCTCCATCTAAAGTTACTAACATCAGTTTTGTTGTAATTTCGATCACTTAAATGATACGACGTTGGTAGTTTCGTCACCACTAAATGAAATATTCAGGGAAAAAAACATTTAATATAATATATAAAGTTGATTACCGTGAGATTTAATAATAAATATGTTGAGGCAATTCTATTTTATTGATTTTAAGGTGAAATAAATCGTGCCTACTCTATAATTTATTAACCTAATTGATTTTAATACAGAATATGGATTGTGGTGATGTAAAATATTCACAAAATGTATGTTATTTTGATTGGAAATTGAAATGCCAGATCAATAATACAAATTTTTTTGGTGGGGGAGGGGGAGGGGAAGGGTGGGGGCTGATTGCAATTGCAATGGATTCAAATGCACACCCATTTGAGGTTATGCTGGGTAAGAAAGAACTTTGATTTTCTGAATGATTTCGTAAAAAAGTTACCAAAAAAAAAGGCTTGGGAAGGCAAAAGGAAGAAATATCATAACGATTTCCTGAAAAGAAATTACAACAAATGAATTAAATGTTAAAATTAAAATTTCCTGCCCGATTTACTAAATAAAATCTGTCAACATAAAATTTTAACATTACTTTTGGCTGTCACAAATGTTTTCAGAATTTAAATGAACGATACATTTTCATATAACAAATATTATTTCAAAAAAAAAACTTAAAATGTCTATTAAAATCATGGTGAAACAAAAACTAATCATGTAACTCTCACTAAATTTACACATTGAATTGAATAGTTTTTTTTTTTGTTGAAATATTATTTATTTGACACACATTTTCGATTGCTTTTAGATTATCCTTGAAATAGAATTGATCACAAGCGGTGTAACAAGCACTGGCGAGCGGTCAAATAAAACGAGCATTGAAAATTAAATTTTGAGGAGCAACGGAATCGAAATTCAAAGCAGCAACATCAACAAATAATAATACAAATAAAAAAAAATCCAAGCGCCCAACCAACAACAAACAGAAAACGTTTCTTTCATCTATTTATTTGTCACGCATGAAAATGACAGCATCCATTCAATTGAATCGATTTTTTCCTTCACTAATGACATAAAATGTAATGTATTTTTTTTAGCCGCTCAAGCAGTTGGAAATTAATTTCATTTCACGAATTTGTTGACAACTAATTTTATGTAAACACAACACTTTTTAGAGAAAATCAAAAAAAAAAAATAAACACCACAAAGTTTATTTTTTTTTTTTGTCAAATTTTTACTCACGAAATATCAAAAGCAACTGCGCTTTATGATAATTTCTCATAACACAAAATATCACCACCAATTGCAAATTTTGTTAATGTCAAAAAACTTCATCAACCATTGATTCAATGCTATTCGGAAACTAATTATCTTTTATTTGCATGTGTTGTTTTAAGAGGTATGTGATTTTTCGACCGTCTAATGAATGACTGTTAAACGTCAAAAGCAGTATTTACCAGCGTACGATCGAAAATTGCCCCAAAAATGAACCACGGCCAAAGCCCACCGAATCAGAAAACACAACACTCTGGGGCAAAAGCGATCAATGGGGAAGAGTGGCTCAGGATAGGTGGGTGAAGGAAGGAGGGGATAGGGGGTGGTAATGAGGGACAACTTTTAAGAAAGGACGTTTCTATTCGACTGGAAAAACTCACACACCAAGGTCAAGGACACCAAGGCGAAGGAAAAAAAATCAAGATATCGAAATTTAAAAAAATGAGTGAATTATTCCAGTAAAGGTTAGACGATATCTCTTCTATTCTATCTTACCTGTGGTTCTATGTCATCTCTTTGTATTTAATACATATGAGAAATCATCCAAGGTTTTTCCTCTTTTTCTTCATTACGCGTTTTCCAAGAGAAAGCTTGAAGGTATAATGGAATAAAAGTCACCGTTGTCGTCGCTGTGATTGTCGCGCAATTCACCAGTAAACTAAAACCAGGCGACGACAGGCTGGGCAGACAAAAACAATAAAAGGCCGATAATGTGACTTGGAAAGGTACATATTAGCCAAGTAACCAACATATTTATGGAGTAACAGAGTCACATTAAGGGGTAATCTACAGTGTAACTCGGTTTTATAACCATTGTTGCGAAAACCCGGGGTTTTCTTTTAACACTCTAACTGCCACGACAGTTTTAAGCCTTTTTTGAATATTTAGTTGTCAGTCAAAAAGGATGCACTAAGAAAAAAAATAATTGAAACAAAATTATACCTAAATGTTATTTTATTACCATAAAATGTGTGCAACTACGAAAAATCGTTGCGGTTGCAGCGAACACTTTAATAATTTTCATTGTTTCACTGTTAGATGTCAGGTATTTTTTGACAGACGTGGCAGTTAGAGTGTTAAAAGTCCAATCCACTGGGTTTTTGGGTTTTATGGGTTTTTATACCCGTATGGTGAAACCAAAGGGTATATTAACTTTGCCTTACCGTTTGTAACGCCAAGATCCCGTCATCACACACAAAAATGAATTACACCATTCAAAAAAATTGAATTTTCCATGTCCGTCCGTCTGTCTGTATGTGGCGCGGATTGCGGGCGCATGGATTGAGCTAGAGACTTGAAATTTTGCGCAGATCCGTTTTTCGTAAAATGCGAGGCTAAGTTCGTTAATGGGTAAAAATGGACCATTTGGGTGGGGGGTACCCCCCATAGGAACGAAAATGTTTTTCGCGAATATCTCAAAAACGGTGCATCTTATCAAAAAAGTGCAAGAACAAAAGTTATTTAGGATATGATTCTACATAAAACTCCCATACATCAAAATCTGATTGGAATAAATTTTAAAAAAATCTTATTGGAAAATTTGAATTCAAATGAAATTTTGATACGCCGAAATCACCATACGGCCAGATTGGCAATTATAGCTTTTGTTATGTTTATTTTTATTATCAAAGTGAACAGCACATAACTTTCTTATACAATATCTACGTCTCTGCACAATTTACATTATAACCCGACTAGTGGAATATTAGTTTACATAAAAATATGACTTTATTTTTCCGAAATCTGAAATATCTCGATAATGGCAAAATATATCGATTCACGGTAAAGGGCAAAAATGTAGAGAATTTTAATATCTTTAATTCTTCTTTCAACTATTTTTTTTTCTTCGAAAAACCGTTAGTTTGCAAGCAATTCGCAAAAATCTATTCTTTTAATTTTTTAATAAAAATATCTCAACAACGGTAAAATATAGCGGATGACAGTGAAAGACAAAATTGTTGTAAATATTATTCTCTTCAAATTATTTCATACAATGAACCGTCGAAAAACGGTTAATTTTCGAAAGAAGCGCAAAAAACTGTTTTTTTTTCTAAATAACGGTATATATCGATATCGGTTTGAGATATCCAGTTCTTAAAAAAAGACAAACTTATATGAAGTTTTACTGTTTTCAACTTTTGTCATAAATAAGGCTAGTGTAAAAAACCAAACTGCGATTTTTAAAATGTGACCATTTTGGTTACTTCCGGTGAACGGATTTTCACAAAAAGTTGATAAGATCATCCCATTCCAAGGCCAGATATTCCTGTCAAATTTGATGGCTCTAACTGCAGTAGTTTTTGAGAAATCTTGTACACGGACAGATTGACAGACAGAAAGACTTTTTTGTAATAATGCTCCAATCGACACAGGAGTTAAATAATGCTGCAATCAATCGCAGTTTCCGCGCGGATGCAAACTTTATGTGTGAACGCCCAAGATAAACACCATAGAAATAGAACCCAACCGCGCGAAAACCGCTATGTCGGAAAAGGGTCTTGAGGTGCCGCTCCACATGAGAGTAAATACGCGAGTAACTTTCGACAGTTACTCACAGGAGGTTGTCCATTTGAGAGTTAATTTCGGCGATTTTTCTCTTTTCAATACCAATATCTTCATTTTTTTGACATCTTGCTTTGGCGATTCTCGAGAGCTACCAGCGAAATTCAAACGCCGTTCGTATCTGGTGAGCAACTCCCCGAGAGTTCAATGGGTGCGTGTCGACTAGCGAGTAGAATCACTTTTGACAGCTCGCAGAAACTAGCTCGCGAGTTTTTGCGAGCGACTCTCAGAGACGTGTCCATTTGCGAGTAGCTGCTATCGAGAGATTCTCACCGGCATTTACTCTTATGTAGAGCGACACCTTTAGACTTACGAAAGAATAACATAGTGCTAAAGGGCTCAATCCGCTGGGCAGGCCACAAACATTCGTACGCTATCATGCTCAGCACAGCAGTAAACGCTCACCGATCGTAGTGCGTATAGTCCTGCCCCCTATCCCGTCACCCAAAATATAAATTTTCCCTAGTGCTATAGTACGGCACTCAAGGACCTCAAAAAAAAAATTTTAAAATAGAAAAGGTTATCAAAAATGTGATAACAAGAATCCAAAAAAAAGGTTCGGAAATGGGAAATGCGGTTTTTTTCCATAGAGACTTCAAAAACAGGAATTCAAAATTCTGAAGGAGCATCCCAACGATCAATGTAATACTTGGAATATGAGTCATTCAAGTAAAATTGTCCAGTAATATTGTATGTGTGGAGGCTCCTTAATAGAAAAACCTCAGATTAAAATCAAAAAAGGTTTTTTCTTATTACATAAACATAACAAAAGCTATAATTGCCAATCTGGCAATCACTGGAGACCCGTATGGTGATATTCGTATCAAAATTCGAACAGTTATACCAAAATTCCACTTTGAAGTCAAACTTTCCAATAAGATTTTTTTAAATTTATTCCAATCGGATTTTGATGTATGGGAGTTTTATGTAGAATCATATCCTAAATAACTTTTGTTCTTGGACTTTTTTGATAAGATGCACCGTCTTTGAGATATTCGCAAAAAACGTTTTCGTTCGTATGGGGCGTACCCCAACTACCCTTCCAACCTTCCCCTCTAATGGTCCATTTTTGCAAATGAACGAACTTAGCCTCGCATTTTACGAAAAACGGAAAGTGCAAACTTTCAAGTCTCTAGCTCAATCCGTGTGCCCGCAATCCGCGCCACAGACAGACGGACGGACATGCAGAAATTAAATATTTTTATCATTCTAAACACACTGGTGTAATTCATTTTTGTGTGTGATGACGGGATCTTGGCGTTACAAACGGTAAGGCAAATTTAATATACCCTTTGGTTTCACCATACGGGTATAATAAAAAAAATGTTAAAGACTGTGTTGTCCTTAAATAAAAAAAGATCGTCGATTCGATTTTTCAAACGACAAAACAGGTGTGGAGTCTTAGTACACTAAATAAAGTTATAGATTATTCAACAACTTTGGAGTGGGACGGAGGGGGGGTTTAAAACGTGAATTTCGATGTTGCATAAAAAATCCTTTGAAGCTGACGTTCTGTTGTCCCTTCGCCAGCCATTTTTGAAACCATTAAGCGGATCAGGACTAGATTTTCACCAAGTGCTAAGAAAAACAGTATTTTTTTTACAGTTCTAAATAAATAGATTTACCAGAGAGACAGGATAGACATCGCAAAATAAATTGATTTATTCAAACATTTTTCATGACTTTTGCTCGCCGTTGACTACCACCACCGGATCAATTCATTATAATGAATTCGATGTCATTGGAAATAATTGTTCACAGCACAATCAAACTTTAATAGGCTAGACTTCTGTTTACTGGTTAGTAGCAGAGGTAGGCCATAACTTTTCACTCGTCATACATTATTCGAATATGAAAAAAAACACATCTCCATCCGACGAGGTATTTTATTTAAAAATAATCCGGGAGGCGGGACGAAATAAATATTGAATATTTGTTGCAAAAAAAACGAATACTGGCTAAAAATGCAACCACTGAGGAGTTAGTGATTTTTTTAAGGTGAGAAAATTTACCGTGAACGAATAAAAATTTGAAGTTTGTTGAAGTACCTATTGCAGGTGGCAGAACATCACACAATACAAAATTAAATGAAATAAAGTAATAGCTCCCATAAGTGATATTCCGATGGTAAAATAACTATTACTATTAAAAATTCAGCACTAGAAACAAGAAATCACACTTTTTCGCCACTTTGCGACGCGCTCAATGAAAACTAAATGAATGAAAATGAATTTCTATGATTAATTTCAATTTTCTAAGAGTCCCATATTCAATAGATTTCATGCGCATATGTGAAAACAAAAAAAAACTCTGTATACAACACAATATAAGATTTGACAAAAGCCATCAAAAAATGATATCACAGGAAATTTTTCATAGCACCAAAAAATCAATTTCTTAAGTAACAGAAAATTTAATTACTTGTTTCTTAATGATATCGTTGATTTTCACCAATTTCTTGAAATTATCATTTACGAAATCAAGCGATTTGAAATGTTATTATTAATTAAACAAACTATTTATCATTAGCTAAACACTGACCAAATGAAAACCGACCACCATTTTTATTCGACTGTATTTATTGTACGTTTGCCGTAGGGATGCCAGACGTGTACGATCCAAATTTCACATCAAAATATTACCCACGTGTAATCGTACTAGATTGAAAGCGAAACGTTGAATGAGAATAGAGAGCCCATAATCGGTCGCGGTTGGTGATACGGCCTAAAGTACCATCACAGTATACAGTAAGCAAACTCGAAAATAACCCAATTTACTATGTAAGAGTAAAAAGAACATACTATATTCATAGGCAGAAAACACGAGAGCAAACAGCACAGTCATATATGCGTGTAACCGAAAATTTGTAAACAAAATAAGCGACACAGCTGATCGGTATCTTTTGCATTTCGCAATGTGTTTTGCGTGAAATTTAGTCGGCATAAAGATTAAAAGCTAAATAAAATATCAGCGGAATACACGAAATAGTATGGAAAAATACTAAATTATAAACTTTCTGTTTAAATCACTCACTTCATTTCACAGGAAATTGAGAAAAATAATGAAACCGAAATCCACCCGACTCGTTTCCCATCAAATCAGAGCAACTGAAAGAAACAATGGCCAACGGCATTGCCGTATCTGATTTTTCTGCTGTTGATTTTATATTTCAGAGGAGGGAAATTTAAAAATTGAAATCTGTTTTGACCACCATTTCTTATAAAAGTACAAATATTCTTCATTTTAGGTTGAAAATTTGGATAGAAAATTTAAATTGCCAGGATATAGTAGAAAAGCAATTAATATCAAATCTTCGGTCCGTCAAAATCATTTTACAAACGACGTGATGCTAATTTCAAAGCAATAATGACGTTTGAGAAAAAATGCAGTACCAGTTTGGACTGAATTTCTAATTTTCTATATTCAAACGAACATAATTTGCAACTTATTTTAGAATTGTATTTAATTTCTAAGGCAAAAAATACATTTCGCAACTGACTAATCTGGTAACGTCGTTGCGGCTCTCAGCTTTAACAGTATATTTCTTTCTCTGTTTCACTTTTATTAGATTCCTTTGTGGTCATATTGCTTGTTCATTCTTTGTACCCCAAAAATTTAAGATTTTTCTAACCAATTAGAATGCCTAGATTTGGGTATTTCTGGGTTATTCGTTTTCGGTTACACAGGTTATTTTCACATTTAATGTATGAAGTTTGTTTACTGTATACTGTGGTACCATTTTGGTCAGAAATGGGTCTCGCATTTATGTGCAATATTCACTTCAATGTCAATTTTGATATCACATAATTATTAAAAATTGTACACATCAGATTTTCTCTGTATGAATATATTTTTTTAAAAAAAGGCAAGAGTTCAGTTTAGCGACAATGGTGCTACAAATTTTCCGGTATAGAGAGGCAGGAGGGGGAAAGCATCCCCTAATCAAAATGGGTATTTTTAGCCCTCGCTCGCCCCACTTTCCCCCTCCAGGGGTCCCTAAACTCTGTATGAAACTTTTTTCCGGGGGGTGGTGTGGGGTGTGTGGTACCTCAAATAAAAGGTAATGAAGAGTACATTCCAAAAATATATAGCATAATAATATTCCCCCCTCACCATTCGATTTACACCCCACTGAAAAAAGTGGAATTCGTGAAACGAAAGGAAAGACGAAATTTTTTTTTACCAAAAACTACTCCAGATAATAAAATGCAAAGAATCATAGAAACATCTCAACCCGTTTTCACACAACATCAAAAAGTGTGAGGCGAATTTCGCTGAAAAAATTAAAAATCAAAAGTAGTAGTAGTACTAGTTTTGTTGCAATTTTTGGGTGCTCCGGGGCCTGTAGCAGCACCCACTGGCAATTTTTGGGTACTCCGGGGCCTGGCGATTTTTGGGTGCTCTGGGGCCTGTAGCAGCACCCACGGGCGATTTTTGGGTGCTCCGGGGCCTTTAGCAGCACCCACTGGCCATTTTGGGTACTTCGGAGCCAGTAGCAGCACCCCTCACGATTGGTGGGTGCTCCGAAAAAAAAATCACTGCGCCGAAAAACCGTTCAAATATTGAGGAAAAAACTTTCAACGTAGAAAATCCCATTACAATTCAGACAAATATTTTCCTATCTAGAAAACTCTTTGGAAAACACTGAAAAATATGAGTGGTAATCAACATGTAAACAATAGTATTTTTCCAAATATCTTGAGAACCGTTGGAGATACAAAAAACCCATTAAAACAAAAAATGGACAAAATTTTATATTCTTTAAATTTCGTTATATTAATTTTTTCCCAAAAGCACATCAATTTTGAAAAACTTTCAGGAAATTGTATTTAAAAAAAACTGTACGGAAAGTACCCGTTATAACTACCGTTGCTTCTCCAAAAGTAGATGGAAAACTACAATTTTCGTAAAACTTATTTACAGAAAAAAAATTCAAATTGCTAGCTCAACTCGATCTCGAGTTATTTAAGATACATAAAATGGACAGACCGATAGATGCACTGACATCATCCTCACATTTTTGCCTGGAACGGATTCCGTACTGATCAGAAATTTCCCATTTGTCCCCGTTCTCGAGTTGGTCTCCGTCGTGAATACAATACTTTCCCTCTATAGAAGAGGAAAGTAAATAAGAAGAAAACAGACTGATATTACACGCTTAAAGGCTTTCCTCCATTACCATGACTTCTGTAACTGCAAAAAAATGCAGAAAACTAGAGCAAGATAGACTTATATAGATCTAAATAGGAATGACTGAATACAAGTATAAACGCTTTCCCTTCCAGTTTAACAACTTTATAGCAATCATATCAAGCCTTATGCTATGAATATAAGATTCAAATTAGCATAGAAATAAAGCTATACAGCTGCATGTGTGTGTTTGAACTACATGAAAAATGACAGCTACGCTATAATAACACTTTGGATGTGTCTGTGCTCACTATTCACTTACAGGGACAATGTGTGATTGTAGTAGAAATCGCTATAAAAAAGTTCAAGTCCGTCAACTGCAACCATAAAATCTCCATAAAAAAAGAGGGGAAATTATTTTTGCAGTTGCCGACAAATTTTTGCAGTTGATTCTTATCTCCCTTTCTCGTCAACGTATCTTCACATAAATGTGTCTCTATTTTTTTCCAGTTGGGAAAAGTCATGGTAATGGAGGGCGGCCTTAAATTACACGTACCGGCAGTTTCCGATTAGCTGCGCGGCTGTCCTACCCTCTTTGGAGCTTTCCATCATGCAGAAGGGTATAATGGTGAAAGCTTAGTGCCAACGCTGTGCTACCATCCCGAGCTGTGCTTCGGCATTAAAGGGTCTTCCCCTAAGCTCTGGCTGGATCTATTAAAAAAAAACGCACACGCTTCATCTCGTCGCGGCAACTTTTGGTTCTCAAAATGCCTTTCCGACGTACACGTTTCTTCACTTTTTAGTAGGAAAAAATTGTGTACAACAAGCGATCGCTCATGTGTGTGTGGTTCTCATATATGTGTTGTATTTCCAGCTCATTCCCTTTCTAGCTAGCACCGAGGCAACATCAATTGTCACAATAGAAACTGCCAACAATAGAAGAATAAGGACTGGTTATTTTGTTATTTCCCTACCTACCTGAAAAATAAAACTACCTGGAACTGGTATTTCACTATTTGCATTCAATTTTTGTTTATTTGGGATATGTTTACAAGTCGGTGGCTAAGCACCGACTGCCTCAATGAAATTACGCACACATGCATGCTGACGTGCTACACGAGCGACTTCGTTTGTGTGCGTAAAAGAAGACGAGAAGAACAGTTTTCGAGTGGCGACTTTTCCCCTCTTGCCGCACTTGTTTCTTTCCTACAATTTGGTAAAGTTGCGGCATCCTGATGACCGAAAGTTGCTCCGTGTACGCCCATACTTAGACGCTGAAATTGCATCATAATTTGCGGGTCTCAGCTTTCGACTTTCCTGTCATATGTGTGTGGATATTGAGTACTATTTGCATCACACTAGGGTTATTATCCGAAAATCGAAAAAAATATAGTGGAGAGAAACAGGAGCTTACTATTCTAGATGGTGATTAGCTGGTTATTGAATGGGTTTCTGCGTTTTTAAAAGTTACTACCGCAACATAAAGGGCTACTATTACGCCACAATTTGTTTTAATATAACAAATATAAACCCACAATAAAATCGCATATGTTTTTTTAACGATTCATATAGATCTCTGAACTGGAGCATTAAAAAACGGCTAATAGTAAATTTCTTATTTCATATAACCACATTGAATGGTGGTTAAGTATCGTTAATAAAAATTTGATATTGAAGCAAAAATGGATTAATTTTTTTTTGTTTCCTCCCTTAAATCCCTAAAACCTGTTTAAACTCAGAGTAAACGACCAGAATTTCGCTTCATTGCGTTTTTAGCTCTTTTGCCCATGTTGTATGAGTGGTTTTCGGATAGAGAACGAAAGCTTTTACTGGCGGATCAAGTTTTCTTTTAGTTTAGATTGTGTTCGCAGTCGTAGCAAATATACTTGCATGTGATTTCATTTGAAACTGAAATTTTTTTATACATTCGAAAGAAGAAAAAAATATTTCGGGATAAAAATTTTGCAAAAAAAAACGTTTCTATCTAATGTAAATAATAATAATAATAATAGTATCACGGGATTGGAAAAATCAGTAAATATCAGAGACATTGATAAAAGTTGATGTTGAAATTGTAATAGCGATGGTAAATTGGCATTGAGTTGAAAAGCTTTTTGCTGATTACCTGGCTTCAATGTTTACCAGTCATACTACCAAAACTAAATTTTGTGCACATAAACAGCCATTACGTATGAGTTTCAACTGTTTGGATTTCGGTTTTTGACTATTGACGCTAATAAGTTTCACTGATGGAGGCTACCGGTTTTTCGGATTCGGTTTTATGAGCAATATTCAACGACCTTGGGATTGGGAACGATGGACAAATTTTTTTAATGGGGTATTTTATGCATGGCTTTATATCACACACGTGATTACATAGTAGCGAAAAAAAACGTAGAATCCCATCAGACATTCGTGCGAAATGTAGAAAATTTTTCTGTGGAAATAACAGGTGCCCAAAATCCTGGGAAATCGACAGAGAAATATTGTAAAACCATAGGGTTTTTAGTGTTCTTGTTTACCTGACGGATATGTTCAAGCAAACCAGCATTAAATTGAAATGCAATCCGAAATATCGGTACGTATAAAAGATTTCGTAGTGTTAAATGGAGTCAACCATAAGGCAAGGCCATTCTGCCAACTACAATGTCTAGCATATCACTGATCGCTTATCGATCATTGGAACTTGTAGCTCCATCCTTTCACCCACTACCCTATAAGTAGAATTTTTGCAATATAGCGCGGTTAAGAATAACTTCTAGAAAGCCAATTGACTGCACTGGTTAGAGAGATGATGCGACCTGGCAACTTCTCATTCAATAAAGCCCTTGTTACATTGTCCTGTGTGGCATGTGGCGCCGTCCTGTTGAAACCACAGGTTATCGATATCCATAGCATCCTGTTCAGGGTTATCATGGAACCGTAGCGCTCACCATTCCCGGCATCATTTTCAAAGAATAACGGTCCAATGCTTCCGCCAGCAAAAAATGCACACCAAACAGTGATCATTTGCGGATGCATCGGCTTTTTAATAATCGCTTAATAAGCGCCTCGCCATTTCTTGTAACTGGCCATTTCCTATATAATATAGTATTAGATATATGACTCACTGATGACTTTGTTTTGACAGATATGAGAAAGTCTACATTGTCTACGCAAAGTCGACATTATCTACGCCAATGTCTACATTGTCTACCCCAAGTCTATTGTCTACAACTAAGGTCTACGCGTAGAGGAACAACACTGCTCTTAAGCCCAATTCAGACTAACGATTACGATTACGATTAAGCTTCCTAAGCCTATCGATTAAGATTAAGTCCCTATCGTTGAAAACTTTGATCTGATTGGCCGAGAAGCTTCAATCACAATTTAGTCACAATTAGTGTAATCGATTTGAGCTGGCGGATTTAGATTTCGTATTTCAGGATGGAAACTCATAAAAAAAATCCCGATTCAAATCACTATGTTTACTGGGAGGTAAAATATATACTTTAACTAGTATATATAGCCACGGTACATTGCTAGCATAAAGCTCGGAACTTTCTGTGAAAGCTTCAGCAGGTTCTGGTGGGTAGAGAATGAGTGGGTGTTTTCTACCAAACTGTTAGTGTGCGTTTACATTATATACATGTTATGTATAAAAAACTCAGTGTATAGTCCGTCGCAGTTTGCAAATTAACCGAGAGTTATACAAGTGTATGTTGTGTTGGGAGCTGAGCATAAGTGGATGGAGCTTTATATGAAAGCTAAAATGGTACTGGGATATGGCGGTTAGGGAAGAGACCGTAATTTCAAAAAATATAGATAGATAGTCTGAGAATATCTACTAAAGCTAAAGTCGGACAGAGTGATGGTCAAGTAATAGAGTAGCTAGAATAGCAGCGGCCTGTAGGTAACAAAAAAAATTGATATCAAGGAGAACGGGCGGTTACCCTGGGGAGCATTCATTCGTTTCACATATGTGTTAATTCGACGGAATATAGAAAATATGCATATAAAACTAGAAAGAAATAAAAAATACTAGGTAAGTGACCAAGAGCTAAAGTTTCTCAGTTTCCACCAGAAATTGCCGTTAGTGTTCCCATATTATTATATATATATACGTAAAAGTTTATTATGTATAGTCGGCCGACGTCGTTATCAGAGTTTCTTCCCTCGCTGGTGTCATCACTGTCGTCTATTTGTTTCGGATATGTTTGTTAAAATCAGCACAAAACGCGAGAAATAAACGCAAAGAAACGTAACGACAAAATATTGAAAATATTCCCTCGTGTCACTCGAAATCGGTTACGCGAATATTCAAACGTTTCTGTATTTTTCTCTTCCAAAAACAAAAAAAAAACACCCGATTTGATCACCAAAAAAAAATTGTGTGCGAAGAGCAAAAAAAAAAAAAAAGAAAAGAAATCCATTAGACGGGATACACGGGAACGGGAATCGTCGAACAAGGGAACCAATCTAGCTCGGGGTGGTTATTTCCTCCTACTTGCCGAAACTTTTGCGCTGCCAGATACACACATACACACAGCAATAGCTTCTCATCTGCGAGATGGCGTGTTAAAATTTCATTTTCTTCCCAATCTAATTAATTCAGTTTTTGAAGTTTTACTCTGTCAAAATGTTATACAAAAGAATACCGTGAGAATAAGGATCTCTTATTGGTAAACAAAGCAAAACCTATAAACAAAAAATGTATACATTCGCTAAATATCCTTGAAAGTGAAACATAATAATCATAATTAGTTTAAAACTTTGTGATCCCAAGTTGAATAAGTAGGAAAACTAATTTTAGAATGTGAAAATTGTGACGAAATTTCAAAAAAAAAGAAAGAAAAAAATCCACATGAAAAAGTAATCGAAAAAAGAAACAACAACAAAAGTTTCAAAAAATCGATAGAACAGTTTTTTTTTCTTTTGGAAAATATTACGAAAAAAAAAATTTACATCAAGTGTCATCGATGTGCGGAATATTGCTTGCCACCATTGAATTGTTAAATTGTAAATAAACATTTCAATAGATTTTCCCGCAACGGAGGAAAAAATTCGGTGAAAAATTTCCTTACAAACACTCATGGCTCATGGTGACCAAAAAGTAAAATGATAAAAAAAAGATATTTTTACTAAACAAAATTTATGATTGCTCGAAACAGGAACAGAACATCAACGGTTTATCAAACTTTGTGGATACAAAAAAGTGTCCAGTAGAAAAAACTGGGCATTTTACAAATAACGATCGACTGAATTTTGAAGGTAATTTTAAGACCTCTACCAAAAAAATTATAAATGTTTTTTGTCGTTAAAAATTTTTTTTTATAACAAGTAGGATGGAAATTGTCACGAATTCAAATAGAAAACACCCATGTGCCAGAAACATTTTGTTATACATAAGACATAAAACATTTAGTGCCTGATCATTGGACCATTACCTTATAATTCTGAATTTTGTAGAGTTTTTGCCCGATTTTCTATACCCGTATGGTGAAACCAGTGTGTTTAGAATGATAAAAAAAATTGAATTTTGCATGTCCGTCCGTCTGTGGCGTAGATTGCGGGCGCACGGATTGAGCTAGAGACTTGAAATTATACGCAGATTCGTTTTTTGTAAAATCCAAGGCTAAGTTCGTTAACACGTTCACCGCTCCCACATTTTTTGAGTTTTTTGTGATTTTTTGAACATTTTTTCTAAGAGAAACTGCATGTCACATTTGGGACAGATATCTAAGACACTTAAATGTGACTTGAGTTTTTAGTAGGATTAGTGTCGCATTACATTTTTAATAAAATGTGATCCATATGCGTGACGTGAGTTTCAGGGAAAATTACACCGTCACATATACGTGACGTTGAGTGGTGGACGTGTTAATCAGGGTTGGGACTTTAGTACCAATGTACTAGATCTAGTACCTTTTTAACTCATATAGTACCACAGATATCGGAATTAGAATAGATATCGTGTTTTGCTATCTCAAATGGGCCACTGAAATGTCAAAATATTATTATGGGGAAAGGAGATAAATATATCATGCTTCGTTTTGGAATATAGAATGTTTGTAGTTCACTTAAAAGCTAAAATTCATTTTTAATTTGAAACTTGATAAAAGCAAAGTTGGCAATTCTGGATTCATTTCACTATGGTATGCAAATAAATTTTAGGCTTATGAAAATAGAGAAAGCATTAGTGTTTTTGGCCCATTTCTTTATACGGGCTTTTCAAGTAAGGCGCATTCTATAGGATATATTTCTAGTGTATAGTACCCTAGTACCACAGCCCATGAATCTGGTACCTTTTCATGGTTTATATAAAATATGATTTTATCTGAATTTATAGCTCCCTTTAAAAAGCGATCACTTTTCTATGTATTAGAAAAAAAAATACTTTTTTAAATGATCCCGCCACAACTCTTTAATTAAAGACTACTGAATTCGTCTTATTAAGGCAGATATGAAAATCAATCGTAGGCCATGGAAAAATGAATTATATTAGCAATAGCTCAAAATACTTCTCGAAATTTAAGTTTTTAGATGGAGCTTATACAAAAATTTGAAATAAAAGCGAAAATTTAAAACAAATACATCTAGACAATTTTTATTGGTTTTTAGGAGTTTTTCTAGAGTATTTTTTGACCGAGAACGGTTATATTTACAGTCAATCCATATGGGTTGTTTTCTACAATTACGAGATTCAGATTTTTCTTGACTCCTATGGCCTACCCTACACGCGGCAACTTTAAGCGGCGACTTTTCCTAAGTATAGGCGCAAGAAGTGAGGGAAGCGGTGGCTAATGTCGCCAGTTCCGAAAGTAGAAACAAGGCGACAAAATACGCACACAAGCACAAAATCACAAAGGACGGGTTCGTTCTTCACACAACTTCACACACACATGAAACACTCACTGTGTAATATACAGAAGTCTCCGGCAACTTGTCTCCGCGTGTAGCACAAACGAGCAACTTTTTGTATCGAGTATCGGTTTAAAGTTGCCGCGTGTAATGTAGGCCTATGTAATAAGCATGAAAAACGATTTTGGTTGCACGATAGTTAAAAAATAATCTAGTACCACATTATCTCAATCTAGTACCTTTTACACATCCTCAAGTCCCAACACTGGTGTTAATGGGCAAAAATGGACCGAAACGTTTTTTGCGAATATCTCAAAAACAGTGCATATTATCAAAAAAGAACAAAAGTTATTTGGGACGTGATTCTATATAAAACTCCTATACATTAAAATCCGATTGGAATAAATCTTATTGAAAAGTTTGACTTCAAAGTGGAATTTTGATACAACTGTTCGAATTTTGATATGAATATCACCATACGGGTTTTCAATAATTGCCAGATTGGCAATTATAGCTTTTGTTATGGTTTTTAGTATTAAAGAGGAATTATTTTGTGAATGTTTTCTCTCTCTCTCTCAGCTGAAATGCGGGCAACACCAAGTTTTTGAAACCCAAAGGTTTAAAAACCATTTGCAAAATGAATGCAAATGGAATACGGAGGGGAGGGGAGGGTTGTGTTTTAAAATTCAAATCACAGTCTTTTGAAAATATTAATTAATTTGAAATACTGACATTTTTCAAGGATTTTAAGTTTGTTTTAGCAAACAGGATAGTTTCTTCCAAACAAACTTGATAATATATTTAAGAATTGATCGTTATAACGATATTTATAACAATAAACTTTTCAAAAGGCCTGTAAAATAATAATTTAAAAAAATAAAAACACTTGACATCTTTTGGTAGGTTTTGAATTTTTGTCTTAACGAAATTTTATGTTTTATTAGTCGAAATCAAACGATGTATTGTTGTGTGAACGTCGTATTTGTAGAAACTGCGCTCAGTAATTTTATTTTTGTTCAAAAATCACTCGGACACCTATATATACGATATATAACGCATTAAATAAAAGATAAAAATAAATATTTTGTTTTTAAGTGAGTGTAGAGCTTCAATCTTTTTAGACGTCGATCAACACTAAGATTCGTTACGAGAACTCTAACGAATTATAAAAAAAAACTGTTCTTAAAAGCAGAAAAATATAATGAAATTTAAAAAGAAATACGAATATAATGGGGATAGAACGTGGTCGTCGTGTCGTCTTCCCGCAGGAGAGACAGAAGAGAATTTTTGTTCAAATTCCCCGATTAGAAAAAAAAATTAACTGAAACCATTGGGAATAATAACTATTGTTGTTTAACCCTTTCGAGACTGCGGGGACATATATGTCCCAACAGAGTATGAAAAATCGTGAAAGCCGTCTCGAAAGGGTTAAAAGGATGGGCATTTTTTCCCTGCAATTATTAAAAGGGTGACCTGGATAAATTTCGAGATAATTTCTCTCAGTTTTTATTATATTTCACCGATTTAACAATTCTGTCGGCTAAATTATCATAAAAAAATCCTTTGGCAGAGATAAGAATGAATTTTTACACAAAATTTCAATGCAATTTCAAGAACCTTACAGTATTTTTTTTAATAAAATACTCCACGCTTGACGGAAACGCTACGAAATAATACTACAAAACCATCCGAAAGTTTGGCCATTTTCGAAAAGTTGAATTTAGTAGAAAACCCTTTAGTAAACAACATTTTTTTTTAAACCAGTTTACCAAGACTTCGAATTGAGCCGACGCAATTTCAACGTATTGCATCCTAACCGAATATTTTCAAGGTTCAAAATAATGGTTTTTACTTATTTTGAAAAAAAAAGATAATCTTTTGTAGTTCAGTTGAAGGTAAAACTTTTCCGAGGCAAAAAAGCTAACTATTCTAAGGCACAAAGTTGAATTTTTGTCCAGTATTGTGGTTTTATGTTGCTGCCGCTGCTGTTTCTATATTATGCAGGAATCGAAAAATATACCTACAGATTTACGTACAATGTATATGACGATATTTTTCCTCTCCGATGTTTATCAAATCTATGTATATACCATTATATACAGCATTTACGTGTATTATACACTGGTTTCCCGGCTTTTCACATCACTGTATCGTACAGTAGAGACCCGTTCTGGCTGAGTTCAGTACAGTTTGGCTCAACATAACAACAAAAAGTTAATCTCTCGATAGTATTGATTTCAGAGCATAAATGGTTTTGGAGGACGGTATGTGGTGGATGTAGTGTTAGTGGACCGGCGAGCTAGAATTGTATAGCATTAAAAAAAATCCCCGAAACTATACACACTACCAGGAGATACATACATGGCCAACATAATAGCCAGCAAACAGCCCAAAATATGCTGCTATGTTGCCTCGGAATTGCTGCTGCTGCTCCTGGGCTGGGAATTGCGATACGGATGAGCTAAGAACCAACAAAATCACCTCTCATTTTCCGCAACCTCACTTTCTGATACTCTGCATGTCCCAGATGAAAAAAAAAACTCCCCCACAGTGCTATTTTACTGTATGTTTGTACAGTTTCTGATCTATCCCTTAGATTTGCTATTACAGAAAAGCTCCCACAAATCCAAAGTGCGTAATTTGTTGAAATGCGTACATGAAACCACCATAAAATCCTAGCCATAAACGCATGAGCAGAACGTCCCCCCCCCCCCCCCCCTCTTCCCTTGTGAACTGTACACGTGCTCAATGAGCAACCAAAGAAATATTTACGATTTTAGGATTATTTCCTATAATTTTTATACTCTATATGATATATAGAAGTATATTAGATTTAGTCCAGAGGCCCTATCGCCGAACACGATACGATTGGTTCGAATCGTAAATTCATTGTTGTTGTTAGTGTTTTACACGATGGAGTTTACGACTCGAACCAATCGTATCGTGTTCGGCGATAGGGCCTCAGTATACCGTTTGTAACGCATTGGACACAAAGAGTGTTAGGGATGACAACAGATTTCGATTTCCGTATGTCCGTCCGTCTGTCCGTGAGCAACATAACTTTCGAAAGAGGCCACATATATCATCAGTCGCAACTGTTACGGTACTCGTCAGTTTTCCATCAGTTTTTTTTACATCTAGTTAAGCGTTCACATCTATCAGTTGCGACTGACAGTTTTTTGTGAAAAGTTTCTATTCATTTTGATTGCAGAATTCAAAAAATACCGGTGGATAATAAAAAGAGAGTGTGTGTATGCATTATTATTGCATTAAGTTCAAAAAATAATATTTAGTTCTATTCTAATGCGATACGACTGACGCGAACGTTCACACCAATCAGTTTCCCAAAAACTGATGGAAAACTGATAGTTGTGGCCCCTACTTTAATCGGACTTAAGTTCTTAAATGGGTAAAATTGGACCATTCCTTCCCCCCTCCTCATACAAACTAAACAATTTTTTTTAGAATTTTCTAGAAAACGTAGAAAACGGTGAATCATATCCAAAAATTTATAAAGATGAAATGTGTTTCGAATATGACTTTTTTTTCTTTTATTTGTAAAGCGGGGCCTTTGGGGTAACTCTAGTGACAACCGTGTCGACCCTATTCCCATAATACGGTTCTTCAAAGTTAAACTGACATTCAGGTTCCACAGCTAATCACTGTATCGACCCGAGAGCCGTCAAATGCCGCTCTATAGCTGCGGGATTTTCATGAAGCGAATATTGACCCAAAGACGAGCCGTCGACCACCAATTTCCACATTTAAGCAATTGTTGCTATGCAGACACATTATTAATTAGTGTGTCGTTCTCGTCACTTCTTGTACGCGGATGTGATTCATAGGTCTAAATCTTTAGACCCCGGTGTGTAAATTGCTGCATTTTTAAGCGGCAAAGAACAAACCTCACGTGCCCGTGATTGCTATTTGAGAAAACTTTCCAACTACATTGATTCTCAAAACATATACCAAATGTTAATATTACCGTGTGTAGCAACCTTTAGCAGACATCATAGAACAGCGTACCTGCTAGCTCCGAGAATGATTTTCGTTAGTCCTGCTCACTGACCTGCCGCGTATTTTTTTTTTTTTGGCAAAAACTTTCCATGTAGGCTCTTTGATTAGGATGTGTATCGTTTGTCCGTCGTCTACTTATTTACTCGCAGAAAATCCAAATTA
Organism: Chrysopilus asiliformis; assembly: GCA_964034945.1. Classification (NCBI taxonomy): domain Eukaryota; kingdom Metazoa; phylum Arthropoda; class Insecta; order Diptera; family Rhagionidae; genus Chrysopilus; species Chrysopilus asiliformis. Next base: position 10,277,308 of record OZ035964.1, read on the forward strand.
AAATCAGGCAAATAAACTTAGTAGCTGAGTTAGCAGATAGGTTAGGTTAGGTAGCACATATAGTTTGTGTGCAGTATTAGTTCTCGTAGATACTGTTCTCGTCCATGGATAGATAGATTATGCTTGTTTTCTATATACGACTTGTGTTACCTACATAAGTGTGATTGATATACTCCTTGTACATACAGATGTTTCCTCCAATGCTACTTCTCTCTACCTGCCACTACTACAAACACACACAAACACCTACAGAGAGAACCGAAATAAATAAATAAAATAAAATAAAAAAAAAAAAAACAATAAAACAACAACCAACTTCGCATTCACACATTTTTCGTACTCATCGCCGTGTACTTTTCTTGATCTTTTATTCTTCGAAAACTAAAATAAATTATTTTTTCGATTAATGACGATGGTTTTTGAAGTCCATCCTTTCGATGGTGGTATAACGAGTGTGGCAAAACTGAATGAATTTATAATATATAGATTTTTTTTTCTTGATCATTTATATTATTATTTGTTTCATATTTCTATAAATTATCGTTATCGTTTGTTTATTCAATAAACTGTGCGTATATATATATATATCAATAAAAATTAGTGATAAATCATGTTTATTACATTTGTTATTTCTCGGTTTATAACACGTTGTCTAGCGTTTCGTTAATTGTTTGTTAACAAGATTTTATATTGTAAATGTTTTAACGAAATTAATGCCGAATGGATATTATAAGTGCCTCCCATAATGTTTATGTCCATAGTTATGGATCAGTAAATTGTAAAAATCATGAATCATAAATAAAGTGTACAAAATATGGGTTCCTTATTATGGGATTCTGTCAAGTGCAATGTTTGGTTGTCATATGATGCTAAAAACTCAAGTGTGTGCTGTAGATTTTCGGATTTCCCAACAAATAAAAACAAATTTCTTAAAGGAAGTTTGATTTTTCTTAGTGGAAGTTTCAACCTTAAGGACGCAAAACCCCAAAATTTCAACAACTAATATTCATTTGAAATTGTAAAAAAAAAAAAAAGATTTTTTTCCGAAATTTCATGGAACAACAAGGGATGTTCATAAATTACGCCACGTATTTAGGCAAGCGGGTAGTAGTTTGGTAGCGGTACGAAATTTCAGACAAAAAAAAAATTTGAGAAACAATCAAAAATGCAAAAAAATGACGACCCCTACTACAATTTTTGCGACTTTTAAAAAAAAATTCTTAAAAACTCAGTTTTCACCTTATTATAAACTGCCAAGAAGAAGAATGATAGCTTCTCAATGTTGATGTGTGGAAAATTCATGCTAAATGAAATTCTAAATCCAAAGCAGTATTTTGTCGATACGCACAGTATTTATTCGTTAATATTCCAAATGATCTTCCCTCTAAAATTTAGGCAATCCAATAAAACGCTTGAAAACCTCGAAATCAAAGAAGAATCTAAAACTTGGACCGATTTTGAGTCGTTTAGTGAGAATTAATAATACCCAAAAGCCAATTGGACTATAATACAGTATGAAATTAGAGAAAACCTTACGCTATCCCACAATATGAAATATATTGCATTCCGTCATCGTAAATCTTACTTGGGCCACCACATTGAATCCGATGTTGCAAAAAAAAAAATCCAACATTCTGAGATAATGCATCCAAAATAATACATGTCCAGATAAAAACGCAATTTAAAAATGCAATTTGTGCATGAAGGACATAAACAGAACCTGCCAATATCTATTTTGATTTTTATTGGAAATTCTAAAAAAATAAAATAAATAAATGTTATGCCTTTTCACATTTTAACGATAGGTGTTGATGAAAATACTTTTTTCCACAAGCCATTTTATTTATATAAATAAAATTAACCTGCACATAAAACTACGAAAATTATATATTAATATATACATATAAGAACTATTTAAATGGTCCAAAAGTGTGTAGTTGAAACTATATATATATATATAAATATATACACTTTTTTAAGCAAATGTGACGAATCAAAGTTTTGTGTTAAGTGAACTTTTCTACACCGTGTGTGTCGTTTTTATTTTTTACTAGCTCGCAAGTTAACCACAAACTATGGTGGTGTATCTCTTGAAAAAGTGAATAATGGTATAATAGAATGACATATTCTCTATAAGTTATGTTTACAAAATATACATTTTTTTCCCTGTAATATTCAAAAGTGGTCACTAGAAAGAAGACATCGTTTTTGTCGGACACTGTCCGAACAGAGTGCTGAATAGTGATCGCTATGACGTGCTATTTATTTTATTTATTTAGTTTTGTTCAGATACAAATACTGAAATACATACGAGAATATAATGGAAGTAAGTTTGAGTTCCTAAGGGAGAAGCAGGAACTGGAAGCTGAGCTGAAATGGTGCTGTGGGGGACACGACACGACACAACAATCGCATATAATCGGCTCAACCTATAATATCTTTTTGTGCATAAAATACTGGCCTCTGGCAGTGACTGTGCCGTATTGTATAGTCGGATTCAGTATTGTATATCTACTATTGTAGATTATTTATTGATATTTATAACTCAGTGGGGCAATACATAGTGCCTAGTGACTAGCACCAATAAAGAAGCAAACTATAAAAAAAAAAATTTCGCTTTTACACAATATACCGACCGACTATAGATAACAAAAATTTTCACTATTACGAATATCTTCTATATATTTTGTGATACAAAAATATACAATAGGTAGGGCAGAAAGGCAGGAAAGTGCTGATATACTTGGAACACAATTCCGTCCGTATTACGTTTGATGTTCGTGTCCATGTCCATCGCAAAAAAAAAAAAAATCTTCCAACCGACCAAAAACGACCAAACCGCCCACACAATCTAAGTCAAAATCTTTCCTTCACAAAGATAACTTATATAGAAGTTTATTCCCGTACTGAAATATGAGTACAAAATGCTTTATGTGCTGCGTGGTGGCAAGAAAGCGGCGAAAGGAACGACATTTTCAGTGGGAGTCGCCGGGTGGGCAAAACGTCGCGGAGGATTTCGGGGGACGGGGTCGATCACATAAATAAAGCTCGCAGTTTAAGCTTAGTTATGTGCCACACACAAAAAAGGGCAAGCGGGGATCCTTCTAAATCCTAAAGCATGAGCTTGAAACCCCAGGGATGTGAACTTATGCTTTGGACACACATATACCCGTATGGTGAAACCAAAGGGTATATTAAATTTGCCTTACCGTTTGTAATGAATTACACCAGTGTGTTTAGAATGATAAAAAAAATGAATTTTGCATGTCCGTCCGTCTGCCTGTTTGTCTGTCCGTCTTTGGCGCGAATTACGGGCGCATGGAGTGAGCTAGAGACTTGAAATTTTACGTAGATTCGTGTTTCGTAAAATGCAAGGCTAAGTTCGTTAATGGGCAAAAATGGCTAATGAGCCAATAATGAGGAGGAGTGGGGGGGGGGGGGGTACACCCCATAAGAACGAAATGAGGGGGGTGCTCCCCCATACGAACGAAAACGTGTTTTGTGAATATCTCAAAAACCGTACATCTTATCAAAAAAGTTGGAGAATAAAAGTTATTTGGGATGTGATTCTACATAAAACTCCCATACATCAAAATCCGATTGGAATAAATTTTAAAAAATCTGATTGAAAGGTTTGACTTCAGAGTGGAGTTTTGATACAACTGTTCGCCGTTCACTTAAATCACCATATGGGTTTTCAATAATTGCCAGATTGGCAATTACAGCTTTTGTTATGTTTGAGTTTATATTTGGACAAAAAATGCTCAATTGAAAATTAGATCTAAGGACAAGCCTCTAAAAATTGGAAAAAAAAATTCCCGTATAGGAAAGATCTCGGATATATTTTACCTGCCTAGCAATGGCTTCTAAAAAAATCCCAAACTCTTTGCCGAAAAGAAAAGGTGTCAGAAATATTTTTCCTCTTAAGAATAAGCCTTTAACCCTTAAAGGCCTGGTGGTACATTCGATTTACCACCTTTTTCGCAACAAATGCTGCACGGTGGTACCATAATTGTACCACCGATTAAATCCGTTTCCATTGCCGCATAAAACTTTGAACTGACACCACTAAAAATATCAAAAAAAAAAATCGTTTTTCTCATGTGCCGCACGGGTAAAAATATTTGCTATTTTTCCGTGCCTCTAAGTGTTAAAGAAAAGTGTGAGAAGATCAGGACAAAAAAGCGTGCCAATCAAGGCGGGAAATTAAAAAAAAACTAGTTTGTGGAAAATTTGAAAAGATGTTGAAAATTTCTTTTCTCTTTCGTACTCGGCTTAGACATAACAATTATATGTAATATTAGCCATGAATGCGTTAAGAAAAATATAGGTCTTTCATACCTTGCAATTTCGAATGGTAATTATGCCAGCAACATCGTATCATAACTGGCCGTCTGACCTATTCAGTCGAGGATTAGATCCTTATTCCAGGTATCTCGGGTTATTAGCTCTGAAGAAGCGACCATCCACAAAGACGATAATGAAGATCACTGTGAGTTGTTTACAACAACATGCTTTTCGATAACAGTGATTTTTTTAATTATTTGCGTTATTTTATTCGATAATCCATTTCTTTTTCAATCCATGGGAAAACTTTCTTTCGTACTTGGCAGGTTCCGGATATAGCACCACTTCGTGCTGCAACATTTCAAACACATTCCATCGCCTACAGTTAACCATTCGTTAAGAGATTTGGTAGGGAAGAAACTGCTGTCTATTCTTTTCATACGATCGTTTTTTGCGTTTTCCGGTAAGAACGTTTGCTACCTAAGATAACTTCCCGTATCCATGGTAATTCGCATCCGTATTAGTTCCTTAACTAAGCGATGTCCTTAACCTTCTTAATCTTCTTATTTAATGTGAGATTGTGGTGCTAAAAATTGGAATTTGTCATCTTTGTTGTCTCATTCGATGCTGCAAAAGAATCCGCAGATATTCTAGGTGTCTCATTGTACAAATAAAAGCCAAGGAAATATTATTTAATTGCAAGAGAAATGTCTTGAAAATATTACAGAAAAAGAGAAAAAATTCCCCCGCAAGCATACGTACAAGCATACGTTTGCTAAGCATGAGGATATCCAGCATTGATCCCGTAGGATATGTACAATGAATCCCCAGAATATAAGGGACGTGTGACGGATAGCCAGTGTGTTGTATCTGTAGTCGTGAGACAACTGCTCCGGCTCTGCAGGGCATAAAAACGAACGGATGGCAGGGTTCTGGGGTTTGGGGTGGCCTCGTTAGCATTATGTATATTCATTTTATACAAATCGTGCACGTACATAGTTTTAGCTTGATACGTGCGGTTAAAAAAAGCTCTCGCAAATTTTGCCGTTGTTGCCAAGGGAAAGACGCGCAAGGGTAGAGATGACGGCAAATGATAGAGCTTTCGCCTGATGAAGGATGATTTCAGCTCTGGGTATAAATATGTTGTATTTTCCATTTTCCATGTTGTATATATGAGTGAGTTTTTAGTGCCAAAGCTTAATGATGAAAGAAGAAAAAAAAAAAACAAGTTTCACGTGAGAGAAAACCAGATAATATACATACAATATCTGTGAGAGAAAACCTGTTCGGGAATAGAACCTTTTGAAAATCACCTGAAGACAACACAAGTAAATGAAATAACAATGACATAAATCTGTCTCTATCGCAGATTTTTAACCAAAAGTGCACATGAAGAGTTTCAATATTTGTCCCGCTCTTACCTTAATCTCGTGGAGCTCAAATGATAAATAAATAAATTTAGTAAAATATTTGTTGCATTCTCTCAGAATCTGGATGACTGGAATGGGAGGAAACAGAACATATTATATGAATCCTTCCACATATATTATTGCTTTTGAAAATAGCATATGTTTTAGTTTCCCATCCCTGATTGTATTCGGTAAATTTTCTTCTTTTTCATGTTGTACTTTTTTAACGTGATTACCAAATGTACTTTTAGCCAAATGTGTAACACACATGAATGGATAATATATGGGGATGTCAAATGCGAAAAAAGAGACAAAGGGTGAAGCCGGAAAAAAATATGACAAAAAAATGGACAACATAAAAATCTATTAATGATTGTGCATAAGAATTTATCCATTTGGACATATGTTTTTTTTACCCCCAAATAAGGGATCCCAGACACACAGAAACTCATCAAGGATAATAATATGAAGCCCCCTCGCCTTCCCATCATTCAGAACTTATTTCTGATCCACTTTATGGAATTGTTATCTAATAGAAGTTGCCCAAGTTTACATAAGATGCTGCCCATAAAATATGTCATGCATTTTAAGAAGGAAAGGTCATCGGCGGGATGAAATTTCATAAAAAAAAACTTGAGAAAAACTATAATTGACAGGGGCCAATCGTCAACTACTCTATATGAGGACATACAAAATGTTTATTTAAAAAATCCATTTGTATAGGGGAGGGGTGAAGCAGTGTCCGATTGGATTTTGATGTATGGAAAGGTTATGTAAAATCATATTCTAAACACATTTTACCTTAAAAAATTTTACAATACGATTCGTCGTTTTCGAGGAAATTGCAAAAACCTGTTTCGTTTGTATGGGGAAGGATGGAAGGAATGGTCCAATTTTGCTCGTGCAAGAACTTAGCCTAGCCATTTACGAGAAACGGAACTATACGAAATTTCTAGCTCAATCCTTGCGAAAGTTTGGTGTTCACGGACAGAAAGACGGATAGACGGATGGATGGACGGACAAACTGGCGAACGGACTTGCGGAAATCCAAATCTCTTATCATTCGTAACATCCTGGTGTAGTTTATTTTTGAGTCCGACGATTGGCTCGAAGCGTTACAAACGGTATATTAAATCTAATATACTCCTATATCATATAAAGTATGAAAATTGCCCAAGAATGTGGAGGTTTAGGGGGAGTTAATGAAAATCAGCTGCGAAAGGTCTCTGTTTTAAAAATCGGAATGATTTAATAAATTGCAAAGACCACGAGAAGCAAAGATTTTTTTTTTGTTTATTTGTTTTAATCATGACTTTGTAAATTAGAATATCTAGATTTCAAAAAATATTTTCTTTAATTTATTTTCTCATTTTTACAGAGCTATATTGGAGGTGTGGTGTGGTTGTTAAATCGAAAACTAACGGACAGTAAAATATTTACAGAGATTCAAGTGATAAAATCGAAATACAAATACATGAAGAAATTAAAAGAAATGCATTCACAATCCGGAATTAATACTTTTATATCGAAACTCAGTTGCAATTTGAAATAATTAAGTTTTTTTTTGTTACAATAAATAAAAAGACTTGAGCTCAATGTTCCTTTTTGATAAAGTTAAACAATAAATAAGATTGCCTAGTTTAAGTTGATGAAATATTATCTGATTTTTATTTGTTACGGTGCCTTTTTCAATTGAGTTTTCATTTTTTGAAACAACATCAATAAGAAAAGTTTTTTTTTTTAATATTTAAAAAACAAAAAAAAATAATCACCAGACGAGAACAATGTAACAACATCATGTGCAAAAAACTTGATAATACAAGAAAAGTGAAAAATTTCACCTTTGAAATAAAATAAAATGCAAGTGGCGACACTTTTCCGTGAGAGTGCAACACTTTTGGGTGGTGCAAGTATGCTAGAATCGTCGTCATCAACCTCTCAGAACGGATCATCGTCAACGTCATCGTCTGCAGGACTTTTACCCGCAACACCGCAAGTATCGGCATCTGTTACAGACGTATTAAAATCAACAACAAATAGAAATACCACAGCATCACCGATTGGTGGTGATTCCCCAAAAGAAAAACTTACAACCAATACAAGTTCCCCGTTACCAATCTCTAGTTTTACACCATCGAGTGATACAGCCGCGTTACCATTAACGACGACGTCACAATCATCAATGGAAGTCACAGGTTTAATGGATAATAGTGTCCAATCGCCAAGATCACCTGTGAATTGTGATGAAGGTGTCAAATCACCTGACCAGCAGCAGCAGCAACAACAATCGTCACCACTACCAGGTGAGGATGCATCGGCCGTTACAACAACCGCAGAAGACGAAGATGATATCAGGGGAGATACAGCAGTATCATCTCCGTATCAATGCAGCAATGATCATGAAAATCATGTAAATGAAACCAATGATATCGATGTTGTAAATTCTGGAAATCTGTCATCATCATCATCAGCATCATCACCATCGAATAGACTCGAGGAGTCAACCGAATTAATTGAAACTAATGATATGTCGATGAACTCTAACTGTGATCACACGAATAATAATAATAATAATAATAATATTAATAGTAATGATAATAATAACCAATTAGTTGCATTACAAAAATGTACTGATAGTGTAGTTATACCGAAAACGTCATCGTCGTCAACATCGTCATCATTATCGCCCTCACCGTCTCCAATGGTGGCAGAGCAGCCGCCTTTGATCCTACAGGACGACAATAATGATCATGAGAACACGGAAAAATCGCCAATAGAACACTATAGTCAAGACACAAAGATATCATTGAATGTTGTGCAATTACCGAATGATGAAATATATTCACCGATTGCTGATTTATCAGCCACGGCAGATCATCAGGCATACAGTAATCACATATCGCCAGGATCTGATATCAATTTAAATGAAATCGACAATATGAAATCCGTCGATTATAGTTCCGTTTCAGTAACAACGAATGATGTTTCTGAAAATCAGACAAATATTGGTGATGATGATATTGATTTAGATAATATCGATGAAACTATGAACGATGATGAGAATATTGTACATTTTGATGAAAATCATTGCAATAATGGCAGCAATGGTGATGGGAAAGCAATTCAGGAAAACGTCCAAGACGATGAAAAATCATTGAACTATCAACAAAGTGTACAAAATACAGAACAACAACAACAACAGTATGAAGCTAGTGACGATGATGAATGTACAGATAGTAAAATGGAGGTGGAGGAAACGAATCAACAAGATCCAGATTGTGTAATGACGCCCGTTGATGAAAACATGATCGGCAATAAGGATAACAGTGATATGAATCCTATGGACGATGTTTGCAATGAAACTGAAACTCAGCAACAGCAGCAACAACAACAGCAACACCAGCAACATTTAATGGATTGCCATCAAACGCAATCTCAATCACCGCATCTTCCACATATGCGAGATTCGAATGATGTCCAAAATCAGCTCCACCATCAGCAACATCAACAGGAATTGCAGCACTTTAACAATGCCGCCAATTCCAATCTAGAGGATTTACACACGAATTTTCAACAGCACCAGCAGCAGCATCATCATCAGCAGCATTCGTCTGGACTGCCATCGATTCAACATTTGGAGAATGTTCATTCACCGCTGAATCTAAACAATGATCTAAATCGCATAGAATGTAGATTACCTCCACCCCAGACGCATCGGAATGTTCAGCAGCAACAAATTCACGGTGATCAATCACCGGTTCCGCATCATTTACCCCTAACTCTCATTAATAATCATCTGCAACAGCAGCAGCAGCAACAGCACTTGCAATCGCATCTCCATCACCATCCCCACCACCTCCACCACCATCAGCAGCAGCAGCAGGAGCATCACCTGCACCATCAGCATCAATTAAGCCAGCAGCAACATCATATGTTGCAGCAACAAATCGACCATGAACTTCAGATGCAGCAGCATCACGATCACGAACAGCAGCAGCATCATGCGTTTCAACAGCAGCAGCAGCAGCAGCAACAACAACAACAACAACAGCAGCAATTGCACCTGCATCAACAACATCACCACCCGCATCATCCAATGACTTGCATTGATGATCTCATGATTGATGACAACAACGAGTTGAATCAAAACAATCGCTTCAAACTGTAAGCATTTTTCTCCCCTCTTTCAAAAAACATCCAACTAAAAACGTTTCTTTTTCAAATACTTTCCAGCCTTTCACCAACAATTAAGCATGAGACGCAGGATGATGGCTATGAGACTAGCGCCGGTGACGTCCTAACGCCAAATTCTCACACGTCATCGCATTCGATGACGCCACAACATCAAATGCACACAAATATTATAATGCCAAAGTGTGAAATACCACCGACACATCAAACCCCATCAACAGTCGATGATCCTTACAGTTTCATCGATGATGAATTAAATAATAGTATTCATATGATGTCCCCAGCACCAGGCGATCATCGTCACACGTCAATGTCGATTAGATCTCAAGGATATGTTCAACAGCAGCAACATACAGTCGGACAGGGTTTAATGGGTAGCCCCCTCATGCAACTTGGCGGTCAATTGATGAATAACGGTCTGTCATCCCCGACCGGTGGGGTGTTATCAGTCGGTGGACCAAATCTTCATGATCTCGATCCGATCGCCCCAAAGAAACGCGGACGAAAAAAGAAGATTCGCGATGAAAATGGGTTAGTTTTTTTTCTAAATTTTTGTTTTTTGGAAAATTCATTTTTTTTTGTTTTAAATTCAATTCGAAAAAAGGACAATCGTTAATGGAATTTTAAAGCCGATCGTCCACAAGGAGCGTAAAAAGCACGATCGGTTCAATGGAATGCCCGAGGAGGAGGTATCGAAAAGGACACTTCCCGATCATTTAACCGATAATTTAGATATTATAATCGTGAGTGTAATTTCAGATTTTTTTTCCCTATTTACTAATCTTAGTTGATAGTTTTATAATAGTTTAGAATTTGTTTGTCGGTTGGTCAGAATGTTATCACTAGGAGTGCGGAGTCGTTCGGAAAAAGCCCCAACTCTGACTTCGACTCGAAATAGTCTATTAAATAATTTTAATTTCAAGTGTATTAAAGATACAAAGTTGTAAAATAGCCTTTCTAAGCCATTTATTACGATGAAAATGAAACTGAAAATTTAGAAATTTTTTTTGGCAATAACTCCGACTCCATACCCTTGGTTTTTACTGTAAGTACCCCCACCCCTCCGCACATCCACCATAATCGTTATTGATGTGAGGGAGCTTGCATACAAAGTTTTCTATCCACAATCGCAAGTACAACTGTCCATAAATTATACGTCTAATGATGATAAAATTTGTTTAACACGTTGACTGCCAAAACAATTTTGCAAATGTTTAAAGGAAATACCAATACATGTAGACCTGTAGTATGTACGATGTATGGATGTAGAACGTATACATGTAAAATGTAGAAAATGAAACGTAATGCAATTTTTTACTGGGTATCAAAAATGATAGCCATGACAGTCAATATGTTAGCGTATTTCGACGGACCATCATTTAGTGAATTTCTTGCTATCGCCGATAATTGGCATGTTTTTTTTTAAATTTATAGATTGGAATTAATCCAGGACTATTTGCTGCATACAAAGGCCATCATTATGCTGGTCCAGGCAATCATTTTTGGAAATGTCTGTATTTATCAGGCCTAACGCATGAGCAAATGACCGCCGAGGAGGACTACAAGCTAGTGGAATTTGGTATCGGATTTACAAATATGGTGGAACGTGCGACAAAAGGATCGGCGGATTTAACACGCAAGGAAATTAAAGAAGGATGTCGCGTTCTGTTGGACAAGCTAAAGAAATTCCGGCCGAAAATCGCCGTTTTCAATGGCAAATTAATATTTGAAGTATTTTCGGGCAAAAAGGATTTCAATTTCGGCCGACAACCAGATTGTATCGAAGGTACAAATACGGTAGGTTATTGCATATTTTATTACAATAAAATGTAGATTTATTATCAATTTTTTCTGTTTGTTTTAGTACATGTGGGTAATGCCATCATCATCAGCTCGTTGTGCACAATTACCACGTGCTGCCGATAAAGTACCATTCTATGCTGCACTCAAAAAATTTCGTGATTATTTAAATGGTCTTGTGCCACATATCGATGATAATGAATGCGTATTCAGTGATCCAAAGTATAAAGCATGCTGTGACACCGAACCAAAAACTGATAATCTATTAAATAATGATCATATAACAGATTTAAGTAATTGTACACTAAATAATAATTCATTATCGACATCAACGTCACTATTAATCCCACCCGGTGGTGGCCAGCAGGCATCTGGTATGGGTACGGGGCTTATTATGTCTGGAAATTCTCTACATCAGGTGGAAAATCATAGCAATGGCAGTAATTCTGGTATGGGGAAAACCAATGGTGGTGATGGTACGTCATCGGGTAATAATTCAATTATGAATCAATCGGTAATGGAAAATGATGATATATTGGGTACAACAACGCCAGGTAAAAAGAAACGTGGCCGGCCGAAAAAGATTAAAGGTCTCGAAATATGTGATGATCCGAAAATGGCGGCCGTACGACGCCTAACACAAACGAATAATAACAATTGTAATTTAAATAGTAATGGAAATAGTAATTTAAATCTAAATGGTTTAAATAATCTAACAAATTATAATAATAGCATAAATAATAATGGCGAGATACCGAAAAAGAAGCGCGGTCGACCAAAAAAAATAAAAACTAGTGATGTTATGAGTAATAGTGGTGGAATGTTAGCTAATGCTAATGATAGCCATCAGCAGACATTGTTAAATAATACAACAAATAGTAATAGTGGTAATACAACCGGAATGACTAATAGTTTAGAAGCAATTCATAATACAGATGTTCATAGTCAAAATAGTCCAAATAATAATAATAACAACAATAATAATAATAGTAATAATAGTAATAGTGGTAATATTATCAGTGCTGGACTATGTGCTAATAATGGCATGAATCAGGGGCGTCTTTTCTCACCGCCGATGCATTCACCGAGCAGAGTTGGTTCCTATTGCATGAGTACGGTTGGGGCATCAGCGGTTACGTCAACGCCATCATCTTCCTCATCATCGTCGTCGTCTAGCTCGTCGTCGTCGATAAATAATTCGGCATCGACCCCACCGATAAATAATAATAATAATAGTTCGATTAGTAATAGTAGCAGCTATCAACATATTCAACAACAACAGCAGCAGCAACAGCAGCAGCAGCAACAACAACAACACCACCATCATCAACAGCCACCCCCTACCCCTCCCCATTCACATCATCATCATCTGCATCAACATTCACAGCATTTGGCAGCTGCGGTCGCGGCCCATCATTCAACATATCACCAGCAGAAACAGCAGCATCCTTCCCAACATTATGGCCCCCATTCAGATTTATCATCGGAGATATCAGCGGCAATCTCGTCGGAACATTTATGTGATTCACCTACATCAGCATCCCCGAATCTCGCTCCACCTGACTTTGACCCACCCAACAGTATGCAAACGGATGACACAAATCCAAATGATTTGCACTTCTCATCACCAGCGTCGACAATAAGTGATCATCATGCCGCCGCTGCCGCCGCCGCACATCACCATCAACAGCAGCAGCAGCAGCATCAACATGCCTCAAATAGCTATTCAAATTATCGAAATGCTACATTGGTAGCCGGCAGCTACCTAACGGCCGGAGTCCCAGCCGCATCCTCAGTCGGTGGTGGCAGTCCACATGATAGTCACAATTCCAATGATAGCTACCACCATACAAGTCAATCGCAATCACAACAACAACAACAACAACAGCAGCAGCAGCAACTACAATCCTCGAATAGTACCACCAATCAAATGTCCGATGTGGCCTCAAAGAGTCTATCGGGCTTGGAGTCCCTAGTCGATCAAATTCCTGCCATGTCCGACAATGATGGCCATTCGACACCATTATCGGCCCATCAAACCGAGGCAGCACGAATATGTGGCAGCGCCAATAGTAACAGCGGTGCTGGAATCAATATTGCTGGAGGATCAAATGATCCAACAGATCAATATTCAGCACCGGGCAGCTGTTTATATTCTGGCTATCCAAGCACGATGCAATTGCCATCATCATCGTCAACGTCTTCATCGCCATCGGTGACACCATCAAATTCGACAATGATATCCCCACAATATACGAATCCCAGCTATCCACCAACTTCCATTCAACTACCGTCAGTTACGGGCAGTGTGAATTGTGTTACATCATCAAATTCTAGTAATACCTATGGTAGTCTATCGAGTAATTTCTCAGTTAGTAGCCTAACGTCATCGTCTACGTATCCGACCAGTCCATATCATACAAATCTATTATCGACATCACCCCATCATCATTTGAATAGTGGCCCAAGTAGTAGCGCCATGCTCGCCGGATCCAATTCAAATGTCACCAGTAGTGTTGGCGGTGCCGGTGTCGGAGGTGGCGGACCGACATGTTCCAGTCCAATGTACATGGAACCACATATGCCAGTTGCACTAAATCCACTTTACCATCCCTATGCAGCACAGCACGCTAGCTATGGGGGTTATAGTTCGGTTGGGCCCCCGCCACCGCCACCTACACTACACATGCCCAGTCCCAATTATCCATACGGATATGCCAATAGCGGCACCTACGGCCATCAGCCCGCCCATCATCACCACCATCATCATCATCATTCGGCTGCCGCTGCTGCCGCCGCTGCGGCTGCTGCAGCCGGCTATCTAACCAATCATCCGTCTATGTTCGATCGGATAAAGCCAGATATCGGTTATGGTGGCTTCTGATAAATCGCCCCTCTCGCCCAAATAGGCCATACAGCTTTTATTCGACGGTAGATAAACGGTTTACGTGATCAGGCTTCTGCCTGAACGATACGTTCTTTCTGTGAAATTAACAACTTTATACGGGAAACTGGAATCTCCTGCCAGTTTCTGGCAGAGCCATGTCGATGATTTAGCAAACATCCTAAAAAATCTTTAGTGTAAAATTGACAGAGATCTTTGGTTTAAATTTTTTCGTTTCTTTTTTTTTTTGCTAATTAGCATGCCTCGCCGGATATGTTAAAATAATTTAAGTTTTGAGTTTTTTTTTTTAAATAAGACTGTTATCCGTTTCTATGTATGAATCTTGAAGGACTATATTTTCGACCATATCTCCCATTTAAATCGGGTCACCATCTTAAAAAAAAAAATGTGAAATTCAAGGTGAATAAGGTGGGTTTCTTGAAAACAAAAAATCCTGTTTTTTTCTCAGTTTCTTTCGGGAAATTTGAGACATTAAAGGAAAATTATTCCCAAAGACAAAAAACATTCACCCCGATTCCGATAGCCGTTTAGTTTTCGACAAGAATCGTTTTACGTGTTGTTGTTTGTGCTTTTCTACCAACAAAAACACGCAAAACAACTTGTCGAAAACGACACGACTATCAGAATCGGGGTGATAATGCTGACAGAGCGTAATGCCCAAATCAGACTAAAGCCCAATTCAGACTAACGATTGCGATTACGATAGAGTTTCCTTGGCCAATGAGATCAAAGTTTTCATATCTTTATCGTGGAAAGCTTTTATCTCATTGGCCAAGAAGCTTCAATCGTAATCGCAATCGTTAGTCTGAATTGGGCTTTAAAATGGTTTTCTAGCGTGTAGAGTTTGCCCTACATACGAATAGCGAAGGGGAGAGGGGAATATTATTGTTGTCGGAATCTTTTTTCCTACTAACGTCAGACTTTTTAAAGAAAAAATCATCAAGTAGAATGGTTACAAAATGAAAGATTTCTTTTTGATTTTTTTTTTCCTAAGATAAACGCGTAGAAACATTTATGTTATTTTGTCACTCATTCTATTCAAGAGTTAAAATGTACATGTGGTTTTATTTGTTTTTTTTTTATTATTATTATTATGATTATTTATCAATACATTTTTAACTTTAGCGTGAATGTTGGATAAAAAAAAGAAGTACAGATTGGGAAAACCCACTAAAGTCATAATTTTGTCGTGACACAATCTCAATAATCCTTTTTCGTTTTACAGAAAATTTGTCAATTTTTAAGGGTCGTCTGAAAAATACATCGTAACGCATTCAGGAAAGAAAATGGCAAGAGAGCGTGACAACAGATCATGAGAAAATGATCAGCGAGGTCTCAAAAATAGCGAAGCGAAGGGAGGGGAAGAGGGGGAAATTTAGCGTAACGATTTTCATAGACAGTCCAACACCAATAAATTTTCACCTAAAAAAATATTAACAAAAAGGTAAAAAAATTAGAGAAAAAAGAAGAAAATCCAAAAAATAACACACATACCCATATTCAAACTATTGATAATGAAATAAGGATAAATAGATTTTTTTTTCTGAGACTTGATACTAACAACCAATGAATATTTTATATCTCAACAAATAAAAAAAAAATAAAAGTTGTTTTAAACTTTATTGTTTTGTTTTTGGATTCCTATTTTTTGTAATTTGTTTGTGCAATGTATATTTTAATTGAAATATGATACATATTTCACGGTAATATCGACATTACTCTACACGGTAAAAAGAAATTGTGAAAAAAAAACTATTAATATTGTAAATATTTACGATTTGGAACTAACAGAAATTAAAAAAAAAAACAAGAAGAAAAAAATGAAATATAAAATTATTTAGTCTATTTGCTGTTTTTTTTCAATTTTTTTTAAACTGTTAATATTTTAAAATGGTATAAAAGTCTTAAATGTGTACATAAATTTTAATTCATATATAGAATATATACGATATAAATAAATATAAATGCGTGTAAAAAAATGCATTCATTTACATTTATCTAAAAAAAAATGTTTTACATAAAATTAAAGAGAAGAAGAAAAAACTAGAAATACACGAAATACAATAAACTATTAATTGTAAGCAGATATTTAAAAAATAAATAAAGTTTAAATCTACAATGATTATTACAGGGTATAACCGAGGGTGATAATTACTTTAAAAAAAAATAATAACAATTTTTATTACAAAGAATTTCAAGTAAATAATTAAAAACTTATTGAAAAGAAAAGAAAAGAAAGGAAAAAAACACTAATGAATTAAAAACAAGTCAGAAAAAATAAATTAAGAAAAAAAAAACTAAGAAATTAAAGGAATGTCTATACTAAATACTTTATTTTATTTTGTTATTTTTTATGTTACTTTTAATATAAAAAAAAATATCGAAAGGAACGAAAGTGAAATAACGAATTAAAATTCATAATGTTTTAACTTATTTGTTGTGAAATTTTTGCAATATTTGAAAATTTGTACTTTCTTATTAATAATATTATAAAAAACAGTGTAATAAGCTATATTTACAAAAAAAAAAAAAGAAATCAATAAAAATTTCATTGAAAACTATATACGTAAAATTTGCCATTAAATGAATAAATATTGAAAAAAAAAATCATAATAAACCATTCAATCAAATAAAAATTTTGTTTAAATAATAAAAAAAACTATATATGAGAAATGTTTGTAATATCAATGTTTCAATTTCAAATAATAGAAATAAACGCGTTTGAAAGATGAGCTAAATTTCTTCAGTTTTTAGAATCGTTATTTATTCTCTTTTAAATATTTAAAAAAAAATTATCATGTCATAAAGGGATGGGGAATTTCTACACCTTTAAGTAGAGAATCCCTTTCAATCTTTAACCAAAAGATTGAAAATTCTTTTTTTTGTCCACATATTAAAGAAAATAACGGAATTTTGCTTGTTTTCAGCATAGGGTGTTCATAAAATACGTAAATATAGGAATGTCGGAGAGGGGAGGCTAGTTTTCAGCGATAGTGTAGGGTGAATGGAGATCCTATACAAAGAACGGTGATGAAAATGAAAATGCCCCAAAAGCACCCCGTAACCCATCACCCCAAACGTCTCCTACCCATTGCTACCAAAAATGACAAAAGGGAAAGATCCAAAAATGACAAAATAAAATTCGCGTAAATTTTTTTATGGATAGCCCCGTCCGTATGACAGCTGAAGGCCACAAACAATATTTCTGGTCATAATTCTACTTTCCTCTGCCATATAGGGAAAGTATTGTATTCACGACAGAGACCGACTCGATCAGTTCGAAATCCATTTCAGGCAAAATTATGAGGATGTCCGTGCATCTTCCTGTCGGTCTGCCCGTTTTACGTATCTTAAGCAACTCGAGAACGCGTTGAGCTAGCGTTGAGAATTTTTTTTTAAATGAGTTTTACGAAAATCGTAGTTTTCTATAGGTTTCTGTCAAGCATAACGGGTATATTCCATACAATTTTTTTTATACCCGTATGGTGAAACCAAAGAGTATATTAACTTTGCTTTACCGTTTGTAACGCCAAGATCCCGTCATCACACATAAAAATGAATTACACCAGTGTTTAGAATGATAAAAAAAATTGAATTTTCCATGTCCGTCCGTCTGTCTGTCTGTCTGTCCGTCTGTTTGTCTGTCTGTGGCGCGGATTGCAGGCGCACGGATTGAGCTAGAGACTTGAAATTTTGCACAGATTCGTTTTTCGTAAAATGCAAGGCTAAGTTCGTTAATGGGCAAAAATGGACCATTAGGGGGGGTACCCCCCATACGAACGAAAACGATTTTTGTGGATATCTCAAAAACGGTACATCTTATCAAAAAAAGTCCAAGAACAAAAGTTAATCAGGATATTATTCTACATAAAACTCCCATACATCAAAATCCGATTGGTACAAATTTTGAAAAATCTTATTGGAAAGTTTGACTTCATAGTGGAATTTTGATAAAACTGTTCGCCATTCACTTAAATCACCATACGGGTTTTCAATAATTGCCAGATTGGCAATTATAGCTTTTGTTATGTTTTTTAAATACAGTTTTTTGAAAACTTCTCGAAAACTAAGTGTTTTCATAAAACGAAGATATAACAAAATTTTAAGGATATAAAATTTTCTACAATTTTGCTTTAACGGTTTCTACGTACCTCCACCGGTTTTTGAAATATTTGAAAAAAAAAAGGATTTTTTACATATTTTTTCCGAAAGTCCTACAAATATTGCAGAGGATAGTTTTGTGTTGATCACTATTGATATTTTATATATATATTTTTTTTTTGCTAATTTGGACACCTGAAATCCGAGCTAACATTATATTAGCGAAAAAGTTCCTTTATATAGACACATTTAATTTAAATCAATGATCTGGAGAGAAGTCTAATAATAAAATAATTGAAAATATTTTTTGAAAAAAAAAATTTCAGTGCTTCCTTTTTTAAGGCTGTTAAAAAAGTGATTAAAAAAATCATAACAAGGAAAAAAAAGTAAACTTCTTTAAAAACCTCCTACTAGATAAGCATAAAATAATGAAAATTTCTTTTTTTCATATTATTTTTTTTTAAATATGATTTAACGAGTATATTTTGTTAAAATCAATACAACGGCCTACATATGAAAAATTCGATTTACCCAAAATATTTAACATTCAAACAATACTCGAAGATTAACAGAATTTTTTAAAATGTTTATCGTGCTACTAAATATACGCAAACAAATGTAAAAGAAAAATTACATTACAGTTAAAAGAGAATTCACCATCTAATTTGAAAATGACTCATTTTTTTTCTTTTTACAGAAGATAGTATTTTTTAAGTGAGCGTTGTCTTTCATGTCTTGCAATTAAAAGCCTAAATCTGCGAATGGCTTCTGAATTTTGAAGTGTCGAATAGGCCCTAAAATCTCGGCCAAAAAAAAAATCGAATGACTGCCGAATTTGTGGCATTACAAGTTTTTTTTTAAAAATAAATCAAAAACTTCTGATCGCAAGGATTGGCGATCATCGAGTTTTCTCTAACGTTTACAGGCAAAACGTACACACCGATTCTGATAGTCGTGTCGTTTTCGATAAGAGTCGTTTTACGTGTTGTTGTTGGTAGAAAAGCACTAAAAGCACGTAAAACGAATCTTGTCCAAAAAGGACACGACCATCAGAATCGGGGTGTTAAACAATTTTCTAGCAGACCTAGACCTGGCAGAAAAACGCTTAAAACACATTACAAGAATTCAAACAAGACGGCGCAATATTCAATTCGTTAGAAATCATCTAAAAAAAATAGATGAAAAGATCTTTTCATGAAGAACGTTAAAAAAATGTATATTTTATCTACATTTCGATTCAAACAAAGGTATATTAAATTATCTATACGTGTGTCTACAGTGTATTGTGCATAATAACCCGATCCCAAAAAAAAAATAATCCTCCAAGAGCTCAAATGAAATAAAATCTCTGTGTATTTTTCAAAACTTAAAGGTTATTGAGAAGATAATATTATTATTAATTGAATTTAAAATTAAGCAATTTTTAAACAAAATACAACCTTCAATAGTAGTAAACAATATTCAAAACTAAATGATTGTCAAGGGATATTGATTGATCTTCAATGTTTCTATGATAGATAAACACAACACAAAAAATATTTGATATTAATTAAACAAAAAAGTATAATTTTCAAACAGAAAATAAAACCAAAATCATCTCGAACTAAAAAAAAAAGCTGAAAACAACAACACAGAAATTTATAGTTACTAAATTGAACTACACCTACATAAAAAATATTTGCAAAAAAAACTTGTATTAAATTAAACTAAAAAAGTACACACTGTATTGATTTCTATAGATATATATGAATTTATCATTTGCCAGATGTACAAAAATTCGGAGAACAAAAAAAAAACAAAATTAATATTAAAATCACTACGTTTGGAAATGGTATTTAAGAAATTTTTGGATGAAATTTAAAAATAATTTGTTTGCGATTTGAGGAGGATTTCTCGAATGGAAGTAATTCTCTGTGAAATGATGTGAACTAATTTACAATCCAAAAAAAAAAACAAAGATTCTATCAGTAATCTAAGAAAATTCATACCATTTATAAAAGATACACTTAAAACATAAGTACGAGAATTTAAAAAAAAAATGAATATATAAATATATGTAAATATCTATTTGTTATTATATTTACGATTAAAAAAATTTATTGTAATGTATAATATGTGAAGAAAAAGTAAGAAATTAAAAAAAAAACATTACGTCGTTTTATTACAACCGAGCTTACATTAAAATCATTGTGATGAAAATAAATTAAAAGTTTCATCTCACAGTTCCAGGATTTTCAGCATCAACATCAGAGCTGATAGCATAGAAAATATCTGTACATTTGGCCTAGAATTTAAAAATCCAGTAAGTCAATAAATGTGACAATTGGAGGCGCTCCAAACTATGGTTCAAATAGATTTTTTTAAATAAAAATGTGCAAAAAAACTACCCACCTAAATACGAATCATAGTTAATTCGTGGTGTTTCACATCCCAAATCGCAAAGTAATTCGGTGCGTACAAAAATTGATTCATCTGGCATTTTGTAAGCTTGAGCCTTAGTGTGTTTCCATTTGACCAAATTGTTACATAAGATATCCTCAACATCACCAGATCTACGAGTTTCATTCATTACCGAATATCTAATATCTTGTGTTTCAGATTCAGAACGTCTCAATTGAGTCTTTGGATTTAATCTCGAGAAGATATTCGAGAATGTAAATGATTTAACCAGTTTTGGTTTTTGTTCCTCTGGCAATGGCAATACAAACCGCAATGGTCGTCCTTTGAACATTGCAGCATAGTTTGGATTATTCTGCATATTCACCATACTTTCAATATACATGCAGTTTATCATGGAAGGATCTTTGTAGCAGCAAATATCCAGCACAACGTGGTTATCCTTTTCGTATTGGTTAATTATGTGCAAATAGAAGAAAGCCTAAGTTCGGAAAGTATGCTTTAATACTCCTGTTTTGCGGTCCATTAAACAGGCAATAAACGCTCACGCATGCCCTACAACATTTCATGTTGTCACGCCAATTTGAGCGTGTGTAGTGCTGACGGACAACAAAACCTCGTGTTGGCGATCATGATCGCCAAATAATGATCGCCAAATATCAAACTATCTTTGATTTTTGTGGGCGTGGCTTAGGTTGGCCAACATGATCGCAGGTGTATTGCTGTGATGTAGGACATTCGTTCATTCTTGTGAAATTTTTGAACGAGTAACATCTGTTGAAGTGAAAAAGTGAATTCAAGAAAACAATTAGAAGGGCAATAAAATAATAAAAATGGCTTCTTTGAAAGACAAAACATTTTGGGAAGAATTTTTCGAAATGCTTCATCCTCATTTTGCAAATTCAAAATTATCTATTACGACCTCATCTCCTTAAAAAGTTGGAAACGAATGAAGACTGACAAGATCGATATGTGTGTAGCAAAACCATAGATATACTAGATCGCTCGATTTGCTGTCTCAAATGGTCCCATTTCAATACATTTCAGTGAATCAAAACGAGTCAAGTAAGAGCAAGATAACCGTATGAAAATAAATATAGTCCTCTCGTTTAAACCGTGAGCTGTCAAAGGAAAATAGACTTTCGGAATGTTGTTGGCGCCTAAAGTTATTTGTTTGCGCCTAAAGTTAGTCTCAAACTTGTGAAATTCGAATTTCGCGGCAAACTAAATTTGAATTTCGCTACCTTATACAATTCAGTGGATGCGTTCAAGTACGATAAAGAGGGAAATACTTTTGGGACCATTTTTCAGCAGAGCTTTGTATGGTGACAGTTGTTCTATGTTATATAGTTCTGTGAGCAAAACCAACTTTTGGAGTGACAGCATGTTGTAGGGCATGAGTGAGCGTGTATTTCCTACTTTAGGTAAATGGATGTGTATTTGTTCTCAAACCACTTTAAGCATGCAAACATCTTTCGTTTGGTCATCTGTGTTTTCACCCATTCTGGAAAGGAAACACTTAACGGTTGTTCGACAATCACAAAAAAGTTTTCCGTAATTCCTGCAGTAATCAAGGAAAAAACATTTTAGGAAAAATTTAATAAAGACAAGATGGAGAAATTTGCCAAACGTGTGCATGTATCCAGGATGTAGTTTCCAGCGACAGGGAATTGATCCAACCACGTAAGCATCTTCAAAAATATTCTCGCCCCGTGGAAAGCAAATTACGTTATAAGAAGGTCCTGTTGAAGTGAAGCACATCCCCAAATTAAAAACCATTCCATCACGCATTCCCTGGGGATGTGATGTATGCGAAACGATTCCAACAAAGTCTGATACCATAACTTTGCCTTCTGTTTCCAGGGTTTCTGGATTCACATTAAAGAAAAAATAAACCGTTTAGTAATTTTTTACTAAATCTTGTAGGTTTCGTTTAATTAAACTATAGTTTAAAAGGACTTTAGAAAATAAAACTACAGTTTCAAATGGAGTACCTAAAGAAAACTAAAAATTCTTGAAATGGTCATTGAATTTTTAGAAAAATTCAAATAAATGCGCCGCAGGTAAAAAAAAAACTTCAGGAAAGTGCCTCGCAGTTGAAGATAGTGTGTTAATTACTGACGCCCAACCCTTGTATCAGTTGAATAATAAATATCTTTGCCAAACACGTAATTTAACAGTGTAATAAAGCCGCATGTCAAATTTCGGTAAGTCAAATTTCAGTAGCCCTGAAGTCCTTAATAACTTTTAGCCATCACCCACTGCACAGAAAATATAGCTAGTTCTGAGGAAAAATTTTATTAATTTATTAATTAATAAATTAATAACCGGAAGATGAATAATCTTAATATATAAAAAAAAACTAAAAAGAAAAAAAGCACTAAAAAAAATTTAAAACTATGTCCATTAATAGCGTATTTAAAATACGGCTTTTTGGGAGTGGCGTTAAATTTACACTAAATAAAATCGTTGTAAAATATATTCAGTCGTAACAAAAAAATCTTAATACGACTAATTCCTATTTACGATTTTTGTAATGTTTTCGAAATCAGAATTTTTAGTATAACAAATTTTACCGATTTTATTAATTTTTAGTATGCTTTTAAAAATTTTTATTATCTTGATTTATCTGCCATCTGTCATAAACAGTGGTTTCGCTTGAAATTATTTATTAAGTTTTTTTTTATTGCATTAAATTTTCTATTGTCAAGTTCGGTTGTACACGGAAACAAAGAATAGGATCAATTTCTACATAAACATATGAGACAGTGGGCTTTTTTCAGTGTTGTTCCTCTACGCGTAGACTTTAATTGTCTACACTTTAGTGTAGACAATAGCGTAGACAATCGATTTGGGGTAGACAATGTAGACATTGGCGTAGACAATGTCGACTTTGCGTAGACAATGTTGACTTTCTCATATCTGTCAAAACAAAGTCATTAGTGAGTCATATATTGTCAAAGCCGAAATCGACTGACCTTTGATAGGTCTATATATTATTTGATTTGAACATATATTATTTGATTTGAATTACTTCCGTATTGATTTCCGTCTATCTGTATATACGACAACTCTCAACGGAATTAAGCTAAAGACTAGAAACAAACGTGTTTTTCGAACCAATTAAACAGATATTCTTAAATGAGCAAAGCCATCTCATACAAATGAATCAGTTTTTTAAACAAACGGTTCGTTATATTGAAAAATGTGTAAAGCAAAAAGATTTTAGAATTCAATGTGATTTCAATTGGAAAAATTAAAAAAAAGCCGCTTAGATTGGATGAAAATAATTAGAATTGCCACTAAAGTTTGCTCCGAAGTTCTCCATTACAGCATTTGGCGATTGCTTCCTGGAAAATGTGCTTTTAATTAATTGAAGAAAATGAGATTTTAAAACTAAATCAGCTATCCTTTATTTTATTGATTGTCTACATTGTCTACGCGTAGAGAATAGACCATTGTCTACAGTAATAGTCTACGCGTAGACAATGGTCTAGTCTACACCACGTAGACTACGCGGCACAACACTGGCTTTTTTATAGCGATTGCTTAAAAATAGGAAATCCAACTTGGGGCATAAAAGAACCTAGCGTTGGTACTTCTAAGAGCCGTGTCTATGGTTAATCTGTTTGGCAACAATTTTTGGAGTCGACCTTAGTTCTTAGTGGCAGCAACATCACGATTAGCCTTAAGGGTTAGAAAGTATGTAGTTGCAAATTTAACGCCACTCTCAAAAAGCCGAATTTTAAATACGCTATTAATGAACATTGTTTTCAATTATTTGCTTCTTTTTAGTGCTTTTTTTACTTTTTAGTTTTCTTTTAAAGTCGGTTTTATTTTTTTTTAATTTTTTTTTTGATTTTGAATGTTTTTTAGTTTCAATTTTTGGGTAAAACTACAAAGGGTTTGAGGGGTTAAGTCCGCAGAGGGAAAATATATAAAAGAATCTTCCTTGTGTTGTACTGAACAAAACAGTAGGGCAAACAATGGAAAATCAGGTAGAAGTAGGAACTTCCAGATAGCTGGTAGATGACAGTAAATCTTACTGATTTAGGTATATAGTTGAACTGTTTATAAAAATTCAATGTGAATATGTACGCCTACTGAGGAATTATCCTCGAGAACACGATCTTGATCCATAAGGTGATAGATGTGGCATAGTATCAACAGATACGCTTAGGAACACTGTAAAGACAAGATAATATTAGATAAATTTTAGGAACTACCCGATAGCTGGTAGATGACTTGAAAATCTTACGATAGATTAGTTAGAGCACGGTTTAGAAAGCTCTTAAAGAGTATATCTGCCTACTGATAGCGACAAACTGTAAAGTTGACAGCATCGGTATTAAGCGATAAACCAGAAAGGTTGATAGCTTGGCCAAACAACAATATGTCCCTTTAGGAACACTGTAAATACATAGTATTATATATTAAACTGTTAATATAATACATTTAGCATTTATAATAATGCAAAAAATACTTTTAACGTGTAAAATAGATCTTATTAGGCTCTGATGAGGACTTTGGCGGAGTCCGAAAACGTTAAGCCAATGCCATCTGGGTCTTAACGATCAAAAAAGACCATAATCACCATTATACGATACCATAACCACCATTATAACCCAATAATTTAGGATAGTTAGAAATACCACCACCCTCTGATTAAAAACCTTAAAATACCACCAACCCCTGATCAAAAACCTTAAAATACCACCATCTTCTAATTAAATTGTTAAATTTACACCAAACTGTATAGAAAAACTATACAAAAAACACAATTTAATTCATACAAAAATATGTCTCAAAGACTAAGCAAATACCACCATTTTCATGTTTATTTTGGTAAAATTTACCATCAAAACTCAAACTGAGCTATATAATGACTTTACCATTGGAAAATATGGCAAAAATAGCGTCTAAACGACTAAAAAAATAATACTCTATAATACATAAAAAAATGATTAAATTCGTTAATAAACTTGTATATCCTATTATACTAAAGGCGCTTATTTCAAATTGTTTTTCTTAAATAAGTCGACCCCGCTCCCACTTCTCCCCTCACCATCAAGCTTATTTTAAAAATAATAAAAATTGCGGCACATAGGATTCGAACCAGGGACCAATAGCTTGCACCCCAACAGACATAGCGATTGAGCCACTCACAATTCTGGCATTAGTTGTTTAAATGTATTATAGGTGCAACAAATTAAGCAAACTTTGATCGAAATTATGAATTCAAAAAAGTGTTTGACGTATTTATAAATTCAAAAAAAAATTAGGTTTGACCAGGTTTGACGGATAAATCAACAAAGTTTTTTAAACGTATTTTCGTCACCAAATTTTTGAGTGACTGAATAGTGTAGCGTGGAAGTGATTAGCTCCGAGTAAATGTTTCTGTTGGTTCAACTCCTTATGTGAGATTTTTTTTTTTTGTAAAATTTTTGATTTTATTGTTTAATGGCGTTTTCGACTGGCATGCTCTTTTTGCTCTGAAGTTGCTCTAAATTTGCTCACTCTGAGATCTTGTGTTCGACTGAGATTTTTTGATCGCTCGAAAAAGAGTTACGTGTTCGAGTGACGCAAGTACTCCGTATGCGAGCACTAAAAGAGCATTTTTCGAGCAATTTTGTGATCTGCCTAATGTAGTCAGATTTGAGTTGCTCTTTTGAGGTTAAGGCTAACAAAATCGTGTGGAATCGTAAATGGAAGATATTTATGATTTTGATTTCTTGGATTCTTCTTCATCTAGTGAAGAAGAATTTCATTTGGTCAGAAATATATTAGTGCAGTGTCAACTTAAGGGGAATATATCAAAATTAATTTTAATTTGTTTTATGCTTCTTCTTGTTCTTTGAGAAATGCTCGACTCCCAAGCAGAGGTGCTCGAAATCTACTCGAGATCTGCTCGAAATACCTTGCTCTAAACTGGGGTAGAGCGTGCTCTGAATCTGCCCTGAATCTGCCAGTCGAAAACGTCATAAATGTTATTCATATATTATAATAACCTTATAGGTTTTAAGGCTTGTGTTCAAAATTTGAGAAGTACTCAACCGATTTGGACGAACTTTTTAAGGGCAGGCCAACTGCAACACGGGGAAAGCTATGGCCTAATTGCAGATTTTTCAGTCCCATGACAAAATTTGTTTGTTTAAATGATTTTTAGAGGTTTTTCTTTGTGGTAAATTTGATTTTTGTGAAGCTTTATCGAGTTTTGAATATATTCATATATTAATTTTTTTTTGTTAAACATCAAATGAACGCTGAAAATGATCTGAAGTGATCCAATACAGGAAAACCTGTTTTAGCCAGACTCGCACAGAACCAAGAAATTTGTCCGGCTGAGACAGATTTCCGGCTTATACAGGTTGGACTAAAAAACACGGGTTTTTATTTTGTTTTACGATAATGTAACTATATAAAAACTTTTGAACTTGTGCATTACTTTTGAGCCTAAAAATGTCCCAGTTCTTGAACAATGATCCGGTTTATAAAAAAATATGTTTCTTCGACATACATGTGACAATAAAAAGTAGGAAGATTTCGAATTGATTTCAATTAGAGACGAGAGATGAAAAATACTCCCAATAAAACTGTTGTCTGACGTTTTTATGAAAGAAATTTTTCCTCTAAACTATGTCCCCCTTCTCCTTGCTGAAACAAGATCTACTTGAAGCGTCTTTTTATAACATAAGTTAATAACTTTGTGCAAGATTTTATGCATTTAAAAACTTGCGGATATGGTTTTTAGCATAAACTATTGCTGTGGGTTTGAATAACCCTTCTGGAGCTTGGAAACGAACAAAATCATTTTACATTGATTTTTCTGTTAAAATGTTGATAGAACTCCAATTAGAATTCAAACTATAGATTTATTTTGGTCTTTAGAACCTTTTTGGTTCAAAGTATTTTTCAAAAAATCCTAAAATCTTTTTTATTTGTATGGGGGAGGGGAGAGCAAATATTCCGATTTACCCACTGACTAGGGCAAATCAAATTTTTATGTCATGCTAAACACACTACTGTAACTAATTTTTTGATCGGGCGATTTGTTCTATGCTTTAGAAATGGTATACGAACTCTAAAAACATTTTTATATAGAAAAAAGTTTCCGGCTTATACAAAAAAAATTATGTCCGGGTTCGCGTTAAGCAGGTTCCGGCTTATCCAGATTCATGGAAAACCACTTCAAAACCACGGGACTTGAAAACTATTCGGCTTAGGTAGGTTTCCGGCTTATACAGGGCCCGGCTTATACAGGTTTAACTGTATCTAAAAAATCTAAGGAATGGTCCATTCGATGTGAAAAATAATAAATTTGATTTCATAATTTTACTCAAATAAACTTACATAAGTTTTAATGAATTGAAGTTTTTCATTAAAACTTATGTAAATAACTTAGTTTTTTAATACTCTGCCGTTGTTGGAAATTTAACTTTAATGATTAATTATAAGCGGAAAATTTTGACAAAGCTATTATTATATTGTATTTTCCCATTCGACCTGCGTTTTCCATGACCATCAACAAATCTCAAGGCCAGACATTTGACAAAGTGGGGATTGTGTGGTACGAGCCCGTTTTCTCCCACGGGCAAATATACGTTGTCCTCTCAGGTAATTTATTTGTGTCAATAGCTAGAATTTTGTTGTTTTTAATTTCAACTTTTCTTATGTCTAATAAGGTCTTGAAAATTGAAATAAAATATAGAAATGCTTTTCCCAGGGAGATTTACTAACCATGCCAATCGCGAATATCTAAATATGTGTGAATGTGTATAAACATGTGTGAATGTGTATAAAAATGTGTAGATGTTGGAGTTATAGAATTCAAAATACAATAATTTATACAATTAAAAAAGGTATGGCACAGTAAAATTGTATACATTTTTTTGAAGTCATACTGTTTTTTATTAAAGTAAATAACCCGATTGATACATTATTTAAAAAAAACTCATGTTAATGGTGAATATAGGGCCTAACTAAATTATACAAAAATCATCAAACAATGCAAAAATTCAATACAATGTCTAAATTTAGAAAAAGATCCAATAAAATACCATAATACTAGAATAAAACAGACAAATATATAAAAAAATTGGAAAAGTTATAAAAAAGCAAAAATTAACTAAAAAAGAAAAAGCGTTGGTATATGCATATCAAATAACCCAACAATATTTAACGAAAAATAAAAATATCAGAATGGTGGAATCTGACAAATCCAATACAACTTGTATTATAACTAATGATGACATAGAAACTAAAATGTTACAATATATTCAAACTCAAATTGATAATAAAGCAGTACAACAAATAAAAAATGAAGATAAAGCTAATAAGATAATAGAAATTCACTATAATAGATACATTGTACCAATTTTAAAAACAGTAAAAAATATACAACAAACAATAGTTAATGAAAAAATTAGCAAAAATACAAATATTAGTATAAGGCCACTAATAAAAAAAAATCATAAACCTGGAAATAAAATTAGACCAATAGATGAATGTTTCTAATATACATAACAAAAAATTGATTAAATATGTTCAAAAACTACTAAATTACATACCGAATAAATCAACTAATTTAAAAAATAATGTACAATTAATATATGAAATTCAACAAATTAGTGTACCAGAAGATTATATAATAGGAACAGCAGATTTTAAAACCATGTATACTTCAATCCCATTAAATAGAGCAAAAGAATTAATAATGCAATTTTTTCCGACATATATAAGTAATCATAAGAAATTAAATCAAAAGCAATTTGAAACGATAATAACCTTTTTGTTACAAATATCACTATACATGAAAATAGAAATGACAAAAGAAACATTAGTTTACAAACAAATAAAGGGCTTACCAATGGGCCATCAGTGATCGGCAGTTATATCAGCTATATTTTTACAAAAATCAATTGAAGAATGGATACAAAATAATAAAAACATGTTATGCCAGAATTTATGCAGACGATATTATATACATAACTAAAAAAGAAACTATAAAAGAAGACATCAATCATCTTGAAAGAATAACAGGCATGGAGATAGAGTTGAACGATCCAGATCATAATGGCTGGATTTCATATTTAAATATTAGAATGAAGATTTTCAATAATAAAATACTTACGGATTGGTTTAACCCATTAAGACCTGCTCATAGATCCCGTCGTACGATTTTGTTGAAATTTTATCCGAATAGCCTTATGGGGTATAGAAGTTGTCCTGCAAAATTTTAGACTTGTACCTGTTGACACACCTGAGATTTGGAATGGGTATTTAAATACCCAACAGGCTTTAACTGGGTCCAAGTTTACATTAAAATTCATTATGATGGATACTCGCTACTCGGGTCCAGTTATGATTATAAAAGGAATGTGCATGATTGTTTGCTTGCGATTGTGGCTCGGACCGGGTGTTATTGTTAAAGTTTTGTCATTCTGTTGTCAACTCTTGGCGGAAAAAGGTTATTGTAGTTGAGAATACGAACTGTAAATTTTCTCTCGAACGCATTTCTTTGTGGAACCTTTTGACAAATATTTATTGGAATAGTTAGATTCTAGTGTTTGTGTCGAAAAATGTTTAGACGACAAAAGGCTCTCACTGCTGCGGAATTGCAGGAAATAATTGCAAATTGGAGCGACGAAGAAGACGATGCTGGTCATGCAGATAAAATCGATGTCATCGTTACTCCACCAGACGGGGTTGACAATATATCCGACAATGAGGATTTTGACGACAATGAACAAATTATAAACGATAACACTCAGTTGCCCAAGGAAATAGTGGGTCACTTCGAAATTGAATACGATTATAATGATGATAATGTCCATTGTAAAGAAAGTAACAGTGGTGTTTCAATGGAAGTTGACATAGAGGATCCGCAACCATCAACATCACAAACGAATCCGGTCCACCGGTCCACCGGATTCGTCATGCAGAATGCATTGATAATCCCGAAAAATCCAAATGGAGCAGTCGAGAAAACTACGAATACGAAAAACAACCGTTCGATGACACGAAAAATGCATATTGGTCCAATAATGCGTCTATAGGATGTGAATTTATCAAGAAAGCTCAGTAAAAGCTGTTGTATTTTTTATCCAATAAAAACATTTACAATTACAATTGTTCCTTATTTAAAAAAAATAAGTTTTTTTTTTATATCAATTTTGGTAAACCTGTTGGTTATTATTATTCTAAGGCCTGTTGGGTATTTAAGTACCCAACACCCTAAATTC
Organism: Chrysopilus asiliformis; assembly: GCA_964034945.1. NCBI lineage: Eukaryota > Metazoa > Arthropoda > Insecta > Diptera > Rhagionidae > Chrysopilus > Chrysopilus asiliformis. The sequence continues at coordinate 10,308,639 of OZ035964.1, forward strand.
GCTCCGAATTCCTTTTAAGTTATTTGATCGCGGTTTTTTAATTTTTATCAGGTTCAGAACACTTGACAGTAAGTATTCCTGGGAGGTTTTCCAGAAATTTGTAATTTCCAATTTTCCTGATAAAGTTTTATGCCAATTTTTGAGTTTTTAGAAATCGGACACTTTCGACTAAGAAAAAAAACAAGAAAACTTCGGAATTTTCATATGTTTCCTAGGAATATTTTATAGTCCCATGGTTTGTCTTTCCAATAAAAAAAAATGAACTCGATATCTTTTACCTTCCGCTAAATTTGATTTTTTTCAGGTACACGTATTTCTTGGGTATTAAATACCCATTAGGTCTTAATGGGTTAAGCCTAAATACAAAACTCAGAGGTGCATTAATTGGGACTCCAATTTAAGCAAACAAATTAAAATAAACACCTTGAGACAGGAGATAAAATTAATTAAAACATGTTCACAGATCAAGCAACTTTTTAATAATAATATTAATTATATTAAAAACAAATATTATAGGAATGGATTTCCATACTATATTATCAATAAAATAATAAACCAAGTAATTTATATGTATGAATAGTTATAGTTTAATCCCATATTTCAAGCCATATTTTTGTCGCTCAGTGTGATTTTAACCTCTGTTCTATATAAGCTCTGTGGTCTTGGCATGTCCATAACCTTCTTAATTTTCTGGGTTTAAAATTAGAATTGCATCAATTGATGCTACATAATTCACATAGCACCTAGCACTGATGAGTATCCTGGCAAGATACGAAACATGTCTGCAATAGCCATTCTGCCTTAACGGCATAAAAACATTTGATGATATTGGGTAAAATAGTGATCTGGGAGAATTTCTATATGGATTGATGTATGATATCTGATGATGTTGGAATATATCTCAATTAGTTGGGTGTAAAGAGTTACATGAGGATTTATATGATATCTAGATGATATTGAATTATACTTTAATAACATAACAAAAGCTATAATTGCCAATCTGGCAATTATTGAAAACCCGTATGGTGATTCAATTGAACGGCGTATCAAAATTTCATTTGAATTCAAATTTTCCAATAAGATTTTTTTAAAACTTGTTCCAATCGGATTTTGATGTATGGGAGTTTTATGTAGAATCATATTCTAAATAACTTTTGTTCTTGCACTTTTTTGATAGGATGCACAGTTTTTGAGATATTCGCGAAAAACATTTTCGTTCCTATGGGGGGTACCCCCCTAATGGTCCATTTTTGCCCATTAACGAACTTAGCCTCGCATTTTACGTCTCTAGCTCAATCCATGCGCCCGCAATCCGCGCCACAGACAGACAGACGGACGGACATGGAAAATTCAATTTTTTTTATCATTCTAAACACACTGGTGTAGTTCATTTTTTTGTGTGATGACGGGATCTTGGCGTTACAAACGGTAAGGCAAAGTTAATATACCCTTTGGTTTCACCATACGGGTATAAAAATCCAATCTAAACCGATACGTTTAACGTCTTGTCTTCATTCAGAATGAAAAGAGGTCAAGCTGTTTATAAGAGCTTAACATATAGAATTTCATGGGAAGGCTTTTTTGAGGAAGACGTTTCTTGTTAAACAAATTAGCCAATTAAAAGCAAGGGGCTTTTTCTTGGGAAATATAGCATTAGGGGGTTTTAGGGTTCGCTGATCACGAATCCGGTGTTGGAATTTCAAAATTCGAAACGGAAAGTCCTGTCAGGATAACGCAAATATCCTTTTTCCCATTTTTTCCTGGGAAAAATGGCATTACCGGACGCTATGGTTGGGACATATTGTGAAAGTTTCAAGTCTCTAGCTTCAGGGGTTTGGGCTGGGCGTTGATGAGTCAGTCACTCAGTCAGGTCAAACGATTTTATATATATAGATAGATAGATAATTTTCCCTTGACATTAGCTTCAAGTGTGATTTTGTGAAAACTAAAAATTGGCACGACTACAAATTATTTTGGTGTACGACTTTTTAATGATATCTTGATTTCTCTTATTTTAAAATTTATAAAAACTATATTAAAAATTCGAAATAATTGTAAACCCATGTGATTTAATTTTTGCGATAATTTGTACTTAATTATAAGAATTTTCTAATAGCAATAAAGCCTTTTGCCGCTTATACATATTAGTTTGTTATTTGGATACGTTTCTATTATGTATTATGAATACATAGTGTAACGAACGCCGTTTAAACTATTTCCCATGAAATAATAAACGTTTTTTTTTGTATTTGCATCAGTCCAAAATTTCCCATTTTTTTTTTATTCTGATACAATAAATTGGGTAGTTCACCCTATGATCTTGCTCATCCAGTGAAAAACCCAACGCTTTTATACAAAATTTAAGTTAGCAACAAGCAAGTGCAACGACAATAGAAAAAGGTTCCACGAAGTTTCTCACTGGAAAGAGGATCATACGGTTCCTATTTACCGAGCCGAAAAAAGACCAAGATTGGAAAAGAACGGTCAGTTGCTGCTGGTCAAAAGTCCCGTGAACACGTTGAAAAATTTTTTTTATCCTTAGTGGAACTCATTTTAATTTTGTTTAATGCGCTTTTTTTTTTATTTAAAATCCACGAAAAGTTAAAATTCAACAGTTAACACAAAAATGTGAAAAAGAACGTAAAACTTAAAAACGAAAACTGTATAAGTGTAAACGAATAGAATTCTTAAGACTAATTTTAAAAAAAGAAAGAAAGATTAAAATAGAACAAAATTTTAAGTTAATAAATTAAAATTTAAGTTAATTTTTTAGACAGTTACAAAAATATTAAGTTAATTGTGCCATTCTTACTTACAAAAAGAAGGGAAATAAACCACGTGCTACACAAGCATCAATCAAGCATTCTACAAGGAGCACGAGCATATCATGAACGAGTTTCTCAAGTAACAACACATTCTACTGTAAGTACAGACAACTTCATACATACTAATCACGGAAAAGACCAGCAACACAACATACGAAGTCACATGCTACACCACATATAACACATTACATTACATTACATAAAATTCGGGCATCAACATCCACAACATAACTTTGCAATTGGGCAACAATAAGTTTCATACCAATATTCCAAATTAACGACAAACAACAGCATGCAACATATACAACATTGAATTATAACACACTTTTCTTTCCAACGGACACACACCGGACTCATCACTGGCTACAATCAACATAAAATCACAACATATCTTTCACACAATGTACACAATTGACTAACAATTTTATTATTATTATTAATTTTATTACTTTTAGTATTTTTCTTAGTTATATAAGTTTTGTAAATTTTTTTTATTGATTAGAGTTTTCATTTTTTTTGGCGGCCGCATAAATACATTAAATCTTAGAGATAATGGTAGGGGTAAAATTAACATAATTGAATTCTATGAATTATTAAACAGAACTTGAACTTTAACCACGTTTTCGTTTCTTTTCCCATTTGCGGTAAAATTCTTTTCAGAGTGAATTCCCAGAAAATGGCGGAATTTTTGAATTCAACTAGTAATAGCGACATTGGCAGCAAAATGAGGCTTAATTCGTATGAATAAATAAACAATATATTCGTGGGGATGGAAGTTCTTAAGAAGAGATATGCCCTGTTTAAAATAATCATGGGTTAAAGGCATTCGTGAGTTTGATTTTTGATTCGGGGGTTTTTTCTTAATTTAGGGGTTGTAATGTAGGGGCTAAGTTGCAACATTTGGTTCAGAAGCATACTTCTGAAGCAGGGTGGGAAAGCCTCCTGTTATCACCCTCCAGACTCGCATTTTTTTTCCTTTTTTTTTGTGTCCGATCAGAGAGAGGTTTGCCTCACTTCACCCTCTGATTTGATATTTTATCGTGTTATGTAGCATATCACTTATTGTGAGGTAGAGTGAATAAGAAGAGGACGAACCGCGACCCGTGTCAGCCTGAGCTAGCTTTTTCCCCGATATGCTACCCTCTTCTACACCTGCCCACCCTCTCAATGTATCGATCATGAGGATGGCTGCCATGATCTTTGATGCATTGAGATGTGTGTTTAGCACAATAGAATAAATGAAAATTGTACAGTTCAAGATTGTATCTATCTTATAAAATGAAAAGATATTTAATAAATAAGCAGAAGATGAAAAAAACGTTGTTTTATTTCTAAATCATACGTTAGAGCGGTGACACACAACTAAATTTTTGAGCAGAACGCAGGAAAGAATGAGATAAGTCCTTTGGTAGTATGTCCTGCGACAATCAGTAGTTACGGTAAGGAAAAATAGTGGAAACTTTATTAAGCGTCAAGCGTTCCAAGCCATTTTTTTTAATTTTATTTTTTTTATAGTTACAGGGGCAGACTAGTACCACAGCCCGAAAAAAAAAACGAAATTAAATTCGCCTTTACTTTGCGATCAAGCTGAAATTTTCAAACCGCTGATGAAAAGAGATCTTTCAACCACAGCGAAATGAAAATTACTCTTGCTTGTGGAGGCCAACAGCGGAAACCGGTTGTAGTGCCGAAAGAGGGAGGGAAACACATGTTGGCAGCAAGAATAAAATTGAATTGAATCGAAATTGCTGACAGCAAAAAAAAAATCTTTTGTATTTCACCTCAACCATTTGTGTTTATTTCTGTGATATTTGTTTGTTGTGATTGGTAAAATTTTTTCCAAAAAACGTAAAACCTTTTCATTTGGCTAATCTGGGGAAATTTTAAAACAATTTTCGGAGACTTTTCTATTTTGTGTTTCAAAGGAAAGGTGTGCAGAAATCCATCTAGAATTGTATAAAAAACTGCCGGCTGACCGCCTTACTTATATAAATACTTTTCACAGCTAAATATTACAGTTTTTCGAAAGAAAACTGTTATTTGTTTACTGTTCAAAATATGTCGAATTTAAAACAAATTTTAAATTTGCCGCTACTGTCAAGATTGTATTTAAATTTCCGCTGCCAGAGGGAAAATTAACCACCTGTACAAAATAATACCCTTAGCGAACTTTCCAGATCGTTATTTATCGAATTTGCCAAGAATCCTACTGCTGACTCGGATTTATTTGGAAATTGTGTACTGGCAAATATATATTTTGGCAGGAAACGAATTTCGGTGAAATTAGGCTCTGGAATTTATGGCGGGAAACGTTTTCTCAAAATTGGCTGCCGCAGTAAATTTAATTCTTGCGTAGTAAATTAGCAGTACATTTTCCACATTTTGCTTTTTCATTTTTTTGCGGTGTTCCAGCTTCAATCTGAACCTGGAACACAACAAATATCTCAAAATCGGCTGCAGCAGCAAATTTTATTTTTGCGCAGTAAATAAGCAATAGAGCTTTAAAGAATTGTGGTCTGATGTAGAAAAAAAAAATAAAAATTTTTTTTTTAAAAAAAGCTTTTATTAAAAAAGAATGCACTAAAAAGAAAAAAATAATTTTCTGGACGCTGTGTATCACAAATATAAAAGCTTTTAAAAAGCGAGATAAATTTTTATTTTATTGTTTTATGCTTTATCTCGCTTTTTAAAAGCTTTTATATTTGTGATACACAGCGTCCTGAAAATTATTTTTTTCTTTTTAGTGCATTCTTTTTTAATAAAAGCTTTTTTTAAAATTTTTTTTTTTTATTTTTTTTATTTTGTTCTTTTTAGTCTTCGAATATATATCCTTACATTTGAGATGTCCTTACAGGCTTTTTAACTTGAGAATCGTATTCAGCGGAAAATTTGGAGAAAAGGATAATCACGTTATCCTTACAGGACCTTCCGTTAACCTTACTGACTTTTCAATGACAGATTCGGATTCAGCGACCCCAAAAACCGCCAGAATAGATTTTTTTCCGGAAAATTTGGAGAAAAGGATAATCACGTTATCCTTACAGGACCTTCCGTTAACCTTACTGACTTTTCAATGACAGATTCGGATTCAGCGACCCCAAAAACCCCCAGAATAGATTTTTTTTCCGGAAAATTTGGAGAAAAGGATAATCACGTTATCCTTACAGGACCTTCCGTTATCCTTACAAGGACGAAGTAGTGAAAATATTGTATTGTCATCGGACTTATATAAGTGTGGAAAATTTCAAGTCAATCGGACAAGTGGAAGTGGGTCAAAATTTGATTGCAAGATTTGACCCCGACAAACAGGCAAACAAACAAGATAGCGAGCTAAATAAAAGCTTTTAATAAAAAAAAATAAAAAATAAAAATTTTTAAAAAAAGCTTTTATTAAAAAAAATGCACTAAAAAGAAAAAAATAATTTTCTGGACGCTGTGTATCACAAATATAAAAGCTTTTAAAAAGCGAGATAAATGTTTATTTTATTGTTTTATGCTTTATCTCGCTTTTTAAAAGCTTTTATATTTGTGATACACAGCGTCCAGAAAATTATTTTTTTCTTTTTAGTGCATTTTTTTTAATAAAAGCTTTTTTTAAAAATTTTTATTTTTTATTTTTTTTATTTTGTTCTTTTTAGTCTTTGAATATATATCCTTACATTTGAGATGTCCTTACAGGCTTTTTAACTTGAGAATCGTATTCAGCGAACCCCAAAACCCGCAGAATATATTTTTTCCCGGAACAATTGAGGAAAGGGATAATCACGTTATCCTTACAGGACCTTCCGTTATCCTTACAGACTTTTTAATGACAGATTCGGATTCAGCGACCCCAAAAACCCCCAGAATAGATTTTTTTCCGGAAAATTTGGAGAAAAGAATAATCACGTTATCCTTACATTAACTTCCGTTATCCTTACAGACTTTTTAATGACAGATTCGGATTCAGCGACCCCAAAAACCCCCAGAATAGATTTTTTCCGGAAAATTTGGAGAAAAGGATAATCACGTTATCCTTACAGGACCTTCCGTTATCCTTACATACTTTTTAATGACAGATTCGGATTCAGCGACCCCAAAAACACCCAGAATAGATTTTTTCCAGAAAATTTTGAAAAAAGGATAATCACGTTATCCTTACAGGACCTTCCGTTATCCTTACAGACTTTTTAATGACAGATTCGGATTCAGCGACCTCAAAAACCCCCAGAATAGATTTTTTTCCGGAAAATTTGGAGAAAAGGATAATCACGTTATCCTCACAGGACCTTCCTTTATCCTTACAAGGACGAAGTAGAGAAAATATTGTATTGTCATCGGACTTATATAAGTGTACAAAATTTCAAGTGAATCGGATGAGTGGAAGTGGGTCAAAATTTGATTGCAAGATTTGACCCCGACAGACAAACAGACAAACAGACAAGATAGCGAGCTAAATAAAAGCTTTTAAAAAAGGGATTTTTTTAACGAAAACATCTTTAAAAACTATTTTGTCAATTTCGATCAATTGATTTTATGTTGTCTAGTAAAAAAATCGGAATTTTCGACCTCTCTCCGCGTTTGTTCAGTGAATTTGAGACTGTTCATAAAATACGTTACCTCTGGAGCCCAATGAACGCAACGCGAACGCAACTAAAACGCAGAAACTGTCACGCAGCGCAACATTTCAGCGGCAGACCCCAATGGCATCTCTTGAAGTAGTACAAGTGACATAATATAAAGTGGTATAAAATTGGCAAAATTACAAAAATGGATAATTTTGAAGCGATAATTTGCTTTGTTGGTCTTTATCTTTGTTATTCGTATGTTATTGCAGTAAGGCTATCAATTTTCCCTCGAACGACATTTCCCCAACCTCACTTTATGAACTGTCAACGCAGAATTCTGCGGCAAAGTTAGAAGTTTGCAAACTTTTGCGTTGTAGTTGCGTTCACTGCGTTCACTGTGCTCACTTCAAATGATTTCTATGGAACAAACTTGTAAGTGACAGTTTCTGCGTTCGCGTTGCGTTCATTGGGCTCCAGGCATTACGCATTTGCGAGGGACAGGGCAAATAGGGCGATATAAAATTCCTCTACAAAAACTTGGGAAAAAAAGCTGGACGGAGGAAATCTCTATATACCAACACGTCTCAATAGTTGCGTTCCCGAACCATGTAAAAACTACTGCGCGGTATTGACCAGCAACTTTTCTCGGGAACGCACTTTTGGATGATTACTAGTAAAATATAACCTTACAATTAAAGAGCGCACACAATTTGAAAATTGTAAATATGAGAATAATTTCTCAATCAACAGAGATACAAAATATCTGAGAAGAAAATGAAATTAAATAGAATAAATGAACCTGCAATGAGGGGAAAGGCCATATTTTGTGCGTTATCGCCATAATTTCGAGATCCGAAACAAAATACTATTTCGTTTCAACACATATTTCAATTTAGAGATATTAGACATTCGGGTGGTTATTCCAACACAGTAATTGCAATCTAATTTCATTCTGAAGAAAATTTGTACTTCAAATCAAATGTTTTCCTTGATTTTTCATAGCGGAAGTGTTTTAATGTACGAAAACAAACAAAAGTGACAATCCGTTCTAACCTTAAAACCCGGATTTTCACCTATTGGAAAACTTAGGAAGTTCGGCCATCTGAGGAAATTTTTTGTCAAAATTGCACAAGAAAATTTACTGTGGACTAACACCGTGTCTTCACTTGGTATTTTTCATCGCAGAGATTTTTGATTGACCAATCAGAGCTCGAGTTGACGGCGATAAAAAATCCGAGAGATAAATTTAATGAAATCTTGAAATTGCAAAATTTCATGGAATTTCCCGATTCAAGATGGCGAAATCTAAATTCTCCCGACAAGTAGTTGCGAAAATAACTAATTGTTACAAACAATACGTTACAAAAGGCTTTGGAAGAGAATATAATAACATTAAGAGGTTTTTCTTTTCGTATGTTCTCTGTTTCAGCCTTCTCAATTTCACGTATTTCATTAATTGCGAGAGCGGCGACTAGGTATTTTCTTTTCAACGCCATCTTGAGAAATAAAATTCAAGAGATTTTCGGCCCAGCTGTCAAAAAAAATCTCCTTGCGGTGAGATATTTCTTGGGGTAAAAAATTGTTGATCAAGACGCGGTGTAAGAGGATGTGTAGATGAGAACGTTCCGCAGTACTTCGCAGTAGGTTTTTCATGGATCGGGAACGCAGCTAATAGGTCTGTTCGATATAAGTCCTGGACTTACTCCGAATATTTTCACTTTACTCCACAAAAGGCGGATTTTCTTACTCTGAATTTGTTTTTATCGAACAACTTGGAGTAAGTTCAGAGTAAGTCACGTTTGAACTGTCAAGGTTGAGGTTAAGTTTTACGTTTGTGTACAACATTTTTAAAATGAATATCAAGGAACTAATCATGTTTAATTTGATTTCTGATGATTTCGATCAATATGAATTAAGTGAAGACGCCTTTTTAAGTGAAGACGAGGAAGAAATCGTCCGCACAAAAAGGAATTGCATAAAAAATTATTTTGAAGAAGTTATTCCGTCGTATTCAGAGGAGGAGTTTGTCCGTCATTTTCGAATCAACCGATCCTTGTTTCAGTCATTAGTGGACAAATTCGAAAAAACCATGGAGTTTAAAGAATTGCAAAAGGCTAGAGCTTATTCAGCCGCAAAGCAAATTGCAATCTTTCTCTGGTTTGTTGGACAAGAAGCGTGTGCTTTTCGAGACTTTGCTGACCGCTTCGATATTTCTTTATCGAGTGCATTCTCCAGAATGATTTTCAACATATAAATTTTCGTAATTGTACATTTTATAAATTTTTCTTGACTTCCAAACACGGTAAAAGAGAGGTTATGTCTGACAAATATCAGCTGTCAAAAGTTTACTCCAGCTAAAAGCAAGAATAAGTCCAGGACTGAAAAGATGAGTTCTATACTTACACTTTTCTGTTCGATATGTGTTCGGAGTAAGTTCAGAACTCATATCGAACAGAAAAGAGTAAAAATTTTTACTCTGAGCAAGTCCAGGACTCATATCGAACAGACCTAATGTCTTCCTAATCAATCTTCACAGATCCGATTCGATATCATTGAAAAATACTTGAAATTCAAAAGCAGGTAGATGTATGAAATTTTTGTACTAAACTTTGGACGGCAGCAGTTGGATAGATTGGGAATTTGAATCTTATGGCCATAGCGTGAAATTGGAATTTCGTTTCCGGAGGAAAAATCGTACCAAATAGTTCAGTGAAATGGGTATATTTCAATCAACCAATGGGTAATTTTTAAAGTAATTCATTGTCTATTGAGTGGCACTGAGGCAATGTGGCTTTTTGAATACGTTTTGGCCGATAGCGAAAGTTATATTAAGTAAATAGAAAAAAGATTTATATCGTAAAATATTCAGAAATGTTCAATTCGAGTATTAATAAAGCGCCTTAATCGCTCTGAAAAATCGGTTAAGAAATCTTTCCATGGGAATGCTTTAAAGTGACGAAAACATTTGAGGTAAAAATAAAAAATGAACATTTATATCTGTCAAAATGAATTTGATTAGAGATGAATCTCTAGTTTTATAATAAAGTCTAAAGTCTTGTGGTGATTATTTTTTTTTTAATATGGTGGCAAGGCAGACTTTTGAAATGTTTGAAATTTTCAATTAGAATCGTATTCGTTGCCATAATTTTCATAATTTGTGTAAATTTCCATCATTGTGAAATCGATATGCATCATCGTTAAGTCGTTTTGATGGTATTTTATTAGATTTAGTGGATAAACTAAACAAAAGGGTGGTCATATACTACCAAAATTTCCCACCTGTGAAAGCTGGGATTAAAAAAAGAAAAAAAATCAACTTTCAGGATGCGGGACGGAAGAATAGAAGACCTATTATTTTTATAGGAAATCATAAGAATGGAAAACATTAACCACTTAATATAATTGCCGTAATATTTTTCATCCATTCAATATAACCATTATCTATATTTACATCATGATTTTGTCTTCAAATGTAGTTGTGCTAGAATTTCTATGCATTACGTGTCTATTTCCATAAGCAAAAGAAAAAAAAGTGATTAAATTCGTGAGATTCTACACATTTGACTTTGATCTTGATTTTTTTTTTCTTGTGTTTTAATTTTAATTGAGAAATCACAAAACGAAAACTTTGAATTAAGTGAGTGAATTTTTTTTCTTCTATTACAGAGACAAGAGGAAATATTTCAAGTGAGCTTTTCGAAGGACACTTTTCACAATTCAGAAATAACCAAAACATTAATACAAAGAAAGTATAATAGAGAGGAAAAAAAATTAAATACAAAACAATATGACGAATCGTAAACCAACAGCAACATCCCGCCTTAAGCAGGACTATCTAAGATTGAAACGCGATCCAGTTCCATATATTCAAGCTGAACCGATGCCATCAAATATCCTTGAATGGCATTATGTTGTCAAAGGACCCGAAGATTCACCTTACTATGGCGGTTACTATCATGGAACGCTCGTATTCCCCAGGGAATTCCCATTTAAACCGCCAACAATTTATATGCTAACGCCAAATGGACGATTCAAAACAAACACAAGACTCTGCTTAAGTATATCAGGTCAGTAAACTAGGATATTTGATTTTTGGAATTATAAATTCGTAACTAAAAATCAATATAAAATCTACAGATTTTCATCCGGATACATGGAATCCAGCTTGGTCAGTAGCGACAATATTGACGGGATTACTCAGTTTTATGGTATGGGCAAAATTTCATATATTTTTCATAAAAACCTAAAAAAAATATATATGTATATCTTATGTGAACAGTACATGACTTTCTTATACAAAATCTACGCTTCTGCACAATTTACACTAAAACCCGAGGAATACAATTTTAGTTTATATATATAGTGAAAACCGTAACCAAAACCATTCAGTGGTTTAGTAGGTCACAAAAGAGGGGGTCAGTAAAGCTAATCAATAATTTCGGGGTATATAGAACCCCTATTCTATAACTCGGTCCAGTTGTTCATGCGTTAAGGGCCAAACAGATGACGGCAGCAACTGCGGATTCGGCTTCAAAATAAATTTAGCAAAATCTCTAAATTCGACGCCGTCGTCGTGGGGGTGCCACCGAAAATTTTAGAGAAAATGAGGACTGACAACACCGATATATAATAAGTGAACGTCAAAAGTGTTTTGTGCAATATAATAACATTAATTAATAATAAAATTATAATAATGCACAATTAACATCAATTTTTGAAAATTGTCGTACAAAACAATCATTTTTTATATCTTGCAAACACGATTCAGAAATGTCAAAGTTGTTATTGTTGGAACGCTGCCCGACGTCGAGTTTCATGCATGTGTTCCACTCGACTTTTCGATGCCCAAAATGACGTCGCAGTCGCAGTTGCTGCCGTCATCTGTTTGGCCCTTTATTCTATTTAATAACTTAAAAACAGGTTTGTGGTGGGGGATAAAATACATAACCTATAACCTGACCAGAAGTATAAGCAACATAAAAAGCGGTCCAGTGGTTTTCAAGCTAAGTCCGGACATACAGGCAGACAGACGTTGCCTTTTATACATATATCCTATAATATAATGATCTCGAAAACCCGCCTAACGATTTTCACCCGCCTAAGGAATTGATCTAGATAGGTCTCACCTCTGAGAAAATTCGCTTTTCCCCTCCCCTTGTATCTTCGAATTGGGTGGTCCGATCTTAATGAAACTTTACAGTATTACTAAGGGGGCTAAGGGCTTTCGATTTTTTCACTACAAACCTGACTTTTTCCTCCCCTCGATTCCCCTCGCCTGGTGTCTCAAAACAACGTTTCCAAAATCGGTGACAGAGATTACTCAATAACCACCCAACGTATTTCTATGATATTTTGGTGTCACGCGTTAGTTTTAGTTCTAGACGAGAGCTTTTTTTTTTAAAAAAAAACAAAAGGTCCTGTGTAAGTGATGACGTGAATTTCCTTTTTCTCTAGGTCGGGAATTTAAAAACTCTGGAAAAGCTCTGTAAAGATAATGTGAATTTAGTTTTTCCCCCAAAAATTAGCAAAAATAGGATTTTGAAGTCGCTGAGCATTGCTTGGTCTTCCTGGTACTATAGAGATAATACGAGTACCTGTTACTAAGTGTAGACTTTACCGTTTCGTTTGCAATAGAAAAATCAAAGATAACACTGGTAAACAAAATTGTAACTTTGTCGTTCCACATGGACTTTTATGATATTACTTTAATAGGTGGTTGGCAGTAAAAACAAATGTTTTAAAAAAATTGTTAGCCAAGAATTTTGTTCTCTTAGGTAATTTAAAGTATTTCAAAAAACATGACCTCCGAAACCGAAAATGTAAAAAAGTTTTATTATGAACTTACGATCTAAGATTCTCTAGCAAATTTAGCTCTTGGTTGGTCCCTTTTGATTGTCTAGCAGTACTCTGCCAACATATTTGAGTTCCACTTGCCCTAGTAACGTTTTTCCATCTTAGAAATGTCCTGATGGAACTTTACTCCGTGCTCATCGCTCACGGCCCCCAAATTCTCAGGAAAAAATCCAGGTGTTAGGATCGTTACTACACTTTCTCGATATGTTAACGCAGTTAATAAATCACAATATTTTGATGAAATCACAGACAAATAGTTTTATGACTTTTTCGTCGCGAACGTTCCTTTGCTTTTATTGCCGTAGTACTAGTTATAAGTATTACCGTATCACAAGAAACCTGAGGGTAATTGAAACAAAACAACTGTAGTTTAATAATGAGGTATTAGCCATCAAAGTTCGTGTAGTCATGCCAGTGTTGACCAGTGCAAGTAATTTATAACATAGTTTTTAAAACCCAAAAAAAAAACCCAGTAGGTTGGGCTTTTTTATCAACTCTGCGCTGGTTTCTCACAACTCTGCGAAAAACGAAATTGTAATTTTTAAAACGCCGCCAATTTGGTTACTTCCGGATAACGGATTTTTCCACCAAAAGTTGATAGGATCCACTGCAGGACCAAACACCCATGTAAAATTTCAGGGCTCTAGCTCTATTAGTTTTTGAGACATTTTGTCCTAACAGACAGACAGGTAGACTAACAGACAGACAGACTGACAGGCAGAAAAAGTAAAGATGTATCTGGCGGGGACGAAAAATGGCACTTATATTTATTTGAAAGTCTCCTGTTTCGTCGCTTTAGAATGAGTTACGTGTAGCGGCGTGGCTATACGCTACTATTTACGACTTTAGAAACAAAGGTTTAAGTAGATTTCATGCTTTTACGAATGATTTTTCCTTCCTAAATTTTTGTGAGATATTTTCTATAGAAAGAAAATCCATAAAAAAAATATTTTACAGAAGACTGAAATCTACTTAAGCGACTGTGGGTAAAATACGTAACGGAATCGGTAGTAAACTCGGATATATTTATCTTGTTCAGAAATAGCCTCTAGAAATTCGAAAAGATATTTTCTGATTATAAACGGACTCGCAAATATTTTTCCTGCTTAAAAATAGCTTCTAGAAGTTTGAAAAAATATTTCCTAATTAGAAAAGGTCTTAGAAATATTTTTTCTGTTCAGAAGTAGCTTCTAAAAAGTCGAAAAAAAAATTTCCTGTTTGAAAAGACCCCGGAAATATTTTTCCTGTCCAGCGAATCCAATAGAAATTCGAGAAATATATTTCCCGCATAAAAAAAGTCGTGAAAATATTTTTACTGTTCAGAAAAAGGTTCTAGAAAATTCAAAAGGATTTTTCGTTTTTAGGAAAGGTCTCGGAAATATTTTTAATTTTTATAAATTGCTTTTATGGAATTCCGAACAAATGTTAAAAAAATAATTCCAAAATACATTTCCACAGTCGATTCTGCCTACAAGATATGAAACAAAAAACAGAAAAATAAAAATCATTGACTCCAGAAAGGGCAAAGAAATAATTCAAAAGCAATTTTTGACGAATTAAAGAAAAAAATCACTATCGGACTAAGATTTTACCACGAAATTTTAATATTCAAACTATAATTAAATTATAACTTGCACTCTTGTAACCAATTAAAATATAATTAAGGGTGGCTTTATTAATATTGAATCCGAGATTTTCTGCAATTCAATTCACTCAGAAAAAAGCCCTTGGCCTTTATGAACGAAATTATATTTTTCAAAGGGTTTTTTCAGCCCGAACTTTTTTGCCGATTTTGCT
Organism: Chrysopilus asiliformis; assembly: GCA_964034945.1. Classification (NCBI taxonomy): domain Eukaryota; kingdom Metazoa; phylum Arthropoda; class Insecta; order Diptera; family Rhagionidae; genus Chrysopilus; species Chrysopilus asiliformis. Next base: position 10,323,661 of record OZ035964.1, read on the forward strand.
GAGGGGTTTTTTTTTGTGTAGAGAGAAAAAAATGTCTATGGGATCTCCTAGCTGAAAATTTTTGTTTTCCAATTTTTTAAGGAAGGTTTCTGAGTCAGAACTTTTTTCCGGACTTAACGGTGGGTTTTCTCTATATGGTGGATTTTCAAAGACTTTACTGGACTGGAATATTTTTCGCCAATTTTTAAAGAAAGATTTCTGGATCAGGATATTTTTCCTGATTTTCCAAGCGGTTTTCAGGGCCGCAGTTTTTTTTCTAATTTTCCGAGAAAGGTTTCTGCCTCAGAATTAATTTTTCACCTCAATAACGCATCGCAATTATTTTCCAGCCTTAAAAAACCTCGCAATTAATTTTCCTGCCTAAAAGGCATTGAAAAGGTCTCGGAAATCTTTTTCTATAAAGAAAAAGCCTATAGAAATTCTAAAAAAATATTTCTCGGTTAGAAAAGTCCTCGGAAATATTTTTCCTACTCAGAACAAGCCTCTAAAAATCCGAGAAAAAAATTTCCCGCATAGAAAAGGTCTCGAAAGTATTTTTCCGACTGAGAACAAGCCTCTAGAAATTCGAAAAAAATATATAACATTTTTCCTACTCAGAAATAGCTTAAAAAAATTCTGTTCCCAGAAAACCAGAATTTTCTAAGAGACATTCGTAAAATTTTTCGTGGAATATTGCGATGTAAATCAACCGAAAAATGGAATAAAAATGAAAAATCCACAAAACGAAAAATTCTGATACAAATTCCAGTAAGTTTGCATTAAAATCGGAATATTTTGTCAAGTTGTAGGGGATTTCCTTTTTTCGGCAAAGGAAAATTACTTTGATGGCAAAGAAAAATCACTTTTCATCCCACAACTCAAAAATAATTTACACTATTAGTAATAAAAAATAAAGAAACGATGATGGCTTCACTTACCCAAGTGCCAAGGACCAGGGAAATAATTTCTTCCAGCTAAGAACACTCACTAAAAGTCAATTTTTGTAACTCATACACACACTCGCAAAAAAAACTAATCAAATTTCCCGGTAAAAAAGAATTAAGAAAAATCGCCTCTTCCGGCGACGCCATTAAATTCGATAGAAAAAATCTACTGGAGTTTAGAATAACTTCGTTCGACGAGAATTTCGTTGTAAATTTGCCCTTTGGGTACTTTCTGATTAAATAAAAACTATTACCGATATTTTTCGCGTTTATTTGAGATATTTTTAATTCGATTTCTTTTCAATAAACTCCGGTAATGCGCAAAAGGAAATTTAATGCGCAAAGGGAATTTTTGCTGATGGCGTCGTTAAACAATTTGCAGAATGAAGAATCGTCCTTCTCAGACTAACTGGACGCACTCTTTGTTACCCATTTCAATGATGGGTGGCGAAAATCGCCTTTTGTGTGGAGGTGGTGGGGTCATTTTTGCTGGACATAGTGCGCGGTGGGATCATTCTTGCTGGACATTCAATTTTTTCATAGGCGCGAAATTACAAATCGTTTTAAATTCGTAACAAATGTTTCAGGCTTTATTATGAAAGTTTTTCAACTGGAAAGGGTTTTGTGATCTTTCATTGATATTTTGTGCGCGAGAGAACAAATTTCTTCTAGTTTTTAGACTTTTTTCCAGTAAAATTATTTTGAAAAAAATAATTGGATTAAATGATCATGATTTTGAGTGAATTAAATATTTTTTAATAGAGGAATAATTATTTTAAGATCTGACAACGTTGAGAAAGTGGAAAAATTTACGATCATTTTCCATTTGACGGATACGAATATTATTTTGACGTAATTTTAATGAGTTTCTGTTAAGAATTTTTGTAGTTTTTATCGAGTGAATAAAAACCCGATAGAATTCGCAAATTTTTATGGTGATGTGGTTGGGGATATGAGAAAGGGGTTGCAAATATAGTTTCTCTACTAACAAACAAAAAATACCAATAACAAAATTTCACTTTAATAAATTTTCCGATTTTTTCCCTTAAATTAAAAAAAAATAGCTAGAGAAGACGCCAACGTTGGGATCAACGGAGAGTACAATATATGAAAAGCAGCAGCTGGCAAAGAAATCGTTAACATTCAATTTAAAAAATTCCCACTTTCGTGAATTATTTCCCGATATTTGTGACGAAATCAATGGTCGGCTACGTAAACAAATGTCAACAGCAGCGGCACTGGCGGCTGGTTCAAATAGTAGTATGGATGCAGCGATGATTTCCAACTCACAGAATTTAAATGGCATCGTAGACATTAAAAACAACAACAACAATAATAATAATAATAGTAATACACGTAAACATGGTAACTGCATGGACAGCAATAGTAATAGAAATAGTTCTATAGGTAATGGGCGAACAGTATCAAATAATTGTGATGAAAACTCAGTTAATAATAACTTATTATATAATAATCTAAATAGTAATAGCAACGAAACGAATTCAAATGATGAGAATAGCAATTGGCAGTCAATATGTTCTAATTTAATTGTAATTATTAGTTTCGCTATATTCGCCTTAATCGTTAATTATGTTATTAAAAATTTAAATCAAGAATAATAAAAAAACACACCATTCAAACACAAAAAAAAAACACACACACACACATACAATCCAAAGTGGACATTTATCAGTGGAATTTTAAATAATTTTTTTTGTTTGTTTCTTTTTGCAAACATTTTTTGCAAAAACAATATTTAAAATAAAATCCAATGCTTTTTATGTTTTATGGAATTTTTCCAAGTTTTCTGGTAGGGCTTTTGAATTTGGAATGTAGTTTAAAATTGATAAAACAAACTGGAATAAATTTAAAAAAAAACGGAAAAAACTTAGTTTTACTTATTATAAATTTATAAATATTATTTTAATATATTTCTTTTATTATTATTATTTTAATTGTATATTTTCCTAACACATATACATTAGGCAAATGCCCCAAGCAATAATTTGAATGAGTTTTTGTTTTCCACAGTAAATGTCTTAAGAAATAATATTAGATTGTTTCCCAAGTATTTACGTAAAGACAAAAAATAGTAAATCTAATTATTTTATAACGGGAAATCGTGATTATTTCATAAAAAGTGTTATGAAAATAGTTAATTTCAACCACAAAATGTCACAAAACAGCAAATTTTACTATTAAGTAGTTAAATTTATTATAAAAACATAAGAAAAACTACAATTGCCAGGAAGCAATCGTCAAATACAAAGTTATGAAGGCTGACAAAATCATATTCTAAATACATTTGGGATTTGCACAAGAATTAGGCTTTCCCTTTTCTTTTTAAATCAAATCCTTGTAGGATTAAGTTGGCCCTCCATTACCATGACTTTTCCCAACTGCAAAAAAATAGAGACACATTTATGTGAAGATACCTTGGCGAGAAAGGGAGATAAGAATCAACTACAAAAATTTGTCGGCAACTGCAAAAATAATTTCCCCTCTTTTTTTATGGCGATTTTATGGTTGCAGTTGGCGGACTTTTTTATAGCGATCTCTACTACAATCACATTGTCCCTGTACGTGAATAGTGAGCACAGAAACATCCAAAGTGTTATTATAGCGTAGCTGTCATTTTTCATGTAGTTCAAACACATATATGCAGCTGTATAGCTTTATTTCTATGCTAATTTGAATCTTATATTCATAGCATATGGTTTAATATGATTGCTATAAAGTTGTTAAACTGGAAGGGAAAGCGTTTATACTTGTATTCAGTCATTCCTATTTAGATCTATATACATAAGTCTATCTTGCTCTAGTTTTCTGCATTTTTTTTGCAGTTACAGAAGTCATGGTAATGGAGATCCTCCTTTAGGCGGGACATCAGCAGAAGGAATAGGACACGGGCCAACGGGAGGGTGTGGTTGAAGAAATGATTTACTCTCAGTGCCTTTTTTTACCGATACAAATACACAATCAGTGGAAAAACCAGAATTGAATAAATGATTTCATGTATTTATGCTGGTAGAAACTGCAAAAATTATTGGAGTTTTGGATTTTGTGACCATTTCCCAACACTATGTGGGAAATTTTTGAAATTTTGAAAAAAAATCTCAAGAAAATTTCAAGTCTCGAGAAAAAAAATTAAAAAAAAGTTACAGTATTGGGAAAAACAAAAAATCACACATACTTAAGGATCCTTTTAGCTATCCAAAACCGTTTTCCTAATGTCGTATTCTTAAAAATTATATCCTTTTATCTCGGAAACACCTCAACAGATTTTCATGAAATTCGGAGTCCTATAGTTTTCGGGGACGAGGAATCGAAAAGTGTCCCTTTCGAAAAAAAAGAATAAGGATCTCGTCCTTGTACCGCCCACGCCCAAACTGTACTCCCCCCCCCCCCCCCCCTCCTCAAAAAGGACACCGGATATCGATTCTCCGTCCCCCAGAAACTTTAAATTCTGAATTTCAGCCCGATCGGAGGACTTCAATTTTTCGTCTTTAAAAAAAGTCCAGGGGTACCCCTTGCAATTTTTTCAATTTTTTTGACACGTCTTAGATTTAGCAGAAATGTGACATAAAGGAGTTTTTCGGACCTCTGATTAAGAATCCATTGTCCGTTTTCCGATATCACTAATGGTTTGGGCGGTGCAGGGGGAAGAGGTGTCTCTCAAAAAATTGAATTTTCTCTTGCTATTTACTAGAAACGCAACTGTACAAAATTTCAAGTCTCTAGCTTAATCCTTTCGAAAGTTATGGTGTTCACGGACAGAAAGACGGACGGACGGACAGACGGACCGACAGACGGACCGACAGACAGACAGACGGACAAACTGTCGGACGGCCATGCGGAAATCCAAATCTCTTATCATTCCTAACACCCTGGTGTTGTTCATTTTTGTGTCCGATGATTGGTTCGATTCGTTACAAACGGTATACTAAATCTAATATACTCCTATATGATATATCATATGGAGTATAATTTTGTGTTATTTTGTAATTGAAAATAACTATTTTAGTAATAGTCACTATTCCTCATTATAAAATAGTTAGATCTACTAATTTTTTCTCTGTGTATACCTTTTTCCCATTAAATATTATTTACATACCAAAAGATGTTTTTTTTTTCTAACAGGAAAACCCTTCAATTTCTATTGCTTGTGGTCAGTGATTCATAAGAATTTTTAAAAATTTTGTTTCCCCAATTTGTCTTAATAACATTTTATAGAAAATTGTAAATAAACTTAAAGCACCATAATTATTAAGATTTAATTTCCATTGAATGTTTTGTTTAAAATTTTAGAAATTAATGAAAAAAACATTGTTAAATTTGTGTTTACTACATGAAATTTAAATACAATAAACTAAAACCATATATTTTTTTTTACTATTGTATCCCTGAGTTTATTCTTTTGAGATTTATATATTGTCCAGAGACTTGCGGCGTAGTTCTTAAGCCCAATTTAGACTAACGATTGCGATTACTATTGAGCTTCCTCGACCAATAAAATCAAAGCTTTCATTTCCCTATCGTTGAAAGTTTTGTTCTCATTGGTCGAGAAGCTTCAATCGTAATCGCAGTCGTTAGTCTGAATTGGGCTTTACACTTTTTTGAATCGTTTAAAAACTTTTTATGAGTCAAGAAAATTCTAAAGAAATTCTGAAGAAATTTTGCTATTTTACACCTCGATTCTGATAGTCGTTTTCGACTAGAGTAGTTTTATTAGTGTTTTTCTACCAACAAAAACACGTTAAAACGACTCTTATGGAAAATGGCACGACTTTCAGAATAATAATGATAAAATTTACTAAAAACCATTAAATTTAGACTGCTCCGTACAAAGGCATTTTTTATTCTAAATATAAAAAACTCTATTTACATCTTATATAAACCATAAACCGTGTTACAAAGTATAATATTAATTCGGAAATTTACGTAATTTCTAGAAAACCAAATATTCCCAGCTTAGATCTCGCAACGTATACAATTTATACGAAATCTCGCTGGTTCTTAGACTATACCTATATGTCGCTTGCCGAAGTGACAGCTACCCGTTCACAAAGACCCGGTGATCACTCAGCCTGAAGCCCGCCGCCCCACTCATTTACCAACACGTAAAATATTTACAGTGCAGAAGCGGATTTCTAGTATCTTAAAAAAACTCGTACAAAATACTTAAGGCCCGAAAATTAGAGAAAAAAATGTCGACATGATCTCTGAGCATCAGAGAAAGGATTTTTCTCGTAGAAAAGCCATCAGAAAATAGGGAAACAATTTTTTCCCCGTGAAAAAGGCTTTCTCCAAAACGCAGTAGCAATTTTTTGGCCGCATGAGGGACACACCACTACATAAATCCTAGAATAAATGCAATTTCTATTTCAAGAAAATTCTATTATGCACAAATTTCCCATAAATCATAAGAAACTAAAAGAAGTTTTTGGTATTGCCGAGGCATGAATGCCAAGTAGATACAGTAAAGGCCATTCTTCTAGAAATGCAAAATGCAAAATTACGAAAATCCCAAACAAGAAAAAAAGAGTCAATAAACATACTTATAAAAGGTGTGTAAAGTAAGTTGATGGGTCAAGTCATTTGTGCTTTCCCATCGAATTAAAATATATATTTTATGTTTTGTATGCAAACTGAATGGCGGAACATTTTGACAAACAGTTGGATTTAAAAATGTAACAAAAACAAATAATAATAGAAATACAAATAAAAAATGTCTGTACACTTTCAGTATGCAACCGACGACGCAACAATGCAAATATACCAGTTACTATAATATGAGAATTAACTCCCTTCTTGATAGTTAGGTTTTATGTTATTATTATTTTTATACTCTATATGATATATCATATAGAAGTATATATTAGATTTAGTATACCCTTTATAACGCATCGAACCAATCATCGGACACAAAAATGAATTACACCAGAGTGTGAGGGATGACAAAAGATTTCGATTTCCGCATGTCCATCCGTCTGTCTGTCCGTGAACACCATAACTTTTGAAAGGATTGAACTAGAGACTTGAAATTTTGTATAGTGGCATTTCTCGTAAATGGTTAGGCTAAGTTCTTGAACGGGCAAAATTGGACCATTCATTCCCCCCTCCCTTATACAAACGAAACAGTTTTTTGCAATTTTGGAATACTTTTTTCTATTTCCTCGAAAACTGTGAATCGTATTGTAAAATTTATCAAGTTAAAATGTGTTAAGAATATGATTTTACATAATCTTTCCATACATCAAAATCCAATCGGACAATTCCTTTCCCCCTCTCCTATAAATTTTTTTTAAATAAACATTTTGTTTGTCATCATTTAGAGTATTTGACGATTGGCCCCAGGCAATTGTAGCTTTTCTTATGTCTTTTATTATTATTAATACATTTAAGTATTAGCGAATACTGTTTGCTATGGTTTTCATACTTTCCCTCATTTCATTTGGTCATTTTTCACCAGCTTCTTTATTTATTTTTTTGTTTTTTTTTCGTTTTTTTCTATCCTGTATGCATACTGGCTGCAATTTCAAGTTATTTCTATACGCCGTCGTACTGTACTGATGGTTGCACTGATGAATAAACCCGAATGTTATATGTTGAAAATATTCTAATTAAAATGCAACAACTGTCAGACAAGTACGATATTACAGTTTTCTAGGATAGTTCGCGTTTTGATAACTAAATAGCAGCAAGCAGAAAGACGCCTTTAGTAGTTACCTTGCCCCATCTTGTGGCCGTCCCTCCAACACTCTCTGCCGCGGCCGCCACCGCCGTCATCCAAACGCAATGTGTAGCTCCGATGTCACATATTTCTCATCATTATGGCTCAACATTAGAGAAATGTCCAATGATATCATTCCGTTTGAAATACCAAACGTTTGTTAAGACTTAGAAAATAACTGTTACAATGGCGACATAACGCATAATAAGGAATTGCAATGGGATTTTCCAAGAAAATAAAAATGTACCATATAGCATAGGAAAAATTCCAAAAATGACGATATTCGCAAGTCAACACTAGCAAGTCTGAATTTTTTTCCACCCTTAGAACTGTGAAGGGATCAAATTTATCATCTTCCATTTTTTTTGTGGAATTCAGTCAAATAAAGTCAAATATTTTAACAAAATCTAATATTTTCAGACTTTTTTTTACACACTTTCTATTAAATTGTCGCTATATGTTTGCTTTCAAACCGTTGAAAGCTTCTATTTCTGAAACTGTAAAACCCATGGAAATGAAATTTCGTCACCTTGCGTAGTTCCGGTGACAATACAGTACTTTTACTACATCGTCCTTGTAAGGGCAACGGACAGTCCTGTAAGGATGACGTGATTATTATTTATATTAAAAACCTGGGGAAAATATAAACAACCCTGGAATGTTCGAGAAATAGGAAAAACAATTTTCCCAACACGACGTCAAAAGACAATTTTATACATCTATGCGTGTTATGATCAAAAACTCTTTTCCGTCGTCTGGTTCTACTAAAGTTGAAAACTCGAGTGGAAGAAAACCTTAGATCGTGTAAATATACCACCCTAGAAAATTCAATCATTTTTACACAATTTCCCACATACAGATTGCCAGATCAAAATATCACTTGTGATCAACACAAAACTTTCCTCTGGAATATTTAGTTTCGGAAAAAAAATATCTAAAAAATAATATTTTTCAAATATCTCGAAAACCGTTAAATGCAGGATTTTCTTTGTAGCGTATAGTTTCCGAGAAATTTCCAAAACACTTAAATTTTTCAAATACCTTGAGAACCGTTAAGCATACATAAAAATATCCCGCAACTTAGGGTTTATTGGTCAAGATTTTTGAATAGTATTTGCTTCTCTCGAAACGAATTTTCTTTCATTTGTACGGGTCTCTCCTGGCGAACGATTGAGTATTTTGAAATTTTAATTCAATCGAATAGAAAGTTCGTTTCGAGAGAAGCCAATATTATTCAAAAATACTGACCAATAAACCCTAAGTTTCGAGATATTCAAACATCAAAGTGGTCACACCAATTATATACAGGGTGTTCCATTTAAAAGTTCAGATTTAAAAATTTAATAAAAAACAAACGGCTATATATTTTCCCAAATGGTTTTTTTATTTGAAAGTTCAATCCTTCCGGTTATTTTTGGAATATAATTTCATTCAAATGTGAGCCGCGGCTGGCCTTGGCATACTCCATTCGGTCGATCAAATTTCTGAGCAGATTTTGGATTGTGTGCGGCTCTATTTCGGCAATGGCTGCTTCAATATTGGCCTTCAAATGGTTAGCTGTTTGTGGATTGTCCGCATAACACTTGTCCTTCACGGCTCCCCACCAATAAAAGTCCAAAGGCGTCAAATCACAGCTCCTTGGCGGCCAATTGACATCACCATTTCGACTGATAATGCGGGCATCAAATTTTTCATACACTTTGGCTATTGTTAGGCCTACTGTGTGGCACGGAGCACCGTCTTGTTGGAACCAAAGGTCACTCGCATCAATATTTTCAAGATAAGGCCACAAAAAAGATGCATGGAAGTGCGGCTGATGTTAATTTAAGATGCACGATGGCGAATCGATGTTCTCGGCCGTTATCGGCCAGCGCGGCGATATTTTCGATCGAACGAACAGGACGAACACTGGTACGCGTTGGTTTGTCAATTAACGCACTTTATGGACAAACTTCTTAATACCGTTGGCTGAGAGCGCCGTTTTTCCACCAGACGGCATTTCTTGCGATTTCGGACCAATTGTCTTTTTTATTGTGAAAATAAATTTCCAACATTTCCCACTTTTGCTGAAGCGTTAAGCGACTCACTCAAAGAAAGAATGACATTAGTGTTGCCAGAGCCAAAATAACGGTATATGAAATCTGAACCGATAGATGGGACACCCTGTAGATACGTGAAAATCGTTAAAGTAAACGTAACAAAAGCTATAATTGCCAATCTGGCAATTATTGAAAACCCGTATGGTGATTTAAGTGAACGGCAAACAGTTGTTGTATCAAAAGTCAAACTTTCCAAAAAGATTTTTTTTAAAACTTGTTGCAATTGGATTTTGATGTATGGCACTAAATAACTTTTGTTCTTGCACTTTTTTGATAAGATGCACCGTTTTCGAGATATTCGCAAAAAACGTTTTCGTTCGTATGGGGGGTACCCCCCCTAATGGTCCATTTTTGCCCATTAACGAACTTAGCCTCGCATTTTACGAAAACCGGATCTGCGCAAAATTTCAAGTCTCTAGCTCAATCCGTGCGCCCGCAATCCGCGCCAAAGACAGACAGACAGACAGACGGACAGACAGACGGACGGACATGCAAAATTCAATTTTTTTTATCATTCTAAACACACTGGTGTAATTCATTTTTGTGTGTGATGACGGGATCTTGGCGTTACAAACGGTAAGGCAAAGTTAATATACCCTTTGGTTTCACCATACGGGTATAAAAAATGCATTGTAGAAAATTTCATATCCTTTAATTGTGGTTATATTCAATTTTTTCCCAAATGCGCAGTTTTTGAGAAATTTTCAATAAATCGTTTTTTTTTTGTAAAAAAAAAAATTGTACGGGATGTCTCGTTACAGCTAACGTTACTTTTCCAAAAGTTGATACAAAACTACTATTTTCGTAAAACTCATTCACAAAAAATTTCAAGTCGCTAGCTCGACGCGTTCTTGAGGTATTTAAGTTATGTGAAACGAACAGACTGACAGGTAGACTGAGAGAAACACTAACAGACTAACAGATGCATAGACATCCTTCCAATTTTACCTGAAACGGATTTCGTACTGATCAGAAAGTTTCTATTCGCCTTCGTTCTCGAATCGGTCTCCGTCATGACTACAATACTTTCCCTCTATAGCAGAGGAAAGTAAAAATCTGCAGCAACATCCCGAGAATTCTGAAGCGTCCAACATGACTCCAGATTTCTAAATGCCGTTGATTGCAGCAGAAATTTTCATAAGAAGCATAAGAAAAGCTACAATTGCCAGGGGCCAATCCTCAAATACTCTACATGATGACAGACAAAATGTTTATTTACAAAATCCATTTGTATAGGAAAGGGGGAAGAGCAGTGGTCCGATTGGATTTTGATGTATGGATGGGTTATGTAAAATCCTGCACATTTTACCTTTACACATTCTTCAAAATGCCTCACAGTTTTCGAGAAAATTGCAAAAAACTGTAAAAAAATAAAGTTTAATTGGGTCTCTAATGGTGTTTTAGTCCTTTTTTTTAGAAAAAACCCCCCCAATGGGTTTTTTTCGGGCTGGGGAAAATAATAACAACCCTGTTACAAACGGTATAGATGCTAAATCTACTATACTCCTACATATATGATATATCATATAGAGTATAAAACCTGTCAAATTATGTATCCAACAACGTAATCCTTTGCCCAATGAGTTCAACGTCGCATCGTATCGTGTTTGTTTTTGCTTTTGTTAAAGATTTTCCAACGATTTTCTTTATTTTATTTTTCGCGGAAAATCGACTGTCGGCGGCGAATGCATTCGCATTTGGCTAAATTTATTAAGGGCTAAAGCAAACTATTGGGTGGCAGAAATTCGAGATTCGTGAGAGTCCTGTGGAAAATTGTAGTTCCCTTTCATCTCTCTGCGCCAAAACTTTTCGTATGCTCGTATGTCCTGCGAGTGTTGAAATACTATACGGACGGCAGCATGAGGGATCTAACATCCCCTATATTACAAATACAGTTCTCCCACAGTTAACAATACGTGGATGCATTTTCCTTCTGCGCGGTTCCATCGAGTTTTCTCGCATTTCCACATTATATTCGGGCATTCCGACAACGGTCGGGTATTCGCTCCTCCACTCCTGATGCTACTACTGAAATCTAGTGGCTGCTGGGGCTGGTGCTAAACTACCCTTGTTGGCTATAGTTTTTCACTGTGGCTCCTACTTTGGCTCTCCCAACCACATGATTTTCCTCGTCATCATCGTCGTCGTCGTCGTCGCGGACCGGCCAGCGCAACGGATCGAATCAAATCGGATCGGTTCGGATCGGGAAAATTCTGTCTGTGTTCTCCTCTATATTTTGTTGTTTTATTATTCCCTATACGAATTCTGTCGCTTTTCGTGGAGCTTTTTCTGATGATTTTCACATGATGCCTCTCAATATACACACGTATGATTTTTCCTCAACGATTCGTCTGGCTATAATAAACCATAGGCGATCAGCCATAGACGTTAGTCGTCGTTGTGTTGTAATCGTTGGGTCGTGATTTGATTGTTGTCAACGCAGCCGTTGCCGTTGCTGTTGCCGTTGTAGTCGCTATCCGTGGGTTGTGAAAATATACGGAAAAATCGTTCGTAATTTTTTTTACAACACAACTATTTAGTCCTTTTTACAATTTTAACAAAAATCGAGAGTTTACAAGGTGAAATAAACAACCCAAAAAAAAAATTGTCAAATAATATTGCGATTCCCTACATAACGCTAAACAATATTGTGAAAATTGCAAAAATTATGCGCTACATTTTTCCCAAAATATAAATTCATTACTACATAAACAAAATAAACCTAAAGTTGAAGCTAAATTTAAAAAGTTGTTTTATCGTGTCTCAAGAAAAAAAAAATAGAAAACTCGGTGCTATAATAGAAAAAAAAGTTAATATTTAATATGCATTTAGGTTTGTAACACATAATAAATAAATAAAAAAGCAAAAAAAAAATGAATAAAAAAGAAACAGAAACAGTAACAAATTTTAGCTGAAAATTACGTAAAAACAAACTTTAAACAAATATATAAATATACATAAAAATAATACAGAATAGTTTGAGTTCTGTGTTCGCGGAGGGAAATTTAAGAGAGGATATTTACGAAGAATATCTCATAGTACTTGCTGTAGATTATACTCTTTGTTTTTCTTTTTTTGTTGTTGTTGTTGTAAGATTGAGATCTAAAGGTGTTTTCTTATTCGGATTTAATAAAAAATAATAAAAGTTTCAAGAAAAAAAATCAAGAATCACAACCATATTACATATTGATATTAAAAACGAGCGAATGCAAAAGACAAGGAGCAGTACATCAAGTAAGAAGTCCTACATAACATCCCTCATGGCCCCCCTATATTCCTCGCTCATAGCACCTACCACACTCTAGAAATACACGAGAGCCCCGAAAAAACCCCGCAAAAAATCAACGACCACAATAAATAAATCTTAGGCAAAAGACGAAGAAACGTATCGCTAAAGTAACAAAAGGCAGACGACAAAATAGCAGTATTTTCAATACAAAAAAAAATAAGAACCCCCCAAAAACATGCTCCCCAACATTTATTGAATAACACACACGCAACACAAAAAATTAATATTTTTTTTTGTTTAAAAAAAAACATCAAAAGTTTTTTTAAATCGGCTTTTTTGATTCAATCGTACTAAGCTCAAATGGGAAAATCGTCCTTTTTTCAAAAATGTGTTGGTAGAAAAATTGGAAAATCGTTTTGAATTGTGAAAACAGGTGATTTTTTTTAATGTTATGAAATTGAATTGAGAATCAAAAATATTGAAATTTGTCTGGTTTCAAAACTTTCCTTTAAAATTTTTAAAATTTCAAAACAGTGAATACTGTAAATTCCTTAAAGGAAATTTCGCATCTCTGTCCATAACAAAAAAGAAATACATCAATTAGCCTTTGGGTGGTTTTGTGGGAGGTTATAATAGTAAGCAGGTTTTGTGTGGTTTTGGGGCATTTTTGTTTTATGAAAACAACAGCACGACGAAAAAACCCTTGAAAATCTTTTGGAGGGTCTGTCGACTTGCTATGTTAATGAAGAACTATTAAAGATAGTCTGTGATAAGGTGACCGAATTTTGATCGTACAAAATATTTTGAAAATGAGTAATATAAAAATGTTTAAAAGGAAAATCAGTACAAAGGAGAGTAATTTTGTGAGACTGGAGGGTTTCAAGGCGAACAATGCTCCAAATTTTCATATTGTCCTTCTAACACGTTGACTGCCCAACCATTTTTTCCGGATTACAAATTAAAGAAATTACAGATTGCTACAAAAAGTGGCAGTTGTCTTAAGTAGATCACAGGTTTTTGAAGAAAATCGCAGATTTCTGAAAAAAATCGGCAGTTTTTCAAGAAAATTTCATTTTTTTTTTGAGGAAAATCGCGAGTTTTTGAAGAAAATCGCAGGTTTCTGAAGAAAATCTCGTGGGTTTTTAAAGAAAATCGCAGGTTTTTAAAGAAAATCGCAAGCTTTTGAACAAAATCGCAGGTTTTTAAAGAAAATCGCAGGTTTTTAAAGAAAACGCAGGTTTTTAAAGAAAATCGCAGGTTTCTGAAGAAAATCGCAAGCTTTTGAAGCAAATCGCAGGTTTTGTATAAAAATCGCAAGTTATTGAAGAAAATTCCAGTTTTTTTTTGAGGAAAATCGCAGGTTTCTGAAGAAAATCGCAAGTTTCTGAAGAAAATCGCAGGTTTTTGTAATAAACAAATGTTTAAAATGAAAATCAGTACAAAGGAGAGTAATTTTGTGAAACTGAAGGTTTTTAAGGCGAATAATGCTCCAAAATTTTACCCTGCCGAACCAATTTTGCAAATGTTGAAAGGAAATGCGAATACATTTTGTTTGTGATTTGTGCTGTTTTCAATATACACAAATTTGTGAAAGACATATTTTCCGGTCTAGCTTAATTCTGCAGACGCAGGACAAATGTAGACCTGGCGGCTATCGAAAATGATAGCTGGAGCCCTTCAAGAAACTTGGTGCCATTTTTCATTTTTCACTGGCTATCAAAAACAATAGACATGGCAGTCAATGTGTTAATAGATATACAACATCTTGAATATGCTCGAATTCAAGGGATATCCTTTGAATCGTTTACAGATAGCATACAGGTGGAAATTGTTAAAAATTTAATGAAATTTCCTTCCAAGAACTCAAGTATTTAATTCCGTATTTCGAATCAAATCTTTGGGGGATGAAAATTTTATTATAAAATTTTTCTTTCTTTTTCTAAATGTCCGTAGAGCAATTTGCGTTCAATTTCATGTCAGAATTTATACAAACAATACTGGCGCAAAATTAAATGTTTGGTCAATTCGGTTATTTGACATTTAAAAAGACAGTTCTAAAAAAAATAAAGCACACACACACACCCAATATTATTAAACTTTGCATAAATTTTGTGTATTGAAACTTTTCAACATTGCCCAATTCCCGGACGACTCTCGGTACGATTTCACATACGTGCATAGGTATATATTTACGGTAATACGTCACAAAATACGGCACGATGTGATACGATTTTCACCTAACTTTACTTAAAGAACTATAGAGAAGCTAAACTATAGAGACAAGTGTAGGAAAATTTTTCCCCGATTTCCTTTTAAACATGACTTCTTTTTATTATGTCTATAAATAACGATTTTTTTTTATTTCATTTCATCGAAAAACATCACCACATCACACCAAAATACATACGTTTCGATGCTCTCTATCCACATTCACAGAAATTCAAGAAAATTTATATATAAATACAACAAGACTTTCAGGCATTTCGAGATTTCGTATAAAGTTTGAAGAAAAATAGAATAAGATATAAAAACATTTTTCAAAAACAAAAAAAAAACATTGAAAATTATGTTCTTAAGGGATAAATCTGCTTGCTTTTACATTATCTTATTGGGATGTCTTGTAATTTCGAAACCAATTTTATACCACGACTATTATCACTATTAAAATTGTTGTTGTTGTTGTTGTATAATTATTTTTAGACGATAGTTTTGTAATATGGCTAGGAGATTTTTTTACTGCAAACTTGCAGATTTTCCAAGGAAAAATTACAGATTTTTTCAGGAAATCGCATTTTTTTTTAGGGAGATTGCAGGTGACAGACTTTTCCGGGTTACAGAATAAAGAAATTACAGATTGTTCGCAGATTTTTGAAGAGAATCACAGATTTTTGAAGAGATCACAGTTTTTTTTTTTAAGAAAATCGCAGGTCGCGAAGAAAATTGCGAGTTTATGAAGAAAATCGCAGGTTTTGTATGAAAATCGCGTTTTTGAAGAAAATCGCAGGTTTTGTATGAAAATCGCATGGTTTTTGAAGAAAATCGCCACTTTTTTATGAAAATCGCAAGTTTTTAAAGAAAATCACGGTTTTTTTTTAAGAAAATCGCAGGTTTTTTAAGAAAATCGCAGGTTTTTAAAGAAAATCGCAGGTTTTACACGAAAATCGCAAGTTTTTGTATGAAAATCGCAGATTTTTGAAGAAAATCGCAGGTTTTTAGAAAAAACGACGAGCTTTTAGAGTTGGAGTACAATTAAAAGTGTTTTTGAATAAATGTCGTGTGGGTATTACAGAACTACTGTCTTCTACGATCTCATTTTTATAAAATAGAAAATACTCCCAAAAAAAAAAAAGAAAAAGAAAATATTCCCAAAAAATACAAAATACTCCCCAATTAACACATTGCGTGCCAAGCTAATTTTTATCAAAATGGATCTTCAAAACTTTATTTTTATTCCTTTCAGTCCTTTCACAGCTATTTCCGAAAACCAACTATACACATACATTTGCCAGAGGCTACTGGTTAATAATATGCCACTATATTTCCATGCAACATTATCCAGAAGTGATTTTTTTAATTTTTTTAGTCTTTATTCATCTGTAGCCGTCATACACATATGTATGACGTGGCACGAAATGTGTTAATGCAAAAATTCATTTACATAGTGTTATCCTTGATGCAAAATTTAAAACTCGCAGTATATTCCTTGATTCCCTTCTGAAAATACAAAAAAAAATGAACATTTAATCAAAATTCACATAAAAACAGCATAAAAAAATTTCGAAAAACTTATTCGGGTATAATTTTTATCAAACAAAATTTGAATAATACAATTTAAACTACTTATTTATTCTCTACGACAGTAACTATCAAATACATCAAAAAAGAAAAGTGATTTTTCATTCAAAAGGATTTAAATGGAGACGGTAAGTGATTTGGCGTTTATGTCCTTAACACTCTAACTACCACGTCAGTCAAAAATACCTGACACCTAACTGTTGTGTACAGTGAAACAATGAAAATTATTAAAGTGTTCGCTGCAACCGCAACGATTTTTTGTAGTTGCACACATTTTATGGTAATAAAATAACATTTAGGTATAATTTTGTTTCAATTTTTTTTTCTCTTAGTGCATCCTTTTTGACTGACAACTAAATATTCGAAAAATGCTTAAAACTGTCGCGGCAGTTCGAGTGTTAAGGGCTATCCGTAAAATACGTTATGCAAATGCAGGAGCCTAAAAAGCCGTAAAATTACCATGGCGTATATTATGGATAGCGCACTTTTTTTTATTTATTTTATGGATAGCCACTATTTTATTTTTTTTTTATTTTTTTTTTTTTTGAAGAAAATAAACTAAAATCCGTATTTTTTTATCCCTCTATATTATCCTGATATTATCCCTAATTTCCATATCATTAATTCAATTTAATAAAGGCATACTTCAATGGAATTTATCGCCTGCAAAAGCTAAAAAAAAGAGTCCTTCTAAGCGAAAATGCACAGAGGGTGAAACCAATGACAAAAAAAAATCTTTCTAGCTTAAATTGCTCTTTTCTGTAGATTGGTATTTATCTCTTTAAGCCCATATTACCACCAAATAAATTTAAAGGGAATTTTCTTTCATAGAAGAAATGGTTTTTTTTTCATTTTTCGATTCATAGCCCTATTACGAACTTTTGAATATCATTTTATCTACAAAGTCTATATATGGAAATAATTGCTCAAGAGGAAAAGTACCAAAACTCGTATACAAAATGGGGATGGGGGGAAAACGGAAAAAGGAAAAGTCTTAAAGTAGCAGCGGCGGAAAGAGGGAATGGCGGAAAAGAGAGAGAGAGAGAGAGAGAGACTAGTTAGGTTGTGAAAAAGCGGTCAAAAACAAACAAAAAATATGAAATTTAAAGCCATTTGAACAAGTTTTTGGCACAAGTCACTTTCGAGATTACATTGGCGTGGCGGTAGATGGGCATAACCAAAAGCAAAACCTCCACATCAATTCATTTCCACCCTTAAACGATTACTAAACGCTGATATCGTTTTTGGCGGCCTTCATTCGCCCCCAACCCCACCTACGCTATACCAAATTCAAATAGAATAACACTTTACGGTTCTTATTACTTGTGGATGCAACTAATTACTCTCTAGTCTATGGACATTATAGTAAATATACACGTAGCGACTGCGGTTATCTCAACAATTAACCAGATATACACCCCCACTCAAAACATCACCATTCGACCCCTTTTAAATGGCAATAGCAGTTGGAAAATCCACATCTATCTAGTCGTATCTATGGTAGAAAATATATATATATAAGAAAAAAAAAACAAACAAAAGTTCAAAGTTTGATCCTGGGTCCTGAATTCTGAATTCGGGAGAGACTGCATATAATGGAAAATTATATGGCAAAGATATACATATATGTATGTGGAAGATTGTAAGATCATATATTATAGAATGTTTTTTTTAGTACTCCGTGTGCGATTAGAATATACATAGAATCATATAAATAGTAGAGACCATAACCAACACCATCTGTTCCCATAGATAATTGCATGTTTCCCAACGATTTTGTTCACATAATCTCACCGATTATATTTCACCCTTTGGCCACACTAATTCACATCCCCCAATAATAGGCTAGCCAGGTACGGTTTTTTTTTTCATAATGTTTTGATAACTGACTATTATTTTTAAAGTTTCTCAAATTTAAACTAATGTGTCTAAAAGTTTTTGATATCATTTTACTAATAGAGAATGCGTTGAAAATATGCGCTTAAGAAATTTAAAATTATATTCAATAGTGGGTTTTTTTTTCGAAAAATTTAATTTTGTATTTGCGGAGTGAGAGGGGAGGGAGGATGTAAATATCCATGGTTGCCTGCTGTCTATTTGAAAAGAAAAGAAGAAATACAGCTTAAACAGAAGAACCACTTGACATTTCGGAAAATCGCCAAAGGGAAATGACAAAAATTATATGGGAAAATACTTTTCCAATTTCTCTTGCAATCTTTTATTCGCATAGAGAAGTAGACCTTCTCCAAAATTATTCAAATATTCTAGCAAGGATGGCTTTTACAATGAATTCCGATATCTACAAGTAATCATTCGATTTGCTTTTTTTTTGGTGGTGCAATAAACTTTTAACCATTTCCTCATAATCTGACTTGCTGTCGCCTGGGATAAAATTTTCATTTCGATGCATTGTGAAAATTCAGCCCCCACTCCCTCAAATTTTCTCATATGTGTATGGCAGAAAACTTGCATCACCAAATCTGCAAAACTCTAACCGCCCTTTGCATTTCTCTGCCGAACGGCAACAATATAACCTTGAAGTTAGTGTAGGAAAAGTCAAAAATTTCCCCATACACAAAGGCCAACAAGGATCCATAGTATTGTATGCCCCCACTCTTATACGATCGAATTTTCCACTAGCAGCTAAGATTGTAGGAGAATAGAAATGGGGTGGTGGTTTCTTGTTTTTTTTTTTGTAATGTGCTCGCCCGGTCGATCTATCGAGAGCAACAATAAAATATGTGATGTGAACAGCACATGACTTTCTTATACAAAGTCTACATTCTCGTGCAATTTGCACTATAACCCGATAAGTAAAACATAAAAATATGATTCTTGTTTATATCGATTTACAGTAAAAAGCAAAAATATGAAAAATTTTAATATCTTTGATTAAGGGTATTCACAGTCCTCTTTTAATTTTGGGTATTCGGTGTTTTCGATATTATTAAAAGACTGAAAATATTCTGCTGCGAACATCCCACAGCACAGATTTGAGAACAGCGCTGTTATTGGATACGTGACTAAATCATGAACATTGAAGTTGTATGTTTGATGGATTCTTTTGAATTTCTATTGTGGCAACGGCTATCAAAATTGAAAAAATTTGCAGTCCGATGAGATAACCAGCGAGAAAATTTGACAACTAAAAACGTTACTAGCGCCACTCGCGGTTGATTCTTGATACCGAATAACCGGACCGGAAAACACGACTCAAAGCATGTCTACAATTACCGAATCCGGTAATTCATTTTTACATGGACCAAATTACCGTCTCGGTAAAAATCTGTTAAATTTGACTGAATTACCGAGCGGTAAAATTACTCGCAATTTAAAAGAGGACTGTGAATACCCTTATTGCGGCATGATATACGCAATGTTAGTGAAAACCAAAATTGTGAGAAATCCAACTCGTCTCATACATCAGAATACTGAAAAATGCGTAGTTTCGGAGTAGACAGCAAAAAACGTAATTGCGATTTTTAAAAAGCCGCCATTTTGGTTATTTCCGGTTAACGGATTTCCACCAAAAGTTGATAGAATGCACTGCAGGATCAAACATTGTTGCCTATAGGCGTCGCTGAGATTGAACAATTTTGTACCCCCGTCCGCAATTAAAACTCTAACAAGCACAAAGTATACATTTATTCTTTCTACTCCAGTTACAAGTTTCCGATCACAGAATTATTCAAAGATTATTAGAGATCGAGATGGGATCAAAATTTTGCAGTATTAAATCCCGCTTCGTTCAGTCGAGACTGCCCTTCTTCTTCTTCTTCTTTCCTCAAGCTTCTTCGTAGGCGTCGAGGTGAGTATTTAAGTGGAGAAGCGCGCATATTTGAATTCTAGACTCAATTACAAAATTCAACAAATTAAACAAATTACAAATTACATAATAATATTAAAAAAAAGGTGCTGGAGAAATGTTTTTAGGGAAAATTAAGCGGTCGAAATTTTTTTGATAAATACAATACTTTATTATACTTCGTATAAGAAAGTAAGAAAAAACTTATTGATGTTTGGATAGTGCGCCTTCCTGTCTAGCTGAATATTTATTGTGATAATTTACCTCCCCCCCTCGCCATTTTTATATGAAACGAGATTTCCTTAAGTAATGAAAGTGCAAAGAATAACAGCACTGAGATAACTATGCGAAAAACATAGAAATGGATATGAATCTATTGACTGCATCTTTGGTTTTGAGTTGGTGTTTGAAGATATTCCTCTACGAAAATACTTGTAAAAACTAGGAAATGAAAAAAATGCAGTATTAAATATTTTTGTTTCCCTTATAAAATAAGGGTTGATGTCTCGCAGGATGGTTTTCGAAATTTATCGACCTCATTTATTGGCTATGTGAATAAGTTCTTAGAGTTTTTTTTAGTGAAAAATCTTCTTTATTTTTGCTTCAAATTATAAATGGATTTTATTCCAAGTATGTTCCATTGGAAGCCATAACCTTAGCCCATCTTTCAGGCAGAAGATGGATTCCTGGAGTGAAGAAGGCCTACTCTTTCGCGCTGATCCAGTCATGCACCCATTTGTTCACATTCTCATATGAATGGAACCGCATTTCAGTAAGAACTGATTGCATCGATCTAAACAAATGGTAATCAGAAGGGACAATGTCTGGGGAGCATGGCGGGTGGGATAGGATTTCTTAGTTGATCCCATCTAGGTATGTGATCCCACCTAGTATCGGCCCAGCAATTTGTGGCCTTATGTTGTCATGGAGTAGAACCAACTTATCATGCATATCGGCCAATTGCTGACGTATTTATCAAATAGCTCGCTTCAAATGTATCAGTTGACATCGGTAGACTTCACCGTTGATGATTTCTGACGGTTTCAAGCGCTCATACTACACAACGCCCTTCAAATCCCGCCAGATGCACCTTGAGAAGCATTCCCATGGCATGTACG
Source organism: Chrysopilus asiliformis (assembly GCA_964034945.1). Lineage (NCBI taxonomy): Eukaryota > Metazoa > Arthropoda > Insecta > Diptera > Rhagionidae > Chrysopilus > Chrysopilus asiliformis. The sequence goes on from OZ035964.1 coordinate 10,345,363, forward strand.
TGTCTTCCAACAGTGGATCGATCAACTCCCAATGCCTCCGCAAGTTCTTCAAGCAATTGGCAAGGAACCTTATCGAGTAATATCTTCAATTCCCCGCCTTCAAACTTTTATCAGGGTTCTGTCGCGTTCTTTGACTCTGACAACGAAATCACCACTTTTAAAGCGATGCATCCAAAATCTGCATGTGGATTCTGGTAGAGCATGATTGCCATAGGCTTGCACAAGCAATAAAAATGCGATTCCAAGGCACGTTTCTTCAAAAAATTGTAACGAAGTAAAACTCCTTACAAATGACCCTAACTCGGCACAAAACTCGACATTTTCAGCAGGAGAAACATAACAGTTGTTTATGCTTCCAATAAATGTCACATAACTATATCTGACAGCTCACGCATACACCTTCCAAAGCCACGTAATAGCGCACGGGCCAGCGGCTAGCGACATCTATTCATAATCGCTATGAGCTTATTCCAATATTTTGTATTAACCCATTTCGGCCCACCCTTGTATTTCCATAATATCAACGTTGGCTCCTAGGTGTTAGCAATAAGGCTGAACGTTGCCCCCACTTGGGCCAAAATGGGTTAAAGAATTTTTTTGTGAATTTTCTTGATTTTACGGTCCATTTTTGGTGGTTTCTAAAAAAAATGCCTCAAATACAATCCTTCAATCTTGGTGAGTACATCAAAAGCCAGCCCAACTTTGATGCAATTCTCTTCTATGAGCCGGAAATCGTAAATCCAAAAACGTACTTTAAGGTGCCGCTCCACATGGTTCAACTACAATCGCAAGCGGTAGCGGCGACGGCGGGCGGCATGGCGCCCCCACACATACAGCCGAGCCAGCTGCAATGATAGCGGCAACGTCGGCATATGCTTCTGTCAAAATTGAAACTCAAAACTTATTTAATTCGTCCGCTACTTAACTCCATTTATTTTCCTTTATGTCTATCCTTTTATATTGAGGATGGGCCAAATCGTAGAGCATTGGATTTCCTTTTACGACCTCTTTTAATTTTTCCTCCGTTGTCGGCATCTTGCGAAATCAAAACGTCAAAAATCTGCATAGAATATGGCGCCGAATGTGGTGGTTTTTATAAAACATTTTGGGCGGCGGCGGCAAGTTTGACTTTGTTTCAAACTCGGCGGCGACGGAAAAAGTGCGCTGCCGTTGCCACTGTATTGTAGCAGCTCTCGTTGCGCTACGTTAGTGCAAAGAAAATGCCGCCCGCCGCTGCCGCTTGCCGCCTTCACTGTGGTTGAACCATAAATGCCGGCGAGAACCTCTCGATAGCAGCTACTCGCAAATGGACACGTCTCTGAGAGTCGCTCGCAGAAACTCGCAAAAACTCGCGAGCTAGTTTCTGCGAGCTGTCAAGAGTAATTCTACTCACTAGTCGACACGCACCCACTGAACTCTCGGGGAGTTGCTCGCCAGATACGAACGGCGTTTGAATTTCGGTAGTAGCTCTCGAGAACTGGCCAAAGCAAGATGTCAAAAAAATCAAGATATTGGTCTTAAAAAGAGAAAACTCGCCGAAATTAACTCTCAAATGGACAACATCCTGCCAGTAATGCTACATTTACACGAATGACAAATTTGTCATTTTTTTTCTTGTCATTATGTTAATTCCCGTGTAAATGGCATAATTTTTGTAATTTTTTCTGTCAGAAAATGTCAATCTCTCATAAAAGAATGAACTTGTCCATTCTTTTATGCCAGATTGTCATTCGTACAAACGCAATATTAGTTATGACAAAAGTTGAATACTAAAGTTGTCATAACTAATATTGCGTTTGCACGAATGACAATCTGGCATAAAAGAATGGACAAGTTCATTCTTTTATGAGAGATTGACATTTTCTGACAGAAAAAATTACAAAAATTATGCCAAAATTATGCCACGGGAATTAACATAATGACAAGAAAAAAATGACAAATTTGTCATTCGTGTAAATGTAGCATAACTCTCGAGAATTTTTTGAGAGTTACTCGCGTATTTACTCTCATGTGGAGCGGCACTTTTAAGCCCAATTCAGACTAAGGATTGCAGTTACGTTTGAAACTTCTCGACCAATGAAAACAAAGCTTTCAACGATAGGGAAATGAAAGCTTTGATCTCATTGGTCGAGGAAGCCCAATCGTAATCGCAATCATAATCGCAATCGTTAGTCTGAATTGGGCTTTAGGACTGCCAGTAATCATTGATATTTCTGCGGTTTTTCTGATTTATCTAAGCCACGCATCGTTTTTCAAACTAAGTTAAAACCACAAAAAAAAAACAGTCCTGGTTATCAACTCTCCATTAAATTTATTCCTGTATCCAGTCCTGCATTTATCACTTCAATAAAATTTTATTGCTTTTCATTCGCTGAACTGTAGTACGATTTTACCATCACATTGTTGTTTTTATTATTTCTGGGTATCCTTTAAATTTTATGGACTTTTTTTTTATTGATTTTTCATTCATTCGATATAAAATATGAATCTTAGAGACTTTACTTTATGCTACATTTACACGAATGACAAATTTGTCATTTTTTTCTTGTCATTATGTTAATTCCCGTGTAAATGGCATAATTTTTGTAATTTTTTCTGTCAGAAAATGTCAATCTCTCATAAAAGAATGAACTTGTCCATTCTTTTATGCCAGATTGTCATTCGTGCAAACGCAATATTAGTTATGACAACTTTAGTATTCAACTTTTGTCATAACTAATATTGCGTTTGCACGAATGACAATCTGGCATAAAAGAATGGACAAGTTCATTCTTTTATGAGAGATTGATATTTTCTGACAGAAAAAATTACAAAAATTATGCCATTTACACGGGAATTAACATAATGACAAGAAAAAAATGACAAATTTGTCATTCGTGTAAATGAAGCATTACCCCCTTTAAATGTTTTGGACCAAAAAAAAATTACAGTGGAATTTTTTTCTATTTTTGTTATTGCCATATTTTCAAGATTAATGTTACAACGTTGAGCTATCGAAACATAAGATGATTGACGACATGAAGGACTTGAAGGAGACTAATCAACTATCAGAATACAATCTAAAACAGGAGAATTATCACGGCCGATATCATCAGATCGTATTGTTAGAAACGCCTCAAGTAAATCAAAAGTCACATCAGCGATTGATTCAATATTTCATAAACTTAAAGATAGCGAAAAATCTTAATATCCTTCAATATCAATTGACCGATGAGGGTGAATTAAATTTATTTAAACACGTTGATATCGTTATGCCAATGGATGACATTCAATATCAAATAATTGGCATGTCAAAAATGCTGACAAGTTGATTTTGATCAAATCAAGAAGAAATTCAATATACAACGAATGCACAAATAAATTTAATACAAAATCAGGTGAGTTTTAATATAAGACACTCAAGTATTTTTTTTTCCACATTAAATTTTAAGATAGACAAAAAGTGTTAGTGAATTTCTTTCAATGTGCAAACTTCATTGAAAAATTTGCACCAATCACAATAGGTTTTGAAGTGAGCGACGCGATACCGAGAGATATCTAAAAGATTTCGATTTAAATGTTTTCTGGCAGTTTTATTTTACCAAATTTGTTTCAGAATTTCCGATATCTCCAAAGCTTTTTGCTTTTCATCTCGATTAGACATAATTTCAAAATATTTTTTTTCAGGACACGCCTGAGTGTCATGAAAACGAACTTGTCGTCTGATTCGCCACCTTTTCTCGAAAATTCAAAAGAGATAACATGAGAATGTACGAAAATTATATCTAGTCGAGACCTAAGGCAGTATTTTAAATTCAGTTCAAGTTGATTTTGATATTACGAAGGAAAATCGAAAAAGAAAAATGTGAAAATGTATCAAAATTAGTAATAAGATTAAATTATGTAATGTAATATTGAATTGATCGAAGAAAAAAAAATTGAATTAAATATGCAAATTATTGTAAATGGTGCAATTTTTTTCAAACAATAAATACCTAAATGTAATTATTTCGATGTTGTTTGTATCGGATTTTTATTTGATTTGATTGAGTTCTCACTTAATGTGTCTTCACAAATATTTCGTTTTGTAACGTTTTTTTTTTTAATTAAATATCCGCTTTAATTTCCAGTTGATAATATAATTCAATTATTATGTATTTTCATTTAAATTCTTTTAGTTTTTTGTTTCGAATTTAATTATTATTTGGTCAATTTTTGTTTTCTCTTCTCTTAAATAGCACACATAATTGAGGACGCGCGCGCACACACAATATTAATAATAAATAATTTCAATAAAAAAAATCAAAATCAAAGAAAAAAAAAAACTACTACAACTACAACAACAACAAAAACCTAAACAACCTTAGCCGGAAGATAAAATGCATATGATTATAACAAGGTGGTAGATCCAAAAAAAAAAAAATCCCAACCATATGAAGTTTTATTCGGAAATTTTTATTATTAAATTACGAAGAAGATCAACACAATAATGTTTTCAAATGAAACGAAATTGAGTAAAAAATATACGGTTATCGCCTACCACTCGTATAAGAAGTTTCAAAGAATTTTAAATTTGAAAACTAGACATTGTACAATAGCCAGTGATACTTAATTAACAACGACTATATGTGATTAATAGAAAATAAAGGAAAAGAAGAAGAAAACTACAAATTTTCCACAGCAGCCAATTGAATTTTCACAACGAAGGAAAAACAAAAACAGAGACAATAAGTGATCTAAGCCTAGGCGGACGAGCCTCAAGTTTTAAAAAAACCCCCCCGCCCGATTGAGCCAAAACGACGACGACTACCACGACGGACAACATTTGATATACCTACTACTATAATTATATTAAAACAATAGTTTCAAATCAACGTAAACCGGGGCATGTTTATACCTGACTCATTAAGGAGCTGCATGATCGAGACGGACGTATCATCATATCTGCAGACACCATCCTCAGGACAGGTGCTTGTGCTCTTCTGCTACCAACCAGCCGAAATCCATATCATATGTAATTAACATATGTCATTAACATAAAAATGATGTTGTACGTGTACGTGTGTACGTCCCAAAAAAAAATCTATTATTTCTGTTTAATTTTTAAATCAATAATCATTTCGTGTTCAAGTTCTATTATTATTATTATTATTATTATTACTTTTCATGTTAATTTATTATTTTCAAAAAAAGAACGATATTATAAATCACTTATTATATTTTTCAGTATTTTCGTTTAAGAACAAATCCCTTTTAATTTTTGCTGGCTATTTTGAATACTGTATAGAAAAATCCTTGTCACAATTATGTGGTAATCAGTAGCTTAAAGCCCAAATCAGACTACGATAAAGACATGAAACCTTCGTTCTAATTGATCAAGAAAGCTCAATCGTAATCGCAATCGTTAGTCTAAATTGGGCTTAAGTCGATATTCAGGCGAAACGAAACTGATCTGCATTTGCATTTACAAATAGATCGCTTTGGCTTCGCCTGAAAATCGACTTAAGCTAATTTAACTTATTACCACAGAATTATCTGAGAGGATAATTTAAAAAATATCTGATGAGAACAGCACATGACTTTCTTATACAAAATCTACGTTTCGGCACCGACTCGAAAACGAAATCTACGTTTCGGCACCGACCCGAAAAAAATTCTGATCAGTACGAAATCCGTGTCAGGCAAAATTATTAGGATGTCCGAGTATCTGTCTGTCTGCCCGTCTGTCAGTCTGTATGTCGGTCTCTCCGTCTGCCGGTCTATTAGGCTGTCCGTTTTAAGTGATCACCCGTTGAGCTATCGACTTTGCAATTTTTGGTAAATGAATTTTACGAAAATCGTAATTTCTATAGACTTTTGGAAAAGTAACGGTAGCTATAACGGATACCTCCCATATATTTATATATTTTTTATTTATTTTTTTGAAAAAAATAGTTTTTTGAAAATTTCTCGAAAATGATGCACTTTTGGGAAGACCTGCTTAGACCCAAATTTAAAGAAAATAAAATTTCCTCGAGTTTTTGCTTAAACGGTTTTTACGTATTTTTAACGGTTTTCGAAATATTCGAAAAATTCCACATATTTTTTCCAAAACTAAATATTGCAGAGGAAAGTTTTGTGTTGATCACAACTAATATTTTTTTGATCAATCTTCAAAGCGGTTGCGATTTTTTTTTCTACTGATTGGTGAAAAATGTCCCAATGTTAGAAATTAGGGGTGCGATTTTTCTTAAAGCAATTTCAAGCACAAGTAAAAACTAGAGTCCGACCGATTAATCGGTTTCGGCTTCGGTTTTGGCCACGTTCGGCCAAAAATCACACTTTCAGCTAAAAAATCACACTTTCGGCTAAAAATCACATTTTCGGCCAAAAAAACCCGAAGTTTGGCCAAAGCCGAAGGTGTAAGTGAACTGCCAATGCAATGAAAATAAAAATGTGACGTCTTTTTTCTCAAACTCAAGTACTCAAAAAATTTGTGTTTGGTGAACGGCGGCTAATCATACGAAATGTTTTATTTGCCAGTGAAATTTCCTCGTCAATTCAAAAAAATTTGAACTGTAAATTTTTCACGGTAAGATTTTGTCTCGATTAAAATGAAACTACAAATGTTTGTCCAATAAATTGGAAATGTCTTGGAAAAAGCTGTCTCCACGAAGCATTTTTTGGCAGGACATAAAAATAGGCCAAATTTATGAGACCAAAATGAAGAAAAATTGCAGAAAATTTGAAGAAGTCTTATTCCTGATGGGTTTTACACATGATTTTTTTTGTTGGATTCTGAAAGTTGTATTGCAATTGAATTTCTTGATTTCCCAAAGCAACTGTTCTCAAAATCTTCTAAAAGCGCGTTGTAGGGAAACCATTAGAGGACAAGTTTTCTTTTCCATTTTACTGATTATGATCATCTTTAAGATATCAAAATATTAATAAAGTTTCCCTTTATTGTTGACGGGAATTGTTAGTGCTTTGGTTTTGTAAATTTTCTATTATTTTAAACGACAAAATTTTTTTTTAATAGAACCGCAATTGCTTTGCCCTTACGGTAAACATTTATCTTAGCTTTTATGGAAATCTTCGATTTCGACGTCAGTCGAAGGTTAGAAAAATTGCCGAAGTTCGGCGTTGGCTTCGACGTGGGCCGAAGGTTAAGAAAAAGCCAAAGTTCGGGTTCGGGTTCAGCCGAAAGCTGACCTTCGGTCGGACTCTAGTGAGAACAAAAATGTAAGGACTTGAAAATTTTAGTCGCGACAAAAGCCACCGCATCATGAGCAACAGTTATGGTAACATACGCAGCCGCAAGATATTTTTTCTTCACCTGGTTTATATACAATACGTTTTCAAAAAGAGCCATCAAAAATCATGTTAATTTTTCGCTTGTTAGAGTTTATTTTTAAGTAAATTTCATAAGATTTTGATTACGAAACACGTCAATTAATGGATTTATTTTAAAACTGTTTAATATCTATATACATATATACATAATATATGTTTATTCTTTTTTTTTTAATATAATCTCTATTTGTATTTGCACGCCTCCACAAATCTTGATGTCAATCGATGTTTTGATGTGATTACTATAACTGATATTTTTTTTCTTTCCATTATCACAACTTTTTTTATGATTTTAATGAAAAGGGCTGTCCTTGAAACCGTGACAATGGAAGAGAGAGAGAGAGAGAGAGAGAGAGAGAGAGAGAAAGTGAAAGAAAGAGAGGAAGTGAGATGGAGAGAGATAGCGAGAGAGAGAGAGAGAAAGAGAGAGATGGAGAGAGAGAGATGGAGAGAGAGATGAAGAGAGAGAAAGAGATAGAGAGCGAGGGGGAGAGAGAGCGAGGGAGAGAGAGAGAGAGCGAGGGAGAGATAGAGAGCGAGGGGGAGAGAGAGAGCGAGAGATAGAGAGCGAGGGAGAGATAGAGAGCGAGGGGGAGAGAGAGAGCGAGGGAGAGAGAGAGCGAGAGAGAAATAGGGGATAGTGAGGGGATAGGGAGGGGAGAGAGAGAGCGAGGGCGAGAGAGAGCGAGAGAGAGGAAGAGAGAGAGCGAGAGAGAAATAGGGGATAGAGAGGGGATAGGGAGGGGAGAGAGAGAGAGAGATCGAGACAGAGCGAGAGGGAGAGAAAGAGATAAGTGAGATGATCGTCATGTATTTTGGGACAACCTTTTCACATTTTCTTTTTTCAAACTACATCTGTTTTTTGGCTAGAATTTCAATTATAATTTTTTGATTATTATTTCACCTTGACAATGTTTTGTTGTTTCAACAGAAACGACAAAATTCGCTTAATATCGTTGCATGGAATAAACTAAAAAAAATCAGAAAAAATCAACCGAAAAAAAAATTGAACAAAAACAAAGTGTGAATTTTTTCTAAATGTTTGCATGCTAAATCGAAATAAACTGCTATATTTTTCAATTCAAATATCATATATAATACCGATATTTCCCAAATTTTATTACTCATTTATTTAAAACAAAATCTTTTATTTTTGTTACGTATTTTAAACACAACCGCATGATGTGATTTTTCTCAAATATACGAACGAAAAACTGCTTGTTTTATGTCAAATTTTCAGTTCTTAGTCTACTTAACAAAAAAAAAGAAAGAAAAGAAAAGACAAATTCTGTAAGACAAGAAACGTAACAATTAGAAAAACTTTTCATTTACAAAGTTCCGATTAATTATTTTCATTTACAAATTTCCTATTTTATTCAAATATTTTACCCGATAGATACTTTGTTTGGTTTTTTTTTCTAACTTTTCTATTGATTTTTAGTTTTTTTTACAAATTAAATCTTTTTCACACAAACATTGATTGTCACTCTTGATTGTAATCTCAATACAAAATTTAAGTATGTAATCTACTCGAATAAATGAAAAATATTTTCATTAAAATTTATGTTTACTATTCAAAAATTACCAATTTAGGAAGAGAACTTTATGATTTTGATGCGAACTGTTGATATTTTCTTTTACAATATCACAAAATTAAAAGTATTTGCAAAAAAAACTCGTTGGTACACAACGTAAGATGAAATATAATTTTTATGTAGATAGTTGAACAATTAAAGATTTTTTTTATTTAAATTCTCGAAAAAAGAAAAAAAAAATATACATTTCGAGAAAATTTAGATTAAAAACAATTTGGGGCGTTAACACACGTTATCAATTACTACGCAACCATTACACCTACATTTATCACACAGAAAAAAAAACATTTGCCACAATTTTTACATTTGAAATTATGAAAAAAAACACAATAAAAAATCTAATCGATTCCCTTAAAAAAATTGACGGGACTTAACAAAAAATTCCATTGAAAATTCAATTGCAAAATACAAACTCTAACACATTTACATTTACTCCTCCCCCTCCTCTTCTATTCTATGGTTGTTTTTCTTATTTTTTTTTTAGAAAAACCATAATTTTTATTATTTAATTTTAATCAAAGACAGCATCATACAATTACAATCTGTTATTCTCATTAATCTGAATTTTTATTTGACAAAAATTGAAAATAATTTTAGTCTTTGGAAAAATTTGTGGCTACGAAAAATTTCAAAGAGGATCTTCTTAAGAATTGGAAACAATATTCGTATTTAAATCTTGAATTTAGAAAATCGTCATTTGTCTGTCCGTCTTTAGTTTTCTCTGCTATATAGGGAAAGTATTGTAGTCATGACGGAGACCGACCCGAGAATGGACAGAAAGAAACGTTTTGACCAGTACGAAATCCGTTTCAGGCAAAGTTATGAGGTTGTTCATGCATCTGTAATGTCGGTCTGTCTGTTTTATGTATCTTAAGCTCGGTTTAGACGAGACAAGTAACTTGCGGCAAGTAAAGAGAGGCAAGTAGTTTGCTTAGTTTACACGTTTCAAGTTAATCATTTCAAGTAGAATGACAGCCGAAGGAAAACATAACCTAAAATTTTCTGAAAAAAAAATATCACGACTCTTTTTTGTGGAAAAATTTGCGAATTTCGACCTAAAACTGTTTGTTGCCGACGAGTTTGTTATACCCGTGTCGTTTTTTCCTTAAAATGTTACGACGTTTTCTGGCAAAGCAGCAAATATAAAATGAACCGAAACACACACACATAAAACCACCTCTTGTGTACACGGTTCCATGTTCTTGTATTGGTTTTTACTTGCCACAAAAATGGCTTTCTATTATTTTCGAGAGAGCGGCAAGTATTCTCACACATATGCGAGCGTCGCACACTAGGTCAAATCGCGTGTATTTACGTCTACTTGCCGCAAGTTACTTGTCTCGTCTAAACCGAGCTTTAAATAACTCGAGAACGCGTTGAGCTAGCAACATGATTTTTTTTCTGTAAATAAGTTTTACGAAATCGTATAGACTCTTCTATATATATATAAAAATGGATGTTTGTCTGTCTGTTTGTTTGAGATTACAAAACTTAAAAACTACAGGACCGATTTTTACGCGGTTTTTTGCAAAATGTCCGCGTTGCCAGGAGCAGATTTTTAGCTATGTTAGATTTTCAAAATTCAAAACGGAAAGTCCTGAAAGGATAACGCAAATATCCTTTTGTCTAGTTTTTCCCCGGCATTAGGGGGTTTCCGGGGTCGCTGAACACGAAACCGGTATTAGATTTTCAAAATTCAAAACGGAATGTCCTGAAAAGATAACGAAAATATCCTTTTTCCCATTTTTCGCCGGAAAAATTGCCAATATGGGGTT